>JAVKLA010000061.1:10369849-10386746 GCA_034782735.1 Sagittarius serpentarius | reverse complement strand
TGGTCTCTCCTCTCCGTGCCATCACAGGAGGCTCGTGAAGCTGCTCCTGTCATTCTGTCGGGCTGTTGACAGCGGGACAGACACGTGAGGCTTGGGAAGCCTGAGAACGTGGCCTGTTGCACAGCGCAGTTCCCCATGGCTGCAGCAGCATCCCTGGCACACACCATCAATCATGCTGGCAGGAGGAGGCACCGGGCTAGAGCAGTACTGATGAGGAAGGGGGTGGCTCAGACCAGGCAAGATTGGGTCTAGCAGAGTCCTGTCCCCAGGCTCTGCCTCTCCACGTGCAAGGAACTTGCCCTGCACAGACCCACTCCCTTCTGTGGACCTAGAAGGGCAGAAATACCAGGCATTTCCAGGAGGGGCAGGGGGCTGCTCCCACTATAAAAGAAGTCAGAGGCCCAGTTCACCTGCTCTAGCCCACAGGGTTATTCTGCCTTCTGGGACAAGGAAGAAAACCCAGGGCTTGTGGTTCATGGTTTTTACACTGTATTTGGTGGCATCTGGAGACGATCACTGGCCAAAAAATGCTGCACCAGGAGACTCTTCAATGTGGCTGCTTTTCCCAGCAGGGAAAGCAGTTAGCGCCGTGCAGGGCATGTGGAGCCAGCCGTCCCGCCCAAGGAACCAGCTGGAGCAAAGCAGCTGTGGGGTAGCTGCAGTGGCAGGGCAGCACAGGAGGGTTGTAGCAGCCGGGGCGATGGCTAGGACAGGGCTGGGCCAGCACAGGCAGGTGGATGCCAAGGAGAACAGCAGCAAAATGTGTGGGACGGAGCAAGGGCAGATCCAGCTGCAGGGAGTCCCTGGACAGGAAGGACAGGACAGATCAGCCTCGGAGCAGGTAAAAGGCCTGGGGGGGGGGAGCAGGAAGCAGGAGGAAACTGGTGAGAAGCAGAAGAGCTCAGGAAGGGGAGAAACGTAAAGGGGTGCAACAGGCACTGGGCATACTGTCACTGGGAGGCTGCACTACCCTGCTTCTCTGGGGAACAGGCCCCACAGCTCCCGGGACACCATCCAGGCAGGGGTGGGTGCACAGGGAGAATCAGAACCCCACACCCACAGCATCTCTCCAGCCCGGTGATGGCTGTGAGGAGAAATCTGAGCCTGTACCAATGGGGCCCATCCTGGAATGTTGGGGATGTGGGGGAATTGGACCCGTGATCCTTGTATGGGGTGGGGCTGCATACATGGGGAGAAGAGATCCCCACACCCCTTGGTCCATCTGCTCAGGGACCCGGTGCTATGAGGAGAAAGAGTCCCGCAGCCACAAGGGGCACCCGGGCAGGGCCCAGGGGAGAAAGGGAGTCCCGCATCTACAGTGTGCACCCGAATGGGACCCAGGGGAGAAAGACTCCCACGTCTGCAGGGAGCACCCAGGCAGGGCCGGCGGTCGGGGAGGATCAGACCACTTGTCTCCACCGGCTCTGTCCGAGTCGTGCACCGGGAGCTCAGGTCCCCACAGCCCCTGCAGGCGCGCACAGAGATGCCAGTTCGGCACCCAGGGACCCTGCAGGGGACCGGTGCTGCTGCATGCGGACATCGGGGCGTGCGGGACCCCCGCTGCCCGCCGGTGCCCGGGGCGGGGGCGGGCGGGAAGCGGGGTGACTCCGGCAGGGCGCGGCGGCGGGTCCCAAGGAGTTAAGGGCTGTTCCCGCCCCGGCCCCGCCCCGCCGGTGCCAGCGCTCGGAGCGGCGGAGGTGCAGCGCCGGGCCGCGGCGGGGGTCGGGCGAGGCGCTGTCTTCTCTTGGGCCGAAAATTTAGGGAAAAAACCCTCTTGATTCGGTCTAGGAAAAAGGACGTGTGCTCGATCGACAAACCGCTTCACACAGCTGAGCGCCGCGGGACAAATCTGTCGGCTTCGGGCGGGCTCCCAGGCAAAGGTAGCTCAGTTCTCAGAGGTATGAGGTGGGACTGAGGGCCATCCTGGTACTCTTGATTTCCAGTGATTTCCACCCATAGGTCTCCAAGTCCGTTCTGCTTTATCACATTAAATATCATATGGCTGTGCAGGCCTTGTATAGCCAGGACCACAAATGTGCTGCCAGCAGGTAGGTATCAGTTTCATTGAACAGGCCGTGATGAGAAAGATAAACATGAGAACTTGTTAATACGTACTTTGGAGACAGCATCACAGTGTCACCGCAGACATCCTATCCCTCCTGCCCGGACGGCAGCCAGCTGCTGATCCAGCTGGCTGGAGGAGCAGGTAATACTCACCCGTGAGGCAGGTCAGGCGGAAAACACACGCTTGTTTGCCAGCACTTGGCCCAGGCAAAATTAATTTAAATGTATGGAGACATCTAGTTCCCAGCGAGCATGTAGAGATGTTAAAGCTGTCGTTCTTGTTTCCAAAAACTCCTTCATCTGTTACCTCTTCAGTATGTTAAATGTTATTGAGGGTTTTTTTAAATCTTCACCTTTAATCTTAACAAATGCTGTTGTTTATCAAAAGATTTTTAAATACGTAAGACATTTAATTAGACATTCCGTTATTTGTTATGTGTCTGCATACATATGTCTGATTTTTCTTCAGGTACACCTGGCAGAAGCACAAAACCATAGACAAAAAAGAATATCTGAGATGCTCAAAACCAGCAAGGACTATATGTGACAAATATTTATCTCAGCTATTAAAAAAAAAAGATTATAAATCCAGTTTAGAAGATTGCCTGGTGCCTGTTCCACCTCTGGTTGGCAAGAGTTCCTCAAGTTTCTTCCCATCCTTCCCACAGAGAACGCACAAAAAAAAGTCCAAAACCTCATTTTTGTTAATACAAAGTGCTATTTCCTCTGCTTTGCTATTCTATTTCTAGACTAAACAAGCCCCGTTTCTTCAGCCTTCAGCAATTTCCCTGTCTTGTTGTTCTCCTCTGGATTCTTCCCATGGCAGGCATGAATGCTATCTCATACAGATAGTTAGCTATATAATATGGACAATATATAACATTGCATATAGAAATACAATAATGAATTGGAAAATAACTAATATTAAAGTTACATTTCAAATTAGGTAGCTGGCATAGCTGGAAACTCCCCCCCCGACACTCTCCAGACACACAGATCTTACGCGACACTCTGGGCAGCGGTACCTTTCCTTCAGTTAGCACCATTTATTTTTATCTGCGCCATTTTTTATCTGGAATAATCCGTATTTTCTTGCAGTGCTCCTCCGACCGTTACCTGAGAGGGTTCCTCAGGCCTCGGCCGCCACTCCGCGCCGCCTCCACCCGCCCCTCAGCGCCGGGCGGGGATTGGCTGGCGGTGACAGCTGCCACGCGCTGGTTAGCTGAAGGCGGGCGAGCGGCGGGCGCCGATTGGTTGCTGGCGGCTAGTGGCTGAGTGCTGGTTGGCTGGCGCTGGGCGCGGCGCTGTTGCCTTCGCCCTTGCCCAGAGGAGAGGCGGCGGCAGCTGCCGGTTCGGTGTAGTCCCCGCCCCGCCCGGCCCGGCCCGGTCAGGCGGGCGCCGCCGCCGCCGCTGCCGCCGCCATGTTGTGCTACGGGGAGGGCCTGCTGAGCTCCCTCACGGCGCTGCTGGGGGTGGTGCTGGCGCTGAGCCGCAGCCCGGCGCTGGCCTGCCTGCTGACGGCCGGCCTGTACCTGGCGCTGCACCTCTTCAGCCTGGAGCCCGCCGCGCCTCAGAGCGCTCAGCGCGTCCTGCGGCCCCGCGGCGCCGCCGCCCGCATCGCCCACCGCGGCGGCGCGCACGACGCGCCCGAGAACACGCTGGCGGCCATCCGACAGGTCAGCACGGCGGGGCCTCAGGGTGGCCGTGCCCGCCGCCCCTCCCCGAGCCCCTCCTCCCCCGGCCGTGCCGCGGGGGGCGCTGGAAGAGCGTTGAACAGGCCCAGCCGCCGAGGGACGGACGGGGCGCGGGACGGGGTTAGGAGTGGGAGGCAAAGCTGCCAAATGCTCTGTGGAGACAGAGGGAGCCTCGGGGAGCCTCTCTCCCCATGGGTTTGGTGGGTGAGAGACTGAAATCGGTGGGCAGTAGCACGAGCCTGTGCGTTACGTTTGATAATCTGCCTTTTCAGCAGGCACCAAGCCCTCATCACCCCGAATAACTCCAGCTTCTTCGGACTTGCTGCAGGAAGCTGTGTGGCTTGTCAGTCCTTCATCCCCAAGCGGATTCAGAACAGGCTGATCAGCTGTCAGTCTTGTGGGAACTGTGTCATATCCTTGGTGCTGATGGATGTTCTAGGAGTGTAGCAATAACAAAATACTGTATTTTGCTGATGTTGCAACATAATATTATAGAGAGTGGACAGCAACTTAGTAACAGGTCGTTTGCTTATTAAGCCTTGAAGATCCGTAATGAGAATCCACAGTTAGGGGAGAATCTGATATTGTGAGAATACAGCCCTGCCACGAAGCTTACTGCTCTCTCTTCTGTGAGGCATCATGGTGCAGCCAGGGTTCAAAATCTTTTTCTGAGAATCATTTGAAATCATGATTAGCAGTCTATCAAATGTAGGGTATCTGTGATGATGAGATGTTGATGCTCTGATGGTTTCTTACCTTTGGGTGGGGCAGGGCTCTTTGTTCTGGTAAATTCTGAAGCTGCACAATAGAGGTCCCTACTTGGCAGATACCCCTATTGTAACCTTTAGTGCATACCTGACATTTGTCTCTCTGGTGCACTGGCCCTTTTCCCAGAAGGGCATTTGGCCTTCAGAACAATTTGTCTTGCTTGCAGTTCACTCAGAGGCGCTTTTCTGAGGAGTTCCTGGGAAAGAGCCAGGGCAGGAGCAGGATGTACGAAATGTTCTAAGGCAGCCCAGCTGCTTATTGCTCTCTGATATGGGGATTCCTCAGACAGGAGCAGGGATTTGTCTACATACATTTAGTATTTAGTACGAGCACAGTAAGTGGTCCTTCTGGGAAGCTGTGTATCTACGGCATGTGGTGGATCAACCGTACTGCACGTGAATGGCCAGTTTGACTCTTAAAGGAAATACTGCACCTGTGCGCCGTAAAAAAAGAGATGATAGCTTTTCCTTGTGCAAGCAAAGACGTTATGCTCTGATGGCCTGCTCTGATTCTGGCTTCTAAGCGTTAATCTATAAATTACCTAGACTGTAGGCATTTGCTTCCCTTCTCTTTTAGAAAGTAACATAACTTAAGGACTCGGGAGTTACTGGACCAGAAAGAAAAAACAGGATTCTTTTCTGCATTTTTATCCTGAAACAGCCCCGATCCCAAGACTAAGACATTATCACTATGGTTTTATCTATATAATAGATTATATGCTTTAAGTTGATCTGCAATTGCTTCTCACAATAACATGGATAAAACCTACTTTGTTCTGCAGATCAGGCTTACTGAAAAGAACATTAATAGTTTATGCTTTTTCACCAGAATACACACTAATTATAGTGGTACCTATATTAAATATATAAAGCTCTCTGTTCTGTTGTGTATGTGATTTTTTTTTTTTTTTTTTTTTTAAGGCAGCTGAGAATGGAGCAGTGGGTGTTGAGCTGGATCTTGAATTTACTGCAGATGGTGTCCCCATTCTAATGCATGATGAAACAGTAGAAAGGACAACTGATGGGTCTGGAAGATTGCGTGACTTGACCTTTGAGGAAATTAGGAGGCTTAATCCATCTGCAAAACATAGGCTATGGTAAATGAACTATTGCTTTTCTGAAACTACTGTTTCAACGGTGAAAAAAAAACATTCTTGATAAACAGAATTATTGATTGATCACTGATGAAAATTTTTGTAAATTTAAAACTTAGTCCCATGTTACTCCTCATTCGATTTTGGAATTGTATGAGACTATATCTCCTTACCCATCTTTGCAATGGGAACAGTGAAGAGAGTCAAGATAATTGGCTTTCAAGGACAAAATCCACAGGCACCTGATGTGAAACAGGTTAATCTCTACATAAGCTTCCCCTAAGTTGACTGCAGGACCCTAAAGATACTGGAAGTTTCACTATATGTCAAAATTGGCTTCAGTAATTACTTCTAAAACTAATTTTATTCACATACAATTCTTGACTGATTGTGTCTTGGGGATTCTAAACATTGGGATTATAGTGTTGGAAAGGAGCTAGACAGATTTCCTGGGTAGTCTCAGGTAGGACCTGTGACCCCAGCACGTGACTGAAATTTTGATAACAATGCAACTTCTACAGTATCATAAGTGAATCCATTTTAGAGGAAGAACTTTTAGTGTGTGCTCCTGAGACACTGCATTAGGGATTTCCAGACTCTTGTAAATGTACCACCTGTGAGTCTGTGGTACAAGTACCATCTTCCCTGTCTGTTACTGGAAAGGTGATCACCTGAACCACACAGCAAAAACTTCCGCATAGGCAGTTACCGCTGGTCAGCTGTTTTTCACTGTCACCTTATCAGGAGTAATGTATTGATGTGTGAAGCTGCTTCTCCTACATCCTCAGCTTGTCTTGCTTATTCTGCCAGGGTCGGCATTTCTGGCTCAGGGCTAGCAAGCACAGTAAAAGCAAGGTGAAGTGGGTGGATAGGTGGTTGGCAGTTGGGACTGAATGCTTATTCGTGGTAGTTGAGGAAGGAGGTGAAGAAATGAGGTTAGTGTTTCGGTGTGGGACACGGGCTCAGTGAGCATTGGATTAGACCTTGAATTTGGAAGGATATAATTGTCTAGTGGGATTCTGGGGGAAGAGGAGATGTGCACATATCCCTCCACACGTGCAGCCTTTTACTGGGTGAGAGAGCCACCACTGCCATTGCTAGTGGTGCTTGATCCCACCTCTAATACTAGTGTATCAGCAAACTATGTTTAGGAGTCCCTAGGAAACAGCTCTGTGTAGCTGGGGATGTGTGTGCCCGTGTGTGTGCACATGCGTATCTTGACTGCATTCCAGTGAGGAGTTTGTTCTCCATTTCAACAGGAGCAAATTCCAAGGTGAAAAGGTACCAACGCTGAGAGAAGCTGTTATGGAGTCTATGCATCACAATCTTATAATCTACTTCGATGTCAAAGGCCATGCAAATCAGGTACTGTACTAAGCCATCTTCTTTCACCCTTTCTTTGGGTTTCTAGCCTGCTTTTTTGTTGGTCTCAAACTGCTATATGTGGTACGGTCCCTTCTCTAACATGAGTGAGACTGGGTCTGCTATTTGTGTCATCCAAAGCTGGGCTGTCAAAGGAGAGATAACATGTTCCCTCGTCCCATTTCATGGTCTTGGGAATCTGCAACTTAAAATGAGCATGAAACTTGTGTGAGTTCAGCTCACAGCACCATCATGAAACAAAGCAAAGTGAATTCCCTGCCTGTGCTGAGGGGAGCTAGCATCTCATCCTCAGCCTCCAACTAAGGATCCTGCTTGTCTATAATTTGCATTATGAAGGGAGAGACAGGTGATCAATCATTAACATTTTATGCAAATTAGAATTTTTTTCTTTAGCATAGCAAAATATGGAAATAAATTTATTTTTCTCCTTGAACTAAACCCTACGTAGTACTTCAGAATTTTATCCACAGTATGTTTAAGGGTATTTCAAACACTGAGAATGCTACTCATTGCTGTAAACAGAATCATGAGAAGGACTTTTGTTGCAAAACCCAAAACGTCATTTCTGTGTTAATGGTATAAACAAAATGGTGGTTTTCTTCTCCTCCCTTTCCATTTCAATCTTGTTAACACAAAACAGGAAAGTACTTTTAAAGGGGATTATTCTAAAATGACTTTGCAGTGTAAAGTAAATATGAGCGTATATATAAATATAACATCTGTGTGTATCTCTAATTGGCAGGCAGTTGATGCCCTAAAACAACTCTACCTGGAATTTCCACGTTTGTATAACAACAGCGTAGTCTGTTCTTTCATGCCAGATGTTGTTTATAAGGTGATGTTTCCTAAAAGCTTATTTTGAATTTTTTTAGTTCTGTCTGGGAATTTCAGTAAGATACACAAGTCCCAGCTCCAGATTACTTTTGGGTTGTTAAAACTGCCAAGGCTTTTAAGCACAAATGAAGCATAAAACGTAAGTCTCTTGCGTAATCTTATTAGATCACTCTGTGCTCACTAGATGCACATATGAATCTACAGCAATTCCCTCCATTCTGAAAGCTACGTAGAAAAAAGTGCTTCACTCTTACAGTTGGCATATGGCCAGGTATCTGTGCGCAAGGTACCTGTTAAATAAACCTCATATTTTGATGTAAATGTAGACTATTCTTAAAACTGTTTCCTAATTCTCATTGCCAAATCCATTTACTATGTATTTTATTCCATTTCCTGACTTCTATGTGTTTTTTTAACATAAGAGCAGTTGTTTATTCAGTATGTTTTAAAGAAAAACCACTAGAATTTCATAAACGGCTTTCTAAGAGTTACAGAAGGATCTGGGGGGGAGGGGGAGAAGGCTTCTGGTAGAGCTGCAAATGCAAGCTAGCACTTTGTATCTAACCTCTCCCAATTTATATTTAACGCAGCTTGGCTTTTGTATGAATTACAGTCTTTTCTCCTTGATCTTCCAGATGAGACAAGCTGACAAAAATGTTGTAACAGCACTAACACACAGGCCTTGGCATCTGAGTCATTTTGGAGATGGGACACCCCGTTTCAATTCCTCCTGGAAACATTATTTGTATATGATGATGGATGTCATTCTAGATTGGAGCCTACACAGTTTCTTGTGGCGATTGTGTGGGGTTTCAGCTTTCCTCATACAGAAAAACTTTATTTCTCAGTAAGTGTTACAGCTTGCTAATACATGAGGAGGCAATATCATTCTATTAGTATATAAGGGTAGAGTTAACATAGTAATAGTTAATCATACATTCCATTTAGTGTTGCGTAAGGTTGTTTAGAGAGTTTCTTTACTGCATGCTATTTTATTATTTTAAGCCTCTATCTTTTCAGTCGGTATTTCTATCATGTTAGATCCTAAATTTAATCTCAAAGGGGAAGAAAACTGTTGCTTTGGCCTGTTTACAATAATAAAACACAGAAAGACGACATTGGAAAAGATGACACACTCGTTCTTTATGCGATACTGATGTAAGACTAAAACTCAGCTGCAGCCTCAGCACTGTCGGCCTTAAATATGGTAGTGTCAGCCTTCCTCTTACGGTGTTTTCGTTCCTTGCAGAGAATATGTGAGGCACTGGTCTTCAAAAGGAATTCAAGTGGTTGCCTGGACAGTGAACACATTTGCAGAAAAAAGCTACTATGAAAGTGTCCTTGATTCCAGCTACATCACCGACAGCTTGGTGGAAGACTGTGATCCTCATTACTAGACCTGTGCTTTGTAGACGCTCACCAACCAAAATAAGCTGTCTTACTCGCGCAGGTCTGAATTCACCATCGAGAGGGCAGCCACTAGTGCACACGGGACCGCGAACGATAGTTCTGGGAACAGGAGGAGCAGTAGTTTACTTCTGCTGTGTGGTCAGATCTGGAATGCAGAAAAACCCTCTGTTGCAACAGCAGACAAAGCTGAGGTGCGGCCATTCGTAGTCTGAGGAGATGGCACTGTAACGTAGAAGGATCAGATCTGACAAGCTGGCTGGGCAATACACTGTATGTGCAGGTTGCTTTATAATTCTCAGACTATTCCTTTGCTTTGTTTAAATCTTTGTTATAAAGTCATATCAGCAATTTTTGGTGGCAAAATTTAAAATCATACCTTGGTTTTAGTAATTTAAACAGTCTGTTCTACAACTGAGTAATTGGGGTCGATTTACGGCATCTTGGAAAACATCTACATTACTGTTCTCAAAACAGAACCTGAAAATAATGGTGCCAAAACAGCGGGTGAGTATTATTTCCTTCCAACTGCATGGGAACATGGCTGTGCTGCGTCTTGACAAGGAAAAGCCAGCCAGCTTTCTGTGTTCAATGTGAAGACTATGAGAATGAATAAATAGAACTTGAGCATCTTATCTTCCAGATTTTTTTAAAAGAACCAAGGGAGGATAGAAGATTATGTCATCTAATGATACAGCACATGAATGTATTTATTTTTAAAAGAAAGCTCTGTATTGAGTGCTGGTAGAACAAAGAGAGCGGAAATGTCTTTTTGCTTTGCTTATTGTTTGCATGTATGAAGGGCACTCACAAGGATACATGGGAAACTGTAATCCAGACTTGACTTGAAATCAAAGGAGTCTGCAGTTACAATAAACAAGTACCTGATAGCTCACCGGTATGGTATTCTTTATCGGCTGTGCACCAGTAGACTGATGTAAAATGTCAAAATTAGTGCAGGTTGCTTGCTATTTTTTCTAACAAGTAAGACCCCCAGGTGTTCTCATCACAGCTACCATCAATGTGCCGTGAACAATTTTGGCCCTGCTCTTGAAGGAGCCGGTAGTTAGAGAAGACTATCAATGATTAGCAAGAGCAGAAGACTCCTGTGGAGCCAGCCCAAACATAAATTAGACCACCTTTTCTTAATGGCCAATAGATGGAATTACTAAGTTTAACAATTTCATTTCAGAAGAACGTGTTACTAATTTCAACAGAAATGATAGGGATTCGAACATGTAACAGATCGGTTACCTGCTGCACGTCATTCAGACCTAACCTCACAAGGTACCTTGGACTGCATGTGTGGGATTTCTATGTTTGACTAGAAGGTGTAACCATGTTTTCGTAAGGTAGTTCCTTGTGCTACTTCAGCGTTGTTGAATTCATTGTTTCCTCAGTCGGGGGTTGCTGTGTTTCGGCTGACGTGCTGCTCAGTACCCTGGGTGATCATGTTAGGACGTGTTAGGGGAAAGCTGCGCTTACCAGAAATGGAACAGCACGTTGCATGGATTGGTGGTGCAGTTTGGTGCATTGCTTTGGATATAAATGTCCTTGATAGCATGCCTCATGGTTAGAGTTCGTCCTCATGCACAGAGCCAACTGAGATTTTAAAAAAACTTCCATAAAAGAGGCAAAAGGTAGTAACAAAAAATCAAATCAGTCAGTGGTGGAAAGAACTACCCAATTATCCCAGTTACGGTAAGTCCCAACTTCTGAATTAGCAGCAGATTAATGCTACCTTCTGCAAGGGGTGATGGATTTTTTGCTTGTATCTTGAGCTATGTACAAGCACAAAGAGACAGAGGAGTAAGGAGGTGGTTTTTCCTCTCGGGATGACGCCAGCCTCTTCAGTTCATGTCACTCATCCACCCGGCACTGCAGAACCAACACTCTCAGCCTTTTGGGGCATATCCTATAGCATGTGTACGTGACACCCTCTACCAGTTTCTGTCCAGCCGTTTCATGAGTGCTGTAGCTTCTACCTTTACTGCTGTGTTCTACAGGTGCTCCCGAGCAGCCAGCAGGCCATCGGAAGAGCAAGTGACCCTTCATGGCAAGTGGCCCTTGCTCCAAAGGTCCATTTTTTTTGTTGCTGCTCGAGTTGCTGGCACTGTTGAGTCACCACCCTCAGCGCAAGCGCTAGGCCCACGTTCAGTACTCACAGCCAGACTCCACAGCTATACATGCAGAAAAACAATAAAATCGAATCTCTGGTCTCACAGTATGTGTAAAGGTTGTCCTTTTTTCTGTACCTTTGGTGGCTGGTTTTGGGTTGTCTAAATTATGAGCGGGAGGAAAAGATGTGCCTCCTTCCTAAGGCATTTTTATGTCCAAAGCAACAAGGGAGGGACAAACCAGGCAGTAGTGGGCTAAAAAAAAAAAAAAAAAAAAAATCATCATGGCAAGTTGTAGCTCTGGATAAAAAGAAGCTGCATGAAGTGAAGTGTCTCAAAGTGATGTATGATTAAAAAAAAAAAAATCTCAGTTGTGTTATTTCTAATCTATCCTTTACTGGAAAAGAGATGTGTAAACTTTTTGTTTACAAGCAGTTTTTACACAGATGAGAATTTTGCTAAGTAGTCACTCTTAAAAAAGGGTTCTGATAACTTTTAATACCAAAGCTGCTTTTGAGTGACTGTAATAAACTGTAAAAATGGCTCAGAAAAGTGAAAATGGAATAGAAGCTTAACCTGGTTCACACAAGTTACTTTGCAGCCATTACAATGTCTCTGTCACTAAAAACAACTGCAGTTTAATTTCCAACCATTTTTATTTAACCAATACTTTGCTTTTGGTTTAGATCAGATAAAAGCAGTTTGAACAATATAACTGATACAAAAATAGTTTTAGGCCAAAGCTTTTATTTACAATGAAGCACAAGTTTCCTTATGTTTAGTCAGCAACAAGTGACCAGCTGTGGAAGGACCCTCACTTCCGAGGTAAGGGCCAGTCCTGGGGAAAGCTGGCTGTTGCCGGAACATCACTGCTTCAAAAACAAACCAAACATGCAGGATATTCCCTATCATCATAAACTGCAGTCGGGGTGCATTCTGCAATCTGCTCTTCTATTTTTTTTCTTCCATTTAGGGGTAAAAAAATGTTTGAATGGCTCTTTCAGTCATTAGTGCAAACGAGTATTGCTTTCTGTAGAACATCGGTCAGGGACTTAACATTTATTATTGATTCTGCCTGCTCACGGTCAAAAATCTTTGTCGTCATCTTCATCTTCCCACTGAGCTGCTTCTCTAGCACGCAGAGCGAGCGCCACTGCCTCAGAGACACCGGGCCTGCTGCTGGGCTGGGACATCTCTGAAGCTGTTTTTCACAAAGGAAGTAACGTTACCTGTGCTGGTGCCAGTATAACCACCACCCCCATTAAAAAGCCCCATGCTATTTAAGTGTGTCGTCTGTCAAGCATCTGGAATGAAGTTACATGTTTGTGTAAACCAGGAATAGTTCAAGCTTCCACGCAAGTTTCCATAGCTTTTTTTATTCCGGACATACGATGTCCTAGGGATGCTACATCATTAGTAACCTCTTCTGAGATTCACAGCAAGATGTGAAGTATCTCTCTAATGTGATTTAATATACTTGCCTGTGGCTGCTTCCATAAGACAAAATGCCTCATTTACCCCCAGAAATTCAACCCTCTGGTCTACAGAAGCTTGTGATCAGTCCTCAGAAGTCACCACCAACACTGCAACAAGCTACCAATAAGCATATCCTATAGAAAACATTTATCCCAGAAACCCAGTCTTTTTGTTTTCTCTTTATACAAGATGCTATAATTCTGTGTCTCTTACATCAGCTGTTACATGCCGTGTCTGTACTATATGGAACGTTTTTAGCGAGCTGAGCTTCTGAGAGCTGCTTTCTGGGTTTAGCATTTGTTGCTTACCTAGTGGGAAGCCAGCCCCCCTCAAGATCCCGGCAGAAGAGGAACACTGAAAACAGAATTCAGAAGTAGATTTAGGTTGACGGTGTCCCTCCTGTGCCTGTTGTCTTATATTTAGAGATACCAGTTACCTGTAACAAAACCACACTCTCCAGATCTTTATCAGCTCTGTGAGTATGAGTATTCCAACAGTTATTCTGATTACATTTTTGTACCTGTTCAAATCAATCTTTAAAATTATTTCTATACATACAGGATGTCCTCTTTGTTCAACATACACCCATTGTCTGTATCACGCCCCCAGGTTCTATATAGGGAAATCCAGCAGAGACTTCCTTCTTTTGACCATCTCACCTCATTGTAGGATGCATTTTGCTTTCCATCAAATGCCCTTCCTGGGTAGCCTGACAGTTGCTGGGCAGGTTGCCTGGACGGGTGGTATGAAGAAGAGCTTCTCTGTAAGACACAGTATTTGGTGTTAGCAGTACACATTCTGGCTTCCAATCGCGACTTTATGGGCAGCACTACTCACACCCAAGGCTACTACTCTTGTTTTAAGGAGATGGCTCTTCTACTAGATCCACAATGAGATTATTCTGGCATCTCCTTTTGAAATCTGACCTTAACAACTACAAGAATATCCACATTTTGTAGGCTATCCAGCCCCCCCCCGCCTCAGGAGTCCCACTCATGACCCTGGACACAGCCACAGGGTTGCCTAATGTTTGAAAATCCCTGGCACACAGGAAACGCCCAGTGACTTTAAGCTCCCCTCTCTACAGTCAATATTTACTTATATTTAGTTATATTATCACATTAATGATGGCCAGTCATACAGGGGGATTTGTTTTGTTTAATTTTTTGTTGGTTTGGGGTTTTTTTTTGAGGGTGGGAGGGGAACCTAACAAACCCTTTTTCTTCACCAGCATGTAGGGGAAAGAATTTCCGCTCAACCCAAATAAAAGCACTGCACAGCAAAATATGTGCACATTTTAATGCTAATTTGATGGCTCAGCAGGTAGGATTGACTTGAAAAATAAATTAAAGTTTAAGATGTTAGATGTCTATCCTGTTGTTGTATGGGATTTAAAATGGGGTTAGGTCAAAGCAAAGGCAAGTTAAAGTGTGGCTGAACCCTTTACTGACCATCACTGCGCTCCTAGATTAGGAATGTTTTCTTGTAGTTTCATAATCATAAATAACGTCTAGTGAGGGTAATGACTTTTCTATATCCTTCCTAGGCTAAATTCCAGTCTGGAACAAATAGTTAATGAATTTCCACAGTATCGTTTTGCTGTCTGGAGTTAACTAGTCATCAATCAACTTAGGTGAAGTTTTAAATACAGACATATCCCAAAATGGCAGGCTATTAGCAAGGCTAGAGGAACCCCCATGAAATCATACCAAGCATGTAATTGAAACAGCAGTATCTGAACTATCAAACTGACCTGCTGGTCTTGTCCTCTTGGTGCAGGTGGGTTTTGTTTTACCCTTTGCAGTGTCCATAGTTTTTCAAGTAAAAACCTTTTAGCTTTTCCCTCCTATGGTCAAGACACATTTGATCATTAGCTGGAATGGACTCAAGGCCTGTGAGTAACCACTAACCAGAATAATCACTAAAATTCCTCTTATTCTGAAATAATCTGTCTACATAGGGAGCTGCAGCAGCACTGCTTGAAGGTAAAATTTTTTGTAACAACCCTATTTGTGAGTTAAGTTTCCCTGCAATTCACACGGGGGAGGGCTCCTACCCTCCCTTGAACCGTCATAGGAAAAGCAGATTACAGCTCCACAATAGCAGGATGTGACAATCAACAAGGAAGCCAAATTTTAAAAAACTAAAGCTGAAAGTCAAACTTACATTATTAATTTGTTTCTGTAAGAGTTTGATCATGGCCTTTCTTCCTTCTATTATTTGCCAGTAAAGATACGTAATAATTCTAAACAAAAACAAAAGTCCAACGTATGAGCACTCACACCCATGTGTATTTCCTCATAGTCATTGCCTAAACAGAAAGTTATCTTGTTTATTTTATCCATTAAAAGATACATATACACCTATCTATACACACATATATATGCATATACATATATATACACACACATAAAAATATTAAAAAAATGTATGTATACAATTTCGCAGAGAATGGCAAACACATGAAATTGCTTAAGACATTTTCTTGGAAAAGACCCAAAGATTTATGGACTTGTATTCAAGATGAGAGGTACAATTGAAGTAACTCGGCAATACAAGGTGCATTTCGGATAAGAACTAGGAACCTAATGCTCTTACCCAACTTTGTGTCATTTGCTTAGACACATGCCTGGACCTTAAATCACAACCCTGAACACTTACTGCTTCCAGGCCAATCCTGGTTGCACTAGAATGAGTGGGTACTCCTTTTACAAGAACGGGTTTGGGCTCCTAAGGGTGTGCACAGCCCATGCTAGAAATATCAAGCAGTACAGCTAAAACATCAAACTCTACCAGTGGGCACATAGCTTAATATGCATGGTTTTGCCAAAATAATTTACTTCAGCCAAGGGGACAGTATGTGAATTTACCCAAGATTAGCTGGAAACAGACTGCAACCTATTGATTAGCATCTCCCCATATGGCGTGCTCACTTCAACATGCTGCTTGTTTGCCACCAAGCCCTTCCACCACAGTGTCCCTATGGTAGTTCAGCTATTCTTTACATGGTATCACCTCCTCTAATGACTCCACTGTAAGAAATGGTCAGAAAAGACAAAGCAACCTTCTCCAAAACTTCTGGGTTTTGTCACTTAGGGTCCTAGTATAGATCTGGCCTGTTATTCCCTGTGCTTGTGAAAGCTTACTCTTTCCCTGCTGATTTATTCACCTCAGGGCTGGGGCGGGGGGAAGGCAAATTCTCCTACCAACTGTATGCAGCACGTTCCCTTTTGCTGATGTTCCTAAAGCTAAGTGTGCCGGTGGTAATAAGATCTGGAGCCCAGGCAGCAGAAGACTAAAAATATTCAATTAAAACCAGTGTACCCTAGGGTTAGCATGAAGCTGGTTTGTAACTTCTTTATATACGTCAAATACATGAATTTCCAATATATTAACCATTTCTGATGCTTTAAAATGCACTTTGCAATTTTTTGATGAAGAATGGCTATGGCATAGCCAGTTTTTTCCCCTTCAGGTCCTTTTCCAGTGCTTTTCATTAGCAGGTACTTACAGGACAAAAACAGAGAGAATGAAGAAGAAAAGTTCACTTGTAATTAAGTTATGGTAGATCCACACTACCCATTTTGAGGCAGTGTAATTTTCCAGCATTTTTATCCACTCAGAGACTGCAGCATACATAGAAGACAAACCTCTGAAAGGACCACATTCTTCTGAAGGTTTTAACCTGAAAGTGCGAGAAAACAGCTACTTAAAGCTTCATATATTAACCAGTGATTTAGCTAATATCATGATTTTGTAAATCAAGATGCTTGTTAGTTCACTATAGCCCTCTGCTCTCTTTGGACCCTTGGGGAACTTCTGTTATCTATGTTTTATTTTTAACTTGAGTCCCTGTCGTGGTTTAACCCCAGCCAGCAACTAAGTGCCACGCAGCCACTCACTCACTTCCCCCCCAACCCAGTAGGATGGGGGAGAGAATCAGAAAAAGGTAAAGCTCGTGGGTTGAGATAAGAACAGTCTGACGGAACAGAAAGGAAGAAACTAACAATGACACTAATAACAACAATAAAGTGACAGTAATAATAAAAGGATTGGAATAC
>JAVKLA010000061.1:10344200-10367484 GCA_034782735.1 Sagittarius serpentarius | reverse complement strand
GTGATGGGAAGCACCCAGAAATGTCAGAATAAGAATGTTCTATGGTATTTCTAAGTGTAAATGAAGTTTCGGCCATAAACATAGCACTCACCAGGTCAAAGTCTGTGTATAGATCAAATCTAAAACATTTCGTCCGATATCAAATTCTGGCAGCCCCAGGCTCACACAGACCGTAGTTCCAATAATTCTGGGGGAAAAAAAAAACCAGCCAAAAAACCCACAGCACAATAGCATTTGCTAAATGATAAAACTCCTTGTAGAAATCTCTACAAATGACCTCCTGATACATGCATCAATAACAAATTATTCAGGGGCTGCATTAACCACGTCATGCAAAGCAGCCACAGCTTGTTAATTAGACAGAACATCAAAAATTAAACAGAATTTGGCAAAAGCAGATTCCCATAACACACAGCAGGGTTGAAATAAGACCTAGGATATTTTTCACGCAACTCAAAAAAAAAAATTAATCATTATATCAGAAAAGTATGCTTATACTTAAACAGTTGAAATGGCAAGTTGCCTCAGTACAAAACTGTAACAGTTTTTCAGTTCCTGAGTCCTGAGAATTTTCAGCCTCAATCAAAAAAATGAATCTTGTAGACTGATACTCTCAATGTATCCTAAAGTATATCCTACTTCAGACTAACTCAGGTTGCAAGTAGCTGACACATAGACACGTAAGCAAGTACTCAGAGGATTCCTACTGAGGACCAACAATCCCTTTTTATCACCTCATTCTTCCTGAGCTGGGGAGATTGTTTCTGCTTGTTGTAGCAAGAACAATAAAGATTTTGGTAACTATCCCATCTCGCCTTGAATACAGGTCTTGGTACCACCTTATCAGCTACACCATCAACAGTGTTTCAGGGCTGGGCTTTCAGGGGATTACTCCAAATACATAAAAATAAATAGGACCAATGGTACTTTTAATCTTTCATGGCTGTAAGTCTGGTGCTTTTGCACAGTTTAGTGGAGGATATTCATCACAGCTGACACTGCAGTTTTGGTACTGTGACCTTTTGCTGGGAGGTCGTTTCCTATCTGAACAGAAGGAGAACAGAAGGGAAAGTCTTCAAGGGCTTCTCAGTGTTGTTTTGTGTTGATTTAACATAAAGTTAACAAAGTCCTACCTTGTACACCAGTCTTGTTCACATCATGTGCAAAGGGCAAACAATGGATCTCCTACACAAGTATGACCAGGAACCCTAAATGCTCTGCAGAGCTGGCAAGCACTTAAATACTCTACTACCTTAAGTCATAAACAGTGTTTTGCAATATGAAGGTACAGACAGCAGATGTCAGAAGCAACTGACTTTTTGCTTACATGCTTAGCTGTATTCACTTTCAGTTAAAAATACTTTCTCACTTATCATGCTGCAGAACCCAACACTTGAGAATCATATTACATCCTTAATAAGACTGATTAAAATAAGATTTTAAACTTGTGTGCACTCTATAAAGTGACATAACTAAGAGGAAAAAAATTACTGGGGGACATACCAAGGAAAGCCAGCAGTCTGCCTGTGCATATGCAGAAAAGCAAGGTTTTCTGCTCAAGACACTTGGTCCTTCGTCATCCCCATTCAGGAGATCCATGGGAATACCATGTGGCTTCCTCCCTGCCTGTGTTTCCATCTCCAAAAGAAAAAAGGACACACTGGGAGAGTAGAATGGTACACCCTTTGATCTCCTTCTAAGAAGGAGCTGCAATTTATGCAAGGCATGTACCCAGACACTATGCCTGGTAGAGACAACCAAGGAAGCTTCACTGGTGCCACAGCCACGCTTCTGTTGGACTTCTTTTCTCATATTGGAAAAAAGGACCATGGCTTTGGTGTCTTTGGTCAATCAATAACAACATTAGAAAAGCAGTACTCACCTTCGTAAAAACTCTCCAAAGAAAGAGCCAAGCAAACAAAATATGAAGTCAACTAGAACAAGGCGATAGATATCTTGGCCAACCAGAGTTTCCCAGCACTTTAAGTAGAAGGAAAAAAAAAAATGTCTATCTAGAAGTCAAAAATCATGCGATTCTAACATTGTTCCCAAATGCTTGGGCATCTGAAACTTGGGCTACAGATGAAAGATTTGCTAACAGCCTGACTAATCATAGTTGACCTCTCATTAAGCAATGCTGCAAACCAGCTGAGACCCGAGTTGGGTGATTCATTTTTTCCTATAGTTCATTTCTCTAGAGATGCTAATAAAAAAAAGTTGGGGTGGCAAATTCAGCCAAGACACTACATGTACTTCTTCTTGCTGGAGCAAGCCTCTTATCAAAGTGGTTCCTAACCTGGCATTGTAAGTCAAAAATTTGTAGTTTTGAAACTTTACCTGTGACTCTGATGCAGCCACAATGTTAAGCCAGTAGTAGCACAGTATTCCAACAACTGATATTTTCAGGATGATATTTCTAAAAAAAAAAAAAAAAAAAACAAAACAAGTAACAGTAACTGCACCGACAACTGGTCCATAAGCTCACTGGAGGGAATGATGGCAGGATGACCATTGGTTACACTTTATTACCTCCTCTTACAACAATAGCACTGCACAGTGCCAGGACAAACAGGAGCTCTCCTTGGAGCTTAGGTGCAGCATTATTCTATTGTCCTGGCAGAAGGGCAGCCGGGCATGACAACCTTGGCACAAGCCTCTGCTAAACAGGCTGATGGTTGAGTGTGTGGGCTCCACAGGGGAGGGTCTGAGGGGCACCAGGGGTTACACGGTGTTAATTCCAGGCATCTGTATTTAAGTGAGACCTCCTCACTCCTCTCTGAACTTCCCTTCCTTTCCCTGGCAGGCCAACAGCCCAGGGGCCGTCTAGGGAAGCTACTAACAAAACCAAGCCCAGTGTTACTGCGTGCCTAATTGAGAGGGAAACCATACCCCGTCCTCATACAGAGATGTAACACTCCAGAAGGCTCACAGAAGACAAACAGAACATGGAGGGAAGAGTGTACAGAAGCCTTTGGAGAAGATGAATTCTCCTCCATAGCTCCCTATTGCCCACCACACCACCTAGACACAGCTTGCTGTCAAAAAGAAGAGTTAGACAGCTTCAGGCAAAAAGCACTAAGAGGTAGCAGCAACAAATACCTGATAATAGTGACATATATCTGCTGCCTGGGAGTCTGAAATCTCTCCAGGTGTCCAAGCCACAAGTAGAAGAATGGGATGAATGCGTTGAGGAGAGATACGACAACAGGTAGCACCAACATGGCAGCTTGGCTGTCTAGGTCATTTTTATGCCCTTTCACAAACAGCTTGGAGAAAAAAAAAAAAAAACCAACAAAAAACCAACTAAATAACACCAACTTAGAGCCTTAACCAAAATCCTGCCTCAAGTGGTGCCCACAGGGAAGACACCTGGCACACCTCCCCGTAGGTTCTCAGGTTGGAGACTATCATGCTTTATGGGTCCATGCCCAGTAGCACAGCAGCCCTCTCCTCTTCCCCCGCACCACATGGGACAAAGGTGGGAGCCCCAGCTTAAATGCAGTTCCTAGGCAAAGGAGAGGCAGGCCTTGCTGAGGCTTCTTCTTGCTTTTTCTTTCAGGGTGACCAGCTGCACTACACCTAAGCTAGCCAGGAGCCCAGGCAGGCAGCTGCTGGGGTGAGGGTGGAGATCTGCTCAGACCCCTCAGGCTGTACACTCTTGCCGTAGTCCCCAGTGGTGCAAAACTTTGCAAACCAGCTTCTTAGGTACAGAATTTGTGTTTGCACTGGCAGAAACAACAGCTAAGCATCCCTACAGTTCCAGTATGAACAGACCACTGCTTGCACTCGGTGTAAGATACACATGTAGAAAAATGAATTTCCAAAACCAGACTGCAAAATCTGTCCTTACCTTGAGGTTATTAATGGAGAGAAAGTAAACACCAGCACAAGTTGCTACTGCTGTTCCCAGGGAAGCAACCCAAGAAACAAGATGAATAACAATATGAACAATTCTCTCTGTTAGAGAAAAATTTAGAACTCCTCGGTTTACTTCAGCGAGGGCTTCCTGCAAAGAAACAATTCCTAATGAAGAATTCCTTAGTCAACAGCATAAAGCAAAACTTTTTTCAAGTAACCACTTGAGAGACTGAATGAAAGATTATTTCTCTAGAAAATGGGCAGAGTAATATCCTGGGAACATTTACTGGACAACTTTGTGTTCCTACCCTAAAAGTCTTTTCTCTTGACAGTTACGCTGTATTTCACAGACGATATTACAAGCCTGCCTTTTGTTTTCAAAATGGTTAAACAGCAGGAAGGAAAAACAGAAGAAATATTCTGTTTGGCAAATATTTAATAGCCACAGAGATCCATTCAGTAGAACAGAATCATACAAATATTTATACGTAGCTTAAAGAGAAAAGAAAAGTAGCTAAGCCAGCTCCAGGAGTTCAAACCAAGTGAAACTTAGCAGTCAGGAAGACTTAAGTCTATTAGGAACAGGACTAGCATGCTTGAGTCACTTTGCCAGAGACTTGTATGTGCATACACAAACCTGTATGCACAAATAGGTCTTTGGCAGAGTGACTCACGCATGCCTGTTTTGTACCTTTCTATCTTTTTGTACCTCCTGTGTTTTGTACCTTTATTTGTGTGCTGAGATTCTTTTGTTTCAGCTTCACAGCTTTTTCATTGGTAATATTGAAGTCCCAAGTGCAGAGAAGTTTACTAGCATTTCCAGAGCATGTCCAAGGGTTAATGAAGTTCCTGCAGAAGGATTTTGCCATGCTGCAGCGAAAATTAAATTTGTGAGATGCATAACAGGAAAATACATCAAGTCTGTACAGCAGGGCAAGAAGGGAGATTTGTCAGTTTTTCTATCCCGACCCAAGCTACTGGACCTATGTCAGAGCATGTCACATAAGACAACATGGAAAATAAACTTTAATGTAATAAACAACTCTCATATTTCCTTCTCCACGTTGTTGCTGACAATCTTTACCTCTGGAAGGCCACACCAATACCATAAGATACTAGGAGCAACAGCTTACAAAAGGCGGATCATGATATTCATCGGTTTGAACTGGAATTCTCTGCATGTCCGTTACTACTTTGCAGTTATTCTTCATTTGTTTAATAAAGGTTTGATTTCTGGAGACTGTCTTTTGAGCAGAAACTTCTACTTAAACTCTAGACCTGGAAGTAAGGACTTACAGAAACATACTCAGGTAATTATTACTGCCAGCCATTGACCGGGTAGGGTTTTTTTGTTGTTGTTTTGATTGTTTGGTTTGGTTTTTTTTCCCTCTTAATATAAGTGAAATAAGAATATAGAGTTAGTTTACCTGAACAACAAGATAAGAAAACAGATGACAAAATATATTCCAACAGTGAAAATATAGGCCAGTTGCATGTTGTAAGATGGACCATTCTCTATTTTACTGATTGTAGCATTGGTGTAAAAGCCATAGTAGAGTACTGTTTGTTGAAAATAACCCTGAAAAGACATGGACATGATTCAGAATGTTTGCTATCACTTGCATATGGTGGGAAGCATCATCATCTGAAGCCTAATTAATGGCAGTAGGAGCTGTCCCATTCCCTACTGTGAAATCACAGGTGTGATTAAATTTCTAAGTATCAGGCCCTTTGTTTTCCTGCTATCAGCTGAAATCTTCCATAGTTTCGAGAGCTTCTAGAGATACGTAAATGACTTGTATCCTTCTTAAGATTCATGTGGGATGGTCATGAGCATTCAACACCTTTGCAGGATTTGGTCTTTTCTGAAAATTCCTGAAGAGGGAAAGGCTTAATTGCTTTTTCTTAGGAGCAAGGTTCCATACTGACAAATTGTATCAACTATGAAGGAACCAGGAAGGAAGCAGGTGACATTCATCACTAGAGTTACAACATTATAGCTGAACTCCTGCAATGGTGACTGTACTTTGCAAAGTTAAACAGCATTACTACAAAACACACCACTTTACAACCAATTTTAGAAGGAAAAGGCTGACACCTTTCCTCTTGAAAGAGATTTGTTCTCCACTAAGCATTAGTAAGAGCAAAGTCTTGTTTAATAACTAGAGAAATCTTTTAACAACAACAAAATGGGCAGATTTTTTTTTTTACAGCAAAGACAGAAAAAAAAAAAGGAGTAAGTCATCTTCTCCAATCACTTAGTTGATGAATACTAGTAGAGTTAAAGCAGTGCAAAATCTTTTAAGAACAGCCTGGGATTTTATTCCCTGAATGTAAAGATCTCCACACAATGAAAAGATCCTCCTGTTTCCAGGCCCCACTGAGTTCAGCAGGTTGCCGCAGAAAGATCTGTGTGCTCCTTGGAAGAATAAAGCTTTGGAAATAAGCAAACTTCACAGGATCACATACGGAAATCTGCACTGTATTTTCAGAGGAAAACTAGCATGGGGAAAATGTTCTGCTGAAGGCTATTGCAGCTATCTCTGGAAGGCCTGGCTTCCTTTGGGTCTCTTCCATTGCTCTCTGAACGAGTGACGAAAGTCTTGAAATATTGCTCAACACAGCAATCATTTGCAGTGAGACAAATGCATCAGAATGAGTTCCATGATCTCGCCCTGAGTCAATGTTTGTTGTAGCTTCTTTTTCAAATATGTGCTAAATACTGTTTCTAGTCATGGAAAATTCTAACTCCACCTCTTAATAAGAAATACTAACTTTTATACTCTATCGTGAGTTATTAAAGTAGGTCTGTTGCACCCAGCACTAATACAAATCTGTTGTTACATACTTACAGCTCCAGTGAACAGCTCCAGACCCGTGAATGAAAGGTTATTTGGTTCTGCTGCAACAAACTGAGGGACTGTGATGAAACTGAAGTTTATGACGAATGAGAAGATGTTGAAAGTTAGCAGCCACTTCAAGAAAATAAAATAAGAAAGAACACTTGTTCCAAACTGGGCACCAATGATCTTCAGAGTCTTGTGCCATAACCGCAGTAGGTGAAAATATTCTGACAAGATATTTCCAAAGCACCGAAATGACTGAAGTGCAAAAAAGGAGAGGTGAATCTTAGCAAGCAGTCTTAAACAGGACTCAGATTCACATAGTAAAGCCTCACATTTTTTACAGTTCCATTTTGATGATAAGAACAGATTTCCCCTACTCCATGTACCATAAGATGCTTAACTGATGTTCCCAAGTGCTACCATAATGCAATTCATTATTAATGAACACTGCAGCAATTAATTGGTTCTTTGGTAAGTAACATAAAGCAAGATACCAGATACCTCTGGACACAGTGATAACATTGCAGGTAAAGTGGTTTACTCTGTTGTGACTGACAGAAGCTTCTGACACTTACAGCTACTGTTCTCTGCAGATGCTGTGTCCAGCAGGAAAGTTGAGTACTGCGGTGCCTTGATTTTTTTGTTTTTTCTTTAAGAACTTTATTCCTGTGGAAGAGTAGGACAGGGGGTAACAAGCATTATAGTATGGCTTGTAATTAAAACAAGAAGCCAAAGAAGATGTTGCAAACAGAATTTCACACATGTACGCATGAACAGAGTTAATGAAACATGGAGATGTTCTGCTGGTTCTTTTTCTATTAGCTGATACCATGGCTCTTGTCCATGCTATAACAGCATGTTCTAACCCCTCCACTAATTCACTCTGTGAACAAAATTTAAATATATTCCGTGAGGAGACAAAAGGATGGTTAAGACCATGTGGTCTCTTCTCCATTTTCAATGGCCAAGTTTCCTTTGAAAAAAAATCACAAGTCATCATTCACAATCAAATCTCAAGGCCTTGATATTCTGTTTTATATTACCACGAGAGATTCTTCTCATTGAGAGAAAGGACAATGAACCATTTTTACATTATTTTCCCTTGCAAGATGTTAACTTCTAAAAAGTGCATTAAAAAGTACTTTCAGCTCTTTCAAAGTGACAAACCAAAGCTCAGCATATGGCAAACACCCATATTTGACACCTAGACATTTAAAGTATAGTGTTTGTAAGACTAAACAGATAAACTTTTATTTTTACCTGATCTCTCTCTTTTTTTTCATGGTCTCTGGCATCTTCTGGATTGCTTTAATCCTTTCACTGGTGGACATACTTGCAAGATTTCCAACTAACTTTTCCTCTGCATAAAACCCATGAAAAATCCAAATTTTGGGATAACAATACAGTAATTCTTATACAAAACTTGAAATGGATGTAACAACATTCCTCATTTTCACTGCTCCCCAGAATATCGTCAGCTCCATCAGTACTCTAATACAGGTGTAAGTAAGTAGTACAATACTGAATGTTAAAAACTAAGTATTACTTGTCTCGTGCTTGTTTAATGCTAAAGCAAAGAGCTGCAATATAAAGGAAAACAAAATACTGACAAACTCCAAGATTCTGGTCTATTGCTTGATCACTGTTTGATAGTTACACTTCTATGATGCTACATATTGACTTGAAAGCTAAACTTTTGTTTTATTTATTCTATAATTTTAGTTAATGTTAGTGCCCAAACTTAGTGCTATCTATGAAATAGACCGAACTGTATTACCTGACAATCAGGCTGTTTTCACATGGTTGGAATTTGATGCTAATTCCAGACACAGTGGCTGAAAACAATTAGCTGGTCGAACAAATAAAAGAGTTTAGCTTTTCTTTCTACAATTTAAAGACATATTGACACTGCACTGTGCTTCATTTATCATGGGATTTTAGTGTGCTAGTAGAGTATAAAAGATTAATCACTAGCGTTAACACAAAACCAAGTTGTTGTCATAACCACAGAAAGACTGTACATGTAATTCTGGTGATAAACCAAGAATAGTATCAACCACACTATCCCTGTGCAATATGCTATTTAATATTGAACCACTTATCTAAACTCCTACCTTCTTTGCACACTGGATCTATTTCAAACAAGCTGGAAGAAGGCATGAAGATCTCATCAGGTGGTCTTCTGTTGTGTCTCCGAATAAAGCTATCTAAATAACATGCACTGTTTAGTAAGCCGAGATACTGCTGACAAATTGACTTAAGAAATTCAAATTTCACTTTCACAGAAACAACTTAAAAGTATACCCTTCCATCTCACTACCTACATGCAAACGTATACTCCCCCACTCACTTTGTTCCTGGTCATGCTTGACAACAGTGTACAATTTTTCAGATACATGCTGGAAAAGAGGTACTGAGCCCAGCCTTCAGCCGTCACGGAAAACTGTGTCGTGTAACCTATTCATAAATGCGCACATTGATTATTCAAGACCTTCTTCCTAGAAGACAGGTCCTTTCTTTAAAAATCCTTCCACTGACTTCAGAGGGGTTGTTTTAGAATCACACTCAATCATGATAAGTACCAGACTCCCCTTTCCCTGCGGCCAAAATGCAACTGTTCTCTCAACCTTCTTTCATCCAATTATTCAAACATGAGTGACTATATTCCTTAAATACATCTGCCTTCCAGCTGTGAAGCAGATGAGTTCAGTATAGTAGAGTATAAAGCTTTCCTTGAGTATACAGAGTATACAGCTTTCCTTGCCTCACTTTCCCAGTAAGGTAATGGCCAGTCTGTGCAATGTTACTACATCCCCCTTTTGAGCTTTACCCTCTGGTGTGGAAGGCCCCAACTGACTGATGTGCCTGTTAGTTAATGCACACAGTACAGGCTCCTTCACCATATTTACTATTTAGATCTACTGATTCCCTGATGTTAATGTCATTTCTACTTTGAGCCAACTTCCTTTGTAGCAATTAAAAAGAATCAGAAAAACATCTGTGACTCTTTGTGGAGGTACTTCTTGAACTTTCAGCACCCAGACATTTATCCTCTAGTTGATTGTGTTGGAAATGCACTCTCTCCTTCCTATCAGGTATTAAAAGCCATGCATGATAGTTAATGTTTGGAAATGTCCCATTTCTATTGTCATTCATGGAGTGAGGCATTTCCAGGTACCAATAAAATCATTGCCTTTTAATACGAGTACAGGATTTTGCCAAATCAGATCTTAACATAAAGACCATGTTCTTAAAGATGAAAAAGAGAAGGAAAAAAAAAAAAGAATCCCTCACTTTGGGGGCACAGAGAGATGGTTCTTTCAAGGCATCTAGGTAACAATTCCAGAAAAGAACTCTTAATTACATTCCAGAAGCAGCAGAGAGGAACCGAACTGATTGTAACAGAAAAATTACATGATATGGGAAGAACAGTTCCTACCCAGAGCATGAACAATAAACTACTATGCTAGCCTAAAACAGAACCTAGATAATACTATTCCAGAACCCCTGTATTTTAATGGATATAAATCTCTAATTACTATTATAGTCTAGAACTTATACAGAGCCAACACAGTGAAAAATTCACTAAAGACAGTCTCAAAAATGCATCCTATCCTCCCCTTATTTCCTCCTACAATGAGTCTCTTCAGATAACTGTGTAAGTTTGTTTTATGTTGACCCATTTACAGGGAGTTTGGGTTAAAATGGGTAGGCATTATATCTTTCATTGCTCAAGAAACAAAGATCACCTTCAAAAAGATATTGAAAAATTCAGCTACAACGATGTAGGATAGTAAAAGAGAGTTTATATTTTATGATTCGTTTATTATGTGAAGATCTTCATACCCAAACCAGAAGGCTTTTAAACATTTATTATTTTATGGGGGCCAAGACTGACATGCAATATTCTGATGTTCTGCAATCCTTATGTCTTACCTTCCGATACACGGGAAATTCTGTGAGTGTAGGGGCGATCCAGCAGATGGAAGGTAGAAGGTGGGCTATATGCCAGCCCTGGCTCAGGCTCAAAGAAAAGATTATCTGTTGAAGGGAATCAGAATTATACAGAAAGTTGTATATCGCTATGGATTATTTCCTAAAACAGAGTATCAGCCCTACTGACCCAATACAGCTCTACTGCAAACACAGCAATACATCGCATTAACAAAACTCCTATATTTCACTCCAATGTACAGCCTGGTACTGAACGACTCATGCAGTCCACAAAAGTCAGTATTTACCTGTCTGTTAATACAACAGACAGTCCATGGATCTGTTAATACATCTGAACTACTTCTAGGAAAAAAAGCAGAAACACCCCACTGCCACCACATACAAATATATACAGAGTTGAGCTTTCCAGAGCTGCAGGACTCCCTCAGGGCAGAGTAAGCCATTATTTGTTCCAGGGTTTCTGTAAGCTGTTCATATGAGAAATTACATACCCATGGCATTTCCATATGGACTTCTGCTTAGGATATTAACTCCCGGTAAACCTTCCCTGTATTCAGAGCCATGTCTCATGGAGGCCATTGGTATAGCGAGAGGGTAGTTCTGTCCTCTTCTGCTGTGTTCTCCGTAGGAACCATGCAGTGAAGAATCATAAGGGGTTTGGTCAGAGAACAAATTCTTTTGAGAACTCCTCCTGTGTGAGCAACAAAAAGGAAAACCCTGAGTGCCACAAAAACTATCCGTAGATATCCTTAATAAATTTTTACCTATTATCATCAAACAAACTCTGATACTGAGAGGTATTTTGTATTTAGAACTCCAACATCATAATTCTGTTTTGGTCATCAACTGAATTAGACTAAAACTTTTCTTCACCTGAAGTTGGGCTCGACTCTACCTAAACAGGAATAACTGCTTGGAAAACGAGGACATCAAAGGTTATAGCACGTTGTGAAAATTACTGGAACTAAAAAACTATCCATGACACTACGCCATAAATCCTAAAATACATTTAGCTGATAAATTCATCTAAGATGTAAAAAGCAAACATGCCATTTCTCTTGAATGTTGCCTTCCTGTTAACAGCTTTAAAAATTTGTGTCTGAGAATGCAAGCGTAAAGGAGGGATTAAAAGAATTCCACAAATTAAAACTCTGGAGAGAAAGTTTCTCCTGCATATAAATAGAGAATTTCATTTCTTATGGCACAGTCACAACAGCAAAATTAAATAAACTCACCTTCTATCAATTTCCAGTGTCTCTGAGAAGTGGTAGTCTGGATTTTCAAAGGCTTCATTGTAATGATAAGCCATGACAAGTCCTTGGTTTGAGGGATGAAATCTTCCTTATTTTTGTCTCTACCGCTTCATTAATATGTTCATGGGAAGACTGATTACAGACCTAATTACAAAACAAGATGCATGTACATACAAAATGAAAAGAAAGGAACTTCATTTTAGCATCTTAGTTACAAGATTTTTGCCACCCTGCTAACAAATAACATGAAATATAAATTGGAAATGGTTCTAACTTTGTTAGAATTAGGGTCCACCAGAAGTTGCAGGTAAAATGGGAACTAATATTTCTCTATAGTAAGCTCTCTACAAAACTAAGGAACTGGAGTGCCACATGAAGTCTTCCCCAACACTGACAATGAAGCCAGGTTTTAGAAGCATGTCAAAAATTAAAAAGAAGAAAGTAAGTTCTCGCTTTCCTCCTCATACAGGAAAAGCCAAATACACAAATTTTCTCTGAGTACTATGTTACCAAAACCAAAGAGGAGGTGAAGTCTGCCCACTTCCTTACTAGCAGCAGCACCTCTAAGCCTTAGTTGTGAACAAGAGACCCACTGGACCACTGCTATGTACAGAGCTGACATTATTTAGAGACCCAGTCTTAATGAGGGATCCTCTAATGATTTAATGTCTCGATCCTGTAAACAGGTTTGGTTTTAGCTTTATTTCTCACAGAGTGCTCCATTTCAGTCTTAAGCAAACCAGAATTGGTCAGAGTTTAACGAATGGAAGTCCAGGTAAATCAGTGAAAAGGGAACCTTATATTAGAAAAAAATAATCCAAATTAAACAGGCAATTCTTGCAATTAATCAAAAGTCATACTCAAAATTTAAAAGGAAGCAACTTTTAGCATTTGTTCCTAAAGGTACCACGCCAAGTTTGATCAGCTGGCAAGTTATTCAAAAACAGGGAAGGAAAAAAATAAACAATAAGGGACACATCTGGCAAAACTCATCAGACCCTGCTTTTATCTCAGCTTCAATCCTAGAAAAGTAGAGCTGAATCTCATTTAACGGTACAGTCTCAACCAACTTTTCTGACTGCAGTCATTTTTATTTGCAATTTCTACTGCAGTGAAGGAAGTATCACATGAAGTATCTTCAAACTGGATAATTGTACAGTGTCTAGTTTCTGAAGGCTTGTCAAAATCTTGTTTTGCCAAAAGAAGCTCTTAAAATACTATTGTGTCATTCACACACCTAAAGATCTTGGAAGACAGTCTAAAATCTTGCAGTATGACATACAGCTGTAGAACACTGCCCAGGTTTTGCACACTGACTTGCAAAGAGATTTGCATATAAACACAGGCGGTTGATTGAATTCAAAGTCCTACATTTTAATCAGAACATTGTCTACACTTTCATTACAGCATTATGAAGCATGTTATGAAGCCCATGTCTTCAGCAAACATACCATAAAAAAGCATACCAGGCAATTCCAATGTATGGTGCGTCACCCACCCCTTCTCTAAATAGTGGAATGTGATTATTGCCAACAAGAAACTATAAACATAGTCTCCCCTAGGTGAAACTTGTGGTTTTTCAGGCAACAATTTCACACCTACAGAGACAGAACAAGATTCTCATGTATTCAGAAAGTAATTAGGAGAGCCTCCTCTCCTTATGTCCAAAGAAAACCAATAACTACCCCAGGAATCAAAGGCTCTTACATAAAAGTCACAGGAAGTTTAAACCTCCTGAGAGGCAGGTTTTCTTTGACAGGAACCACTTAGCTCTTGATGATCTTTTCAGAGCTAGCTTAGAATATAGCTGAAGTTTTATACAAACTTTTCAGGAATTAGTACATTCTGTCCTTCTACTCCATTAAAAAGCATGGAAACAATTCTTGAAAAAGATAATCATGGTCTTCTGCAAAGAGTTGCTTGGAAAACCAAATTTCCCCCTATAAAAGTGTTTTACATTTCAAACTGTAATGAAAAGCTAAAAAGGAAAAGATTAGATTCTCGGGGAAGAAAATTCTCAGACAATTCCCTTTGAAGAGTGTGCAGAATTATGTTTCCTATTTTTTAACTGGTTTCCCAGGAACCCATCTCCCCTGGACTCAGCCATCCAGAAAGCTGGGAAGCCTGCCAGGAAGGCAGCAGGAAAGCCGAGCACTGAGCTCATCAGCTTGCCTAGTCTTCATTCAAACTGTAGAGAGAATGGATATTTTAATGGAAATGTATGGGTTGTGTAGAACCAGCATTACCCAGAAAAGAAAGCTGGTAGGAAGCATCAACCAGCTCTATCAACCAACTTGCTAAAGTACAGCCAGGCCAAAAGAAACAGATCAGTCTGGCTGAAAAATACATCCATTGCTTCTTTCTCTTACTCATTTTAAAGACCTCTAGGCATATCCATAAAGGCTTGCTAAGACACTCAAATAAGCCCAGGACAGACTGTCTGTTGGTTCCATCATTATCCACTTTACTTCCTTTGAGTCTTAAGATGCGGTTTATGCCAGGATTTCCATGAAAATCCACAGGGCATTTACAGTCTAACACTGAACCCAGCATCTGAGGCCACTCTGTTTTTTCTCCACTCCCAAAGTTTTAACAATTTTAAATAAATTCCCCATGTATGCCAAGCCAAATTCAAATCTTTGCATTTCATTCCTGAAAAACCTAGAGATTTTCCTCTTGCTACCCAAGAGCATTAGATCCCAAACCTTGAGGCATTTGGAGTGAGCAAGAACATGAACACAGATAACCCATATGTTTCTTGACTGAGGCTGTAGTCACTCAAAGATTACTATGCTACCTGGTACATAAATGCTGTAGGGTGGGATGGAGGTGTGTATGACCATACACGCTCAGGGTGTACAGGCAGCATTGCCAAGGGTGTACAGGTGGCACACCAGTCCACCCACTTGCTCCATCCCAAGCCCAAAGATCATGAGAAACTCTCCTTACCAAATCAGATGCCTACGTTACAGGTTTGTTTTGGGGTTCGATGGACTGGCAGTTCATAAATTTCTGACCATAGTTCATTGTTTTTATTGATGTCAGCAGGGCCAATTACAGGAACCAATGTCAGATCCCATCCTCCCTGTCCCCCCAGCCCTTCTTGGTGAGAGTGGGGTGCAGAGCCACAGGCAGGCTGGCAGCAGGAGACAGAATAGTGCCTGTCTGACATGGGGAAACACCCTCATGTCGGACTACCTCTGCCCTCAGCTGGCTGCTCCCATTGCCTGCAGCTACTGCTTCAGCATCATGAGCTCTGCTCCTTACCTGCTCTTTATCCATTTTTTGCACCTACTCGTTTGCCTTGTCCTTTCCATTTAACATTCCTCTTGTAATCTCCTCCCTCCTCCAACACAGTAAGACTACAATACAGTATGTTCATCCTGTTCACTTTGTTTGAAAGTTAAATCCCTTCTATCACGTGTGGCTGCTTAAACAAGGCTTTTGGAAAAGGACTGACAACCACTTTGTGTTTGCAGTGTCTCAAGCAGGATGCTACTTCTTCACCTGAGTTTAGACACCTTTATTATAAAAATGCTCCTCAAACATTCAAAAAATTGTTACAACATATAGTTAAATTTCAGTGTCCAGTAAAGTGTCATAAAGACGTGGTACACACTTCAGAGCTTTTGCTTAATGGCAGTGGATGAAAGCTCAGATACTTCATTAATTCTGGGAAATTCATAGTATTCTCCCTAATCTACCACACAAATCCCTGCTTCTCCACCCAAAAGGCCCCACAGGATCACAATTCTTATGGACTGAGGTACATAACGCAGTGACTTTGCATTATCTAATCCTTTCCCCAAAGACCGCTTTGAGAGCAAGTCTCTTTCTGTTTGCTGCTTTGTTGCTTTTATTTTCTTAACTCTGACCACAAATTGCAAACTTAATCCACTGGGAAAATTATGAACCCTGGGTAAAAAGGAACAATCAGGGATATGTAACTACTAAAATTAGAAACAGGGAACTGAAGAGTAAGAACAGTATACCTGGCAGAGGTAGGAAAGATCAACAATAAGAAACCGTGAACAAAACTCTGCAATATTTCTTTAACACTTGAAAGACATCACCTAGATCATTGCCTGACCATTAGGGGGAAAAAAAGGCTAAGGCAAGAGTTACTTCATATCAGTGCAAGTCAGTCTTGTGACTAAATTTCCAAACTGCAGACTCTCATGTTCTTTGCATATATAGCAGGACTGAATCTTGCTTTGCAAAACAAGTTTTTTAAGTCTGTCTATTAACCAGCATTACCAGCTACTTGTATTTGAAGGAAATGAGTGGTTACAAAAAAAGGAAGCAGGTTTTGAGTACCTATTTGGAATTAGTTTCTGCTTTCAGTGGAAAGGCAACTTACCAGACCAGATCTATTAGAGGCATGAGATACTGTTTACTAAAACAGTTCTAAAGTTTTGCCTTAAAAGAAAGCTTTGTTTATTCTGTACTTGCAATGGATACCTATCCAGTTTAAATGCAACCTTCAAATTATACTTTAATGAGCACTATCAGTTACAGGAGTCTCATTCACAAGTTCAATTGGAAAAGCTTATGAAAACTACACATATGGTAACTTTAGATAATAAAAAGGGTTTTAAAGATACACCTTTTTAAAGGTTGTTGAACTTTTAGTTTAGTTAGTTAGGGCATTGTTCTGTTTGTAATTTCTAGCTTAACTTCCTGTTAGGATATTGTCATCTCATTACTATTTGCACAAGCAGCATTTAAGATGACCCTGAGGGAAAACAAAAGCTATTCACAATATGCTGGCAACTCAACTAAGAAGCTAGAAAATGGCTGGGAAGAACCAGTCAGAAGAAAAGAGAACCAGTTTTGTCACAGGTTTCCCCTAACTCTTCAATATCCTTATATGCAGTTTTCAAATTGTTGGACAAATAATTTCACATAAACTAAATACTTTTTTTTCAGACAAAACGCAGCTCATTAAAATGCAGTGTAACATGTTAGTATGTTAGGGTTCTATTCTACAATGAATATACAGAAGCTATGGACTACACAAGTCACCATTAGAGGCTTTTTTCACGTGAATGAGGACACGGCCGCAGAGTGCTAGTTCCTGTTACGTCAGCCCATACAGCCATACCACACCACCTCACCACTTTACCACTTTCATGGCAAGAATAAAAGTCCTCCAGACAAGCTCACTCTGGGAAAAGAAAAGAAAAAAGAAGAAAAAAAAGAAAATATGAAAAAAAAAGTTAAATCAATTGCTTTGTGTGGAGTACTGGCATATAAGCCTGGAAGAGGTGCCATTTCAACTCCACTGCTTAGCACAGGCAGCCAGCTGCTACCCTTATCCCGTGCCAGGGCTGTGTGGCACGGGTGGGACTGACACGGCACCCACACTTGAACTATCGCACCTTGAACATGGCTCTAGAGCTACCGACCAACTGCTTCTGCTACACAGAGCAGGACCAGGCTGCTGTCAGTCCCAGGACTGGCAGAGGAGACTGTAGTGACACTAGGTCAGTGGAAGCAGAACTTAGCACAGGTCCCATGCAGTACCATGGACTGTTTGCAGGTTTGCTTAACTAACAGAGCATTACTAAGGGACAGAGACTTAGCAATAAAATCCTAGATGAAAATATTTGGCTTTTAGACGTATATTTAATCTTCCGCATAGAAACATTTCAACCTATGTAGGTTAAGGCATAAAGGAAAAAAAAGTAATGCTGAGACTGAAGAAAAAGAGAGTAGTATTTAAATAGTAAGACTGAGTGTTCTGAGGGAGCAACAAAATGATCGACCACAAAGAACATGAATACTTAAAGCTGAGATTTTTCCCACCCATTTAATACAAAACTACTTCTGACTTCCTGTTACCTCTTGTAACATACAAAACTCACAACCTGCTACTTGGAAAATGCAGTGCCACATTCCTTCGCTACCTAGCAGACTCAACGCACAACCTGCACCCAAGCAGAAGCCGATGTCAAACTGCAAGCTGGTGATGCCAGCAAGGCTGGTGCAACACCTCACAGACAGAAGTGCGGCATACTGGCGAAACGATCCATCAGGGAAGAATGTGGCCGGTAATTCCCCAGGGGACCAGCCCTTCCAGCTGAAGACAGCGGAAGCTCGTACGTGACTAACGGGGCGATAGAGCTGCGGGGTGCCACGCAGCGAGGCCAGGGCACTGCTCTGCGGGGCTATTTACCTCTCCGGCCGCAGAAGCCGAGCAGAACCCCGAGCACGGCTGCAGTCCAGCCCCGACAGTGCTGTCCCGGCAAGCGCCACCAAACTGCAGCGGCCCGGCAGGCGGTTCGGGTGACCCCCTCCAGGCCGGCCGCAGGGAGAACCCACCGTCCAGCCCCGCCGCCGGAGAGCTGCTGCACGCCCCGCTCGGACCCCGGCCCCACCAACCGCTGCTGAAACGGCAGAGCCGCAGCGGCGGGGGGAGGGGGGGCTTTGGCGCAGCCCCAAGCCCCGGAGACCCCCGGCCCCGTACCTGCCTGCCGGCCGGGAGAAGCCTGCCTGGCCCCGGCTCGCCCGCCCCAGGTGCCTCGGCGTCCGCCCCGGGAACCGGCACCCCGCCCCGGTGGCGGCTCCTCCCGGTGCCCCGGTCCCGCCTCCGGCCCTGATGCCGCGGGGCGCCGCCGTGGCCGCCCGCTTCGCTCCGCTCCGAACGGGCTGTGCAAGGAACCGCACGCCCCCGGGGAGAGGGAGCTGAAGTCCTGCTCTTACAGCTCGCAGAGAGAAAGGAAAGCAACAACAAAGTCCGTTTCGTATTACCTGCTATAGAACACGTTGCTTTATTTCTATTTGATCTGCAAGACAGTCCGTTTCCTTCCCTCCACGAATTTAAACACGCTTTGCTTTTGGCCTGAATTGCAACGACACTACAACACAAGGACAGAGAGAAACAGTTTTCAGACACACTATATGTGTTACCTTTATCCCTGCTGTCCTGCTTTCAGCTGGGATAGAGTTAAATGTCTTCCTAGCAGCTGGTACAGTGCTGTGGTTTGGGTTTAGCAGGAGAAGAATGTTGGTAACATACTGATGTTGTCAGCTGTTGCTCAGTCGTGTTCAGACTCAGTCAAGGACTTTTCAGCTTCTCAGGCCCAGCCAGCAAGAAGGCTGGAGGGGCACAGGAAAGTTGGGAGGGGAGACAGCCAGGACAGCTGACCCAAACTGGCCAAAGGGGTATTCCATACCATGGGACATCATGCCCAGTATACAGACTGGGGGAGGTGGCCTGGGGAGGGGCAGATTGCTGCTCAGGAACTAACTGGGCATCAGTCAGCAAGTGGTGAGCAATTGCATTGTGCATCACTTGCTTTTTATGTTTCAATTCTATTATTACTGTCATTTTATTATTGTTATTATTACCACTAGTATTTTCTTCCTTTCTGTCCTATTAAACTGTTCTTATCTCAACCCATGAGCTCCACTTTTTTCCCCAGTTATCTCCCCCATCCCACTGGGTGGGGAGGAAGTGAGCAAGCAGCTGCGTGGTGCTTCGTTGCTGGCTGGGGTTAAACCACGACACCTGGATTAATCATTCATAGAGCAGAGATAAAGAACAATCTTGACCTCACATATTTTTATTTGTATTACAGGAAGCCTTATCTATGGGTGAAAAAAATAGTTCACATTAACACAGGCAGTCATTAGCAGCTCCTGGATGGAGAATTTAATACCAGCTCTGTCTTCCTGTACTCTGTAGGGACCAGAAGGAACTGCTCATCCTTCAGTAGACACAGAGATAGTGATTTTTCTTGTCTTCCTCTCAAGAAGACATGGGCAAAACTATGGACTGGACAAAGCTGCAGCTGAGCACCAGGCAGGGTGCAATACAGACAAGCCAACAAAGTGCTGGGGTGGTGCCTCTTACAGGAATTTCTGTTCCAAAGCAGCTCCGCAGGGATGCCTCCATTACTTTAACTACTCTGTAACAGCTGGATGTTGGGAGCTGGACTCAGGGTTACCCCAGCACACCCACCACACAAGAGTCACTGCCAGGCTGGTGCCCAGCACCCTTCCCGAAGGCTAATGCTGTCCTCAGAACTGAGAAGCGTCCTCCGGCTGAATGTGGGGCCCAACAGCCACCACCGGGTCAGGTAGAGGTGAAAAGGGAAACAGGGTAAGGACAACATGGTCTCTGCTGTCCCAGACCTATGCTCTGCCCATAACTTTTTTTTTTTCTCTTTTTTTGCTGGTACTATACAGAATTATAGAACGCCAGCCACTTTTTTGTTAATATAGCTTGTTATATCCATTTTGGCATATTTTTATCTCTCCAGAAAAACACACATCTGAAAATTTCCGGCAACTATTCCTAAGTAACTTCTCTGGTCAGCAAGATTAAAAGAAAAAAAAAACAAACAAAAAATACCCCTGTCAGCCTTTAGATTAAAGGCACCCTCGCTAGCCCCTGGGGAACTGGTAACAAATCAATTTGCTCTGTGTTCAGAAGCTAAGCTGTTGTAATGGCTGAGGATCACTATTACCAAATGGTTAGTGCTTTCCCAGCTCCTAAATTGGGTAAAACATGTCTATCCTGTACCAGACACATTCAACACAGACTTAAGTGAAGTTTTCTAATACTACTTTAAGATTACCTTTTGCCCAAAGCAACATTCCTGGCATGACTGCAGAGGACTTGTCTGCAGATCTCTTGTACAGATCCAGGAGCTGCCTGCGTGCTACACAGGCCACAGGGCAAAGCACGGGGTAGTCGAACACAAGATCCCCCCAAAATTAAAACAATCACTCAGAACTTCCCTGAATGTTTAGAAGCATTTTTGAGCTGTGGCATTATGAAGAGGAACCATACAAAAGAAAAAACACATGGTGTTAATAAATGTGACGGATCTCCAGCATCAAGGGAAACAGTATATGGCAGTGGCTTCCATGCTCAGCACAGACTGAAAACTGCTGCTTTTGTGAATAAGGTACATTAGACAAATAACGCACAAGAGGAACCTGCTGCACTCTCTGCATGTGACTGTTGGGCTCTGGCAGAATCATATATTCTCTCCTCCTCAGCATGCCTGTCTTCCTGTTTTCCCACCTGGGACTGCTGTGAACCATAAAATTCATTGAAACATTTCCAAGTGTCTAAAAAGCTTTCTCAGGAAAAAAAAAAAAAAAAAAAGGAGAGAGAATAAAGAATGTTCTCACAAAATTCCTGGGGAAGTCAATCTTGTTTCAATTCCTCCAATCTTTATTTAATTTTGTTCTCACAGGGTCATTAACCCAATACTTTTCTAGCACATGGAGTTTCACAAAGAGTCTACTTAATCAGCAAGTATATTACTCACCTTTCTTCTTTGTGTTCTTTGTGTTCTTAGCGGTAAAAAAAGGAACTCAAAAAGCAAAAATGACATCCCAGATGACACCCCCCGGGGGAAGTCTTACACGTAAGTATTCCTATTTAAGGCAGAACTGGCCCCGCTCGTGTTCACAGCCAAACACAAAGACCACCCACACTTGGTTGGCTTCAAGGGACCAATAAAGTGGCTCTCGTGGTGCAACACACACTCATATCTGGCATATGAATCGCACACTTAGCGTGAATGCTGAACAATAGTGAACGATTTTTCAGGAATGCTACCGAGGGCTTTCAATTTCCATCTCCTGAATTTTCAGGAATGATCAACTGGAAGTTGTTCAAACAAAGCCCATGAAATGTGATGCTCAACCAAGGAACCAAAATCACCCTTGTAAATGGGCTTCACTGCAGTGTCCAGCTCTGTTACAAACAAGCCGAACCTGCATGCTCTCAAGCTGAAGCACAGCCCAGCCTCTCTGGAGGGCAGCAGACGAGTCACACAGCATCAGCCTTTGCTATACAAAAAATCCCACCTGGCAAAAATCACCCTGGAGATCTGTGAAAAGGAGAAGGGAAAAAAGCAATAGGCTTGCATTCCTGCCCTTTTGTACTAGCCTCCAGAGTGACTTATTGAAGGATGAGGGCAAGTTATAGCTTATTCTCATGGAAAAATAGCTAAAAACCATATTATTTATATTCTAGACAATCTACCAGCATGAAGGCAAGGACACCTACAAAGTGGTGGGGGTTTTTTGTTGGTTTGTTTTTGGTTTTGTTTGGTTTTTTTTAAAGTAGTTCAGTGCAATAAGGAAGTTCTTGTGCTTTAATTCTATGCCTCTGTATTTCACAATTCCCCTTAAGGTATATCTTTCTCCTCTGCCAGTAATCAACTTACTGATCATAAACATGTACATCTAAATTACTTTGAGAACTTACATTGTTATCAACAACATTTTATGGTTTTATTATGAAAACTGATTATCCACATAGATTCTTATTGGTAATAAAGCAATTTGAAAATCACATACCTGAGCTGATGACACACAGGTGAGAGAAGTTAAGAAACATGCTCATTTATGTCTGATTCAGCATCCCGAAACCTAATGATGACTTATTTTTAAAAGTGCTGCAGAAAGCAGATGAGGAATGTTAAGAAAAATCTGGTTATCAATTTAACTACCAGAAGAATACAGTAAGAAACACTAGAAATGCCTTCCCCCCCCGCCATGTAATACTGTTGAAACTACTGGAGGTTTCATTTTCTTTTTTGTCACACATGCTGTTATTTTCACACTGAAGGGAAGAATTATTCCAAGAAGTAAGTCTCTCAGGGACATTTACTACAACTTGACATAGAAAACACCCTCACTGTCAGATGGAAAGAGATCCAAGCATCCACTGACTTCGTTTCTTCCAGTTCATACTTAAGTTTTCACACGTTCAGGGGTAAAGCTGTGTTGTTTCCACTGTAGTCTGTGTCCCTGGATCCGTTCACTCAGAACAAGCTAAGGAGTTTGGGCCTGCGGCCTAATGGGAGTTGACCAAGTATCACAGTTTTCAAGAAGTTTTTACAGCACCCAACACCAGCATGGACGTTTAATAGCAACAGGAGACATCGAAACAAAGCCTATTTCTACGCCAAACGTCGGTGGGAGATGCCCAGCAGTCAGAACACCCCACGGCCCAGCCCGGGGGTGCTTGGGCCTTGCCTCCTAATGGAGAGGGTGGTCTGCTAGCAGCGTTTACACACACCCTGCTGCGTTCCTTCACGGTATTTCTAAAGCAAGCCCTGGGTTAAGAGGAATAAAGAAGACTCCCGTGTCCCAAAACACGAGCCTCTCATTTTAAGCCTACAAGTTCACGAATACACAGCCGTGCCAGGGAGGGAGGGGGCGGCAGGACTAAAGACCGGGCCGTCGGCGCAGGAGGGAGCGGGCCCGGGGCGCCTCAGCCCCTCCCCTCACACCGCGCCCCCCAGCCGCCCGCGCGGAGCCGGCGGCAGCCGGGCGCGGGGCCGACCCCCGCCGCAGCTCCTCGCCTGAGGGGCAGGGGCGGGCGCGGCCCGGCTCGACGGC
>JAVKLA010000061.1:10317837-10343881 GCA_034782735.1 Sagittarius serpentarius | reverse complement strand
CGCCTCGCCTCAGCGCGGCGGGGTCCCGGCGGGCGGCCGCGGCGGGTGGCCAGCCCCGCTCCGCAGCCCCTGTGCTTCCTCCCTCTCGCAGAGGTCTTTCTTCCCGAGGAGACGCGCCCCGCCGCACCTGCGGATTTCCTGCAGCAGCTGCCCAGCTACCAGTCGGCGCTGAGGCGCCGCGCCGCCGCCGGGGGCACCCAGGAGCGGCGGGCGGGCCCGCAGGGCTGCGCGGGGGTCCGCGCTGCCGAGGCCCGGGGGCCGGAGCAGGAGGGAGGCGAGCTGGCTGCTCGCCCTGCGAGAGAGCACCCCTTGAGTATGGCGGAGAAGAGGAGATTAAGGTTAATCTTTACACACATTTTTTTCCTTTTATTTAAGAAAAAGAAAAAAAAAACAACCCAAAAAACAACTTTTCCTAAACACAACACAGGTGGGATGGAAGGCTGAAGCAGAATTGGGTTCATCTGTACCTGTTTCACCCTGGGGCGTGTGGTTTTGACTGGAAGTTGCCCCGGTACTCATGCCGAAGTGCGGCAGGCTCCCTGTGGCACCTCCAGCTCCAGGAGCGTGGCTGGGTGCTCTTGGCTGGCCATGAGGGAGTAGCTGACTGGGGGGAGGAATAGGTTGAATTTGAAGAAATGAGTCAAAATTGGGAGCTACCTGCAGCAGCCACACGCATTTCTCACTAGCTTCCTTTTTTTTTTTTTTTTTTTCCTTCTCAGGGTTTTGTGCTTTTAAGGGTCACTGTGGGTTATCTCTCATCAGCAATTGCCTTCTGCTATGCTAGTGCTGCTGTTCTTGAGTCTTCTCAGCTTTTCTTCCAAAATACATTGCGCTGTCTGTGGTGTGGCTCAATACAGGTGGCAAGAAGCTTTCCAGGACCATTTTTTTTTTACCATGTCCCTTTTTTAAATGGTGTGAGCTGTAAGCAGTTCCTGCCCCTCTGCTGGTAACCCCCAGCAGGGAGGGGGTTGCAAAGAGCATGCTTTGCCCCGCCTGTATTTCTCTGCTTGTTGTCTCATGTCTTACTGCTAGGCTGAAAGCTCGTTTGAGGAGAGACGATACAGTAAGTGTTTTGACATTGTCAGGGAAGAGCTGCACCTTTAAATCAGAGACTTTGTAGATGTGGTTATGAATCAGGAGAGAGATGAAAGTACAATTTAAGTCTGGTGCGTCACAGAGAACAACAGTTATTTGCTTGCAGGAAGAGTGGGAAATGGGTTACAGCCTGACCCTGGAGTTAAGTATAACCCTACAGCCTTTACACAAGGAACAGCAGAAGATCTAGGTCATGGTAAAGGAAAGTGCTTGATACATTGAATCTCTATTGGAAGTTGAGTATCTACAGCTCAGTTCTTTACCAAAAAGGAACTGCGGTCCTGTGGCCATGGTGTGTCTTAGGAACAGAGTTGGGATGTCCCAAGCTTGTTTACACGTTGTAGCGCTGAGAGACTCTGGTGGGGCTTCTTGGCACTTCTATGCATCGGTAATCTGTGTGTATTGTGCAGTGGCTGCCAACACAAAATGCTTGATATAAATGTCCTGAAAGCTGAACACTCAACTTCTGTAACACAGCTGAATATGCATCCCACGCCTCTATTTAAAATGCAGACCAAACATGGGCCAGATAGTTCTCCAAAGTGTCTGTTTAAAACACTACATGCTGCAGCCTGTAGTTTGCACAAAATGAAATCTTTTGAGAGTAGCTGTATTTGCATTAAAAGATGAGGTCATCTGCTGCCTGTTTGATTGTTGCATATAGGGTTTCTTGCCAAAATGCTATTTTTACTTTCAGATCTGAAGGATATGGAAATTTTGTCAACGTACAGCACACATGGCAGTGGCATAGCGTGGCAGTTGAGTCACGGGGTTGTGTACAAAGTCTTTTAAAATTGAAACTTTTGTCTTCTACTCTAGCACGGTGGGTGCTTAACTGCTGCCCTTTTTCAGTGGCGTCAGAAGCTGGAACAGCATTTGCTGCATACAAGTCAGTCTTAAAGCTATGTTTCTGGGAAGTTTTGTCTGTTTTTAAAGCTTCTTAAAATAAAAAACGAAATGCAAACTCTGAGCCACTCAGAATTCTCCTTGATGCTGTCGCTGACCATGCGGCAACTTTTTAAAATGCAAATATATGCATATAGTATGAAAACCTGTGAGAAGTGATGAAAAATTATAAACGGTTCGTGGCACATCCTTGGTGTTTGCTTGCAGCTTGCTATTAGAACAGCACACCTCCACAGGTGTTGGCAAAGAAGTACTTTCTCAAATTCACCGAGCTGGCACTTACCAGAGAATTGTTCAAAATGCTATAAAAAACTGAATAATTAAAAATGAATAATTTTAATAACACTTGTTTTCTGTTATGTACTGGAAAGTGATACAAAAGTTAGATTTATAAAATTCAAATGAAATATTTAAGCCTCTTTATAGCTCTCTATTTTTTTTACTTTTTTTTCCCCCAGCATATTTTGACATTTCATTCTGATTTCAAGGTCTGTGAATTTTCTACAAAAAAAGAATAATTTTCTATTTTGAACACACGAATTTATGTCATTAAAAGAGGAAAGCTACGTATTTTAGGGAAACTTTTTAAGAGCTTCTTGGTGAAGATGCTCTGGTCAGAAGTTTTGAGGAAAGAACCTTCTTTCCTTTTCCAGCCATTTGTGAATATGAAATCATTAATGGCAACTTCCCTGAGATCCCACCGGGAAGTTCAGCTACATATTTTTTCTGTGTTGTGCTATTGTCGATTGGATTTTTTTTTTTTTTTTCCTCCAAAAGAGGCTAGCGTTTTCTGTGAGAGAGCCTGATATATTTGAATTAACTTGATGTCGCAGTTACCAGGAAGAACAGATGGGGACAGCTCGCCTGTGTTACTCCACCTTTTAGGACTGTGCTATCCCTTTGAAGGCTGCAAGCAGGCTTCATTGTGCTAGGCCCTGTTACATGTCATGAGAAAGTATTTCTTGTGCTCAGTAACAGTATTTCTTGATTCTTAGGGACTGTCAGCAGGCTGATATAAAATATTTATCTGGATGGAAGCAGTGGAAAAGAACTAGCAGTAAATCATTGAAAAAAGTTCTCAATGAAGTCAAAGAGTTGTTGTCTTACCTGGAGCTTTGGCGACATGATATTCACAGCATAGAAGGTATATATTGTCTGATGTCGATTTCTCCTCTTTAAAGTTGCTTCTGTTATTGGTAGTTTTACACGTGTGAGCATAGTTTCAGATATAACTCTATCTGTTTAACAAGTTAGCTGCTTCCCTTGTTATTGCTGATGTAAAATCCATGATGGTGTAGAAGGAAATATATTGGAGAAAATTATTAAAAAGTCACATTTCCATTTCAGTTATATTGCTAAAAGCCTGCAGTACTTAAAACTAGCTTTAGTAATGTTTCATCAGTTAACTCAATGTAACTGAAATGATAATCTGCTCATTCTGTATTTTCAGTGATTTTATCATCTTAATTATTGGCACATGTCTCTTTTATTCCCAGGGAAATTTGGTACTGGCATCCAGTCCTACTTCTCCTTCCTGCGTTTTCTGGTCCTGCTGAATTTTATAATATTTATGCTGATGTTCAGTTTTGTTATCCTTCCCAGCATCTTTTCTAACTATGGAATATTCAACAGTAGCTTTGCTAAAATTCCTCCAAAGAACGTAGGTAAACATCTTCTGTATGTACTGCTGCTGTGTGTAAGATTTCCCCCTTCTGTCCGCTGCTACTCCACCTCCCAGGACAAAGAAATGGTTTTTTTGTAAGAACTTGCCATGTTTGAATTAACTTGATCTTGCTGTTTAATGGGCATTACAATTTCAGTGACTTTTCCTGCCTTTCTTTTGACAGAGCCTCATTGCACAGTTTACAAACCTAGTGGTAATAAGGGACTTGTTTACTTCTATACTTACCTCAAAGATTTGCTCAGTGGCACTGTAAGTAACTAGATTTTTTTTTTATTAATTTTCTGTGTCTCACTTAACATGTAAAATGTGAAAACGTTTTACTTGGGGAATGAAGCTTTGATAATTTTGAAAACTGATAAGGTGTATGCATCACTGGGGTAAAATTAGCCTTCGTCCTTTATCTGTGAGAAGCAGAGTTTTCAAACTGACTTTCAATGAGTGTCCACAAGACCTGGTTGGCCACGTGCTGCAGCCTGCGCCGCTCCTCCCCAGCTGCTAAACATTATGTATTCTGGAGCACGCTGCCTATTGTGCTGTCTGTGTAGGGTCTCAGTGTCCTTGTCATAGAGCTCTTTGATTGGAGAGAGAGGGGAGGGATTTTAAGCACATAGTGTCTGCATTACAGTTTGGTAGAGGCAATGGCAGTATTCAGAAGCTACAGACTGTTGTAGCTTGCTGGGGCCCCAATAGTAATTTTAAATTTACAAAATTATTGCTTAATACCAGATTGGATTTAACTGGGCAGTTGCTGCTACTGTTATGAATTCTATTTAAACCATGTTTTCACAGGGATTCCTTGAAGTGACAAGTTTGTTTTATGGCTATTATACGATAGATGCTGCATGGCTTGGTATTCTGAGGTACAACTTGCCACTAGCATATCTGCTGGCTACATTTGCCTACCTTGCATTAAGTCTCCTCTGGATAATAAAAAGGTAAATGTGTTGGTATAGTTTATTTACTGCTACCTATTGCATAGTTTACGTTGCATTCTTGCTTGTAGGGAACATGCTGCATTCTAGAACTGCTTTAGATGGAAATGGAGAATCTTTTGCTTGAGGATGCAGTGCCACAGTAGCCTTTGTCTGTCTTTGGGAAACTGAGCCAGCAAAATAAATAAAAAATAAATGCATTTGAAGTGTTAGGTTTTCATATGTACACGTATGTATGAATATAATACCCTCAAATATACAGTAGTTGTTGGATGATTTTCTTTTGTGTTTTTTTTTTTTTTGTTTTGGTTTGTTGTTTTTTTTTTTTCCTGCCATCTCAGTTTCCTGAGCCAGCTCTTTGCGGTGTCAGAGAAGCACTGGATGAGGTGAGAAGGTGTGACTGTGGCTAAGTGCAGAGGGAAGTAACCTCTGTCCGTCGTGGCTTCAGCTGACTTTGGTTGCTGCAGAACCTCACACTGAAAGCTTCCCAGAGACTCGCTGATACAAAGCAAATGTGGCTTTCTTTTTCTGCGGATAAATTATGTCTGTTCATGAACGAAGTAAAGTTGCTTTTTTCTCTAGGTCTGTGGAAGGATTTAAGCAGAACTTGGTGCATGCTGAAGATCAATTTCAGAGTTACTGTAACAAAGTCTTTGCAGGCTGGGACTTCTGCATTACAGATCCAAATGCAGCACGGCTAAAACATCGCAGCTTGCAATATGAGCTCCAAGTGAGTAACTTTTGTTTTTCTATGATTATGGTTTCATATAGCTTAGATGGCTAAAAGCGAGGCGTATAATTTTGCAGATAATGGGATAAGGATAAGAAGGATTGAAGTAGTTTATGTTGGGGGCAGGGCTACCCACATCCTCTTGCATGCTTTTTAGGTAGCTAGAATTGTGGTGCAATGTGAGAAGGATTGGCACTGAGGTTGATGGTCCTTCCCCCAACCACTGGGGACTGAAGCCAACCTGTTTAGCTGCTTGTCTTATCTGCCTCTTCCTCACACTCCAGTCCTGCTTCCTGTGTTAGTGTCTACATAATCCAACAGGAAAAGCTATCCCAGATGTGGGCAAAACCCTTATACTGTCGGGAATCAGTTTAAGTGTACTGGGTCATAAGTCTGCAATGTGGTAGGCAGTAGTTTCGGGAGGAATAAAATTCAGATGGTACTCTTCATACAAGTTGAGAGCATTGTTGCAGTAAGAAGATACTCAAAGTTTTTCATTAGGTGTCTTTGACACATATGCACATACAGAATGCTGATACAGCTAAGAGATTTCCCAAATCATAAAGCCCTCTGAAAAGAGGCTTTTCTGGTGAAAACAGTACTTTCTTTTGCTCACTGTACACTGGAAGCAGAGATTTTGTAGTGAAACAATTACCTTTGAAAAAACACTTCCACTTCAAACCACAAAGCAGTAATTACAGATTTCATAAATTACAGTAGAGTTGCTTTGTGCTGTAGTAAAGTTCACAGTCATCTTTTTTCATTGTATAACCAGAGCCTCCTTCACTTACCACACTTTTGCCTCTAGAACTCACACCTTAGAAGAACTTGCTCCTTAATGTTACTGTTTGAAAGAAAGACTGAAGTGAAAAGTAGCTGACAGGACAATGAAAGAAAAGCTACGAATCTACTGTCTGAGAATATTTATAAATATAATTGTCATTGCTGTTTTATCAGGAAATAAGTCCTCAGAAAATACCTGGGTAATCTGTGGGTTTGCCCAGGTTAAATTGCCTTCACAGGTGATACTGTATTTTCACATCAGCTAAGGTGAAATATATCAAGTTTACATGACGAGTTGCTCAAGATTGTACTACTTTCTCTCTGTGCCATTCTCCAATTTTCCTTCACAAAGAGTAGAAGAAGGATGTTCAAGCCATAGCAGTGAGGACTGGTTACTTACCTGCAGAAGTAAGAAGATGAGTGGGCTGATTTACCCGTTTCACAGTTTAGTACCAAGCTATCTGAGATCAGTCTCTCATGATAAACAGGCGAGTGTCGTCTTTCTGTCCTCAAGGAGATATGTTACTGATATCGTAGAGGTAAGGGGATTACAAGACACTCGTCTTTGGCTACAGGGCCCTCAGCCTGAGGAGACTGATCACACTGGGGCTCCCACTCCTGCATGGACCTGTTTGTGTCAATGAAAAGGCACTTTCAGTTCAGTGTGCTTGTGCAGGCGGTGGCTACAGGCTGGAACAGGCTACAGATTTGCACATCCCAGAGGTAGAAGACATGGTGTCAGGTGTTGTATGCAGCACCAGAAAACTACACATCCTTTTTCTTTTGTTTGTAGACAGACTTGGAAGAAGAAAGACTGAAGCGAAAAATGGCTGACAGGACAATGAAAGAAAAGCTACGTATCTACTCTCTGAGAATACTTATAAATATAGTTGTCATTGCAGTTTTATCAGGATGTTTTTACTCTATTTATAAAGCAACTGTCTTCTCTCAAGAAAACTCCAATGTAAGTATCAGACATGATGTCAGTACAGACTCAATCGGGGCTGGTGATTACAGAAAGAGGAACTATTGTGAAAGAGTCAAGTATCCTAATATAGCCACCTTTCATGCAAGGGATCTGAAAATGCTTTCTACAGACTTAGATGGTTTTTTTGGGGGTAGGAGGGAGTGAGAAAGATCAAGAACCATGTGCAAAAAAAACCCCTAGTGATGCCTTCCTTTGATGCAGAGGCTTCTGTGTCATGTGCCTTGGAGATAATGCAGCTGACAAGAAAAGCAGCCCTTGCTTTCTTTCCCATGTAACTGTTCTCACCTCCCTGAGGTCTACTAGTACAGGCAGTGTGTCTGGGCAGTGAACTGGCTGAAGGAACTGATTTGGTTAAAACAAACTTCATCGTGATCAGCTTCTTGATCTGGTTCACTGCTCAAGTGGAAAAATGAACAGCAAGGGAAGGGGAGAGTAAAGATTATGATCTGTACTGTGGCTTAGAGTTACAGCTGTGTGGGGAAACAGGAAGACTTTGAACACGGAGTGCTTTGCAGAAGAAAAGGTTCTTGCATCAGTAGCGGAAAGAATCAGGCTGGGTGGGATTGTTCACCCCTGGCAGGACAAGCAGATGGGAAGAGCAGTTCAGAAGCAGAACAAGAGCAGACAATACATTCAACAGTTTCGCAACAGTAATTGACTTCTCTCTAGGACCCCAAAATTAGCCTGACATGAATGGGGACAGCATTTTTTTCTCTCCCATCTGTTCATTGGTGATCTGATGAACACTGGCTGTGTATGGGGAAACTTGTGCTCGTGGTGGACCTAACTTAACTTCTGTAAACTGCCAGGATTGCAGAGAGAGAAGCAGGAAATAGGGGCTAAAGAAGTGGTTGTGTCAGAGATATTGTTTGAAGGCAGAGAAAGGATAGTACAACACTGAACAACTCCAAAAGCAGCTTCACTTACTGTGGGCTCTGTGTATAAGGGTTGATAGCTTGACCTTGCCTAAATGAGTAGGTAGAGGAGCTTGTTAAGGTGGTAGGAAAGTCAGGAGAGCTGCTTGGTGCCAGTGCGAATAACTTGAAAAGTGTCTGCACTTGGACAGAGGTGTAAAAGCTGGTAGCCTTAGTGCTGGGGTAGACAACACAGTCAGACACAAGCCTTGGTAAGATGAGCCTCTTCAAACAGAAGCTTTGGGGAAGCGCAAAAATACTCATACCTGGAGGTGGAGGGAGTTACTGGTGAAGGGAGAAGGAGAAAGCAAGGGTGTGTAGCAGCAAACTGCAGAGATAGATAGCAGTGGTCTGGCTTGTAGTTCCAAATACAGGTGGAGGATGAAGACAGAGTAAAAGATACTACCTGAATCCTGGACAAGAGAGGCTGGTGGGTAGCTGGAGAGAGCACGATGTCAGGAAGGTGTGTTTCTCCGATTATTATCTTTCTCTCATCTCTTCTTGTACAGGACATCAGCAATACGAACTTCCAGGCTAATCTCTTAGTGCAGTATTTGCCTTCCATGGTGATCACACTGGCCAACTTCATTGCTCCTCAGATCTTCTCATTTCTGATCAGACTTGAAGATTATTCACCAGCCTTTGAAATCAAGCTGACACTCATGAGGTAAAGATATTTTTATTGTGGCCTTGGATGTTTCAACAACGTGTTCTGGGTAGGATATAAGTATTGTAAACATTGAAATATCAAGAAGTGAAGAGCTTGGACTCTGCACTGGAGGGCCTGGGCACTGGAAGCCGAGCAGGCCTTGTTTAACTCATGTTTAGTTGGAAACTTTAATTTTAAATCTGGAAACAGTCTCCTGTTTTGATGACAGTACAGTGCAGTTGTTTCAGTGTCCAAGTTTTCCTCTCAGTCCTGTTTAGCTGTGTAATCTGGACGTCTTCAACAACCTGAATAAATAGTCAGTAGAGAACTGTGGCTACAGAGCTGTGGATTCACACCACCTTGTGTACAGCAGTTCCTTGAATGAGCAAATGTGTGGGTACAGCAGTGACTGAAGCACAGCTTTGCTCAAGGCAGAAGTTAAAAATTTTGGGATAAAAGACAATGTGAGAGCATGAAGACTAGCATTTGGCAGCTTAAGGCAGTAAGGACTGGGTTGAAGCATCTGAACTTTGTCAAGCCCCTGTGCTGTGTGTTTCCGATTTGGCTAAGTGCCTCTGAAGGCCTGAAGCCACCTGAGAGGGAAATGCTGCACACAGAGTTGTCACCTGGCCTCTCAAACTGTACTTGAGAGAATCGCAGCCCGTTGCAGCATCAAGATCTGCAACTGAAATGACTGATCTAGGAACAATACCTAGAAAAGAAATAAGGGACTGTAGTCTGAAGCAGGGAAGGTGAAAAGCAATTTAACTTACTACTAAGGAAAGAAAAATGTGTTTATTATCTAGCTGGCTGTTCCATTAAAGCTCTGTACAACCCTTTTGTGTTTCAAGCCTTCCTTGGACTCCTGTGCCAGTTGAGCCAGGTGTTAGAATGGCTCTTTTTTGGCAGGTTTGGAATTGGGTTTTGCCTTTCTTCCAGGTGTGTCTTTGTGCGGTTGGCTAATATCGGTGTTCTCTTGTTCTCGCTGTGGAGTCAGATCTCCTACTGTGCCACCGAAGAGTGTAAGGCCTGTGGATACAATTACGAACTCTATCCTGTAAGCAGATTTATCTTGGTCTTTAATCATCTGAACTTGTGAATGGAGATTTGTTTTCCATGAGGCTTGCTTGTTTAGAGGTATTCAGAACCAGACCTGGGGTTGCCGTTCATGTTATACCTGGTGCTGATTCTTACTGCTCAGTGCAAACCAGTACAGTTCTTACGTATATCTTTTGTTTGTCTAAAACTCTGATTAGAATTAGCCTGGTGGCAAATTATTGTTTAGCATAGACTTTCTGACTATCACGAGGATTATTTGAGGTAGCTCTGTTTTGGAGACAATTGTGTAACTGCCTTTTGCTCCAGTAAGACAAATGGCCTTTCCTCAAAAAAACCCACCAGCAAACAAACCCCAGCAAAACAAACAAACAAACAAAAAGCTTGGCATGGAAGCTCTGAAACACTTAAAATATTTTAGAAATGGGAATTAATCCAGTTTGAACTTTATGGTGTTAACTGAGACATTTGTTGCTTTAGTGATTGACAGATTGATTTTTCACTTGTTATTTAGACTCCTAATCTTGTTTTTCCTGACTTGTTTTTATAGTGCTGGGAATCTGAAGTTGGGCAAGAAATGTATAAACTGATGATATTTGATTTTATTATAATTCTTGCTGTGACCCTGTTTGTGGACTTTCCTAGAAAGTAAGTATCTCTGCCTTTTGAGCATCCTTTTGCAAATGATGTATGAAACACATTTTCTTTTTTCTGTTATTAATTCCCCATATTTTTAACCAGGTTACCAGTTTTAACATAAAACATAAACATATTTCTGGTGGTTTGAGCACTTGTTTGCTACTCAGATGGCTGTATAGTTTTTGGTATTTGAGTTTTTTTTTCTTCAGACAATTTTCTGTTATGTTGTCTAATGCTTAAATGCTAAACACCTGTGTGTTCCAAATGTGTTGGAATTCAGGTAAGCTCTATAACTTCAATTTAGAACTAATGCTATTCTTTGGTTTTAGGTTGTTAGTTACTCATTGCTCTTGCAAGCCAGTTCAGTGGTGTGGATTGCAGGAATTTGAAATTTCCGACAATGTCCTGGAAATCATTTATGGGCAGACTATCTGCTGGATTGGAACCTTCTTTTCACCACTTCTCCCTGCAATAGCAACTATAAAATACTTCATCATCTTTTACATTAAAAAGGTAACAAATGTGTGTGGTAAACAAACAAAATTGGGCACATCTCTGTGGTTTTTGTGATATAGGTATGCAGTTAATTTAAAACAAACAAAAAACCCTAAAAACACCCAAGGATGCAGTGTACTGGAAATAAGGTAATGGTATTTCATTTTCTGTAGGTTTTTTTGCTTTTAAGAGAAGGTAGAATTGTGCCTGGAAATCAAGCAAACCAACATTTTAATAACTACCTCTTCAATTATTTGTCTGAGGGTTTTTTTATTAAAATCTTTGTATGTAAAGGTAGTTTATAACACTTTTCTGCAATATTTACTAACAACACAGCTTAGAGCTTGAACAAAATTTTGCCAACCCACTAAAAATTTGGAAGCAGAGTGGAAAATCCAAGCTAGGTTGGATGTTCAGGATGTGATTTCTGCATATCAGAAGTTTTGCTCTATGACCACACAGCTCCTTTGGTGCATTAAATTGTTACTGATATTTTAGCTCTTACAAGAGGCGATGTATCCAGTGAAAATGTGGCAGAACAAAGCTAAAGGCTGTGCCATGGATCATACACAAATGACTACATCAGTTGACTGTGCAAGTGCGTGAGGCCCTCTGGATCAAATTCCTACTCAAACTAGGAGACGTTGACTTATACCAGAATGTAAAGTGTTTTCAGTCCATGTATATCAAAGGAAGGATGGTTATGTGGTAGCTGGTAGCATATTTGAGAACGGAAAATTCAGTTGGTGGGGAAAGTATACTTGGATGTGTGTATGTAGATGTACTGGTAACAGTCTTGCTCACTTTCCCTCTTCAGATCAGTTTGATACACACATGTAAACCTGCAGCTAGGCCTGTCAGAGCATCAAGTTCCAATTTTTTCTTCTTGGTAGTGCTGCTGATTGGGCTCATCTTGGCTTTTATTCCTTTGGGAATCGGCATAGCACAGTAAGTGACAATTTAACTTCTATGAAGTTGGCATTTGTTCTAAGGTTGTCAGTTCCCTAAAAACAGACGCACAACTTTGGAATGATAAATTGGAATAAAATATATGGCGTATAATAAATCAAATTGTAACTTAGTTTATATAAACAAAAATTACAGTTTTAAAGACAAGGGACACTCTTACCCCATCGGCAAAATGGTGCTGGGCTCGTGTTGGATTATTTTATCTTTGTTTTGCGGTAGCATCTCCTTTCTGTTCTGTTTCTTTGACAGTATCCCCTCCTCCAAGGCATGTGGGCCGTTCAGGAGTTTTAACACTTCATGGGCAGTTGTTCCACATACAATACTTGGGTTTCCAACAGGTCTGCAGCAGGTTCTTCATGGCATAGCATCAGAAGCCTTTGCAGTGCCTTTCTTTATGGTCATGTGGTGAGTACTGTGGAGACCTGATTCAGTCATGCAGCTGCATGGTTCATTTCCTTCCTTACTGAACAGATACCAAACAACTATTAGTCCAGATTTTCCATCTGCAGTCAAAAGCATCAAAGCCCATATGAATCCTCAGCTCTTATGTCTTTGCCCATGTATTCACACTCATTAGCTTTATTCCGGTTCCTCCTGCATATCTCATATCCCACACTTGTCTTTCTTAAAAGTGTTAACTGCAAATCATTCTGCTAATCAGTATTGTAAGCCCTGTGATCACAAATCCTGTCCACAAACCTTGGGTTAAAAAAACCCAGACAACAACAAACAAAACCTCCAAAACAGTCATACGGTAAGATAACATTCAATATAGGATCATTGAATTTTTAAGGTTGGAGGTCAGCTGCAGAGATCATCTAATCCAACCCCCCCTGTTCAAAACAGTCAAGTAGAGCAGGTGCTCAGGAACCATGTCCAGTTAGGTTTTTATTATCTCCAAAGATGGAGGCTCTGCAACCTCTCTGGGCAACCTGTTCCACTGTTCAGTCATTCTTGCAGTAAAAAGGTTTTTTTCTTAAGTTTAAATGGAATTTTTTGCATTTCAGTTTAACGCGAGTGTTTTCAGATCTTGGAGCCTTATTACTTGATACTTTCTACAACTTCTACACTTGAGAAATCATGCAGTCTATTTCAGACTCCACCCAGCCCTTTCTTCCATAACACGTTCATGTGTTCTCCTGAACTGAACCTGTTATTGCATACACAGGAAATACCAAGTCCTCTTTTTTGATTTGGGATTTTTTTTTTCTTTTTTTACTTTATCATAAAGCCTGTGTAAGAGGTGGAGGATGACTTGCACTGCTACCCTACTACTTATTATTTGGAAAAGAAAATACATGATTTATGTAGGCCTTTGTGCCATTGTAGTTCTTGCTACTGCTCTTAATCATTTAATGCACTGTGGATAATCTGGGTCACAGATTACATCTGGAATATGTGCTATAAGGGATGGCTGCAATACTGATCTGTGGCTGCTTACCAGTTAGAAACCCCAATGGGAGCAAAGAGTTACCCCAGTGAAACCTCTTTATACTTAATTTCTGAGGAGCAACCCCCACCCCATACATACACTTAGAGCAGGGCAGGAACTGACAGTCTAGAGAGAGCTGTCAGAATACAACCTGTAACATCTGACAGTGGTCATGCCTCTATGTCCCCTAGCACTCTGTCCCTGCCTGCTGGCAGCACAAATATCTCAGCAGATGCTTTTTGCAGAGCTATGCCCAACCTACCCCAGCTGTATATTGATTTTTTTTTTTTTAAGTTTTTTTTCTCCAGCAGCTTCTCATCTGAAGCAAATGCACAAACCGACTATTCCTCTAGTCCGTAACAGCCTTTTTCTAACTAATTCTGTTTTGCATGATGCTAACATATAATGTTGGTTTGTTGTTTGCAGCCTCATTATGATCTATAATATTGCCTTGGCTGGAGCACACAAACGAGTAGTTGAGCAGCTGAGGGAACAACTAGTTATGGTAAGATTTGACCCACTTGTCTGTACCCCTAATGTTTTCTTTGTTGTGTCAGTAATCAGGCATGCAGAGGAACAACAGTTTTCATAGTCTTCTGGATACCTGATGTTTGCACAGGCAGCGAAGAATGTTTTAGAAATTACACAGGAAAAATAACTGAAGCACTGTAGTATTTCTCAGTCTGATTGGTTTTCTTGGGTATCAGCTGCAACTGCTGCAAGGTCTGGTTATATCAGGCAACACGCGTGCATGAGATACGTCTCTGAGAGGCGGTGTCCCTGCTCTTCATCTGTTGTCTTGCTTAAATCCACCCATCTGCATGGTTTTTTTCTGCCAAACAAGAACCTGATCTCCTGCTTCCTGTCCCCTCCACCATCTTACACAACCCCACCTCTATTTCCTTCTCTGCTTTCACAGACACCCAACTCCCTACTCTTCCCTCCAGGCCTTTGTTTCTACCGTATCACGTCTGATCTTATTCCTGAGCAGAGGTCTTTGTGGCCATCAAACGCTGCTGCCATGTTTGACAGTGTTTACATACTATGGTCTGTCAAACTACTCTAGCCAGAACCTAGCCTCACTAGTAAGACTTCTCACTTTCTTAGGAAACAGCCCATTTCTTGGTATGTGCTTCTTTTAGATATGGCATTTAACAACCCATCCTTAGAAAAACACTGTGCTGAGGAAAAATTTTTGCAGAGTAAGGAATTTAGGAGCACAAGCCTTACTGCTTTTTCTAGGGTTCCCAAATCAATTAGGAATTCTGAAAATCTTTGCGTGCTTTTTGTTTTTGTTTGTTCGCTGTTGTTAGGTTTCTTGGAAGTATGGTTTTAAGTTTTTAGGTGTGTGAGATGTTTTTACCAGGCTCAAAACAGAACTGTTAATATGTGACCCAACATGAGGTAAATGAATTCAAGACTATTGTAAACTTGAAGTTGTTCAGGCAGTTGAGAGCGTGGTAGGAGCCACTAATTAGAGTACGATGTGGTGAGTGCACCTATTTATTTCTAATAAAGAAATGAGCTGTTCATAGATAACTTGGACTACTGTTCTGTTCATCTAGAGCGTACTTTTTATTCTGTCTTTCCAGGAGAGTCGTGACAAGCAGTTCCTCATCAGAAAGATAACAGAAGCTCAGAGGCATCCTTGAAAACCATGAAAAGACAGAAGAACTTGACTTCCTGAAACTCCTAGAACCACTAGATAAGAGTAGAAGCATCTGCAGCACTTAAAAACTGCGCAGCTGACTGGCACCCTGGCACTGCAGTCTATGTAATGGACACTTATGGTCTTAGCCTTGATTACACTAGTGAGCCTTTGGAAGTTTCCAAGACTGGAAATTTAGCTAATTTATCCTGTGTTAGACCTGTCCAAAAAATTATATAGTAGGACGCTTTATTGCTGCTACAATTTCAGGGTTGTTGGGGTTGGTTAAGTCCCTGGTTTTTCAGGGGTTTTGGGTAAAATGTGATCAGTACTGAAATTCTGTATAAGAACTTGTACTGTTTTTACAAATTACACTTTAAAAAGGGGAGGGAGGGGAAAGTGTGGTTTTACGTGTTTCCAACTCACTTCTTTTTTAAAACCAAAGCAAAAGAGAGATGTGTGTCAGTATTTTGAAATAGTGCATAAGAGAAGACAATAGGGCATGGGTTTGAAAACAGTTTTGTAAATATTTTTAGAGAGAGACTTTGATATTTATTTTGCTCTGAAATAGCAAGTGCAGTTGAACACTGGATAACTTCACAACATGGTTCAGAGAAAACAAAAGAGCTCTGAATAAACACTGGGATATAGGAAAAGACCACCAGTCAGGTCACCGAGCGGTGCGCGTCTGTCACAGGGAAAGCCATTGCTTGGGTACCAGCCCCACTGCTGTGGAGTACCCCCCTTTTTTTTTTTTTCTTTTTCTTTAAAAGTGTCAAGGCGTTGTTACTTGTGTTTTATTCTTATACAAACATCTCGACTACTGTTCTCTTTGTTCTAAAATGTGAATATTTGAGAGTTAAGTTATAGTTTGGAAATACAGCGTTCAGAAACTTTTGTGTCAGTACCCTTTAAATTTGCATTTTTTCTCGCTTAAATGAAATGATGGAGTTGTGTGACTCAGAGGGAACAGTATTTCTAAGTAGAATACTAACTGTTTCCTTTGGTTAAAGATTGTGCTTAAGGATTTTGTGTACAGAATTGTGTGTATTATTTGAAATTTGCTGGTAGCACACTGTGAGTATGTGAGAGACTATTTTGTTTGTATAATGCTTTGGAATGTTTTCTGCCTTCATTTTAAAGAAATTAACGTTCAAGATATGATTTTTTTATATCTATAACGTCTGATTTTTTTTTTAAATTAGTTTGCTTTGATTCTGAGTGGACCGGCCTGTGTGCAGCCCCGGCCGGCCGTGCAAGCGCCTTTGGGGGCCCCCAGCTCTCCCGCCCGCCGCTCGCGGCGCTGGCGGTTGGCGGTTGGCGCTGCCACTCGGCGGAGCGCCCGCCTGCGCCCCGCCTTCCGCTGCAGCTCCCCTTCACACCTCAGGAGGTCGCGCTGCCCCGGTTCCCATGGCAGCCAGGGGACGCCGGCTCTGACTGACAGCTCCGTCTTCCAGTGGGGCAGGGCGTGGGAGCTAATCGGAATCGGGATGGGGAGGGAGGGGGAGGGATGGGGGCGGTCAGTCGGCCGGCGCGGCGACGGTCGGCGGTGATGACGTTCTAGCGGTGCGACGCGCCGGAGGAGGGGTCGGCGGTCGGCGGGATGGAGGTGGCCGCTGCCGCGGTTCCGGCTGTGCGGCGCTCGCTGGGGCAGCGCCGGCCCCTCCGCTGCGGGGCTGGTAGGGGCTCGGCTCGGCCCGGCCCGGCCCCCGCGCCTGCCCACCCCTCAGCCTGTCGGGGCGCTGCCCTGAACGACGGCCGCGGGCCTCGCACCGCCGCCCGGGGCCGCCTCAGGGCGCCCGGCTCCGCGGGTGGCGGCGCCCGTCCGCCTCGGACCGGGGCTGGGCGGCGGCAGAGCTCGCGTCACCTTTGTCTCTCCGGCAGGTTTTCTCCTGAGGAGGTGGCCTTTGCCCGCCGGAGGGGCTTCTCTCAGGCTTTGCAGCACGCGGGTGACGCTGGAGGGCATCAACAAGCCCGTCATAGACCGCATCATCCGGGTGGACCACGCAGGGGAGTACGGGGCAAACCGCATTTATGCGGGGCAAATGGCCATCTTGGGTAGATCAAGCGTGGGACCGATTATCCAGGTTAGTGGACCTAAAAGCCATCGCTGCGTTTCTGGTTAATGTGCCTTTGATTAACAATGGTCCAATGAAGTTGTAAGATGATGGCTGTATGTCTTTTTCTAAACGCGTTTAATCGTGGGTTTATAAAGAGTGGTGAGATTACTTGATGAGGGAGTTTACCGATACTACACTTGCTGTAGTATTGTCGCAAAGACTCCTATTTTGCAAATATTTTTATGTTGCCTATTTATAACTGTCCTAATCTGCCCTTCATCACCATTTCCTTTTTGTGTTGTGAATACTATTACCCCTGTAGTTAAAGTGTGAGGGGCCGGAGCTGTTTTGTTTTTCTTTGGTTTGTTAGTTTTAGTGGAAATGTTTAATTTTCCTGGTTTTATACTTTACTGTGATCTGCCTCTTTTCCAGCAAATGTGGAATCAAGAGAAAGACCACCTGAAAAAGTTCAATGAACTAATGGTTGCATACAGAGTTCGTCCTACTGTTTTATTGCCTTTTTGGAATGTAGCAGGTTTTGTTTTAGGTGAGTTTGTATTATTGCTATTATTGTTGTTTTATGAAGTCTTCAGATGTGTAAATTATTTGTGTTGCTTCAGATTTCATTGTTTGCATGTGTTTGGTGCCACAATCACAGGGGCTGGAAGTGCTTTACTTGGAAAGAAAGGTGCAATGGCTTGCACGGTGGCAGTGGAAGAGAGTATATCGGATCACTACAATAGCCAAATCCGAACTCTTATGGAAGAAGATCCAGAAAAGTACAAAGAATTATTGCAGGTATTTAACTGTGACTTAAAAAGCAGTTTAACAAATTCATTGAATTATCTACTGTGACTTTAGTCTTTTAAAATAATACGCTCATAGAATTTACAGTAGATCTCTTCGTTCTATCACTTAGAGTGCTGAAGTCAACAGAAACTTTAAGTTAAAAGGATGCTTTTTCCTTCAGCAGCACTGAATTGATGAAGCACCAAAATTAAAATGTATGTTGGATTAACTTCAGCATGCTTTCAGTAATTCAGCATTTCCCTTTTGATTGGGAGAACTATGCTTTAATTTTTATTACTTTTAATTGAAAGGAAGGCTTTAGAGGGGAAACAAAAGGAGAAAATAGGATTGTGTAGTAACATTTTGCTTATACTGGATATGATTATATAGTTCTAGTCTTGAGTACTCTTCAGAGCATGCAAGGAGCTAATTTTTTTTAGCTCTGCAAGAAAATTATTTCCCAAGTATTTTAGGCATCAAACTGGGACACATTCCTGTAGGGTGCTTGTCAGAGACTGACCTGTTTCCACATGCAGCACATTGAGCCTGTTTGTGCTGTCTTTGGTGGGAGCTTGCTTTAGGGTCTGCATGTTCATTTCCATCTCTGCTGACTATCAATATGTTCAGTTGTGCTTAGTTTAACTTGTAGCCAAGTCTGGTTACTCCAAACGTGTCATCTTGTTACAGAAATAGTATCTGAAGTAACCCAGGTTGTGCTGACATGTGTACAAAGGAAATATTATCCCTGCAAATAAAAGCTATAAACTGAGAGGGCACAAAATAAAGAGAAAAAGCTAAGCAGCAAGGTTATTTACAGTGTCAGTATGAGGAGGACTAGCGATGAAACCAAAAGCGATGCGAACCTGTTGGGTAGGGACAGTGCTTGAGTGTCTGTAAACTCTGAGCACTCTATTAAGTAATCCTGGTTATCTGCAAGCATCTCAAGATAAAATTCTTTAAACCTTTTTGTCCCAGTTGAAAAATTAGAAAAGAAAAACAGTGTCCTTGAGAGTATGCTAGAATGGACAAGAGCTCTGTTGGCTTACAGGGGAACACCCTTACTGATGATCTGGCAAGGCAGGGACCTTAATTTCGTTATTTAAATTGTCAGAATAATTTGTATGTGTGAAACTAATTTACGTTACGAGTTATTATGACTATAGATTTTCTTGAAACAGTGAAAAACATAGTGATATATTAAACAGCAGGTTGGTTTTTAAAGACTTTTTTTTGAGAATATGAAAAGAACTTTAGTTTGGGAAATTCTGTAAATAATTCCCTTCTTGCTGAATTGCAGATTCAGGTCTTTAAGAAACTTTTGAGAGACCTGGGGCTCGGATGCCTGTCTTGGTGCATGCAACGGTCAACAGCATATAGTTTTGTATACTAGCTGCCTTGATTTCTCTGCCAAGTAGACTTGCTAATTAACTGCTATTTTTAAAGATAATAAAGCAATTTCGAGATGATGAACGGGAGCACCATGACATTGGGCTTGAGCATGACGCAGAAGCAGTAAGTACAATGTTAACTAATCGGCACTGTTAGCAAGGATGTAAATGTGATGTTCTTATCTTCCTTATTCAGTGACTGTGATGTAGTTCTTTACCTGAGAAATGGAAAATAAGGTGCTTGATATTCTTTCCCAAAGGTAAATAGAAGAAAACACTGCATGTTATAGCTTTCATTTTTCTAGAACAGAACTGAATCTGTTGGAACTCATGTCAAGTGTTAAAGTGATTATGTTTTCCTGAGAGGTGTCCTGTGCACAGTTTTTAATTTTATTTTAAGTTTAGATTAAATATTTTTGAAGATAAGGCTAATAAGTGCTATCCATACAGCTGAGAACTTGAGGCATCATCTTGGTAGACGAACACAACTGTGTTAGGAAGTGTGAAATACTGGACTAAATTCTGTGCTCCCTTGAATACCATATGAGGAATGTGTGACTTCTGTCCTTTTTTTCTCTTGACTTACGTTTGTGGAGAAATGGAAACATTCTGCAAAGTTGATTAATTTTTAATTTAGTTTTCTCTAAGGTAGATTAGACTACAAATATAGGCGTGTTTTGGGTTTTCTTGTTTGTGTGTTGTGCTTTTTGTTTTTTGGTTTTGTTTTTTTAGATAACGCTTACTATTCCTTACCACAATCTGGTTTGAACAAAACACTTCATTAGATGTATTTAATCTTTTATTCTTTGTTTTACAGGCACCAGCTTACTCAGTTTTGAAGACAGCTATACAACTTGGATGCAAAGCTGCAATATTTTTATCAGAAAGAATTTAGTGATATTTTCCATAATATTGATGGCAGTAAACTGTGACACAAAAATGTATTGAAATTGCAGAAGACTAATAGTTATTTTATTCAGCCTTTTAAAATTTTCTTCACTAAGCATCTGATTCAGCCATCCTTTGTCACACTGAGTACCTGTTCAAAAGGTGTCTATATTAAAGTCAATTGAGCTAAATGTGAATAAGGATGGCAGAATTGGGTCTGTATGAACTAAACCTCCTTATTCAGAGACTGTTCACAAGGTGGCAGCAAAATATGTATGTATATACATGACTTTATAATATGTGTCTGTATATACACACACACATAAAAATGATAAATACATTCTCTGTTGCCTTCACATTTATATGTACTTGAAATAAGCTGGAGCTCATCAGCTCATTTTAAAGTGGTTAATACTAAGTAGGATATTTTTGAGTTCTATTTTCAGGGTGAGTAAATGAAGTACTAATAAGTATTTCTTTTCAGTCTGGAATAAAGATTGGTATTACAAGACTTTCATTTGAAGACTTGTTTGGTTTTTTGTTTTTTTCCAGGTTCAATTCTGAATTCTTTATTTAAGTAGAATTTTTCTTCCTTTGTTTTTTGGTTGTTGTGTGGTTTGTTTTTTTGGTTTTGTTCGTTTGTGGTTTTTTAGGCATTTTGGTTTTTTTTTTGTCATGAGTGTGTGTGTAAGGAATTGATCACTGATATAAAGCAGGTGGAGAGAGCAACTTGGAGCACCTGTGGAATTGCACTTAATATTCTGTTAGAGCTTTCAGGTTTATCTTACTTTGCTTCTAGTCTTCAGTGACTCTTGAATAGAGACGCTCTTGCTTTCTCCATGTTAGAACGATTTCTCCACACTTTCTGCTGGCATCCTGGCATGGAGCAATAGAAATAATAAAGACAAAGTTGTGCAGGTCTGTTCTGTTACATGCTAATTGTAGATGATAAAAGTACAACAATGGAATTAGAACGTCTTAAACTGGTAGGGATGAAAAGGGACCTCGTGCAACATGCATCTCTTGTTCTTTTGTCTTGAGAACATCCTGACCATTCGTTTCCTATTATGTCATTATGGAAAGAGGATAACTTTCCAAATGCATATGGATAATATGGAAGATGCTGATATTTTGTTACAAACATCTAAAGTCCCTGTGAGAGACTTCCATATTTATAGCTGAGAAGCATCGTCTTTTGACTATATGTGGTAAGGGAGGGAAACCCTATGAATAAATTTGTGGGTCACGTAGAACGCATATATCCATGCTTTTCCCCTTATATCCATGCTTCTAAAACTTCGGGGAGACGCAGCTTCTTTGTCTGCCATAAGCTAACTTTTTTTCCCATTTGACAGGTTTTCCAGTTTCTAGAGGTTTGTGGGTTTTGTTTTGTTTGTTTGGTTTTTTTTCTTAATAAGAATAGCTAAACTTGACAGATCAGGGAGCAGAGTTTCTTGCAGCTTGTTTTCTGGTTAAAAGCTATGATGTATTAGAAGTTAGTATTTCGTAGCCCAAGCAATGGGATATAACTAACTGAACAGGTCAGCTATGGATGTGGGATGTAATGGGTATAAACCTAGCTGAAAAGGAAAGAACTGGAAATCAAGAAATAAAACAGTAGCAAGTGTTGCCCATTACTGTCATGAGGAATGAGGCCACTGTTGCCAGTCTTGACTTTTACCTTATGTGGCAAAACTACAGTTATATTGAGGCCAGATAAGTAATTTGATGAAGTTTTGCTGTGTGCTGGTTCCAGTTCTGTTGTGCTGGCCAAATGCTGTGAACTGACTTTGTAGCTGCTTTGAGACCAGAGGAGGATAAGAAGTGCGGAGCTGCTGCCAGGAATCCAAGACCTGCGGGAGCATCTCAAATCCAAGCATCTGGGAGCTTGTTGAGGCTTCAGGCAGCTTTTCATCCAGGTACATCTGAGTCTACCATTTTGAGTAGCTCTGTTCGTGTTTGTAGGTACTGATCGGTGTGTAATTTGACATGGAAGACTTCTTAAGGAGGATTATTTACCCTTTTTTTGTGAAGGAGCTTAGACTGAAGGTCAGATCTTAATATAGAAACTCCTGTTCTGTATGATTTATTATGACTGACACTTTATACATTCCTTAAGAATAATTTCTATCTCTTACACCATTGCAAGTGTGGCCTGGTCATACTAAAAACTACTGATGCTATTTACATTGTCCAAACAAAGCAGCGTTTGATTCTGTATCTGTGACTGGTTTGCACACTCACTGGAATAACTTGACTCAAGAAACTCAAAGCTAAATCACAGATTTCTCAGGGACTGTGCAATAAGATGGCTCTAAGGGATTCTTATTTTACTTGTCTCAGCCCCAGACAATTGTGAGCAGCGTGCATGGAAACTTGAGTGTACTAAGGTATGTCATATTAGACTAACACAATATCTTCCCTAACTTGACCAATTCTCTGAACAGAAGTTACATCTAGCAGATTTCTTGCCTTAACTTTTCTAAAGCATTCGATATGCTGGCATGTGGGGAATTCCTAGGTAATTTGGAGAAGAGAGGAATCGGCACAAAAGAATGGTTAATTAAAGTGGCTAAAGGGGTAACAAGTGGTGTTGAAAGAACATGCAGTGCAGTTGTGTAAGTCATGGACTTTAATAATTGAGTAAAAAGAGGAAAAAAGATTGCTTGATGAATAGTCCATTGTAAAGTCTTTAATAACGGGGGCAGCATGGGATGGCGTCTTTTATAAGTCTGTTATTGGAGCTGGGGAGGGAGGGCCACAGTATGTTTTGACTCACAGCTGGAACTTGCACACCCCTGCATATAGTGGTCTTATGATATAAACTGGAAACCAAGCCAGACAGTTTCCTGGTCTCTTAACCATTACATCAAGATTAAATACTGGACAAGGCCATCTGTGGGCCTTTCCTAGATCGTACTCAGCTGAAGCCTGGTATTCTCCAAGGAAGTCGTTACAAAGATTCTCTGAAGATGTCTGCAGTGGTGTTCAACAGTTGTGGGATTTGCTGCTGACATAGAGAAGCATTCATGTGATCCTTTGTCCAAGATGCGGGTCACCTCCAAGGCCATCACACACTGTTCAGTTGGGGCAACATTTAAGAGAGAAATCTAATTTTTAATGCATTTAGTTTGGCCAAAGGCTGGGAACATCAAATACCAGGAAATCACCATGTGAGTTCAGTGTGTTTGGCCATATCTGCAGTAACTGTGAAAGTGCTCACAGCGAGTTCTTTGTCCTCAGCAGCTGAAAACATCCTGCACATTTGAGTAGGCTGTCAGACAGTAATACTGTCTCTAGCTGTGAGCATAAAATATGAATCGGGAGAGCAACTCTGCTTTATGCTCCCAAGCAGGATTTGTTCCTTCTTTTTACTGGGGCAGCATATTTGTGCCCATCCATTAAAGTGTGGGTGAGCTGTTCTTCGGCCACTTCCATTGGCTGTGCATTTCTCTGCTCGCTGGCAGTTAATCTTTTTTTTTTTGTTGTTTTACAGATAAAATGGAGTTGCTTTTCATTTTCCTCATGCAAAAGGGACATTTATTTTAATTAAAAACTGGTTTCAGCTTTTGAAAGCCTACAAAAGGTGGTAGAAGGTTACAAAAGTACTAGAGATGCTCAAGTGCTGTACAGAACTTCTATTGTACAGCTGCTGCAAGGCTGTAGCTTCTTTTTTATGTTATTTTGAGGCAGAACTAAAGCTGACTGATGTCAGCCATCCTGGCAGGAGTTAATGGCAGGCAGAGGCCAAAGTGTATAGCTTATACAAGTCTGTTATTGTAGTGATTTTCGATGAACTCTGGTCATGTTGACAGAGGAAAAGGAACTTGGATCAGACAGGGAGGCTGTGAAATGCTGCATTTTCAAAACAGGGAGTGGGGAAGATGACAAGGTCTTCACTGTGCTTTTCAGTTTTGGGGCTCTCTTCTGAAACATAAGATAAGCACGTCATTTGAGTCTTGTAATATGCAGTGGGATTAAATCCTTCCCCTCAAAGTAATGAGGGCTTCTTCTAGCTCCTGTGATAACCAAAGGCTAGATCCTTCTTTTCTCTTCCGGAAGGAGAGTGACTGTTATTTTTCGGTGAGGAGGAGCAGAGGGTATCCATCTGTGTGTGTGTAGGGCTTTTATCTGCTCCTTGATCAGCATCTCGCCTCTTACTGTTTTCTCCTGCAATCAGTGCTGGGGATGATCTGGCCCCTATTCTCCAAAGCTGCTCTGAGTCAGAGATTAAGGTAATGACGGTGCTTGGAGGCGAGTGACACAGCCAGATGGTGCGGTCTTTGTGCCGAGTATTGGGGCTTTTTCTGATGCTCTGACAGCTTTGAAGCAGGATCTCTGCACCGTCTGTAGGTACCACGCTGGCTCAGGAGGAGGAAAACCCAGCGAAGGAAAGCAAACAGGCAACGGCAGCTCTGTCTCACGAAGCAAGAAGGATGATTATGAAAATTCAAAGCAGCTCTGAAGGTCTGTGGCCCGTCGGTAACAGCTCTAGAAAGCTACCAGGGTGGCAAGGCGCACGTGATGCCACGGCGGTGTAGGTCTGGCTGTGCCAGTACGTGTTTTAGCCTCTTGCTGCCGCAGCTAGGCTAGGCAAAAATCAAATCCCCATGGCTGTGATTAATGTGGTGATGCTGACATAAGCTGAATGGACTTTTGCCATGAGTTATGTAAAACGGGACTCATAAGATTGCTTGGCAGAGAGCTAAATCTTTGTCTGAGAGGATAAGTATTACAGATAGAAGAAATATCAGATCCAATGGGCTTGGTCTTTATCTGGAATAAATCTGTGTGGCTCACTTGAGCATAATAGAGCTAGGCTTGCTACAGATCGACTGAGGATATGCCATACAGTTTCTATGCTAGGGATGATGTGGATGGTACATCTCTATTTTTTTTTCTTAGCATTTCAGGGGTTATTTAATCTATACAGTCCCTTGTGTCTGTCTTGTTTCTTGACTTCAGGGAGGATATCATTTCAAATGGTGTGCCCGTCATTTTTTGTCACTAGCTTCAAAGTTGTGGCATGTCACTTGCATTGAATTCTGCGCATATTTTCAGCTTGGGGAACTTAAAGAGATAAGTCAAAAATATTGGCCAGTTTAAAAGAGAAATGTGTGTGATAAGGGAGGAGACTGTTTGAAGGTACCATTTTTCTGTTTGTTAATTCAGTTTCCCCAGAGTGGCTGGGATGAAAAATCTGACCAGATTTAGGAGAATGACAGCAGCTTCGCAGTTGTACTCCCAGAGTGGCAGAACTTCACTTGCTGACACTCCTGTTTAGAGTTGGGGGGCTGGTCTAATGTTGAGTAAGTGAATTAATAGTTAATTGGAACAGGTTCAATGGGTAACAGATCTCTAAAATGACTATGTTAGAAGGAAAATTCCATTTGTTGTTGTTAGGTGCTTTCAATAAATGCAGCCTCCTGTTCACTTCAGGTGTTTTTGAGAAGTACCACCTTATACTACAGTTTTACAGAGCAGAACCCAAACCTCAGCAGACCAGGGGATGGTACCTCTGTGTCCAGCAGTACAGCTTATGGCAGCAGCATCATTTTGTCATGTTAAGACGCAGATGAATATACCTATGCTGCTATTAAAAAAGATTATTTTTTTGGTGCTAAATAGCTTTGTTTCACAAACTAAGGCTGTGGCACTGCCTTTACCTGTGCTTGTTCTTAACTGGAAGTTGATGTTCTGATGGAAGCCCAGGAATCACGCAGTGCTGCTTGCAAGGGAGCTCTGGAGGCCATCTTGTCCAGCCTCTGGCTGGAAGCAGGACTGTGGCCAGCACTAAAGCAGGTCAGCCTTGATTTTGTCTAGCCAGGTGATGAAAACCTCCAAGGACAGAAATTCCACGGTCTCTATGAGCAGCTCGTTCTGGTGCTGTATTACCCTACCAATGACACTCCCCTGCCCACCCCACCCCACCCCCCACACCCCCCGATATCCATCCTGAACTTTCCAAGACTAGGAGACTTGAAGTGTTAACCTCTCTT
>JAVKLA010000061.1:10302915-10317737 GCA_034782735.1 Sagittarius serpentarius | reverse complement strand
GAACTTTCCAAGACTGGCTGCTGCTGCTGCTTGTTACATCATGTGGCGCCACAGAGAAGGTTTTGGCTCCACTATCTTGGTAAATACTTTTTGAGTAGTTTTAGGCAACTATTCAGTCAGTCAGCTCTTACCTTCCCCGTGTACATGTTCTCCACCGAGCCCCGTGCTAAAGAGCAGCCTTGGGGGCGGTGAGCAAGGTGGTGGGAAACGGCACGGATTGGGGTGCGTATCTCTCCCCCTGTATGTGGCTGCATCGTTCCCACTGCGTTTCCACTGTGGTCACGGCTTTCACAGCAAAAGGTAAATCCTGGCGGGACTGTGTCCCCAGGAAGGAGGGTGCAGAGCCATAGCTCTCCTTGCAACGCCTGGTTCCTGACCTGGCACAGACAAGAGATGCATCTAGTGACCACCTTGACAGTCTCATTATTTGTTTTAGACTCCAGGCTTCATAGGAATGCCAGAAGCTGTCTTCTTTCCCTGCAGGTATTTTCAACCCAACTGTTTGCATGTCAGTGATTTGTTTTTTAATGTTACCTGTGCCTAGGACAGACAGATTTATTGGTTTGGTGGTACAGATAGACATGTGTAAATCAAGGTATTAATGAAAGCAAGTCACACACACAGAGTGGGTGTTTTTCCTATTTAAAATATCTTTCCTGGACTGCAGAATAAAAAGACTATTCCTGGCACTAGAAGTGCTTTTCTGTTTTCTTTGTGGCCACTGGCCAGCCTCCTGCCAGGGACTGCTCAGGTCAGAGCAGAGGCAGCAGCGGGTGAGGGAGATTTGAGGTTTTTTTGCAGTGCATTTTGAAGTCAGGCTTTGCCAGCTGCATTTTAGCAAGCTGTCATGAATTTCTCCCAAGTCTGTGGTTTGAGGGCAGCTGTATAGTCAGAGGCTGCTAACTGTGTATGCAAATGGATAAAACATTTAGTGGAGTGGAAAGCATTTGCTTGTAGGAGCAGACAGACGTGCAATACCAAGGCAGAGGACTTGGTCCCGTTGATCTTTGTTGCTACCTCTGGATTAAAGTAAATTTCCTCTTTAAACACTAGCCTATGTCTAACTTAAAGCTGTCTCTCATCTTGCTGATAGAATGTTTCTTCCCGCTGCGAGGGCAGAGCCGTGCTCCAGAGACGGCACCCAGCTTCTGAGGAGGGAGAACACACACGACCTGCTTTCCCGGGACTAGTACCCAAATGCTGAAACACAGCGGGGCCTCTGCTCTCCGGGTGGATCTTCCCACGTCCGCCTGCGCTGACGGCTGTGGGTCCAGAGGCAGGCGCAGCAGACTCCTGCTCTGTTAACAAACCTGTCTCCTCTACTAGCCTGCAGCATTCCCATGGGAAATGGGCTTTGCTTTGGGGCTGGGTTAAGAGAAGGCTACTGGGTGCAAGTCTGCTAGAGATGTAAGTTTGTGCTTAGCTCTAAGCCCAAGAGCATCGGGGATAATTGGATGCTCCAGGCTAAACTTGTTCTGAGGCTTTAGAAGAGACCTGCCTGTGGCCACCTAGCAAGTCTGTGGCAGAAATACTCTGGAAATACAATTTGAGAGGAGTTGAGCCTCCCAGGTGTCTGTACTAAGTGTACAGCACTGCTGGTATCTGGTGAAAATGTGCGGACTTTGCTGCTTTTAGGTGGTTTTACCAGCAAAAGAACAGAGTGGGACTTAAAATCACTGGTGAGATTGTTCTGCAAGTATAGCTCAATGGCTCAATTCCAGCCCTGACCTGGAAAACTAACTGCTAGTGACAGATGGGGAGCTGTCTTCCACATCTCGTCAGCCCTCCTTGTTCTGACTTTGGCAGGAAAAATGCAGTTTACTTGAAGACTTCGAAGGTGGCTGAAATGTTGTGATTTCAGTAAAAAATATAACTGTCCGCTTTTCAATTCCTCCAAGCCAAATATTGCAGCAATACTTGCTAATGAGAAATAATTATATCTCAATTTTAAGTGACACAAGTGCTATTGTTTACACAAAATGTGAGAATCTAGTAAGACATCAAGCATATGTTTAGAGGGATAATGCATGAGAAATCAGTTCTCTCTTCTCAGGGAGCTGAGCCTTGCAAAGGAAGATGACAGATACACATGTTTATAGACAGACTCTAGAGCTGGCTGTATTTGCTTATCATTTGTCATAAATGTGGAGACTTGCAGCACAAAGTACTAGTACAGCATAAGCTGGAACATACATTCCTCTTCAACAGATGTGGCGTGAATCCTAATGCTCACTGGATATTTCAGGCTGGTGACCAGCAAGAGGATTTATCCTGGTAAGCTGGTATGAGTAAACTTGGGCCTTCTTGTGGATTGTTGCCTAGTCCGTGGAAAAAAACCCAAATGGAGAACGCAAAGTATGGCCTGGTTTTCAGCTTGCGTTGCTGGCAATTGTTGTGGTTTAACCCCAGCCAGCAACTCAGCACCACGCAGCCACTCACTCACTTCCCCCCCATCCAGTGGGATGGCGGAGAGAATCGGAAAATAACGTAAAGCTCGAGGGTTGAGATAAGAACAGTTTAATAGAACAGAAAGGAAGAAACTAACAATGACAATAATAACAATAAAGTGACAATAATAACAAAAGGATTGGAATACACAAAGCAAGTGATGCACAGTGCAATTGCTCACCACTCGCCGACCGACGCCCAGTTAGTTCCTGAGCAGCTACCTGTCCCCCTCAGGCCAAGTCCCCCAGTTTATATACTGGGCATGACGTCTCATGGTATGGAATACCCCTTTGGCCTGTTTGGGTCAGCCTCCTGGCTGTGTCCCCTCCTCCCAACTTTCCTGTGCCCCTCCAGCCTTCTTGCTGGCTGGGCATGAGAGGCCGAAAAGTCCTTGACTTAGTCTAAACACAGCTTAGCAACAACTGAAAAAATCAGGGTGTTATCAACATTCTCATACTAAACCCAACACAGCGCTGTACCAGCTACTAGGAAGACAATTAACTCTATCCCAGCCAAAACCTGGACGCAATTCATAACTGCTGAAGCAGCCGTCATCTGGACCTACCCGATACATTGCTTGGATATGATGTTGCAAAAGTGTTGGGATAAAAATGCTTACTTGAAGCTGTTGCTTTGAAGTGACCTGTAGAGTGACCTGATAGTTCAGTATTTCTTTCCAGTTGACTCATCATTTTCCATGGAGTTGGTATTCAAACAGAAATAACTCACCACTCACAGTGGTGAAAGCCCCGTGTCTTGTTTTCATTGACTTTCCTATTAAGGAAATCCATGGTTATATTTTTCCCTCTTTTTATCTTCCCTGTACTTACCAAAATACATGATACTGATACAGCCTTTGTTTTTAGACGTGTTACAAAACACCCTCCGTATGTCATCTCATACTGAGTACTTATTCCAGGCTGAGCTGTAAAGAGTTAAGAGTAATCAGCAGAACTCTAATACACTTGTCTTTCTGATTTACTGAAAAAAAAAAAAACAAACCCAAACATTTCACTTACAAAGTCTTATTGTTGCAGCCAAGAGAAAGTAATAGAACATACTACATACATGAGCTGCATGTGTTAGGTATGCAAACATAGCAGAAAGCCAAGAGGAGAAGTTTACAGAGGAGATTTCCTAGAGAATATTGATTCACGTTGTAAAACTAATGATAAATTTTGCTGCATCTGGCGATTACTGTGCCGCACTCTGCTCTTACTCAATGTTCACCCTGTTCATCTTAGGCAACACTTACTCATTCCTGAGTTCTCCCACATACCAAGATACTAATCTGCTTCTCATGCAAACAGTCAACAATCTGGAATTGCTACAAGACACCATCATGGACATGATTCAGTAGCTGTTTTTGTTTACTTTCTTTTGTTTGTTGTTAAGGATAAAGAATCCAAAGTGGATCAAAGTCCATTCGGTCTCTGAAGCTGGATCCATGCCCTTGCTTCTCGCCCCTTTGTTTAGACTTGCGAGCTATGTTTCAGAAGTTGTAGCCACCACCCGTCTGTATTTGCCTTAAATCAAGCAACTTCTTAAATGGATTTTAGGTGTTTCATTTTTCTTTCCTTTGCTGGGCATAAGTTGGGTCTAATTTTTCTGCAGGCTTTGCTTTCCTTGGCTTCTAAAATAATTTTATAAGGTGTTGCTGATTTGAATCATTAGGTCATTGGGTGAGTCCAGCTGTGCCCCTTATCCAGCAGTGCTCTGCTTCAGGGGCTTACAGAAAGAATCCAACTCTTGTGCTGAAGGTAACAATTACAAGTGCAAGTATTATCATGGCAACTGATTTTGATTATGGATGGGTGGGCAAAAGTATCTATGCAAATGCACATCAGTGCGTGCCTCTTTATTAATACTATATATCTCTGTTGAGCTGGGGAATGGGCAATGTGCCTTTTATTCAGAGAGCGCGTTCACAGAGATTAGAGCTGCTATGGCCTGCGTGTGCTCACCAGCAATAAGCCATGTTCAGGTGTGGAGTCGACTGCGCCTGGGTAGGCGACAAGTGGACAGGCAGTGGCTGGAACGTGGCTGTAGTTGGAGTCGTTTACATTTAGGAGGGCTGGCAAGACCATTTTGCTAGCCACGTCTTCAGGTCCTCTGAGATGGAGACAGCACACAGGCATATTTGTGTCTTTCCTGGACTTGAAGCCTTCCAGCCCTTCTCAGTGAGCTGGTGACAAATGGTGCGTTCACACTGCTGAGCAGGAGCTGGGTTTCCCTGAAGCAGAGGAGAGGTGGCTTCATGCTGTTACAATGACCTGCAACGTGGCAGGAGGCCAGGAGAGGACAACCGGGCCGCCATTGAGCTTCCACATACCGGGCCACCATGCCCTGTTCAGGTATATTTTGAGCTGGATGGCTTGCCTTTCGCTGAGGGATGAAGATGGGCACTACAAGTAAGTTATGTTTGTTTCTACTCTTCTCCCCACCCCCCACCCCCCCGCTGCTTCTTTGGTCAGTGGAAAGAGTGTAAATGGACTTGTTGGCTGGCTGTTTGGGAGATAACTGTTCTTTGTACAAATACCTGCCTTCAATTAATCTTACATTATTATTTATTTAGCCATCTACTCAGGGAGTTAAATCAGTGCTGTAGCACATGTGCAGCTGTACGCGCAGCACAAACTACAAATGACAGAGGATACTGGAGGCAAATGGTGTCCAAGAAATCCGCTGGTTCAAAATTGCTCATTCAAAGTATTTGGTGAACAGCTTCAAGTACGATAAATGTCTAAAAGTCCATGAATGATTCATTAAAACAAGGGAAATAAATCCAATGAAGCATTCAGTCATCATGAATAATTCATTGTACTCTAATATGTTTAGGAGTGATATTTCAAATATATTTCCTAGGCTTGTAATTCATAAACCTTACCAAAAAAAATGATCTAGAAAGAGGGTATATTATTTATTCCAGAGCTAAAGGCTCGTGCTGACTGAAATTGTGCGGACTGAAATCTCTGAGTTCAGAGGCAACCCTCAGTATTTCATACTTCTTAAATGACTAAAAATCTTCCCACAGAGGTGAGTTGTTAAAGCTCCCGTCAGCTCAGATCCCAGAGAAGCTGTAACCACAGCGGAGCAAAAGGTATGGAAACTTCAAGTGTGTAACTTTCAATATCAAAGTGCTCTCGGAGAGAGCTTGAAATTTGTTCAGCCTGAGGCATCTCTCCCTGAGCCTCTGTCATCTGTCATGCCATGGCAGCAGACAGAAGAGAGAGACGGGAGGGGAATAACGCATTCATATGAGGACAATGTTGTGTCATTTAAAGACCTGCGATCTGAGCAGAAGTCTTGGTTTTGGGTGGGTAACCGTTCCTCTTTATTTTTCAGTTCAAACTTGTCATTCTTTGGCCACCATGGGTATCCCTTTTTTCTGCTGCCACGAGGATCAGCAAATTATTGCGAGGTGGCTGGTAACCTCTCCGCTCTGCAGTGCCACATCCACTGTCCCTGACGTGTGACGCTGCACAGGTGTCGGAGTCTGTTTCACTTTAACACTATGTGGCCTTTTACTGCTCCATGCTTTCTCCATTTATGTCCTCCGTTAATTATGAGCATGTTCTTTTCCATTAAGAGGGGACCCAGACATAAAGATCCCAGAGGCACTCGTGACCCTGCTGCTAGGGCAGGTGGTGGTGGTGGGCACTGTGACGTGAGCCTGATGCTGATGAGAAGCTGTCTGCAGGGAGCCAAAGGGGCCTCGGGTCAGTGGAGATCAGGCACCAACGGCTGCTGAGGAGGACGTCTCAGCATCCTCCTTGCTCCTCTGGAAGGTGCTCTCGTGTCCCATCTGCAAAACCTCCTGCTAGTTTCTCTGAGCGCTGTAAAAGCCCTCAGTGAGGGACCCACATACTTGCAATAGTAGGACCTCAGCCAGGTCACGGACGTGCCCCTTCCCACTGCTGCCAAGACGGGAAAAACAACCTTTTGCATTCACCGTTCTCCTCCCGCGTTTGCAGGTACCACTTCAGAGGTGGCAAAGGGAACAGGAGACACAACATGTTCCTGGAGGTAAAGTAAGAAATAAAATGCACCCATGAACCAGCTTGTTGTAGAGGCAGTTTGGGCTTGACCTCAGTCTCCCTTAGGTGAGCCTGTGTGGTTCCTGTTGTTTTGGTGGGCTTGCTTTGCATTTATATCTGTGTGAGGTGGGAAGGATGACTCATATTTTACAGTACCAGGGAGTAAATATGATGCCTTTTGTATCATAAATTTAAAAAATAGATTTAAATTGAATTAGGGAGGACATGAAAGATGACCCCACCTCTGTTCAAGGGGTTGGCACTGTAATAATAAGGAAACCTTTGACACCAGATGTAAAAATAGTTGTCATTTAGGGAGCTCCTCTGACTGGCCTTAAACAAAGAGAGGTATATGCTGCACTTGCTGTCTTGCAAATGAAGTAATTGTGTTGCTTTGCATCGATCTGTGGAATGTTTAATCTTAGTTAAAGGGGCGCAGCCTGAGGAATCAGTGCGGAGGAATGCGGGGAAGAGATCAGGTTTAGCCTTCCTGGCAGGATTTCAGACTCCAGCGCTGTAATGCTGGTCCCCTCACAGGGCAGCCGAGCAGGGAAAGACTTTTCCTTGAAGCAGGGAGATTACATGAGTGAGGCTGATTTTTAGGCATGATTTAAATTACTGCATGTGCAGACATCTCCTATACCAGGCACTGTGCTGCAAGGTTTTCATTTCAACTGATGGTGAGCAGTGCCCGCAGCAGCCCCCCAGCATCTTTCCACCTAACTGGACGGGCCAGAGCAGTGCCGAGGACACTGCCCTGTGTGGGCTGGTGTCGCTGGGGTGGCATTTCCCGATGGAGATGCTGCCAGCTGGGGACTGCTGCCAGGCTCCCCGCATAGGTGGCAGGTGAAACCTCCCTGAGGCCAAGGACCTCTGCTACAGTCCCTCTGGGAACACAGAGGTGAGAAACAATGCTGTCTCAGGCCCTTTTATCAGTTTGGCATTGCTTTTCCTTCCCTACGGGCCACTTTCCTTTTAAGCCATTAGGTTTTCCCCTCTCTATCCTTGATGGGATGAGGGAAGGGTCTAGAAGGCTTCCTAGAGCTACCACTGCCCTCCAGCCCCACAGAATGGGTGCTGTGAGCCAGAGCATCAGCTTTTCCAAGCCTAATTGCTGAGTGCCGATGAGCCAGTTTCCCTGGACTAATCCTCCCTCCCTCAGGTTTCCTGCCATGCTGTTTTTTCCCTCCTTTTCCACAGGCGGATCCAGCCCAGGCTCACCAGGAGGAGTGTCAGCGGAGCCAGGATCATCTCATTATTTGAGGCTGTAAGCTGGTAACAGAGCTTGTTCCCTCTTGTGCGCTCGCCTTTGATTCTGCGTGCTGTATCTCATTGCTTCATGCCTAAGCTTCATCTTTGCAGCTCACTGCTGCAGGTTATTCATCAGGCACAAAGCCCCCTTCTCTAATTTCATGGCAAGCTTAGGGGTACGCAAGCTCAAAGCTGAAAGACATGGAGGCCAGGCAGGCTCACAGCTGGGACCCAGTAATGAGAGTCACTGGAGGGGAGGCGGCTGCTGCCACTTTGCTGCTCTTTAAAAGCCATCAGTGACACAGACACAGTGCTGCTGAAACCAGTGGAAAGCTGTGGGATGAGCCCAAGGTCTCTTCTGTAACTCCCTTGCACTGGTTTATGAAAAACAGAAACTTTTTTATTTTTGTTGTTGTTTTGGTTCAGGTGATATGTATCACTGAGGAGCTGTTTTCCCTGTGTGACTTGAGACTCTGCCAGGATAAATTCACAAATACTGGTAGATGGGATTTATATGAGTAGTGGTGAAGGTGAGGGAGTTTTAACCTGCTTTCTGAAAACTTATATTTTTGAAGTTAAAAAAGAACAGGTGATTCTCTGAGCAGCTGATGAAGTTTTGGCTTTATTGCTCTCAAGTGGAATGAGATGGCCAGGTAGTGCCGACATCCTGCTGCAGCCTGAGGACCTTAACAGGATCTTTCTTGTATGGAATGGCATGTGTTAATGCTTTGGGCCTCTGCTCTCCTTCCCAATGGCCAGTTTCAACCAAATTGTTTGCAAAGTTACTTGGAGGGGGAGTGCTGGACAAGCAGCATAGTTTCTTTGGGAAGCAAAGGGAAAAGTGTGTTCCAATAATGTGAGCAATAAATAGCAAGTTGAAACCGATGTTAAATTCTCCTTCCTAAGTCCTTTCTTTGCAAGCAAACAGGCATTAAAGATCCAAACCTTATTAAAATGGTCCAATCTTGCTAAATTGACTTTAGAATAAATCAAATGGCACAGTAACCCCAAACTGGTATAATGAAACTGTTACAATCCTCATTTAAATTACTCTGCTTTAATCAGCAAATTAGGGCTCAGCTATGCGATCAGTTTTTATCAGTTTAGCAAGTTATGGTGGAAATACACATCTAAGTGACTTACCATGAATTAAGCTAAACCATTTCAGTCAGTGATTAAATTTATATTTGAACACACACACGAACAGGTTTAATTAGATTGGTATTAAACTTTTTTGTTAAACTACTTTAACACAAGCATGTGCAAGGCTTGGCTCTACCTGATGCTTTTTAAACCTGGGGTTACCTGGCTCTATCTGGGGGTCCTCAGACCCTCAAGCTTTTCTGAGCCCTGGGAGTGGTGGGGAAAGGGAAGGGCTGAGCAGGCTCCCGCATGCCAGGGCCTCATCCTACCACCCAAGCTCTTGGGTGAGAGCCTGAACTGCAGTCGGTAAGGCACGGCTGCAGGGTTGATTTTTGGCAGCACATTCCAGCAGGGTGCTGGGAGGACTGGCTGCCCTAGAAGAGTTAGCAGGGCTTGTTGGCTGGAGCCTTTAGATACAGCACTGGAAGCTATACCTCAGCGTGACCGTTGTCATTTGTATGCGGATCACATCAAATACTGAACTTAAAGAGCAAGTGCAAGACTTACGATCTTGACCTGGAGAGTTTTCGTGTTTCCATTTTCAATGGAAGAAACATCTCTGATGGAAATACCTAAGTGTATTTCCATTCACAATTACTGCCAATTCCCCTGCCATATGATGGTTGTATACTTGCACTCCCCTTGCGGAAAGATGTTTCCTTTCCATGATGCTGTAGTAGGCTGTCTTCGCAATACCAGCAACTACAGCTCTCTGGAGTACGTGTGATGGCAGTCTCCCACGCTCATGGCTTCTCAGACAGAACTCAGCACACCAACTGACACTAATGTAGAAAGGCTGGGGTTTTTTGTTCCTCTTTCATTGCTTAGCTGGAAACATATAGGCATGGCTTCCTGAATGCGAGCGTAAGGAGTAAGTACAAATGCCCTGCTCACACAAGTTTCTATGCAAAAATAGTCCTTGAGGGTTTTCAAACAATATGGGACAAGCTGGAGATGAGCCAGCTGATGCTGGTACCGTTCACCAGCATAGAGCCAGGGTATTTCTGTCTGTGGTGAGGACAGGCTTGGGCAAGAGATTGTTGTATGAATTACTCAGGAAGACATCCTTCCGCAGCAAGGAAAGCCTGTATTTGGCTATATGTGCTTTATAGCAGCCAGGTCTGCTTTCAGGCTTTCTGATTCAGAAATGCTACACCCTGCTGATAACTAGTGAGCAAACAGACTGGCAGAGGTGGCAAGAACATCCCACTTATTAAACAGAAAATATTTTAAGAGAGAACTTGCAGTTACACCCCTACCCCAAACTCATCCGTGTCCATGCATGTGCTCTGGAGGTCTGGCTCTCCTCAGTACAGGGTTGCTGAGTCTCCTCAGCTGTGGTAGCAAGACACCCTCTTCAGTTTTCCCATCCCTAAATGGGGATGTGGTCACCCTGTTTCTGTGACTGGCAGAGATTCATTAGTCCACAATACAAAATGGATTCATATCTGCCTGATCATGTTGGTTTATGTTGTAACGAATAGTATCCCGTAAAACCTGGGAGTCAGAGGAATGGCAGGTGAGGGATGTTAATTTTGGTTATGGCATCTCCCTCACAGGACCACCCAGTGGTCTGGGGGAGGAGATGTGCTAGCAGCTTTGTTTCAGAGGAATTACTTAGAAGAGTAATGATTGGGGCACGAATTCAAGTGACCGATCTTTCAGACTTGTATTTTTTTGCAATTATTGTGCTTTTCCGCTGTACACTGTTTAATAGTGCATTATAATAAACTGGAGGTATAATCCACTCACTGCAGGAGAGCAGCTGTGTGTCACTGGTGCAGGAAGGGATCCCCATACATTTCCTCCTGCACCTGCAATAGACTATGTGCAGCTTTGGTTCACTGGGGCAGACACTGACTGGAGATAGCCGGTAGGAAGCCTCAGGTACATCATGAAAGCACCAGACAAATGTCGTCACCTGTCTGTGCCTTCTGTCTTTCTGCCACTTTCTTCTACCTACTCAGATGGTGAGCTCACTGGTGCAGATCGCTCTTCCTACGTCTCCGGCAGTGTCTGGCATACTGTAGCATTAACAGATCAGTTACAGAGATGTATGAAATGCCGCTAACTGTGGAGAAACTTTAATGGATGCTATATACCCAACACTTCCTTTTGCTTCTGCAAATCCCCTCCAGAGATATCATGCAGATTGTATATACTGGGATATCTATTTTTAGCTCAGACTTGTGTGTGAATAAGTATAACATTATTCCTTTTTTAGGGAACAGGATATCCTGGATATGGGACGTTCTGAAGCAAGCGTTCAGATAACATCTGTTTAAACAATGGGTGATTTAAACAACGGTAGTAAAAATTGATGTTGTGAATTCTCTCTGGTCCTGATTTTGAGGTCATGGTTATTAGTGTACAACCTATTATTTTTCTGGAGTACGCAATTGATACTAAAAATCTCATAAACATTTTTTCTCCCCAGTTTTATGCAGGAACAAGAAGACCACTGGTTAAGTGAAAAACAAGGAGCATCAGCATTGTAACTTGCCAGAAGTGGAGTTTATAGATATTTTAATCCAAACAAATGAGCTGCTACTTCTTTGGGAGACACAGAAAGAGGAAAATGAATCTGATGATAGCCACCACAGAATTAAATGTATTGCATGTGGGTCCAGCTGCTGGGAAGTGGTGGAAGAGCATGCAGGAGAGGTGAGTCACATCACTGTGACTTGTTCTCAAGTTCAATGTATTCTTGTTACTAGAAGTGACAAGAGGAGCAAAGTACTCCGGACAAGATAAAATGGTTTGTTTCTTTTCCTCTGTGATGGGTTGTAAAATGCAAACTATGAATAAGCTGTGATAATGTGGATGAACTGTATCCATTGCAAAGCCCCTGCAGCATAATTTCACTAGGACTGGAATGACAGGTAATGAGGAATGATGCTTGTTGCTATTTGGTAACTGAAAGCAGTTTTGTGTTTGTGACCACTTCAGTTCCAGTACAGCAGCCACCAAATGCCCTTAGCTTGTGCAAGCAGATAGACAGAGCAGCTCTTTAAATTGGCTCTTTCCAAGTAAGGTCCAGATAGTAAAGCTACGCACCTCTGAAGTCTCACACCTCTGACATATTCAGCATTTTGCTCAGAGATCCAGCCTGTGCTCCAGGGAGTTGCGAAGCAGCCAAGGTCCCAGAAAATAGGCCACTGGCCATCTTTTATCAGCCCCAGGCTCTACAGCTCTAGTCTTGCCCCTGGCTGAGGAGGTGAGAAAGGACTAACTGGTAATTTAAACAGTGGTAGTAAAAATCAATGTTGTGGATTCACTCTGGTCCTGATTTTGACGTCACGTTTTTAGCGTACAACCTTTTATTCTGCAGCTTGAGTGAGCCTGCACCGGCACCGTCTGGTGCGTGTACAAGCATGTGCTGAGGCTGCGTTTGCACTGATGGGTCTGGCGTGGCTGGTCGCATGCTTTCTGCCAGCTGGCCCCTGGGATTGTCCCACTGGCTGGGGCGACATCTGCATTTTCTCCAGCCTGTGGGGCCCGTGGCTGGCTGGGAGGCTGCAGCCGTTCCCCTGTACGCAGGTCCCACAGCGACAAGCGCTGTGCTGCTAAGCTCTAGGTCACCCCGTGGGCAGCAGCTGCCTGACAGGCATGAGGGGCTGTGCCGGCTCTTGCAGATGTAGCTGTCTGTCTCCTGAGCATGCACGTGCAGCTAATCAAATCAACCTTGCGTGAAAAGAGATCGCAAGCTGTCTTGAAAAATTGGAATGCCTGTAGCAAGACCTGAATGCATGTGAAAGATGGTGGGCTTGAGGGTGTAAAAAAGCACAGGCTAGTGAAAATGGAACGTATGGGCCAATGGGTTCGTAGAGTTCAGCGGTATTTTTCAATATAACATTTTGAAGAATAGGTTTCATACCAGCACAGTTGTGCTTTTTAAACATTTTTGGGTTTTGGGGTGCAGATCGAAGTGTTTGAAGTGATGGGTCACAGGCAATAAGCAGCATGATGAATGTTTTTGTCCTCTTATCCGGCTTTGTGAAGAAATACAGGAAAACATGAAACAAGGAGTGGGGAAGAAAGATGCTTTTCACTTCCTGGTTGTTTTCAAAGATAGGGCTGTTGTGGAATGACATTTCTGAGTAGCAAGGTTGTGGCTTCAGCTGTCCCACAACTGTCAGAAAATATGCTCTTGGTCCTGGGGCATGGAATATTTTGCTGGTTGAGATATTATAAAATTGCCTACAGTTTCTTACCTTTACGTCTACTTCAGTTTTAATTAAAAAAAAACCCAACCTTCTGATTATAACTCCAAGGGTCAGTGTTGGAGTGGTTAGGACATCTCTCTAGCTCTCACGTGTACTCTTGACTCTCATCCTGGTTTGGTTCCCTGTGAGTTAATTCAGGCTGCTTGACCTTGGTTACCTAGTTTGACTTTGAGTGCAGAATCTTGGCTATGAAACATAAGCTTCTTTTTGTGAAGTATGATTTTTATGTACTTGAAGTCATGCTTTGTTTCATATAAAGACAAATTACATAACCAAACATTTGTACAGTCTTTCTCTTGCACTTGGTTCTCTGACCCATTCCTTGTTACAGCATTTTCAGCTAGATCTCAATTATCTGCGCAGAAGGCAGGGGGGATGAATTCTAGAAAGAAAACAAGAGCAATACGCAATCCAGCCCTATGTTCAAGAAATAGAGTGATGGACAAATGCTATATAAGGAAGTCTTGTCCCAAACAGGAAAAATGTCAGACCAGCTTGACGACTGGATCTATGTGGTACCATGTGGCACAATTTTCCTCTTCTCTGAATTTGAAATGCTGCCTTCACATCTTGAGGTAACAGGAATCTCCAAAGACTTGCAGCAGCAGGAGCCTGATATGCTCGTTTCTTCGGTTTAATCATCATCACCATTGTAGAGGACTCTTCAAACTAGAGCTAGTTGGGACACAAAGACACATCCAGAAATACCGCTCGGCTACAGTGAGAATGGTACAACCCATGAGCGGGAGACATCACATGAGATATGAGGAAATGCAGGTTGAAAAGATCTCTTCAGATCTGCAATGCCCTGAAGAAGTAGTCTGGGTGAAGAAGTCCTCGTGACAGACAAGTCCCTGTGATTTCTGTCGGGTTTAATGTGACTGCTCAACTCTCCAGCAGTGCCTGGAGGCTTTGCACGTGCAGTTATGTTTTTGTGCCTGTCTTCTCACCTGAACGTTTGGCTCTGCTGTTCGTGGGCTTGGGACGACGCCTGAGGTAGCCGTGTGCGCGTATTTCTGATGGACCCTCAATTCTTCCATTTGGTTGATGCTGTGGGCATAAGTGTCGTGACAGTCACAGTTACTAACAGCGGCCCTGATACCACGCTGGCTGTCATACGAGAGATGAGGCCAAAAGTCCCTGTGCAACAAATGAGTAACTTCTCCCAGGGTTATTTCTTCCCTTTTAGTTTGTCAGCATCTGAGTAATTTGGGCACAAGGGGAAAAAAGAAGGGCTTTTGAATGACTTGACTGCAAGCAGCTGTTAGCATGGCAGCAGGCCGTACGCACCCTGGTGAATTAACGGTGACCCTCAGGCAGAGCTGTGACTGGGAGACTCCCCGGCACCGGGACAGACCTGTTAAGGATTTTATTTGAGGAAAAAGGTGCACTGTGGAGCTTGCCCGGGGAAGCAGCACTGCCCAACTTGCCCTCCTCCTGAAGTGGGGAGGCAGAAACACCCAGTTTCACACCAGCAAACCCCTGCAGCATCCTGTTGCGGGGTGGGGGACTGGGGCACGGAACGCGCCTTTGGTGCCCACCGCGCGGCTCCGCTCTCGGGGCCAGAGCAGGCAGGCCGCTGTGGGAGCCGCCGTGCAAGGGCCGGAGGGGCTCTGCCCTCGGGGAGGGAGCCGCCCGGGCTGCGGGGGTTCCCGCGGCTTTGGCGGGCGCGGCGGGGCCCTGAGGCGCCCGAGGCTCGGCCGCGCTCCCTCAGGGC
>JAVKLA010000061.1:10284468-10298791 GCA_034782735.1 Sagittarius serpentarius | reverse complement strand
TACCTTGGTTTTTTGATTTTTTTTTTTTTTTTTTTTTTTTTTTGGTAGTAGACCATGATACATACTGTTTTTGCAGACTTGTGCTACTTGGTATTTGAAATAAGATGCGGTTGTGCAATCGACGCCATTGCTATTGCATCTTTTGCCCAAAGAAGGACTAGATGATTGGCCCAGGGTATCGTGGCTGCCTGAACTCATGACATAAAAACTCTTTAGCTGTTAATTCTAGCATCATAACAGCTTCAGTCAGCTGTTGGTTTCTTTACATCACTGCATCTCTGTCTCTGAAAAGTGATCTTGCCTCTTAAAAAGGGATGCACATTTGGTGTGTATTTAGTATTGCTGCAATATGTGGAAATCTGTAATGGGCTTGGTAAGGACGTTCTCACTAAAACGTAGTAATGCTGGGAAAAGACAGTTGCATTAGGAAATGCATGACAAGGAGAGATGGAGAATACGAATAGTTCAGAAAACGAAAGTTGGGCTGAGGGGTGAGTGAGAATGATGGTAAACTCTCAGTGAAGATGCACTGTAAACAAGTCAAAGGACATGGGGATAAAATTGGAGGAGAGCTATTGAAAGCAAGGCAGATTTGGAGTATAGGGAAAAGATTTGCTTTGACAGTATTTCCGAAGTGGTTGAATGCATCAGGGCTGAACAGTGAGGCAAACCCTCAGTTTATTAGCTATGCAGGCAGATCTTCAGTGTGAGTTTTTGCTCAGCAAGGCATTTCTGAATTTGTGATGGCTGGTGATGGGAGAAAATGTATGCATTTGCTTTAACCTGAGGCTTGGCCAAGCTTTCTTGAGGAGAGGGGGCTTCCTGCCAGTAAGGCAATGTGTGTGCAGTTGGTGGGAGGTCTGAGAAAATCTCTTGGACTAACTTGCGGTTCTGTTGTACAACTGAGATATCAAGTGCATTTTCTTTACCTGTTGTAAAGCATGCATTCACGAATATGATTGACAAAAGGAGCTGATAAAGGTTGGGTTCTGTTACAGTGTTAATATTATTCCACAACAAACATGACAGCACTGGTACCTGCAGCATGCTGGAGCCATTACAGGGCCTTATCTGCAGGGAGGCGTACAGAGAACTTGACCTACGTGACTAACTCGGTGGGCCTTTTGCCTTCTCCCTCTTCTCCCAGCCCATCGATACTGTACACAGAACAAGGTTACGAATACGTATTTGTTAAGGTCATAACTGTTACAATATCTTATAGATCGAGCATGGCTGCCTCTGTGTGTATAAACTGAAACACAAACACAGAAGAAAGGGCGTGTTATTTAGCACAAATGTGGGTTCTTGGTTCTTGTTATCTGCAGCCTAATGTTGCAAAGACTCTGTGCAAATGAAGTTGTTTTTATTGAACATTGGTTGGGAAGAGGAGTCACACCTGCAAGAGAATAAGTTTATTTACAGCACCACATGCATATTTATGACTTCATTTTGTATTGAAAAATGCTGTGTATTTCTCAAAGATATCATTATTTCTTATCTGACTAAATAGCTCAGAAACATTCCTCTTTTGATTTTGAATCTCTGCAAAGTAATGTAAATTTTAAGTGTCTGTTTGCAATGGACATTCTTGGTACAACTATTTTTTGCTGGGTAATAATTAGACCAAAGATGAAACTAAAGTGTTCAGCTGCTATTGTTTAAAAAAAAAAAAAAGTGTATAGGCTCAAAGTGTCAGCCCATTTTAATGAAACATTTATAAATTCATTTCCTATTTAATATCAAAATACATTTGCACTTTTATTGTTTCCATAAAAAGTTGGTGGTTTTGTTTTAATGTTTCACTGTAGTAATAAACAGCTGTTTTAAAGCATCTATGCCTCAAGATTTAAATACCTTGTTATCTTTTTTCAGTAAAAGCTACCTGCAGCCACAAAACTGTGATGAGCAGGTTTATGTGCTCCTTAGGAGGAGACTACTAAAGTGGCAAAGCCATGGAAAGCAGGAAGTCCACGCCTTGGGAGTTGTGCAGAAGGATACGGGAGGAGAGCCAGGAGAGAGACTAGAGCACGGCTGGCACCATCTGTGGTGTTGCTGACTCTTGAAATGGAGCACGTTGGGGTTTGTGGCTGTCTTGCTCAGAGGTTAAGAAGGATTCAGTTCTTTTTTCCCTGGCTCCAGTTTCAGGTCGCTGCATAAAATCTGCTTTTTCTGGTGCTTAATGAAGAGCTAGGACTTCATCTTCATTTCACAGTATCTGTTGTGAGCTTTTCAGTGTGGCACGTACAGGCACGTCTCCATTCCAAACCGTGTAGGTCACACTTTATTGAATATGGAAAAAGTCCTGCTGAAGCCAGCAGGAGTTTTGTGGATGGGCCAGCAAGTTACCTGTCCTTTATTAGTCTTTGGTAAGATGCCAGAACTCTACACTCGTGGCTTGTGCTGATGTTCCCTACTAAAGAATGAAGTAACAGCAAGACCCCTAGCTTTTTAATCATTAAATCAAAGCTAGGCTGAAAATAACTATCTCCGGATCTTTGTGTGCCTGCCTTTTACCTTGCAGGGAGTAGCTTCTGTGAGAGGGGCAGCAGTTGTTGGTACAGCGCTGAGGCAGCCCAGCTGGCTAACGGACTTCTTGCTGGCAAAGACTGGAAGAATGTCACGCCTTTAGTGTCAATAGCCAGTCACCCAAGTCAGTGCAGAGGAAGTGTATTTAGATATTTACCTCTTTAATAACATTGTCTTTTATTAATGGCTTCCTTTAAAAGCAATAACCATCCTCTGGTCTCCATTCATTTCTTGCTTTGAAATATTTCTCTGCTTGAAGCCTGAGTTTCTATTCAGCAGAAAATCATTAAAGAAACATAGGAGTTTCCTTTCATGATAAATCTGTTAGCAAAAAATTAACTGGCCTAAGGACTTGAATGCTTTGTGTTTAAAGAAAAGCCTGTTTGCATCCAACTCATTGGATAAATTGTTTAAAATCTTTCCATCCCTGTGCAGATACCTCCCTTGGAATGCAGCCAAGGTCAGTAGTGAACTGCTGATTAAGTACTGCTAAGGCAAGTTAAAGCTGCCTGGAGGGGAAAGGACTCTTATTTGTACATCCCATTTTCATAAGGCTCCAGAAGAGTTCAGACATGGGAAATTTGCTTTTCTAGGCTGGTTTGTTTCCTGTGTCACCTCTTTAAATGTCTGCCTGGTGAGTCTTCCCTGAGGTAAGTGACATTCTGACTGATGATAAGCAATTTGACTAGCTGGCAGAAAAGCAGCCAGCCCCACTCTCGTTGGGCCGATAGCACTGAGAAGCTGGCAGTCAACATAGGGGCAAGGGCCTGCACACCTTTAAGTACATGGATTCACCTTCAGTGCTTGCTGATGCTTCAGAGCACTGCACTCTGCTTACTCGAGGGGTCTGAGTAGCTCACAACTCCGAAATCAGCAGGGTATGGAGGGCTGACCGTAGGTAGATCTGCCTGTACATTGTATTGCCATTGTGAGTTTCTCAAACATATGGTATGCCTAATTAAGAGACTACCTGTGCTCTCGTGTGTGTTCCTGCGGTGTCCTATTTTAAATATGTAACCAAGAATTGGCATATTTGCAACTGCTTTATAAGAGATTCCAAGCACCGTAATACTTTTATCAGAAACAGAGTTACAGATGACGTATGTTCTCTATGCAGCAGTCTGTTAAGATTCAAGTAATGATTTACACGCAAAACTGTTTAAAGGTTGTTACAAACACGTATGCGTCAAATGTCATCATGTACCGGTCTTCTGTGTCAAGGAAACCTTATTTTTTTTTTTCCTCTTAAAGGACAGCAGTGCTGATTCAGAGACTGAGAAAACTTCTGTGTACTCAAGTTACAGGCTGCATTTCTTGAGACCCGTGGGAATTTTCTCCACCCCCCAAAACCAGGACCAAAGCTGCACTAAGAATACTCAGTTCTCTGTGCCGTACTGGGTGTAATAGGGGTTTGCTAGTGTTTTCAGGATACTAGTGATCCTCTGTTGGCTTCTATCCCTGCCGCATACAATAATCTGGATGGGGAAAAAACCAAAGGGGGAGGTAAGGAATCGAGACGACAGGGGTGACAGGGATTATGCTGTGAAGGTTACTAGCTATGAAATTAAAGAAGAAAAATTACCCTTATGATGGACTTCTAGTGGCGAAAGTGGAAGAGTTGCTTTGAAGAGTCTCGCTGTACTGATAGAAACCTGCTAGCTATAGAAAGAGAGGAAGGACGGTAGCAAAATGCAACAAGATAGCCCACTTCTCCACTGCTATTTCAGTACGCTCCTTTCCAGTTTCAAGTAGGGGAGAAGAGAAACTTAGAGCTGAATTCACTGGCAAATCAGCGTGCTTGCTAGCTGTGCTTGAGGGGAGGGCAAGGGAGAGGGCGACTCTTGGCTTGCTATTCCAGTGTTTTATTCTATGCAAAATTAAAATGCTGAAATACAGTACTCCCATCAAGGGAGGGAGTGTTCGGAAACAGTTTGCGAATCTGTCTCCTATCCCAAATGCTATCCCAGATGACAGTCTGGGATCACTGGTTTTAAAGACAAGTCCTGGTTGAAATTCAGCTAGGTTTATGCATGCTGGAAACTGCTTATGAGTTTCCCAGTTCCTGCTGGCATGGCACAGGGAGCCACTCCACTGCCTGTGCAAGTGAAGCGCCGGAGCAGCAGCTACAGAGGAAATGAGTCATTCCTCTATTTCTGTTGCAAAAGACTTCTCTGTGCTGTGCAATGCATTTAGGAATATATTCTTACTGCTTCTCGGATGTTCTCTTCCTAGGACCAGGTTTAGGCATACAAACATCAGTGAATCAACAGGCACATTACAGACTTTTGTTTCATTTTAAATAGGTTGTGCAGGCTTGGCTTCTGCGGGGAGGTGTTGTTCAGGGTCTTCCTTGAGCTGGTATTTCATGCAGTTCTCAGCTCCAAGCCTGTCCGCTGGTGGAGGGGATGCTGCCAAAGAGGTAGTTGTATGGGGGTATTAGTGTGTCTTCTGAGCATCTCATTTTGTCATACACCCTTGGAAGCTTGTTTAAGTGTGTTTGAAAAAGGAGAAACTTGCTAGTCACAAGGACTGTGAATCATGGGCACTCCTCCAAAAAAATATTTCTGTACGGAGCCTGTAAGTGTTTTCCCAGAAGCTACTTGAGCTCAGCAGCCATTCAGACCCTACCAAAGCTAATGACATCTGAACATTAAAAAAAAAAGGGGGAGGAGGGTTGGGGAGAAGAACAGCAACAGTAGACTGACAAAACAATAAACCCATTTCTCCCCTTTTATTTCAGTGTGGTGTTTTCCAGAGTACTGCAAACAGACGTTAAACTGCCTGTTAGCAGGATGGTTTAAGAGGCATGGTGTGTATGCGGCATCACCTGGTAAGAGAGCATCAGTCCTCTCTCCGTATCTCCTCACTGCTGCCCTGGCAGGTAGATGACTAAATAAAATGGACTGGCACTCTGTTGTAACTTCTGCAGCAAGAATGCGGGAGATCTTGGTAAGAATTTGGCAAATTGTCCGTTTTCAAATCTCGCAGGAGCCTAACTTGTGGCTGTCTACTTTGAAGTCAGAGTCTTCGTGATGTCCTGCATCTGTCTGAGTGCACCAGTTCCAGCAGAGCAGCGGCAATGCAGCTTTACCATGACATTTACCCCTTGCATTTTACAGGTGCTCTTAAAATGTTCCCACTTTCAGTATAAAGACATGGTGGATGCCAGAGGGAGGGAGGCTGGTAGCAAAACACACTGACTTTTGTGGTTTGCTCCACAGAAATGCTACTAGTGCTCCAAGAAACCATACAAATCTTGCGTGCAGAGCTGTGAGCAGCGGTGTTTTAAATTTGTCTCTTGAAATCATTTTCGTTACGCAAAACGTTTATAGGGGCACATAACAAGCTTTCAACACTCAAATAATTCCTCAAGGAAGAATCATTATGGTCTTCCAAAATGATCCCTGTGTTAACTGGCAATTAAGAGCTAATTATAATGAGATGCTGTGGGATGAAATTAGTATACAACTTAGAGTGACAACAGAAACATCCACATAGATAAGCTGGAGGGGAGATGGTGGGAGAAAGCGGAAAGTAGGGAAAACAGCAGCTACGCTGGAAGGAGGAGCAGGTGCCTAACCTTGAAGAAGATGGCGATTAACTGGATGGTCATCAGAAGAGTTAGCCCTCAATGGAAAACATGACGGCTTTTCTGAGGTCTAATTCTGGGATTTGCATGAACTTCTTCAGGCAAAGGTTTCAGGGCTTGTAGATTTTGTGGAAGAAAATGTGGTTTGAGCACTACTTTCTGCTTTCTGAAATGTCAGCTGGTGAAAGCACTGTACGCCCATCTCTGGCAGCTGGAGGGGTGTGATGTCTGCTACCTGAAAAAGGGCCGTTTCAGTGGTGAAATTAATCTCTTCAGCTGATAAAGACCTTTATAATGAGACTTTCATATCAAAGGGCCCTGGCAGCGCAACAGTTTGAGTATCCATTTGCCTCACTGCCATTGGAGTAGCTGCATGTGAAGTGCACAGGTATTTTATTTGAATTAAAATTCTTGCTTTCACTGGTTAGCAAACACAGCTGCCCCGGAAACTTGTGAGTTGCAGAGCAGAAGGTTAATTTTGGGAGGATAATGTGCTGCTCTGATTGAATGCAGGAGCCTACACATACCAGGATACGCTGTCCTGTCTGCTTTGGCACATCTTTGCCCCTCAAGAGCAACTAGGGTTTGTTTTCAGCAGATTTCCCCGCTCTGTGATGGGTCCGGGCTCGCAGAGGAGGCAGGCCCTTGCAGCGCAGGGAGCAGATGGGTAACTCCCTTCTCCCTCCCACGCAGTATTTTCATAACCTTTTAATGGCATCTGGCGGAACGGTGACAAGATGGCCATCACGTGCTGGCCACAGCCACTCTTGTTTCTTCCAGTGGCAGAGGAAGCCAGGATGAGATCAGATTTACTTTTTTCCCTTTTCTGCTTGGAAACTTAACTTGCGTTGCTAACGAGGTCCCCAGTTCAACACTGTAAAAGAGGTGCTGCAGGGAGGAAGACAAGTAAGCTTCCTCCCTTGGGAAGGGGCTAATGCAGTCCTTTACTGATCTAAACTGCTTTTCTGAGGTCAGTGGGTATGCAGTTTGTCACCCATGATGGCAGGTGATATGGGTTGAGCTATTGGCACAGTGGGATGAGGCAGCAGATGGGGCTGGACCCACACTAGGACGTTGCTCAGGAACAGAGACATCTTCCCTGATGGCATTGCTTGATCAACCGCAAGTAACTGGGCACAATATGGGGGGAGGAACATAATGTGCTGCTACCTGTGTAACATAGGGAGCAAACCCGAGATCAAACATGTTACCATCTAATCTGTAAGAACAGGTTTCTTCAGTCGGACACCCAGGGGAACGCCCAGCGGCAAGGAGGAATTTTATCACCTGGATTTGAGCAGACTTTTGCATATGAGGTTGGTTCGGTCTGTGATGAACACAGGTTTGTCTTCCAAGTACGGCTTTGAATCTGAACGGCAGAGAGCACAGTGTGCGATGCTGTGTGTAGTGATCTGGTTTCCATTAATGTCCAGAGAAGAGATTCCTCGTGAGAAGGAAATTTTAATTTGGAAAGGACGCAGTTCATTTATATTGGTTGCACTTAGATGGATTTGCAGCCTCCCTCTTCAGCAGAGCTGCAGCCTAGTGAAAGCACCGCAGGCTAAACGCATAGGAATGGGGAGAGGGAAAAAGAATTGAACAACAGAAACAGACGGGTGAAACCGAGGTCCCTACTGGGCAGAAATATTCAGTAATTCCGTTTATTTCTCAGCTACAGCACTGCAGTTCTTTAGAATGCAAATTACCCCTTTAACCCACCAAGTTTAGCTCTACTGCGCGATACAGTATTTTGCACATCTGCTTAATGAGATGGGAAAACCAGATGTAACGGTCTCTGCTGCTGTGAGGGGATGATTGGAAACGGAGCCTTTTGTAATAAAAATAGTCCTGCCCTTTTGAACCTGTTGAATTCTGAAGTCAATGTGGGCATGTTTTTGGAAATGATGATTTGGTATTTGCAGCTGAATGATCCTAAACTCATCCCCATAGCTATTCCTTCGCCGCTCAGAAGTTGGTTTTATTGCTGTTGATAATGTTTTTTTCCAAAAGCTTTAAGCAATCTCTATTTTTCTGTTTTGGTCATTTGTTTCATAATTTAAAAACTTTTCTCTTACCAGCCAGATTTAAATGTTTTTAGATAACTTTTGCTGCATTTTACAGCTGCACAGCCCGGGGGCTCAGTTATAAAACCTTGCTGATGTAGTTGAAGAAAGTGTGCTTGACCACATCTGTTTCTGTGTTAACTTACATCTTTAGGCCACTGCTGGAAAGGAGAAAACTGTAAATGCCATTTTCTCCCTGTCCTCTTTCCAGGTTTGATGTAGATTTTAATGTTCATATGAATAGGAAAGGAATGTTTAAAATTGTGACTTATTATATTAGTGTGAATCAAATGGGAAGAGTTGTAGCACAGTTACTCAAACAACTTTCAGGGGATGAGACTCTTCTTCTAAAATAAGTCATCTGTGAGTTTGTGATGCAACCAAAGCTCTCAGCATTTATCTTACCGTTTTATCCTTGAGTCTCAAGGAGATGAACTTGAGTGAGTGTGAGACTGTTTGCTTATTGCATAAAGTCCCACACTGACCTTTTTAGAAGACACCCTCTTACTTGTTAAGGTGGGCACTGGAAGTATCTTGAGTTGTCCCTGAAGTTGTGTCACTCTGGAAACCTGGGTTCTGTGCCCCATTTGCTCAGCCCCCCTCGCTGAGGTCACACTGCATCCCCGGGGCTTGGGAAGCCACCTCTGCAGCTCCCATCCAGCTCCTCTTGGTAGGAATGACTCTCATTCTGCTGAATTTGTCTTTCTGAAAAACGGGGATACAACTTCTCAGCTTCAGAAAGGCTGATGTTGCTCGTTTCTCAGTCATTAGATTAAAACAAATACTAAGTAGAAATTTCCTTTAAAAATAGAGCTTGCTTCCTTAGGAATTTGCTTCAGTGGGGATTGTGAGATATTCTCTCTGTAATGATTTATATTACAAAAATAGCTCTGTCCTATGTCTGCAAACAGAAATGTGAGCCTGGAAAAGAAATCTCGCGGCTAACTCCTCAGCCCTACAGCTTGAATAAACGAGTCATAAACGAAACGAATTACAAAAGCAACTGAAAAACTGATCTTCCCTATAAATACAATGTTCTCTCCTTGGAACTCTGAAAATACTCTGGGCTTTTTAGCATGACCCAAAGCGTACCGTATCCAGGCTTTTTTGGCCTCAATGCAAGGAGTGAGTTCCAAAGCAGAAGAGTCCTGACAGCGCGGTGCCTTCTCTGGGGGACTGTCCCGCTGCTGAAATTGCACCGAGTCAGGGAGGACCTCGCGAGCAAGCGAGTCGCAGGCCACGGATGTCCTGTCTTTATTGTAAAATTAGGTCGTCGAAAGAACATGACCTCAAATTCATATTTACACGTGACCTAGCAGTCACCATTTGCCTTCAACACTGTCAGCTGATGACACTCGGCTCGCACGTAGTGACACCGCATGAAGGCACCGAGGGCTCTGCTGCAACGGGACTGGTGCTGAGACATGGTCAGCGTGTTGGAATGGAGCATGACTTAACCGGGCAGTGACAGCTTCTGCCGGGGACACGTTTCCTTTGAGCAGGAACTTGGATTCGAGTCCCTGATACAATAATACGGGTGCCTGCTTCCTTGGAGGCTGTGTGCCCTTTGGCTGTGGTTTTTATCTCTGTTTACTATAGAAATAGCTTTAGTAGATTATGCTGCGTCATTCAGTTCCCTGCCAGAATGTATGTTAAAGACAAAATAGAAAGCGTTTGAGTGCAAGAGAGTAGCCGTAATTTTTATGGCGTAAGCAAGGCCATTATAAATTATATGAGGCAATGAGGATCTGAGGATTTTACATCAAATTTAGCGACTTCATCTGGAGACTTAAGAAAAGAGAAAAACATGCTTTTACTGATTCTGCCTATTAGGGAACTGCCAGGTGGCCGGTTAATAACCCAGATGTGCTGCAGAAGATGCAGCATCAGCAGAGGCTGTTTCTGAAGCAGAGGAGTGCTTTCCAGGGCACAGTGACAAGCCGGAGGAGCGCCGGCGGTTTCCTCCTGGCTACAGGCATGAGTTGGGTACAGGAGATGTGACAAGAGGGAGATCCTGCAGTAGGTAATGCCAAACCAGAAAGGGATAAGAGCTTAGGAAAATTGCAGAGAAGGAGGAGGGGAATGCAATGAAATCTAAAGAACAGTTGGCTACTGAAAATGCAGAAGCCTGGGAAATGGTGGCTTTGCTTCAAATCGGGCAGATTTACAGATGTCCGCGGAGATGGTGGGCTAATTTAGAGGCAGTTGAGACCAAAGGCTGGATGAGTCATGGAGATGGGTTGTAGCACCTTCCCCTAGTGTCACTAGCTGGAATCTGTCTCTCACACTGATGTCAGCCTAGTTCCTGCTGGGAACTGCATCATTGCTGGCACAAGACCCACTGCTACGACCCTCGCATGTCTCAAGGGGTCAGAGCTTGGGACAGAGGCACTGGGGGCCCGGGCTTCTTCCTGACCCTTGGAGCACACACCAGGAATGATCTGGGAGAAGGGGATAACCTTTCCCTACTCCGAACAAAGCTGTCTGGGCACACTGCTACGTGGGAGTTTGGGAGAAGGGATTGAAAGGATCAGCACGTGAGCTTGGGCGGCAGCCGGCGGGGTTTAGCTTGCACCTTGGCCATCAGCAGGAAGCAGAATTCAGCTCAGGTCACTTCAGGCATTTTCTGCACTTGTAACAAAGTATGACACAGACCCTGACACTGAGCCAGTCCTAGAGCTAGAATACATACGGGTTGCTACAGCAAAGTCAAAGCTAACTCTTGCTGCCGAAAGACTGTGAGGTGTGGGGCCAGCAAGGCAGAGCTGTCCTGCCCCAGAGCAAACTGTCCCTCTCACCCGCACTGCACGTCGGGTCTCTGCTGGGACACAGCTGGGGGTAAGGGCAGGGGAGCAGAGTTTGCTGCTTTCTGCTTCAACGGCTGGAGTAGATCTGCTTGTCAGAGCCTGGCTTGTACTCCCGAATGGGTATTTACCCAGTTTCTCCCCCCCACCCGCCCCGTGCTACTCCACTGCTTGGGGTCTCTGCCTCAGTGCCTACCAGCCCTTTGTGTCTCCCAGGTGCAGGTTGTAGGGGACAGTCCTGCTCCTGGTTGCCCAGAAATTCTTGAGTAACACCTCACACACTTGCCTCTTCAGGGTACAAATCCAAGGCAGAAAAAGGCCTGAAAAACCACAGAGGGAAACTGCATTTTCATGAAACCTGCAAGGAGACAAACATGTTGCTAGAGATGGCTCTGGAAGAGTGAATCGAAGATGCCTTTGTTGGAGGGATGATGCTGTGGGGGAACAAAGCTAATCCTGTAAACGAGGAGAGAAGCTGGACCCTATGGGCTGCCAACAGCAGCGGGGAAGCACCAGCCACAATAGCTTGCCATCTATAAAAACATCTGGAGATAAGAAGCTTATTTTTAGGCAGAGTGGTAGCCAGCTATTCCAGCAGGCTCAAGTGATGATGATAAGGATTTGGCGTAGGAACAGCAGAGTAAGACATCTCATCTTATCTCACACCACCGCTTTTCTCCTCGCTTTCCCCCTTGCAGCAGAAAGCACTACCAATTGCTTTAGGAGGGTTCAAATGAAAATCCTTTGAAATAGCCATCAGATTTCTTTCCTTTTTCCACTTTTTCAGACTGATGCTCTTCTCTCTTAACTTGAAGGCATGAAGCGACTGCAAGTCTTTGACTCGGGTTTGGAAGACACATGCAGGCATGGCATTGTGAATACTGGCAGCCCTGATTCTGGTTTGTCTGAGAAGCTGCTGAACTGATTTGCTGTAGATTTTGCTACTTGCTGGGCTGGTTGTAATATTCCAGCACATGCTCTGGATGTAGCTGATGTTATTCCCAATGTGTATGAAAATTAGTAAGAATAGAAATCTATCATAAAATCATATTCTGCAAAAGCAGTGTTAATTTCCTTTTTTTTTCTGCGCAGAAATTTTGCATTTGCTAGCCTCACCATCCCCATTGTAGCCATTACAGGTAGGCAGTATGGAATGTGTCTTATCAGACACAGAGCATGCACAGCAAAGGACATCCAAAGGTTATGTTGTCATCATGTCAAATAGGTCTGTTTATTCTGAGTGCTGTAGCAGCAGAGCTTAATCAGAGCATCAGCCATATGCAGATTTGAAATTAGATTTTACAGTAACCACCTGTCTGCTGTTTTGAATCCATCATACTCTTTGGGTTAGAGCTGTGTTTGCTTAGCGAATGTATGTGCTGGGAGAATGTAATCTAAAAGCCTTCATGCAACAGTGTAAAATGTACTTAAATGGATGTATATGTATGAGCGTGCAAGGGAAGCACATCTATCTTACAGCTTTGTGCTACAGTCTGCTACTAAAGCACGTGGTGGTGGTGGGGAAAGGCATTTTTCCATGTAAAAATCAATAGTATTAGCGACACCCCCCCCAATAAAACTGCTTTTGCTTCTCTTTTGGGGTTCATAATGCTTATATGTGTCAGCCAAAAAAAAGTCAGTGACAACTGATGCCGCATTTGATCTTCCTCTGTCCTAAACGTTTTTAAAGGAGTGAGTACAAACATGCACGTGATGTTTATATAGTGAGGCATGCCATAATTTTTGTGACTCACAGCATTCTGCCTTTAAGGAGTCAAAAAAATCTGTCTGAAAAGTTTAAGCCTCTCTGCACTATGTTGCAACATGGAAAAAAAATAATCCATGTGTTCACTTATTGCAAGCTGCGTCAAGGTGGTGGTGAGTCAAGATGAAAAAAGCAAAGATATTCAAAGTAAAGGCTGACATTTTAAACGCTGGCACTTGGAAAGAAGAATTAAAAAGAATTGCAGAGCAAAAATTGACAAACAACTTGTACCACAGTTTAATCATATGCTCAAAGCTGCCTGAAACAAGTAAGTACTACAGTTTTTTTCCTTGCTCATCTCCACTGTGGTAATTATTCTTCTAAAGCGGTAGCTGCTCTCCCTGGGGAAAAAAAAAAATTATTTTTTTAATTCTGAGAATGGCCCTTCCCACGGAAGTCAGTGGGAATTTTTCATTGAATTCAGTGAGAACTTAAAGGGGCCATTAAATGAGATCAGTAAAGCAAGAGCTTTCCAAAGCCATCCTGCCCCAGAAGCTGCCTCCTTACCCCAAGGAGCAGCAGCGACCAGCGGTTTTAGGCTGGCCAGCACCTGAAGCTGTACGTATCCCCTTCTCCAGGAGCAGGGAGCCCCATCCCAGTATTTTTACCATTCACCACAGTAAACTGCAATGTGACGGGGTTGTTTGAGTCAGGGAAGCGCCCTCTAGCACGCAACTGTGGACCATCCAGCTGGGGTGAGCTGTAAGCCACTGCCTCTTGCCTCTCCACCTCTCTCCAGGGTTTAGTGTAAATCCATGTGCCAGGAAAGTGCCAGAAGTGTAGCCGGAGAGTTTCCGCAGCAGCGGAGGGCCGAGGGAGCCTTTGTTTACAGCAGCATGTCGGGAAGCCTCTAATTTGTGCGGCACCGAGGTGGTGCTCAAGAGGGACAGCCCCAAATCTCCACCTTTCCTGTGCTTTTGCTTTCCAAGAGTTTGACCTCAAAAGAATGCTGTCTTACTTGGGTTCTCCAGGTCCAGCCACCCACGTGGTGGGATTTGCCCGCTGCTGGGCCGCGTGCCCTGCCGCCCTGCCTCTGGCGAGGACCCGAGGCGGCAGCAAAGGGACACCAAGCCAAGCACCGCGACGCTCAGCGTGCCCTGTGGGTTAAAACCTCGCTCCTTACTCCGGCTCCTCATCTTTGCTTGGGAAGATGTGAGCGTACGTGTTTTAACTTTGTTCGTTCAAGCTCATAAAACGACTCCATCCTTGGTGAAACCCGGGTGTGTTTACAGCGTCTTCTCAAACAGCGAACTCCTCGGAGGAACGCACTGCGATAGAAACTGCTTCCCCAGACAAGGCCGCCGCTCCCCGCCGGCCGGCCCCCGCTTCTCCCCCGCCTTCCGCGCGGCCGGCGGCTCCGCGGGGGCCGGGCCGGGCCGCGCCGCCCCCGGCTGTGTCCCCCCGGGGGCCAGGAGGGGTTTCCAGCCCTGAATTTCCGCGCCGGGCCCTCTGGAGGTCAGTGTTTGCCCGCGCTGCGGCGGACCTGTTGCAGCCCCGCGGAGGCTCCGCGGGCAGGGCCGGGCCGGGCAGGAGCCCGCCTGCTCCGAGCCTCCGCCAGCCCCCTCGGAGCGCAAAC
>JAVKLA010000061.1:10241319-10283357 GCA_034782735.1 Sagittarius serpentarius | reverse complement strand
TCCGGCCGCGCCGCCGTCGGGGCCCCCGGGTGCGGGGTGGGGGTACCCGGGTTGGGACGAGGGCAGGGGGGGACACCCTATTGTCCCCCCGGTGCGGTTTTAATCACGTTGGAGTGGGGGGTGGGGTCCGCCCACGGGTGCGCGGCTGGGGGGGGACTGCACTGTCCCGAGGCTGCGGCGCCCGCTGGGTGGGGCCTGCGAGCCTGCCCTGGGGGTGTGACTGCAGGGGCACAACAAGGCCTGTCACCAGTGGGGACCCCACCCTGCTGCAGCATCCCCGGGGACACCGCCGTGGCGGGTTGTTGTAGCTGGTCTGTTGACCCCGCTGTGATCGGTGGCTGTGGTGACTCTGAGAAGGCGACCCCCGCCGTGGGCCCAGGCAGACCGGGCGGGGGTGGGGGGGATTGGGCCCCTGCAGCGTGGTGCGAAGCTGAGATGCAGCCGTGCCTCGCACCCAGCTCCGGGCGAGGGGATGCACCTGGGAGAGCCGCGGTTGGCCCTCGATGAGGGTTCGCTGGTGGCTGGAGGCTCCCAGCCGGGTCGTTCTGTGCTCGGCTGGCCTGGGACGACGCGGCTGGGCATGACGGTGCCTCCCCGACCCTGGGGGCTGACCCTTCTCCTGGGGGTGGTGAGCGCGTTGCAGCCGCTGTGCTCCCTGGGGTCCCCCAGCGCGCCTGCTAGCCGGTGCGTCCTTCCCTAAACCTCTGCCCTTCCCCAGCCCTGACCCTCTGCCCGGTGTGAGCGTGGTGGATGAACGCAGCTGGTCGTGTTTGCTTTCCTTTCATGGGCGCCTGCATTTGAGCCCCATGTGGCGCTGGTTACTTGTTTACCTCTTCTGCGCTATAATATTTAGGTGTTATTTCTGTCCTCCCGTTTCCTGGTGGAGATTTGTGGGTGGTCACAGACTCGCTTTATTATGGTGCCTGCGGGACCGGTGTGTGCGCTCTTGGGGTTGGTGGCACACAGGCGTGGTTTCACATCGCCGGCGGCCGATCGTGACCAGGAGGGCTGTTTGACACAAGCCTACCGTGCGTCCCTGCGGGCCATTCGGAAATGCCACTTCCTTCGCACAGCACGTGCTACGGCATTCGATGGTGTGGCGTGGATCCAGCCGCTTCATTTTGGAGCAATTTAAATATTCTCATTGCAGCTTTGCTAAACCGCTGTAGCTTTGGCTGCTGTGCTTTGGCTGCAACTTTGCATTAATAAGGAATGATAAAGCCCTTTAAACCATTTAGAATTTTCTTAAACAGTTGGTCCATGGGTATCTGGTAATCACTGTCTTGTCACATTGCACTGCAGCATTTCCAGTTTCCATTTGTGTTTCTAACAAATGGTGGCCTTTTCACCACGCCCTGGTTTTCAGGAAGTGTAAAAGGGAGGTGGCACTGAAACGTGGTCCATGGGAGAGTTCGTGGAACTAAAGGCAACTTCTGTGTCCCAGCTTCTTTATGAGAGGCTGCTGTTGTTCCTGTCATGAGCATAAAGCTAGAAACCAATTTCTGCCTGTGGAAGAGTAGAGTGTTTGGGGGTGTTTTTAGTTTTTGTTTTGTTTTGTTTTGTGGGTTTGTGTTGGTTTAGTTGGGTGGTTTTTTTTCTTTTTTAGGGATTCCCGCTATAGAAAGACAACCAGGACAATTGGGAAACCCTTAGACACAATCAAGGGAGAGTGATGGGAAGGACATTTCAGCAGGCATCTGAAATGCTACTAAGTCTCCTGTTATAAATGAAGTGGGTCAAATATAACATTCCAAGGGTGGCTTTGTGAATAAAAGACTGGCTTGCGATGATTTCTGCCTTTGCTGTAGATTTTCTCCGTGACTTGGGGAAGTGGCTGCATTGCAGATTTTCAAACTGGTGTGCATGACCCCAGAAGTTAAGTGCTTAAAACTGTTTTTTGTTTTCTTCAAGTCACATCTGAGGATGAGACTGAAAATGCCCAGCTACCTCAAGTGATGTGTACATAACGGAGAGTATTCTGAGTCTGTGCCCCTTCCTAGAAATGTTGCTTTTAACAAGTTGGCATTGAAACTAACTTTATATGGGCTGAATCTGGAGGAAGGCCTCATTTCCCACTGTGGCACCTAACTGGAAAATTTGGATGTGGTTTGCTGTCAGCAGCAAGTACTTGCTGCAATTAGAGACAGGTTATTAAGAAAATAAGTGGTTGCATGTGATACCGTGTTAGCAAGGGGCAATGAGCAGGATTTTCATGCTCCAGGATCGGTTTGGGAATTTCGCTCCTGGGGAAGGAGGAGCAGAGGGAGCTTGGTGGGGAAGGACTGGAAACAGCAGAAGCTGATGCCTGGTCAGGAGACCTCTCCTTCCTCTAACATCTACAAGGTACTGTTTTGCCGGAAACTCAAGCTCATCCCAGGCCGGGGCATGTCATGGCAGGAAATTTAAAGTTATTTGAGCATTGCTAACCTGTTTTTGTCTTTTTCATTTTGTTCCCCTTTGCTTCATCCTGGATGTCTAAAAGGACAGTTGGAACCAATAAATGAGGTGAGTTAATCTGATGATTCACTCTCCGCTCTGTCTCCTCTCTCCATCCTGAGGGGATTGTCTTGTATTTTCTGACTCTTTACTGATGTCCTAGATATAAGTAACGCGCTGCATTTTGGGCTAGTAATTTTTTTTTTTTTTTTTTGCAATGTTCAGATTTTGTTTATGGAAAAAACTGTTTTACTGGAGCAAAAAAGAAATGTTCCTGTGGAGTCTTCTCTGCAGATCTGTGTTCCTCAAAGGAAACCCCTTTGTGTGGTGTGATAGTGCCCTTGTATCTGCACGCTCGTGAATGCTGCAAATGTCTCAAGTATTTTGGGGAGACATCTACAGAGAAAATCTCACGTGCTTTAGTTCTTCAGCTTCATAGGAACATTTCAAGGTCACGTAAAATCGTAAAGCTATTCGACCCTGGATGCACACGTGCTGTTCTCTTGCAGCTGCGTGTCTCCCCCCATGACTACGGAGCAATGCCCTTTATTAGCAGTGCCCTTGTGCTGCTTAATGAGCCTTCTTACGAACTGCAGAAGCTGGAGCTGGCGTGGGTGGGAAATGGGCTAAGGTTTGGCTTTCTGCTGTCTTGAAGCAAGCAGAGCTTTGAAGTGGGGGGAAGGCTGCAGGGGTGGCATGGAAGTGGGGCAGCAGCCTGTTGCCCCTCCGATGGGGTGCTCCCACCCCGTGGTTGTAACAGCAGAGGAGCACTGTTACAGGTGATGCTGCCAGTGCCACCATGGAAACCTAAGAAATGAAATACTTTTCTGGGTCAAGGTTCATTGAAGGTTCTTCATAAAAGTAATCATCATAGCGGAGGGGAGGCGTGTGGATAGTGTGCTTTTGCTAACCCATTTTAGTGGCAATTCTGTTGGGCTGTAATGCTGCATGTGTATGGATCATACAAATACTACGTACTGATACATCTACAGGGATGAAATGCGTTCACGTTGCTGTGTTAATTAAATAGACCCTTGCCGGATTACGTCGGAGCTTTCACTTATCTTCTGTTTTTAATGCCTTCTGTTGTACATTTGCTGATCTATTAGTTTGCTGATGTGCGTGAAAGAATAAGCATGCTTCCACTGTAGCATGTTGCTATGCCATAGTGTTTTGTAAATCACCCTCTTGCCAACCTACATTATAATACATTGCTACTAGAGGGAAAATACCTGCAGTGAATGCTTATTTTCCTGCCTTGTTATGGCATCAGTGAAGTTGGGCTGGTAACTGCATAGCACTTGTCGGTTGATATAGATGGAATAAATACAGTTCTTAATGTTCTGTTGCAGAAACACAAACATAAATACAGCTGAATGTTATTTCTCAATAGCTATTGATGGGTTGTAATCTTGTACTTTGGTTTCCAATGGCTTCAGGGTCTGCTCGCTAGAATCTCGGATCTCTTGCTGTGCCGGTGGACTTGTAGAAATTGTTGTCAGAAGTGTTTCGACTGTAGCTGTTGTCAAACAAATGAAGATGAAGTTGAAATCCTGGGACCTTTTCCTGCTCAAACTCCAGCCTGGCTGTAAGTTTAGATGCACAATTTCCTAGCTTTAACTGAGGAGCAGGGCTTCTCAGCTGTGATGAGAGAGTATGGATACAAAATGGCCATAGGACATTCAGAGGATGCCACGTAGAAAGGCGGAACCTCCTGCTGAGGGTGGAAGCATAGGCTATTCAATGGCAAGGTGAAAAAGGGCAGCCCTGTTAGTAGTCAAATAGTAAGGGTAGTCTTTGTAAAACACTTTTCTGATGGGTAAGACGGAAGTTATTTTATACGCTAGCATAGCAAGTTGGTAACTGGTTTAGCTATGCACCCTTTTCTAAAGATGCTTTTCATCTTCAGTCCTATTTCTTCTTCAAATGGACCAGCCCTTTGGAGCACTTCAACTTAGCTGGAATGCGGATGAGGTTGTTTTGAAGTATTTTCTTACCCTAGTGTGAAGGTGGTTATCACATAGGCAGATGAAAGACGTACCTTGTACGTGCTCTAAAGGGGAAATTCATTTAAAGTTTCATTTAGCAAGACTTGATCACCTGCGTCATCTTAGTGCTCTTCAAGATTTCCTCTTGAATCATGAAAGAACAACAGCAGCAGCACCAGGTTTTATCCGGGGCTTTGATTATGTATTTGCAAATCTATTACAGAGAAAGTCAGTGAAGTCTTCCCTGGTTTGCTCCCTCTCGTTTGGGAATCTGCAGCACAGAGGTGACCCTGTGGAGGCACTAGTGAAGCCAAGAAGGGAGCAGAGGTCTCCTGTCTTTTAGTGGTTGTGCTGTCGGCTGGGCTGGGCTGTCTTCTGTGAGAGCAGATCCTTTGATGGACACAGCGTCAGTGCCTCCAAAAGCTGTGGCACAGGAGATGCGTATTTAGTGCGTTGTATGATGCTCAAAAGTTGGTACCTAGGCACTGAGACACTCAGTTAATTTTACCTACTCTTGTGAGTACCTACTGTCATTCTGTGTCAGATCTGGAAGGTCCATGTCTTGGTGCTGCATGAAATAAATTGTCTCATGTTTAAATTGCAGTCTTGTCTATATACTCTTTTGAATCCAGGTAGAATAGGATGGTAATTAATACCGAAACAATAAAAATAGACATGTTCAAGATGTGTTAGAGTGGTTTTCAAATGTGGAGCAGCATATTTAGGAGTCTGATATATGCCCAGAAATGGATTCACCTGCAATTAATGGGAAATGGAAACAAAATCAATGCTAAATAGGAAAGCATTGCGCACAGGAGAACACAGTGATGAGGCTGCAGTATTGGATGTAGAAAGATCGCTGCAGGAACAATTACATACTTGGGGAACAAGTAGCTAGGCTTGCAGTGAGAGGATGCTTCAGAGTTTCTCTGGTGTGCTGAGGAGCAGAAGGGACATGATGTGTGTTTGGGGGTGTGGGGTGATGGTCCCGTGGTGTAGTTTTTGACTGCTGGATCCTTCTGTCTGGCTAAAGGGGCATTTTGATCTCAAAACCTGGATGTATGGTGACTTTGCAGATGAGCTAGACTTTGCCACAGGCAGAGAACATGGAGACCTTTGGACTCATAAAATGCTCTCTCCACCCTGTATTCCTTCCCCCCCCCCCAGTCCTGCTCCATCTGAAAGGCTCTACAATTAGCTTATTGGCATGACCATAAGCAGAAGACAGTGTACTCTGTAAAAAAAAAAGCCCAGTTCCTCAACCATGTTGCACTTTATGCTGCGCGGACTCATGCTAGCAGCCCTGGGAAGGGGCCCTGGGACCCCAGCCTAGGCCACGTATCCATCTTTCCTTCCGGCTTCAGGCGATCTGGAGCAGTTAGGGTCTCCCTGTTCTGCTCTAGTGCCTAGAGAAGGCAGGTTCCCAGAGGTAATGCCTGAGAGGGGCAGCAGGAACCAAAGAAGAGGGCACACGAGCGAAGTAGCTTTGCTTTGCAAGGCGGCATGGATGCTGCCATGCCTTAGGGTCACTGAAGTCACCGTCTCCTCTGGCGCTGTTGCAAATCCTGTGATCTCTAAGGATGCCTGTTAGCACACGTTGGTGTGCAAGCTGGAGATCAGGCTTTGCTTGCTTGAGAAGGCTGTTGGCAACTCTTCTTGAGCTGAGGTGGGCCCAGGGTGGTGCCAGGGAAGATGGCGACGCTTTAAGCTTGCAGGGTGGCTTTTTTGGAAAATGGTGAGGGAACCCAGGAATGAGTGGAGTGAGGAGGGCAAGGAGAGCAGAGGAGATACGGAGAGGGAAAGGAGCTGAGGGGATGTGATTGAGAGGAGAGCAGGAGGAAATGAACCTGTAGAGGAACAAGGGTATGGAAGATGAAGAGGAAAGGAGAGTAAAAGGCAGGAGACAGAAACGGTGTATTTTTGTTTGCTGATCGATAGGAGGGCCACGCTTTTTGTGTGTGCAGGTTTAAAGCGGAAAAGATCCCATGCAGCCTCTGCTGGCTCAGAATTCAGAAGCTGAAGAAGATTTCTATTTTCACTGTGTTGATCTCATGCTCTTAAATCTCTGTATGTGTTTTTGAAGGTAGGAAAGAATATCTGGCGTTAGATGTGTGAGCAGAATAAGAGTTTGGAATTGGTCTCAGAATAAGGTGTTTAATGGGTGTGTTTTTAAGTGCTCAGCGATCTATGTATACCAGTTGAGCCTTTGTCCTTTCTTTTTCTTTTATTTTTGAAAAGGGGGCTTTTGGATTTGGTGGAAACCCCTAAAATGGAAGACAAATTTGACACCACTGTATTCTGTATTTAGATGCATGCACTGAATTTGGGAACAAATCAATTTATTGTATTCCCTGCTCGCAACCTGAAAGTGTTTTAAAAATAGATCTAGGTTCTTGGCTGCGATCTTTCCATCTTGCCACTTCTTCCTGGGCCCAGGACGCCGGTGTAATGCAGAATGCAATTTGCTCCTTCCTTATGTCCCCACCCAGTCCCCAGGGGAAGACTGCTTTTATGGTCTTCATTGGCCTGCTAGCAAACATCTGAACGTGCGTGCTTAATAATCCATCCTTTATTTTTTGCCCGTAGGTTTTCCCTTTGGCAGGTCCGAGACAACTCATTGTCCTGGAAATTCAGGAGGGGATGTTAAAGTTGCAAGTTTAAGCCCTTCCTCTTGGGAGACGATTTTTCTCACTCTCTGAATTTTTTACAGTGGTAGCTTAGGAAAAAAAAATTCTTACTGAAGCGAGTCTAATTGTATTGGCCTGAATGCCTGGTAGCTTCTTGTTATTTCATGAGAGCTTGCATCCTGGTCTTTGCAGAAATGGGCTGGGAACAAGGGCGCATGCTGGAGCCGCCTGTTGCGGAATATTCTATGTAAACCCCCCCAAATAAGCGGTGCACGCTCTGTGAGGCTGAATTGAAATCAGGACGCGTCTCCTCTTCCCAAAGGTTCGGATTAAACAGAAACAGAGCTGCTTTAACCAGAGCCAAAGTTTATTTGAGGAAAAATTATTGTTGGCTCAGTAGCAATTTCCTTACTAAAGGTCATCTGTATGTTATTAACTGACTATTACGTTTACCCATTGTAGAACATCCTTAATGCCTCTCTTCCTGATTTCCCTTTTCACCCTGCCTTCTCCTCATTCTGTGCATTTGCTTCTCAAACAGAAGTATATCCAAATGCTACCTATGATTGTGTAGACCCACATCTAGGCATGAAAAAGCTATTTGTATTCCAAGTACTGATTATATGTCAAACCGCATGATTTGGACTACCTTTAATGGGCTGCCGAGTTGTGCAAATATCGTATGCCCCTTTTAGTGTAGGGTTTGGTTTTGATTATTAACTGACTTTTTTTGATGTGGATGAGTTGTGTGACTTTGAATTGGTGAGATTTACATGGATCCTGCTGTAAACTTTGTGGGTTTGGATAAGAATTTCCAGTTTAAATCTGTTTTGTATTTGGGGGACCTTTTCTGCAAATTTACTGCTTTTTGCAGAATATATTTATTGCTATACTGCCGTCATCGGTTACTAAAGCAAATGATTCAACATATTTTGTTTAGACCCGACTGAGCCATGCGCGTAGAAAGACTGAATCAGGGGCAAAACTCACACAGCATTCCCCTTTGCTTTGCTCGCTTCACGCTGACGCTTTCCTTGTGATCTGCTGCTGTTTTTTGGGGTACTCTGTCTCGTGGATTAACCAAAAGGCTTATTTTGCATGATGCACTACACGTCATGTACTATTGTGTGATTTCATTTTTGTCGGCAGCCGCCCCCCTCTGAACGTGCGGTTGGAGACTTTCTCTCCTGTAGTTGTTATTGTCCGCTCTTGCTCTTCTTTCAGTCGAGGCTGGGAGGCCCTGACTGCTTTTGTGAGCCACTGTGGCTGTGACACATTGTGGTTTTTAACCAGAATGTTGTTTTATATGAAAACAACATATATATATAATGTATATATAAATATATTTATATATTTATATATATAATGTATATATAAATATATATATAAAAATATATATAAACAAACAAACTGAAATGGGAATTACATGTAGACTTCTTTATGATGCCAGTCTTCCATTTAGTCTTCTCAAAGATGCTACAGCTCTCATCGAAACTTGCTTTCTTATTTAGATCCTGCCAACTTCCCTGCTCCCACCGAGACCCCTGGGCAGTAAAATTACTGTCTGGTAAACCTCTGGTTTATAGAACCAGGATAAAAAGCAGCCATTTGTTTTAAAAGGCATGTCAATAACTAGCTCTTAATGAATTGTATTTATAGGATCGAGTTTTGAAACCTTAGTGGCATACCCGCAAAGCATTATTTTACTGAGAGAGGTGCGTGGTAGGTTTGAGATGTCTGAACATGGTGGTTTCCCGTGCTGGTTCATTCCTAGTGAAGTCTGTGCTTCCAAAGTGTAGCTGTGAATTTACAGCAATAAGCTACTGTTTGGGTTCGGGTTCTGTGGTTTGTGGGGTTTTGTTTTTCTTTCTTTAAAGACAAACACAATACTTTTGATCAAGATCTGAGTCACACGTGCCCGTGTGGCCTGTGTTGTGCTCTAAAACTGATATAACTCTGTTTGAAAGACAGGCAGAAAGATAAAGAGTCTGTTTTTTACATAGGTCTGAAGTCAGTTGCTCAGCCTTTTGCTTGCCAGATAGATCAGGAGATACCCTGCAGCATCCAGGGATGTGCACCCAAGATTAGACCCAGAATACCAGAATGCATTTTTATTCTGTATATACTCCTTTTACTCGGTTGAATCACCCAAAGATCTCTCGTTGTAACAGGATAAGCAGCCAAAATGAGGACAAAGATGGAGACTCTGATAATACAATCAGTGAGCTGCCTCCCACTCTTCAGCATGTTTCCCCTGACAGAAGGCGGTCGTCTTCAGATGCATCACGGTCCACTTACAGCCTCACGAGGCGGATTTCAAGTAAGGTCGTCCTTCCATCATTAATGTAATTCTTGTGGGGAAGAAAATCAAACTGTAGTGCTTGCTCTTTCATCTTTGAGACAGGGAATCAAGTCAAGTTGAAGGTACATTGGTTAAAATCTCACCATGCTCTGCAGGAACACAGTGGAGGGGGCCAGCCCTGTTTTTCTGCTGAAGCATATGCATGGTAATTCCACGTGAAGATGGACAGGGGGGAGAAGTGTAGCTGAGCTTGCACTTCAGTGTAACGAAGGGTGCTATTAATTGTTGGCAACGTAATGGTGAAAAGTCCCATTGGGGACTGAGCGTTGCACAGACACAGAATAGCTGTACCCAAAGAAGCACAAGTTGACTTGCGCCTGTAACGGCTTCAGTTGAGTTTCTAACAATCGTATTTGTGCATTTCTCTCGTTTAGGTTTAGAGTTGAGGAGGCCAAGTTCTCCGTTAATTGACATTAAACCTATCGAGTTTGGAATAATAGGAGCTAAGAAAGAAATAGTTCAGCCAACTGTACTGCGAAAAACCTATACCCCAGATGACTATTTTAGAAAATTTGAACCAAGACTGTACTCTCTTGACTCGAATAGCGATGATATGGACTCCTTGACAGATGAGGAGATCTTATCAAAGTATCAGCTGGGCATGCTGCATTTTAGCACGCAGTACGATCTTTTGCATAATTATCTAATAGTGCGAGTCATTGAGGCTAAAGATCTGCCTCCTCCAATTTCTTACGATGGTTCAAGGCAAGACATGGCTCACTCCAACCCCTACGTGAAGATCTGCCTTCTTCCTGATCAGAAGAACTCCAAGCAGACCGGAGTGAAACGCAAAACACAGAACCCAGTGTTTGAAGAGAGGTACACATTTGAAATCCCCTTTTTAGAAGCCCAGAGAAGAACTCTGCTTTTAACTGTAGTGGATTTTGACAAATTCTCACGCCATTGTGTTATTGGCAAAGTGTCAATGCCCTTGAGCGATGTAGACCTTGTGAAAGGCGGACACTGGTGGAAAGCCCTTGTGCCTAGTTCTCAGGTAACAGAATTTATGAGATTATTGCCACGATTTTTCTCGCTGTTTTTTTGTGTGGTCCTTTGCTTGTTGGCAAGTAATGTGGTTTCTAATTAGTCATTATCATCTTGTTAGTCCAGCATCTGCTGGGTTAAAATAATGTGGGCCTATGACTGGTCTTATAACTAATACTGTGAGGTAAAGGAGCTGTCTTTCATATCAAAGGTGGTGGCATGACAAAAGATCCTATGTCAGCTTTAAAGAGAACAACTCAGGACTGCTTTGGAAGTCTGCACCTTTTGGAAGGTCTCTCTTGTCACTGCAGTGGCCGGCATCCGTTCCCAGACGCCGCAGTGATACTGTCCCATCTGGGTCACTCCTGCGGTTGTTAACGTGACTGTGCTTTGGGGGCACAAGGAGAACCACTGGTGCCAGTTCAGTAATGATTTGACTCAGTAAAGTGTATAGAAGACAGAATCTCTACAGACTTGTGACATAATGCATGAGAAACAAATTGCAAGGTAGTGGTACATTTATTTTTGTCATGTCCCTGAGGGAAATAAACTTGCCGTAGATTTTGTCTGATGTAAGTGGCACTTTGCGTGCATGCATGCAAGTTTGAGCGTGGGTTTTTGTCTAGATTCAGCCGTCCTGTGGGATGGGAGGAGAAGATGCAGAGGGTCTGTGTGCTTCCACTTCTGTTCTCGGGAAAGGGCCCTGGTCAGTGCCACCTCCTGGCCAGCCAGGAGAAGAGCTGTTCAATGGGAGAGTCCGAGCTTTGTAACCAGGAGTGGCCATTAGCTACCAAATTTGCTACTAGCAGTGGCACCCACGTAGCTAGAGGCACAGGACCCCCAAAAAAGCCAGGCTAAGAGTGTAGCATGAGCAGCATCTCAGACGTTTGTGCTAAGGACAGGAGTACCACTCAAGGCTGGTATAACAGGGTTGCCTCTTCCAATTCCTTGCCAGCTCTGGGATTGCAATTTCTAAGTTTTAGAGCCTTTGTTAAATCAAAACCATGTGTGAACTTGGATGGTTCACATTTTCTTTGATTTTTATGTGTTCACAAAAGGGTGGCATAGCCAGAGTTATTAGACGAGATGAACAGTAAATCATTGACCTCACCGCTGTTTTACGGTGTGGGTTTGAGAGTCTGATTTGGAGTGGAAACTGGTGATCAGACACTTGTGGAAGTAAAATCCACCAAGCAGTGTTTATACACGGAGCCAGCCAGGTCTGTGACTCTGCTTTGCCCCCTCTCTGTGTGCAGAGGGGCTGAGAGCACTTTTATCTCTTGCTCAGACCTTCTGAGGTGTGTAAGGAGGAAGGCGACCAAGACCCCTAATGAGTGCGAGAGAGCTGACTAGATCGGCTGTAATAGAAGCAGGAGCGTTATGTGATTAGCCTGAACAGTGTTAAGGCAAAAAGGAAAGTTTCGAAAGTTGTGCACAAGTCAAAATCATGGGGTCCCTGAGCGTGTCTTTATGTAGGACATGCCTTCATGTCACTGGGATCTGCAGTGAGGGGTGAGGGGACAGCTGTGTTACAAAGCGGTTCCTAAGGAAAATGAACAAGGACAGATATTCCTGGGCTCTCCTCACTGCCTGGGCCTTTTCCCCCAGTGTTTACTTACAAATGCCTGCAACAATTTTTTTATTTTATTTTTTTTAATTAGTGGTTCATCACAGGCTCTGCGTTATGTATCTGAGCACAGAGCTCTCCTCTCTGCATCCCGTTATGCTTCCGTGATTCTCACCATGCAGCCTTGGTGGTTTTTTTTTCCCTCCTCTGCTTTTGCATGATAAATACTTCTCTGTATTATGTTTCTCTTTATTAGTAACATGGATTCATTCCACAGCTAATACAGACCTTGATTAGACAAGATCATCTCTGCCTTCGTGTGCCAAGCTCGGAGGCAGCCCGCCCTCCCTCCCTCCCTCCTTCTCCAAAGTTTCATTGAAAGCTGCTGCTGTTTTCAGCAGTGCTGTCTGCTTCACCAGGATTCAAGATAAGTTATTTATGCAGAAATTGGAATTACTGGTATTTATAAAAGGAAGGAGAAAAAGAGAAAACTCCACTTGAATGGGCAGGCCTAGCCTTACAAGGCTTTTGCATTTATCTGCTTGCTATCATATGGAAAAACTTAATTTAAGCAAAAAGTCCTTTGCACATTGATTAGTAAAGTGCCTTGTTTTGGTCTTGTCACACTTCCTTGTTCTTTTGACTTTAGCTGGCAGACTGCAGCTGCAAAGAGAACAACAGTACTTGTACCAGGACATCCAGGGAGGATGTTTGGTATAATCTTCCCATGTTTTCTTAGCGATAAGATTTTTAAAGTTCATTGAATAAGGTATATTTTATCTTAGTGGTGATAAAAGTTAAGTTCATTGACCGAAGGGTTAAAATAAATCCTGGAAGAAGTAAAGCAATAAAGCTTATTACTTTGAAAACCTGCATTTTAATGTCTTTCAATAACAGTGATGCTTGTGCTAGAAATTTGTGAGGGTTTTTTGATGGCTAGTTGGAAGATTCTGCCTGTGGAATGATAGATTTGACATGTTGACAATTTTTTTTAATACTTCTCACTGTTTTGATTAGTTGAGGGACAGACAGCCTTTATTAGTTTCTTGTTGGATTGAACCTGAGTCTGCTGAAGTGTACTTTGTGTTGTGGGATCATGATAGACGGGGACAAAAAAAAATCATCTACATGCAATAGCATTTTGTTTTGCAGAATGTGTCCTCGGATTCTGGAGAGCAACGCAAAGCCGCTGCAGTGCAGTTCTGGTCGTTAGCCGATGAAAATTTGCCAGGCTGGGTTGGCTGCCCCAGGGCTCTGACACGGAGCAGCAGCTGGCAGCAGCAACCCCCCAGCGATAAAGATCGTGGTAGAGAAAATGCTGAAGCAGGTGCTTGGAAAGCCAGTTACAGGAGGGAGAGAAAAATAGACAGTCGTAGACACGATATGTAAGGATGAAAGACAAATATGTGATTTTTTTTTTTTTTTCTTTTTTTTACTGGCATTTATAGACGGAAACATGATGAGCTGGAGAGATGGAGGAAAGTGAATCCAGATGGCAGGAGCTGTGGAGAAGTTTTTCTCTCCATACCGGTGGGAGTGGGATGGGACAAGGTTTGTAGAAGAGCAGAGAAAGTGGCCTAAATGGTATCGGCTAAGATGAACATGTCTTGCACTTGCTGTATCCGCCTGCAAGCCATTGCTGTAGAGAGTCCTGAAAAAGTCAGGTGCTGAGTCCTTGTCCCACCATCACACTGAGCCCCACCAAGCCCAGAGCTGGGACACTGCCTCAGTAGAGGACTTGCCAGCCCGAGTGAGCCCTACTAAAAAAGACGGGGATGCCAGCAGTCTTCTGGTGCGTGTGGTGTTGGCAGGGACGGGTGGGTTTCTCCCAGGCTGAGCCACGGTCCAGCTTCTGCAGCCAGCAACTCCGTTGACTCCACCGCGTGAGCTGGGCCAGGATAAGCTCCTTAGGCTTGTGGATGGGATGTACAGCTCCTCATTGAGTGAACGCCTGTCGTCATTAATAGCAGAATATCTTCATTGCCGCCTCATGGAGTTGCTTGTTAACTAACAGCCCGAGAACTTACCTTGGGTGTAACGAGGCGGGCTGTGCAGCATGGCGGTGCTCGTTGTGTCAGAAATGGGTTGTCAGAGAACCCGAATATGGGTGAGCAGCCTGCTGTCCTCTCAGCCTTGAGGAGCCGGTGCAATAAACCCCTTGATGCTAAGCTTCAGGCAAAAGACTGTACCTGTACGTAAGTGCTTTTTTAGTTTGAATCGTGCATTGAGCACTTAGGGGGACTGAGTCCAAAACGGAGGCACAGGGGAGCTGCCGTCCAGTGTATTGCCAGAGCCAGCAACTAAGCAGAAGGACTTACTCCTTGTAGAAAGTGTCAGTGCAGGTATTGCCAAATTCTTTATCCTTGGTAGTTCTGGGAGGCTTTTTCTTGCAGGGTAATTAATGTGTTTCTAATGCGCAGTAGCTGCTCATGGAGTAGCTCTTGAGTCCAGTCCCCATAGGAACACTCTGCACTCCTTAAATATCCCCTTAAATGTGTGTGGCTTTGCTTAATTACCATGAATGAAGTTGGCAGGCCTTACTGTAGCTGGGCTCAGATTCACACATTTTGCTGTTAAGATTAATTCTGAAACGCGTGTTCAGGACCCCAAGTTTTATTGACATATGATTCATTTCTCTTTTGGCAGATTTGAGTGGGCAGGAATAAATGTTTTAGACCAGCAGTAATGAGAGCTTGGAGATCGTTCCACAAAAGCAAAAAAAAAAAAAAAATTGCTGGTCGTGGTGGGAAAATAGCATAAAAATTCCTTCTCGCCTCAAATTAAGCCATTTTTATAGTAGAGGGAGTAGGTATTGGACTTGCTTTTTTAACTTTGTACTGTGAGTGGACGAGAATGAGCTGTCAGTTTTTTACGTTCAAAATGGCATGTGCTCCACAAATGGAGTAGCTTTGCTATGGCAGCTCTCTGCAATTTTTGATTCCCATCTCAGGGATAAGCCTACAACAAGTACTGTGCTGTTGTTCTTACTGTGTCTCGGTTGGGAGGGAAAAGGAAGAAAGGATTTTGAAATTCAGGTAATTTTGGAGCATTCCTCTTGGGTGCTACGTTGAATTCTGCTGCGCAGCCAGGTGGTTACGGCGTGCGGCTGGAGGCCTCCAGTTGCGCGTGTACCAAGTTTGTTCTCGACACCCTTGTTCTTTGGCTTATCCGCTGCAGCCCTGAGAAGGAGCCATTCTTGGGGAATGTGGATGATGCCTTGCGTTTGCTAGCACAGTATATTATTGAAAATAATGCCAGCATCCATCTCTCGTACAGGCATGAAGCACTGGACAGGCGGAGACTTGGTTCAAAGAGTTGGCACAACAGTTGACTCAAGGCTGTGCATGTGTCGGTGTGGAACTGGGGTCCGTGTTTGTGACAGTCATGGGAAATTACATATGAAAGTGAATGTTGTCAGGGTTTTTTCCTTTTTTTTTTTTTTTTTTTTTTCCCCTGTCCAAAAGCTTAGTGCTTAGCAGCGGCTTAATTAAAGGAATGATACAGTCACTGATGATGAACGTGGATTGGTTATGTGGGGCTATGCTCGCTCATTAACCGTATGTCAAAATCAACCTGGCAGTTTACCTGTGTCTGGCTGGAGAGATGCCCTGGGCAAAGCCTGGCTGGAGGTGGGATGCCACCACCCTGCAGGTCACCGGAGCTGAGGGAACTGTGATGGGATGCCGTGGTGGACGTTTGTCCATCATGATGACAACATTTTTGGTTCTTAACCTGTGGTTTGTTGTCGTATTTTGGCTTATGACATTCTGCCATCTTTCTTTCACTCTGTATCTTTATTTTTTCCCCAGATCTGCTTCAGTGTGTTTTTCCCCCTTTGCTTTTCCAATCTTTAAAGCTCCAGCACTGAGAAATTTTTCTTCTTGATCATTTTCTCTTCTTTATCCTTACCTGTCTCTTGTACTTCAGCTGTCATCTCAGTCTGTGCTGACTTCCCTTCCCCTCTGTGCTGACTTCCCTTCCCCTCTGTGCTGACTTCCCTTCCCCTCTGTGCTGTTCGCTCCTTGCTCTTTCTGCGGAGGACCGGAATGCTGTGGGGTGTATTTTGCTGAGGACGAGCCCAGAGGAGGGGTTGGTGGGGGCCGTGGGCAGGACCTCTCCATAGGACGTCTTCTTCCCAAAGGTCTTTGCACAGGAGAGGCTTTCTTATGGCCATCCAAACTGATGCAAAGCCAGTTAGACTTCAGAAGGGATTTTGTGACTCTTTTCATCATACATCTACTCGGCATCTGTTACATAGGTAACACTGTTCTTACCCGTTGGTAAGTATGGTTTTTTTTCAGGTTCTGGTTCTTAATAGCTCAGCCTTCCCGAAATGATTGCTGTGTGTCACAGGATGCTGTAGAAAGCCTGTTAGAGCAAACTGTTCTAAACCATCAGTTTTCTAATGTGCCTGGAGGTACCATCACAGATAACCTTGAGGAGGAAAATCAATCTGAAACTTCATTAGGAGCGTTGCATAGATGTCTGTGCTGATGTAATGTGCTCCGGTTCCCATTGGGAACCGGGGAGGGTTTCAGCTGCAGAATTTTGCTGGTGGTGTAGCAATGAACAGCAAACGGTATGGAGGGGCTGTGACGAAAGAATTGCCCTGATCCAAACAAGATGTGCAAATGGCATTAATTAAAAACTCCTCTTCCCTTGAGGTAGCCTCGTTGTGTTTCAGAGTTGATGGAAAAGGAAAAAAAAAAGTGTGCCTGGTTCAACCCAAATGGTAGCTGGAGAAGGTTCTGGATCGCAGGCGAGCCCAGGGCTGTAAATCCAAACGACTGGCTGTGTAACGCAGCTGCAGAGAGGAACAGCCAGGAGTGAAATGTTAATCAGAGCTTCAGGAGAGTCTCGGACATCCCAGACTTGGTGTCACTCTGGCACCTCATCAAAAAGGAAATTGCTTTCCCAGGGTCACCTGGGATCTCGGCACAAATCAGCGTGTCATCAGCATAACAATGGCAGCTAAAATGATGCCTTTGCATGGCGGTGCCTGAGGGGCAGCTCTGCGCACTGCGTTCTGTGAACAAAATATTCCAGGCGAAACCAACAGCATTTTAGTTTCCTGATGGAAAGACCTAGGAAAAGTAAAATTCAGGCGCTTCCTTTCCCTAGGGTGAACAACGTGCTGATGATGCCTCTCGTGCGTAAACTTGCATCCCTCTTCTCAGCTCAGCCCCTGCGCGAGTCTGAGGTTTGGGGACGCTCCAGTGTGTGACAAAACAAAAGCCATGCTTCTGTGCCTGCCGTCCCCCAGCAAGATGTGTCTTAACGCCGTTGCTGATAAAGATGCCTATAAAGAAGGTGACGGGCGTGGAGGTCACTGGTTATGGCAACACAGAGTGTTTCCACGGCGCAGGTGAGCTCAGTGGGTCCGTGGGCTGGAGGAGCACCTGGGCAGCTCCTACAGCCCCACGAGCCACCCGAGACCTCTGTGGCCACTGGTCCCTCCCCAGGCTGAGTCTCCTGCCTGACCCGTATCAAGAAGGGTCCTGTTTCTCCATCTCGCAGTGGACCCCGCTGTCCTCCCCAGTTATCTCCGTTTTGCTCACTGAGCCCGCAAGTCCGTGAAGCCACAGCTCTGTCTGCATCCTCGTCTTCGTCTCTGACACAAACTGTGCCGCCAGCGTGTCTTATTAGCAAGACTGTCACATCAGCAAAGGTATGCCGCAGTGTGAGCTTGTCGGGGGAAGCACGGGGAACTAAAACCTGAGGACGTATGCCTTATACTTCAGGCTTCTTGGAGCAAGCAACCTGTGAATTCCTCGCTTGTTTGCTAATGATGGCAGGTGACCAGAGAACAGGAGGAAGCTCGCGAGCGTGGTGCAGCACGGCACGGTGAAGGCAGTGCTGGTCCGACGTGCTGGGGAGGAACGCATGGTGGCTGCTGGCCACTGATTTGTGTTCTCCAGTGCTTGATGTCCCCTCAGGCGCCGTGGCAGGATTTGAAGCACGTTTCCTAGATCCTTGCGGCTAAGCTAGAAATAATGCATTTATAAGATCAGAGGCAGTTCACTGCTCGAGTTAAGTGCCTTGAAAAGGCTGAGTCACTTGTACGGGGAGGTGAGGTATCCGGGGATCTGGGTTTCCTTCTGAAAACACCTTTTGTTACTGCTGCAAACACTGCTGGTGCTCTGCCTACAGTGGGGCTGCTGCTTTCTTGCTGGCTTTGAGCACACCCATCCTGCCTCAGTGGGCTGGATTGTATGTTCCTTCCCTTAGAATAATTAACAAAAATCTGAGCACGCTTAGAAAGCATTATAGGGCAGAAGGTGGTATTGAGATTTGGGAAATTAAGCTTGATCTGAGACTCGTTAAAGCTGGTGGTAGTCTGCTGACTGCAGTGGATCACACTTAGAGAACATTTTATATCTTGCCTTACTCAAATTTAAGCCCAGATAGTAAAAAAGATTTTTCCAGAGGTGCCAATATCCCCGTTAGGTTAGGTCCTACGGAAAATCAGGGATTTAGCTTTACCTTGACCTGTCGAAGGCTCATGGGTTAGGCAGCAGTGTGATGGTTACATTATAGTGGCTTCTTCAATAACCTCTGCAGGGGTTATGGGACACGGTGCTGGGGAGGGTTCAGGTGGGGGTAGATGCTGGTTCTCCTGCCTGTGCCTTGGTCAGTGTTACATACCCAGTCTGATACTGTCGGTGTACAATGTGGGGCAATTTTTTTTAAAATGGAGCATAAATGTAAGTGTGTCAGAGGCGTGGAGATCTGCCTTCCCTTGCTGAGCTTCACTGCTCCTCCCTGACCCGGGGAGGCCCCTTAGTTCCTGCAGGTCTTGGGTAAAGTCTACAGGTTCTACCAGTGGACAAATTCAGAATTATCCCAAATCTTAATATGGATTTTCAGCACTGTAAGCTTGAGGTGACTTGAAACATCCTACATCCCTGCCTAGTGCCTGCCTGCCTCCTGGCTATGCCAGAAGTTTGGTATTTGCAGCCAGAGCTGTTTGATTGTCTCTTCCCAGCAGGTAATAACATCACTAATTAGTTTCCTAATTTATGCTGTCCAAATGTACCTGAATTTCTAGGAATTAAGGCCTGCATGGAGCCCAACGCAGCAGCGAATGCAAGTGGAAGTAGGACTGGGTATGTTAAAAATGTTGCTGATACGTTACAAAAAATGAGCTGAGGTCAAGGGGTACCTCGGGTGGATCCTGTTGTGGGTGCTGTGATGCTTCATTACTGTCCCGGTAATAGATTTAGAAGTCGTTGACTGTTCTTGATGATAAGCCTGTCTTCAGGCTGTTCCAGCCACAGACCCAAGAGGAGCAGTTTTGGGGAAAATCAAGCCAAAGATGATAGTTTAAATTATATAGATGATGTTTAAATCACTTTGGATGAGACTCTCTTAGATCCTTATGTTGTGCAACCATTGGGCACGACGGTGTCTGTAGGTATGGCTTGACCTTGCAAAAGTCATGAGCATCATGTGCATTCTGGGTCAGGTTTATGTTGGGGATTGGCTTTCTGATGGAAAGAACTTAAAATATCATATATTGAACAAAACTGTGCTGTGGGAGTTGGCAAAGGTTGACAGAAGAGGAGTGCTGTCTCGGTGAAGCAATGGAGAATACTGTAGCAATGGAAGAAAATGCACATGGTGAGTGAGTGTGTGCTGTGTAGTTATATACTGCCACATAATGTGAACCAAGAGATGCTGTGACAAAAGGAGTTTGGGGTCAGAAATCAGATACTTTTCCTACGGGGAGAGGGGCTGTGGGGAAGGTCAGGCAGAAGGTGGGCCAGCTTGGGGTGGATGCTGCCAGGCTGGCTCCGGAGCTGGCTTCTGGGGCAGCGGAGCGTGTGAGGAGGGCATGTGGGTTTGCCTTACGATCTGTGACTTGGATCCATGCTTTTCACCCAGGGGCTGAGTCAGGATGCTGCTGTACTTGCAGCCTTTGCCCGGCTCCTCCCTGCACGGAGCTTCCTTTGTCCTTTGCTCATTAAATGTGCGGGGTTAAACGCAGAGGGGCTGCTTTGCCAGCTCCTGAAATGCAGAGACCGTTGATGTGAAATCGGGCAGCCTATTGCCATATTTTCAGTGGAAAGCCAAAAAAAGGACATTGAACTAAACTGATTTGTCTTAGGTAGCATCGGAGGTGCAGGACTTCCTCAGCCTGCCACCTGCTCCTGCACGCCGCGCACGTCCCTCTGCTTTTGCTGGGAGTAATCAACAGGAACAGGAGAGGAGACAAAGTGCCTCGGGGAGAACTTTTAATAGCATTACCTGACATCAGTTTTAGCGCTTGGCTCCTTAGGTGAGGAGCCGAGTGGCCCGCTGTTAGCGGGAGCCATTCTGTGCTGCTGGCCAGCCAGGCAAGAGGTACCTTGCTGCTCCTGGCAGAGGGACGGAGCTTTTCCCTGAGTGCCTCCTTGGGTTCGGGCTGAGCCTGCCGGTTCATCTGCCCTCAGTGGAAATTTTGCTTTTCCATTTGCAGCTAAACAGCTGTGAACTGGTTGGGTTTCCCTCAGTTTCCCCAGAGCCGCTGATAGCGTTGCTGGGGATGGGTACCTCGTGTGCTGGCCCATCTGCTGATGAACCTGGTTCTTTGGGTCAGTTCAGGCTGTGACTGTGTCTCAGAGCTTTTTTCTTTATTGTCTACCCAGTCCTTTAGTATCTGATTTCTGTAATCTAATATTTGGGGCATCAGTAAGGATATTTAAGCCTTTTGTTGCGATACCACTGCAGCTCCTTTTCCTTTTGGGAATGGGCTGTGACTATCCAATCTAGGCTTGGTTTTGAACTGTTTGACTGTTTGGGATGAAGAACTAGCTCTGCACTCCTGCACGGACGAGGCGGATGGATCGATGCCTTGCCTCGGCTGGCTCGTGTGTTTTCAGCCTCCAGGGTTGTGTTTCATTATGTGTATTTTGCATCTGAGAATAACGGCATCTTGGAGTCAGGTCACGCTAGAGGGGAGAGGTTATTTTAAGCTGTCACGTCTGAGGAGCAGTGATGTCAGTTCTCCAGCTCTTTTTTTAATTACTAGTTTTAAGCATCATTGAGTAAAAGGAAAAGAAAGAATGGCTGAACAGCTATACTGATGTGAAGCTATGGCTGTGGTTCAGCCTGATGACCAGCAAGGGTACAGTTAAGCTGCGCCGTGGTCTCTGGGTCGAACAGGCGGATGCCGAGGGGATGTCTCCCCTGAATTGCCCTCCTGTGACCCAGGGATGCATTAACCGTCTCGTGCCTAAAGTTCCCAAGTGGCTGGTGTGGTCCTTGGGGGCTGGGAAGGCAAAAGGATGTCTTCTCCGATAGGTCCGTGTTTTGTACATTAATTAAGGATGTGAGGTTGCTAAGATCAGACCCGCCTGGAAGCAGGTGGTTCAAAAGGAAGCAGGTAGAAACAACTGACCTTGTATTCATTCCTCCTTATAGGTCCTCTTTGCCTGACTGCTGAAAAGCTGGTGAAGGATCAGCGATTAAAGAACGATCTTCACCTGGGGATAGTATTCTTTCTTGTTTCTGCTCAGCACGAGGTACCACCAGATGGTTCTTGGTTGCAGTTTAGAGCGTGACTAAAATTTACTTTTCAGGCACTTAGACAAATGGGATTTATTTAATTTCTGTTCCTGCTCTTCCCTTCCCCTCTGAGCTCTGCTCTGAATTTCCGCGTTCCCTTTTCCCTGCAGAATGAAGTGGAGCTGGGAGAGCTGCTGTTGTCGCTAAACTACCTACCCAGCGCGGGAAGACTGAACGTGGACATCATTAGAGCGAAACAGCTTCTTCAGACAGACATGAGCCAAGGTTCAGGTAAAGGGCAGCGCGTTTCTCACGTTACTCATGCACAGATTATACGTGCTTTTAAAGCAGATAAGTGGTGAGGCTGCAATTTGTGGGGGACCCAGGGGGATTTGGATGCTCAGTTCCTATTAATACGAGGCTCCGGATGTTCATTTTATGTATATAGCCAACAATAGCGGAAGTATTTGGAACACTTACCTGAGATGAAATGGAGGGTATGAATACCTTTGCCATGTTTAAAGTAAAAACCTCTGAACAAGGATGAGGTGAGGAACCGGGAGCCCTAAATTACGCCCGTGTTGTGTTCTCTAAGGCAGTCCATTTGTGGCGGCACTGCGTTTTGCAGAGGCTGTGTGCTGCCTGCCTGTTAACGTTGCGGTGGTTTCATTTATGATATCTAGCTGCTCTGTGGATGGTGTGAGGCTTTTCCAGTGTCCATGCATTGCTCCCCGCCGTTTCTGAGCGTGCTGGCTGGTAATTGCTTCATGCGTGTGTCCTCAGATGTTTTTCCCTTGTTCCCTGCCCCAGCCACTGGTGCTGCCAGAATATTGGCATTTTCCAAAAAGAACAGTATGCTTGGCCTCTATCAAGGCTGTCATGAATTATGGTTTTGGCAGGGAATGTTTTTCATCCAGCTGCCTGACTTTTGTCTCCACTGCGAATCCCTGGGAGTGGCGTGGCGGTACAAGTCCCAGTCACTTCCAGATGCTGTTTTCCAGCATGGTCCGTCCCTGCGGTGCCCAGCCTTCACGAACCGGGGTACTGACTCACGACACCTGTAATGCAGAGCCTGTTTTGTGTGTGTTTTGTCAGATCCCTTTGTGAAAATTCAGCTTGTTCATGGATTAAAATTAACAAAAACCAAGAAGACCTCCTGCATGCGGGGGACGATAGATCCCTTCTACAATGAGTCCTTCAGCTTCAAGGTTCCACAGGAAGAACTGGAGAACGCCAGCCTAGTGTTCACAGGTAAATGTGGTGGTGTTACTGACGCGGCACGGTCGTGGTTGCCACCGAGGTGAATAAAGAAGCAGTTGTGGGTGTGCAGATGAGCCTGTGCAGGATGGTGTCTGTCCCGGTAGCCACCCTGCAAGGGGTGACCATCGCTGGGGTCTCCAGGGCAGCTTAGGTAGCTTCCTGTCCTCTGCGGAAGCTGTTCCCCAGCATTGCCACCTGATGGCTGGAGCTGGCTGGGAGCACACCTTGTAGGTCCTCTGCTTAGTTGGTGCCTTTGGGAACGCTTTGGTGCAGAGAAGGAGGAGGTGGCATTAATGGCACTTCTCAGCGGCAACCGCCTTGGGCATAAAGTGAAAAATTAGAGGAGTGAGAGGGAAGTATTGAATGATCCCAGAGCCCAAACGCTGGCAAAGATAACTTCTGGTACTTGACGTGATTTGCCAGTGAGATGATGCAGCTCTAGGTGTTTGACACGGACATCGCCTGTTTTGTAAGCAAGTTTGTTCATGCCTTTATTTTTAAAGGGCTGGGACGTGGTGCGTGGCACAGCTGAGCTAGACCAGGACACAGACCACGTGGGCTGCGGGCCAGGAGGACTCCCGGAGCTAACCTCGCTCGAGAGCTTTGTCAGCGCAGGAGCTGTTTGGCTGGGATAGGAATTCCTATTTTTAAACAATTTCTGAATCTCCTATTTTTATTCTCTAGGCATGGAAACAGTGAGTGGAAATTGGCAGCTGGGCGCGCTGCTGGGAGCAGGAGCGGCAGAGCGCAGGGACGAGTCCCCAGCTGTGCTCTCGCCCGCAGGCTGGGCAGCAGCGGCGGAGCTGAACGGAGGCCGTGGACCCTCTGTGGCCGGCGGCCTTTTCTGCCGTTCCGCAGCGCGGAGGTCTTGAGCAGGGCTGCAGGGACCCCTAGGAAGGGGTGGGTTTCCCTCCCACGCCATGACGTCCCCCAGCCTATGTGCGCTGTGGGGCTCGGGCACTGTCAGGCAGCAGAGTCAGACCTCCGTGCTCTCTGGAGGGCGGTGGGACCCGCGCTCTTCTGCCACACTGGGCTCCCATACTTCACGAACATGTTTTTTGGCAACTTTCCACCCATTACTCACCATCTTTTGATGAAGGGAAAGGAATCTGCATCTGAAAGAACATATTTTGAAGTATTTTTTAATTTTATTTCTTACGTGGCAGATACACGTGTCAAAGCTGGTACAAGGAGCCTAATTCCAACCTATTAGTTTGTTTCCAAACATGTTATAGCAAAAGTGATGCTGATCAGCAATTTAAATTTTGCCCTTCGTGCTCAGAAATTTCCTCAGCAAAAAGTCTATAATTAATCACTGCTTTGCATGCACGTCACCCTGACTGTACTTTGCATGTGCAATGATGAATTTGTTCTTGGAAGCTTCCATCAGGTGATCTTGTGACAGGCGTGAAATACTCTTTTCTTTGTTTTCCCATTTTCCTAATAGAAGAAGGAGAGGCAAACAGAGTAGCAGCTCTGTGCAGTCAGAAGGGTGAGGGGAATATGCTGCTCCTCGCCACGGCTGATAAAGTTAGCATTAATGAGTGGATGTCTGATTATTTTTTTTTTCTGTGTAAATTGATGTATTCTCAAATAAGTCAGTGGGAAGTCAGCTGATTTGTAGTCATATGTAATGCAGTCAGGTTTCAGTGGTGTATCTTTTAAGTGGTACTTCACTTTCTAAGTGACGTGTTGCTTGCTTTGAACTTTGCAATAAATAATCCCAGGCCAGAAGTGTCACCAGCAGCACCAAAGCCGGGAGGGAGCGCGCAGAGCTTTCTGGAGGAGCTGCGGGACCAGGTTCTCGTGGCCACTCTCGGACCGAAGGGTGATGCGCGGCTCGGGCATGGCACTGCTGCGGGCATCGTTGGGCTCGCTGCTTTTGCTGTGGTCGGGACGCTGTTTGAGAGATGTGGTTTGGGTAGCCAATATATAGCTGGAGCCAGAGGTGCTGGTGACGTTGTTGTGTGTACAGTCTTCTGCTGGTTCAGTGCCTGCACTGCCTCCCATTGTTAGAGCCGAGACTGTTAGAGGAGCCAAGAGCCCATCTTGTCACAAGGACCTTTGAACTGGGACTCCTGCACAGGCATCTGCGGTGTCACGGGAGTGAGGTGGTTCAGGGGATGTAGTGGTAGCGAAGATGCTGAGCCACGGCCAGTGGTCACCTAAGTGATGGAGATGCTCTGGGTGTTGGTGGAAGTGCGTCCCCAACAGGGAGTGCAGCACCATTTCTTCTTGTGTGCATCTATGATTTTTTAATGAAACGAGTATCAGCATGCGGCTTGGCTGAAGTTCTGGGACGGAGATGGTGGTATTCCCCGCATAGCTGCTGCCTTGGCATGTTAGCGTATTGCGCAGCTTAAAAGCTTGTAAAGGGTTTTGGGATATTCTGTTAAAAGACAATAAAGAGCAAATGGTTGCCAGCATGGAGAAGCCGTACCTTGCAACATGAGGATCTCTTTGTTATTTTGCGTCGCTACGGAGCATAAGCCACGTTTTTTTTCTCTAGGTTTTTTGCTTTTACTTGGCTGCACTGTTGTGTGTTTTGTGGGAGTTGTTTTTTATTTCTTATTTTTTTCAATCCACAGCTCTAGTCCATTAGGTCACTTAATTAAATTTGCTGTTGAGTCAAAGTCCAATTGAAAAGGAAAATAATCCTGCTTGAAGGGTGGATGATGATGCTTTGAATGGAGAGAGAGCTGTAAAAGCAGTCATGGGAGCCACAAATGAGTATATCTTCAATAATTTAAAGGAACCTTTCTTGTGGCTTCGTATTTTGGACCCAGTCTGCAGCTGTCTTTACGTTGGCTTGGCTTCACTGGAAAGCAGTGGAGCCGTGCCAGCCCCTATCAGCTGAGGCTCCTGGCTCCCTCTCTGTGGCTGGTATCGCACTGCAAAGTAAGGCACTACCTGAACAAAGTAAGATTAATTTTTCTTTTTCCCTGGGTGTTTTTCTCCTGTGAATCGAGCTGTCCGAGTTCAGTGCGCTGTAGTAAGAATTTATGCACCGTTTTGCTGCGACTTCAGCAAGGGCTGTGTGCGCAAACACTGTGGATGGACGGTTTTCTGTAAAGCGCTGTTGTGCTCCCTGCTGTCCTGGTGGCACTCTGGAGAGCGGGACTTTGGACCGAACGCAGGGCTGAAGCGCAGCTGGACTGGGGGACGGGCAGTGGGTGCCTCCAAGATGGAGTGCACGGGGTGAGCTCTGTGTTAGCCAAGATTTGGGGTGGGCTGGGCTGGTTCTTAGATTTTTCCTCCTCCTTGGGCATGTTAGAATTCAACACTGTAAATTATTGGCATTTGCAGACCAAAATGCTTCTCCTTCCACATTGGTGCAGGACACCTTGTACAAGCTGTCGTCCTGCCTTCCCCACTGTTCCTACCCCAGATGCTTACTGGATGTCCCAGTCCAGTGCCTAAAATGAGGTGGGATGAGCTCAGGTGCAGACATCCTCTCCAGAAAGAGGCATCCAGGGCCAGGATCACTGCTGCAAGTATCGTCTCTTCACAGCTTCTCACGAAAAGAGGCTAAAGCCAGGAGAGTGACTGATATTCCTAACAAGTCTAATGTCCCGACAGCAGAGATGATGAGTGAGGCAACAGCTAGCAGAGATGATGTTTGATTTTCATTTACTTCATCAAACGTGTTGTCTAGGTAATGAGCATCCGTGTGCATATTGTAACAGAAATGCACTTATTTGGGTGGTTCTTTTTTCCACTTTTTGGTTTTTTGGCAACTTGACGCATATCCCCCATGCGCTGCCATCTGCCCGAGTGCAAGCAAGTCATGGGTTCACCTCTTGCAGAGAAATGGGGCAGGCTTTAAAAGACAGTATGTTCTCCTAACCACGTATACCTGTGAACAAAGGTGTTAATTATTCTTTGTCCCATGGTAAGGGGAAGGTGGAGTTTTGCCCTGGCAGCAGGGCTGTCAGCTGCTGCCTGAGGTCATTTCCAAGAAGAAAAAAGGGTATTTGAGGTGTGACTGCAGGCTCTGTGCTCGGGAGGGCTGGGTGCTGGGCGCCTAGAGACACCATGCTCTGCCCGCTGATGGATTTTGGGCAAGCTGTCCTCTAATCCCAGCCTAACCTTCGGAAAGCCTGGGCTGTGCAGCAGGAGGTGAGATGACACCTGAAATCTGAGCGCTGTGGTATTTTGTTAATGATTATAATGTTGTTAATAACAATCGTCGGTAACGCTGTTTGCGTTGCAGTAAAACCCAGATGGCCCAATAAAAAACACCAGCGCACCAGGGCAAACTGCATCTTGGTGACTCGTTAACATCCTTTGATCACTTAGCATAAAAAATACAACCTTCAGCGCTCACAGTTAGGTAATATATGTCTCCCCGAGGTCCTGTGGTGACTGTGTGTGTCTTTCTCCATCTAAATAAGCTTGTGTACATGTTCACATGACAGGATCTTTAGGGCTTGCGAAGCAAGCAGGGTCCCCAAAGAGGGAAAAATCATTTTTGTTCTCTGGGTACTGTCTGCAAATGCGGAGGGGAAAACCTGCTTTGCTGTCTGACCTGGCTGAGAGTGTAGCCGGAGCTGGGACGAGCATCGGGGCGGCTGGTGTCTAATGGAGAGCAGCGGTGGGGCTTGTCCCACTGCACCATTCCCGTGTGAAAGGTGGCCGTGGCTCCAGCAGGACAGGATGCCCTCCCCAGGGGAGGGAAGCGGGCTGGGGCAGGGTTTGCTTGTTGATGAAGAGATCGGCCTCAGTACGTGCGTGACAGCTGGTGAGATCTTCATCATAAGTGCTGGCTGAGAATGCGGTTCACAGGCACTCTCTCTTCTGAACCATTTGTAGGATTTTATATGATTATCTTCGCTTTTCAACATGTTTTAAAAATGGAGTGTGTTTCTGTTTCCTGTAAAGATTTAGGACTAATTTTTTCCTTTTATTTCTTTTTTGAAGTATTTGAGTTCCTGAGGGTGCGCCGTTGAGCACGGAGACGTTGCACACCTATACCTGTGGTTTCAAGGGCTGCTGCAGAGCGGCGCTGGCAGTACCGTCAGGTGTCTGCGTGCACCGAGTGCTGTAACAATGTGTGACTTCAGACCCCCGGATCACTTTGATGCTTTATGCCAGGGCTCTAATTAACTTCCAGTTAATAGGCAGCACTTGATTAAAATAACAGATCGCTGTTCAATAGCAATATACCTGGTTCCTCTATTGGCTCATTTTCCCTTTCCCTTGGCCTTTGGGAGAATTTAAGGACTATTTAATGAAGTTCGAATTTTTAGAGGGGAAAAAAGTCATTGTTGTTGTGTGTTGCTAACGATGCAATTCTGAGTAGTTTGGTTTGCTTTCACCGAAATACTTTCTTTTTGAAGCACTATTGCCTGTTTGAGCATATTCATTCCTTTTGCGGCATTACAGCTTGAGAGGAGAGGAGTTGGGTCTTCCTTGAAATCCTGAGGAATTGGGTCTTCCTTGAAATCCTGACTTGTTGGAGGTGGATGTTTTGGGATGTTTCTGTATCTGGAATAAATGGCCCCTGCTGAGCACAGCTCTGGCCCGCTGTCACCCTTCGCTCCCGGGGATGCTGGAGATGCTCTGGTACAGACCGGTTGGGTTTTGTATGTTGTCTAATGAGCATTTTTTGAGTGTTCGATAGAAAATGTTTTGGGATGCTCTTGAACCACACGACAGAGTTTCTGGGGCAGTCGGTGGCGGGGGGAGGAGAGCAGCCCTCACCAGGCAGAGGAGGCCGTATGGAGATGGGCCGAGGCTGAAGGTGGTCGTCGGCTCCAGACCTCACCTTCCAGGCGAGCCCAGGTTAGGCGGAGGGGCAAACTGCTGTGCCAAAGGCTTACAGCTCACAGGCCCACACTTACCCATCGCAGCTGGAAATAAAACTAACTAGGATTCACTCTGGGTGAGTCCTAAAGCTGGGCCTCCACGCAGTTTGAGTCCTGGTTGAGGAGAAGATGGCTGAAGCTCCTCAGATCTTAAAACTCTTTTTGGTTTTTTCTCCATTGCCTCTGGTGGTCAGACTTGTGGTGTAGAAGCTGGAGACGAGGTGATGCTTTTGGTGTTTGCCTGCACTGCACGAGGTTTGTAAAAGTCCCATGAATGGGATGCAGAGATAGCAAGGCTTTTTAATGGTATTTTTTTTAATTAACGGGCTGATTTCCAAATGTCCCAATTAGCTGAGCAGGTTGAAGGCTAATAATGGTTTTGTCCTCAGGCTTCTCCAGAAATACACTGGAATTTTGATTTCCCTAGCTGTGTGAAAGCATGACCTTCAGATGCCAGCATCATCTTCAGGGGCCTGTTTGCAGGGAAGGAAACTGCACTGTGTTTGGGGTCGTTACACACCTACATTTTGACTTGCTGCTTTAGGTGCTCATCTCTTCTTTCTCCTGTTGCTTTTTCTTTCCCACAAAAAATATTCAGGCACTTTCGTTTGCACATATATGTGGGGAAAAAAATCTCCTCTAATATATGAGGCAAATGAAACTTTGGTTTTTCCCCCCCACGCTGGAACACAGGAGGAAGAAGTGGTTTCTGTTGTGAAACGCTGTCATGTGGGACACCGTAACATCTCTTAGATGGATGGATAATTAGGCAACTTGCTGCTAGAAAATTGTTTCTTGTTGTCTATTAGAGGTGTGTTTCTGAAGTATTGGACTGTCTGTATATTCCCACATACCTGGAGCTCAGAAGCAGAACCTAATCTGTGCTTAAGCCTGTGTAATCCTACTTTAGCCAAAGGGGAAAAAACCATGGATGTCAGCACTGGATTTTCTGGGGATTTATACCTGTTTAATTTAGATCAGAATTTGGCCTTTGTGTCTGGCGTTACAAAATACTTCATGTATTTATGCACTGGACACCATACGGTCCATGCTCCGGTCTGGGGAGAGCAGAGTGCTCCCGGCCGGCGCCTCCCACAGCCCTGGCTGCTTTGCTCCGGGTCCTGTGGGCACACGAGGTGACCCAGCCGCTGTTAGGAGGACATCTCCCGCTCTTGGGGTGGAGGAAGAGGGGCAGCGGGAGACTGTGGCCTCCTGGAGACTGCCCTGCCTGGCAGAGCCTCTCCGCGGCGGGTACGATGCGCGGGCTTTGAACCCTTCTGGGAGGAGGAGGGTCCCCGTTGCTCTCCATCCTCCAGATCCCCATCGGTGGCTTCCCGGTCTCCACCACAGGTGCTCTTTGTCAGCCTGGAGCGGGTGAGAGCAGAGCAGGCAGCCAGGGGCGGTTGGAGACGCTGAGTGGGGTCCTGCGGCCCCGGTCCTGGTTCGGGGTCACTCAGGGAAGATGCTCCAGGGACGGATTTGGCTTTTTGCAGCAGACTCGCTGCTTTAACGAGGAGGAGTGAAACGCTATTAATCCTGGTGAGAGCAACAAGATGCTGATGCTTCCTGAGCCAATCTGTTGCTTGCTTAGAAAGCAAAATTAGATTCTTCAAGCGGACTGACATAGTTAATAGCCATGCCTCATTGCAGACATGGCAGAAACCGCTTGTCCTGGAGGTCTCTGGAATTTTTGGGGAACCTTTTTTCTCCTAAAGAAAGGAGCAAAACCTCCTCTCTCCAGGCTGATCATCGGCGCTTGCTTGTTTTGCCAAGCCCATTAATTTAAGCAGTGTCATGCCTCTCTCGACCTTGGCGTTTCATCTTGTTTGCCTCATGCCGTGGTGAAAGAAATTGCCTGACAAGGCCATAATCTTTCTGTGTATCAAATGAAGAAAAATCTCGGTGGCAGTAGCCGCTCTGGGCGGTAGAGCCTTGTCTGGAAATGAAAAGCCTGTGCCTGGCCCCGTGGCAGTCGGAGGAGAGGCGTGAACGTGCCGGCAGAGGCTGCCTCTCCCACGTGGCCATCCCTGCCTTCGTTTCCAGGTGCTGTACGGCATTGGTGTTGGAGCCTGTTCGTGTGAGGTGTCTAAAAATGCATAAAGCCATTCATGTGCTTTGTTGGATCTGGGGCTCGTACTGCGGAGAATTAAGATGTGATTTTAAAAAAAGAAAAAAAAAAAAAGAGGAATTGGAGGTGGAAGAAGCCAGCTGTAGATACTCCTTTTCAGTATCCTCCGGGCTCTTGTAATAGATGCATCCAGTCTGTTACTCCAGTTTCTCCGGATGAGATAATTTCATGAGGTGTCATCCCTGTGTGTCCTCGAGATCTATGCAACACACTCCTGCGCTCCTGCGTTCCCCCTGCTCCCTGGCTCCCTGCTCTCTCCTACAGGACTTCCCTCTCCCTGTCTGAGGCCAGACCCCAATTAGCCAAACGCCTGGCTCGGGGCGCACCGCCGGCTGCGTCCGCAGGGTCCCCTTCCCAGGCGGCCCCGCCGGAGCACGTGGGCTGCCCTCACAGGAGGGTGAGGAGGGAAATGGTTTTCCAAAGACCGTTTCCTTGCCGTGGTGGTGTTCTCCCACGTGGAGCAGCAGCCGGGTGCCGCAGCAGCCGGGCGCCGCAGCCGCGGTGGGTCTGTGCGTGGCCGGGATTCGGCCACGCGCGGAAGCGGTTCCGGTTCCCTCTGGAGCTGGGCAGGCGCAGACGTTGCAGGGAGCAGCCTCATGGAGGAGAAGCTGGGAAGTGAGTTTTATGTGCGCATCAGGGCTGATAGAGATTAAATTGATAAATGTGAAACCACTGCATCTTCTCCTGTGCTTTTCTCTCTTCCCTGCTAAACATTACGGGCCACGCTCAAGGAGCAAGGGGCAGAATTTGGTCCATACCTGTGACCTTCGCAGTGTGCATCGTTAATCCTGCTGCTGCCTGCTCCCAGCAGCACCCTCTTTGTGCTAAACAGCTTTTTAATATTGCTATCAAGTGGTTCAGTAGTAGTTTTCAGACCTGCTTAACCTGACCGCTCAGACCCAGTAGCTGATGGCAGAGCACAGCGGCCAGCATCGGAAAGGCTGGGCACTGGTTTCTGCCTGCAAAGGAGGAGGGACGAAGCGTTGCCTGCGTGAGCCGTGCGAGCATGTGAAATAGGGCACTTTTGGAGACCCTGCCCAGCCCTGAGACTAAAGTGGGGAAGCGCAGTGGGTGTTGATGGGTCAGCGCTAACAGGATTGTGGTTTCTGCCAGAGAGAGCCCATGGTCTCGTGAGACCTGTGTCCTCTGGGAGACTGCCGCTCCTCAGTTGCCCGTGCCCAGCCTCGGGCACGTCTTTGCTTATTTTTCCCTTTTCTCCTGGTTTGGCTGTAATCCGAGGATGCGTCTGGGCACGGCGTGCAATGTGGCCGCCGGAGCAGGACGCTGCTGGCTGAAGGTTTCTGGGTGCGGGTTTCGCAGCTCGCAGCAGAGCGCCCGCCGGCAGCGAGCGTGGCTGCGGGGGTGCAGTCACGTCTCGGGGCTGCAGCGTTAGGTGTGCCTGTGCTGCAAAGCCCTTGCAGTAAGAATATTTACCACGTAGGTGTTTGTTCGGTTCCTAGGCTGGTGGGCCAAGGGTATCAGATGAAACTTTTACAGGCTGTGGCAACAGCCATTTCAGGTATATAATAGCGGGTAGGTTTTTTTTAACGACTTTAATGCCTGATGATTGACCCAGGCACCCAGTATTCTCCTCTAGACCAGCTGTAAAAATTGAGCTGGGTTTTTGCTCTCTAGTATTTAGATTGAATAGCTTTATCCTGTAGCGGAAAGGAAGAGGGCAGAGCCCTCCAATTCCTTTGGAGTCTCTTCCACTGGGGATCTGGTTCCTGTGGCTGTCTGCTGTGCTGGGAAGTGCCCCGCACAGCGGTGGGCTGGCTCTGTAATCACGCCGGCTGGCATGCAGTGCCGCAACGTTGCGCGTCGGAGTTGTGCACGTGAGCTGCACAGAGGGCTGCTCCATTATTTAAGGCCTTTTAAAATACACAGGATGCAACCAAATTGCGTTTAAAAAAAAAACAAAACGCAACTTTGGGGGCAGTTTGTTAGAGAGTGGCTGGTGGTGTGCTGTAAATAAGCTAATGGCAAACTGGTATAAAGTGGTGAAGGTGTTCTGCTTGATGTCTAGCCTGAGTAAGAAGGCAGATGAAAAACAGAGGCACATTCCTGCTTGTTGTTTTTCTTCTCTCCGAGTTAAATGGTTTTGATCGCGTTGCAGGTAACTGATGTAGGTGACTGAAGCAGAGTTAAATTATTTGTGCTGGAGCTCCCACCCACTCCAGTCTGCTGAGGTGCAGCGCCGCCGTAACTGCTGAGTAACTGCTGGGCACCTCTGGCAGAGCTGTGCCGCTGGTGGGGAGGAGGTAGAGAATTCAGGAGTGAAGCTGTGCCCAGGAAGAAGAGAGGGGTGGGGGGAAGGTGTTTTAAGATTTGGTTTTATTTCTCATTACCCTACTCTGGTTTGATTGGCAATAAATTAAACTAATTTCCCCAAGTCCAGTCTGTTTTGCCCATGATGGTAATTCGCGAATGTCCTTATCTCGACCCACAAGCCTTTCATTATATCTTCTCTCCCCTGTCCAGCTGAGGAGGGGGGGGAGTGATAGAGCGGCTTTGGTGGGCACCTTGTGTCTGGCCAGGGTCACCCCCCCCCCAGTCGCATTACTTCAGCCCTTTTAATGGACATAAGTGAACCCAATTTTCTTTTATATTTCAGCATTTCTATTATAAAGAGATTTTTTTTTCTTTTTAAAGAAGCCTTTCTGTTCCCAAATGCATCCCTCAGTAAAGAGCAGCTGCAGAAGGAGTTGGTTTGACCTCTGCTTCCTTAATTGCTTTTCGCTCTGTGCTGGCCTGGAAATGGATGTTGCTATTGTGTAAATTACTGCAAGGGCGGAAAAAGAGCTCACGAGATCAGGAGTGTAGCTTCTGTCAGGAAAATAGGTTTCTTAAATGGAAAGCAGTGTCTACCTGTCCATAACCAGAGTGTGGGTCAGTCTGAAAACGCCAAATCATAATTACCTCGTTTTCCTCCGGAGGCTGAAGGCGTGAGCTTGCGTGGAGTTGGCTCCACCGCGGGTGGGACGGTAGCCACGGTACGTGGGTCGCTGCGTGCGTGTGCGTGCAAAAAGCAGAGGGGCTCTGGCAGAGCCGTCCCCTCCCCAGGCTGGCGGCCCCTCCGCAGCTCCGCAGGGGTTTCCTGCTCACCGGGCCACCCAGGCTTCTCCGCGGATGCCTGCTGCACCGCCAGGTCCCCTTCCAGCCAGGGTGGGGGTCAGTCCCGGGACGGTGTGCAGCTCGCCTTGTATCCTGAAAGGCTGTCGTTTTGGGATCGTGTCTGAGCACCTGGGAGACCTGGTCAGTACATGAGCGGTACACAGGGGGTCTGTACCGAGAGTGTGATGTTAGCCACTTCTGCTGGGCTTCGGAGCAGACTGGTGTCAGACGTAGACTGTCAGTGGTGTAATAAGCGTAATGGCCAGTGCGTGCTTGTTGGCGTTCCAGGAAACGGTTCCTCATCTGTTTGAGAAGAGAAGTGACTGCTGCAGCAGAGAAAGGAGAAGGGGGGAGCTGCTCCCCCTCCCTGCACCAGGATGGGAGCCCAGGGTGCGGAACGGCTCCAGCCCACAGGGCAGCGAGTGCCAGCGACACAGCCAGCCTCTGCTTTCGGCTTCTCACCTGGGCTTCTGGGCTCCTACGGTTTTCCTTTCCAAGCTGTTCTTGGAAGAACCGGTGACAGCAACAGGGAAAACAGTGCTCCTGAGCGTGAGTAAAGAAAAGGGCGTATTTTTGCAGTACCAACTTTAGCACCTTCTCCTGGGTAAGGTCTGCGCAACAGCTCCGTGCAGCTCAACCGTCAGCAAATTTGCTCAGCAAATACTGGCCATTTTAAGAGTGGCATAAAGCAGTTAGCCTCTGAGAAAGGCATGTCCTTGAGTTTTAAAGGCCTATGAACTGATGAGCAGAGCTGAATTTTTGGCACGCAAAGATCTCTCATCTTTTGAGAAAGCTGCTGCGGTGAAGCTGTGAGTTTGTAAAGCTGGGGTCGAATCTAGTGCCACCTCTTATGGTCTGTGTGTGAATAAGCATTTGGCCTTGGAAAATGTCTTCCCTGGTCTTCAGCAATAAGTCTACCTCTGTGCTATCGAAAATAGTTAACGATAGAAGCAACAATGCTTGTATAATTAGCCCATTTATACCGTAAATGAATCAACATGCTAATTACCTGACACAGAGAGATCAACAAGATGCATTACAAGAATTCAGAATACTTGGATCAACAGTAAAATAACAGATCCCCTTCGTTAGCGCACCCTAAACTAAACTACTCATTTTGCAGTCCTGACATGGATTATTTTTGAAGAATTGGTGTGCCTGTGGTAATTCCCCACTGTTAATTTATCCTGTGATTAATTGTTGGCCTTTAAGACTTCTTGGTTTAAATTACTTGGTATTGTCTCCCAGGATTAAGCTTCATTTTCTTTCATTCTGGAAAAAAAGAAGGAAAAAAAAATCCTCTATAAAAAATTAGGGAGGTATTTGGTTTGAGGGTACTTCTATGTAGTTTTATCACAATACTTGTTTTCTCTAGGATAATAAATCATAGGAGGACATTTAGCATAGTCACACTAGCTACACTTACGATCCATTGCCTTGTAGGAGAACTTGTTAATAACTCTTGCCAAGCTGTGTACTAGTTGGAGGTGGATGGCTTAAAATTCTTCACCGGGTCTGCAGAAGGTGGCCTTTCCAAATGACGTCAGCCTGGCCTCTTGAGAGGGGCATGTCCTCGGCGGCACGTCACAGCGAGCTGATGGCATCACCCCTAGATAACTGATGGCAACAAGCAGAAGAGATGCAGTCTGCAGTCTTCCTAACGGGGAGGAGGGGCGGGGTTGTACCCCCAATTCGTTCTTTACTGTAGCTTGAAGGTAGACTTACAATGTTCTGAGTTTCAGGGTAATTTTTTTTTAGTGCAGTTATTTGGAGAAATGATTTGGACGTTTGAAGGTTTGCCGTTATCAAAAATATCCCCAGGTAATTTGATGAGCAGAAGCATCTCTGCCCGTCAACTCTGTGTATCAGAGCTGTCAGAAGGTATAAAGCGAGATGTAACCTTGCACAGCTTGATTTTGGGACTGCGCTGGCGGGTGGCACCTGAGTCACCCAGAGCAAGATCCCATACTGATGCGGTAGCTGGGAACCAGCCGTTGCAGCGTATGGAAATGGTAGAGGTACCGCGTAGCACGTTAAAGTAATACTAATTGATTGCGGGATGTATTGTGATAGGAAATACACAGCCTTGACAAAGACACGTGGCTAAAAGCGAGGTGGAGTGCTCGGTGTCCTGCCTGCCTGGAAGGCTGTGCCCTGCATCAGGGGCTGCTGCCTCGAGGGGTCCCAAACGCGGCTTTGCTGCCCGCGCTGGCTTCCAGCAGCCCTGGAGAGCTGGTGCTGCTGGCAGGGGCAGTGGCGACGGCTCACGGCTCCGTGCCCGGCTGCGCTCCCCCTTTGAACTTGCTCTTGCCGCACAAGCCTGAGTGGATTTGGAGCCCCTGCAGACGTTTGTTCTTAAAAATCCCCCTCTTTCCTGAGGAGACTTTTTAATCCTTTATATTCCAGCCAGTGCCTGTGGATATCCTGGCTTTAGCTTGCACAGACTTTTTGTTCAACTTTCTAATGAGCCGAGGCAGGGCTTCAGTTTGCAGAACACAAAGTGCTTTTGCTCCTGTCCGGCGGGAGCGTGCAGCCTTTCCCGGGATCAGGCCCATCATTATTGTTTGCTGCTGTCTGCAATCTTTTGTTCCAGGAGACTGGGCTAATCCAAGGGACAGGGTGTTGGGTTGGTATCTCTCCCTCAGTTGCTTTCCTGGACTTCTAACAAGTAGCTGCAGCAATAATTACGGCAAATTGTTTCCGTATAAACATCCTGCTGACAGCCTGTATGTGTGTGATTCCTGTCTCTGAGTTGGGAAGGCTATCGATTAGCACTGGAATGGTTCATGACAATTGCACTTGGCGGGCAGTTTGAGATGCTGCTTCTTTATTTACCCAGGTGTGGGCTGCTTGGCTGCTTTCATCATTTCACGATGCCCAGGCAGAGCTCTTGGCATTTCTTTACATGATGTAATTCTGCTTCAAGGCCGGGTTGGATGGAGCTTTGAGCAACCTGATCTAGTGGAAAGTATCCCTGCCGTGGCAGGGTGCTTGGAACTAGATGATCTTTAAGGTCCCTTCCAACCCAAACCATTCTGTGATTCTGCTACACCTCTTCTTGCTAAGTACCATGATAACTGTGGATTTGCGTCCTGTTTATTTGAATTGTATTTCAGTCTGTGGTACAGCTTATCTTATGTCTTCCACACTCCTGATTCGGTCTCTCTAACATCTCTGAGGTGCTGAGTTACATACCAAAAACGCTGGCGGCTGGTGTGCTGTGCAAGGGGGCATTTGGAGGACGTTTGGCTTTCTGGGGGCAGGGCTCTGGGTGGACAAGCGATGCTTTTGCCTTGACCTGTCTCTGTTTCTGCTTCCCCCAGTGTACGGGCACAACGTGAAGAGCAGCAACGACTTCATTGGGAGGATTGTGATCGGGCAGTACTCGACGGGTGCCCCCGAGTCCAACCACTGGCGCCGGATGCTCAATGCGCACCGGACGGCCGTGGAGCAGTGGCACAGCCTGCGGTCCCGGGAGGAGTGCGACCGTGTCTCTCCGGCGTCCCTGGAGGTAACATGAGGTGGGAGACTAACAGCAGCCAGACCGAGCAGGCAGACGAGGGAAAAAAAAAAACCAAACAACAAACCTCACCGACCAAACCACCCCACCTCACACCTTACACGCACCCCACAGCAGCTCCGTTGGATTGAAGCGGCTGCCGGCACCCAACCAGCCGCGCTGGCCTCTGCGAACCATGTCCCACCGGGTCCTGGCCGTTCCCCTGGGGCCACCAGTGGCCTGGCCGGCCGGCCCTCTCGCTGCTGGCACCCGGCACCGCTCGGCTGTTTGCATCCCGCGTGGCGGAGCGCGTGGCCGGGCGGCATGGGCTGCGCGTGGAGGTGCCGCGGGAAGCGCTGAGCGGGTGGAGGAGATGGGAGTTGCCTCCGCTGTCCTTCCAGTCCAAATCCATGGCTCATCCTCTCGGAGATATAAGTACCCGTGTGCTCTCGTTGGTGAACGTGGTAATTAGGCTAGAATATTTTTTTAAACGGTAGAACCTGTGGTGAAATCGATTCTGACTCCAGTTTTGTCCTTGTACTAGTTTCAACAGAATTAAGCTCCTGTTAATACGTACACGTGCATTTGTGTGCTGGGGCACGCGTGTGGCCGTGCAGCCCTGTGTCAAACGGATCCGATGTCACGTCAGCGGTGAGACCTGCCACTCTCGATAGCAGTCTGTGTGCGTCAAGTAGATACAGCAATGATATAGCAAAGTAAACATTTCCAATAGCATTTGTACCAGGAAAGCCAACTCGTGTCTTTTCAAAGCTGTGTTGTGCAAAAGAAACCTGCTGCGGGGACTTTTGCAATTAAGAAGACCCAAAATACACAATTTTAATTCTCTCACAGACTGCAGTGGCTCTTTCTGTGTTGTGTGTGTTAACCCAGGTAGTTCTCCAGGTCACCAAGTGAACTTAGCTACGGTCAAGCTGTCCTGTTGATTGCTTCTGTACGTTTTATTTTTTCACAGCGTATTGTCTGGTATGATGCAGATTGTATATTTATTGAAAATAAAATTCTATTTAATTGTGCCACGTAGACTGGGGTGATACTTGTTAGCAGCATTCATCTTTGTGTTGAGCTCCAGCAGTTATGTTTATGGCACAAGAAAAGCCAAAATGTTGGCGTTTACCCCCTTCTTACTTCCTGCGGATGAACCAGGAGCAATTTGAGAGAAACTGGGGACCTGCTGATGGAGATCGGTCAGGAGAGCAAGCCAGATGCGTTGGTCTCGCCAGAGCACACCCAACGCGCTGTGGGTCAGATGTGTCACAGTCTCTGCACCGGGCTCTGGGTCTTGGCTCTTTGCAGGAGTGAGCCCCAAATTATTATTATTTTTTATTGCTCTATTTATCAACGTTGAGACTGCATAAAAATCTGTATCTTGTTTACAGCCCTTTCAAGATATTAAACAAAAAGGACATCATCCGGAAGAGAGCTGGGCTTGGCCCATGACTTTATTGTCTTTCCACGTCTTTGTTTTGGAGAAGGAAGGATCTGTTCTGTCTTCAGCAGTGTTTATCTGTGTTGGGCTGGAAAGCCTCGGGGTGTTATGGATGGGTCGGCTCTGCTTCCCCATCAGTGCTGCTGTCATCAAACAGAGGAGGTGGGGAAGGGCCCCGGGCTCTGGTCGTATCCTGCTCCCTGGGTCACCTGTGAAATTGCTGGGTGGTAGCCCATGGCCCCTGCAGTGGCCCAGGCCCGTGGCCCGCTCCTCCTCCGTGCCCGCTGTGGTGCAGAGCCTTCCCGCGGCCATGCCAGTCCCCGGGGTCCCCACTGGCACACCAGCGTGCTCTCCCTCTGCCCTGGCTCGGTGCCTTTTTGCTAGAAGCGGGAGAGTTGCCTTGAGCGAAATAAAGGGGGAGTTTGGGGCAGGGACTTGGGCTGGGCGCTGCGGAAAGCTTTGCCTTGGCTTGTGGCCCTTCGGCCTTTGAAACTGGAGGTCGGAGCGATGACTGTCCAGAGCTGGCATGTGGCGGGTCAGGCAGCAGTCATCTCCCTCCCCTCTGTTCATCAAGTGCAGCCCAGAATGAAATCCCGTTACCTCCTGTGCTTTTAATATTTTGATTTTTAAAAAGAAAACAATACGTAGATATGCCTATTTCACCTCTGTTTGTTGTTTGGCTGCTACGGTTAGGGACAGGCGAGTCTTAAAAAGCTAAAAAAAAAAAAAAAAAAAAAGGGTTTGTGCGTTTTTTAGGCAGATGTGGGTGTGTTGGTTAATAGTCGTTGCTGCTGTCCAGGGTCTTTGTGCTCCAGTGTGAAGGTCTCTGTTGTAACTCTGATACCAGCATCCCTGCAGCATGCTCCGGTTTACACTGAGTCGTGGGTGTTTCGTTTCCTTCTGTGCTCAGAGCATCCCCGTGCACGTTCTCCGTGCGACAGCCAAGTCTGATACGGTGACCCTGCCATCGTGGAGGAGGGAATGCAACGAATACAAGGCGGCTACAAGAGGTGGTGTCTCCCCTCTGCTCCCAGAAGCTATTTCTGGGCGGCTGGAGGAGAGTGACAGTGCGGACACCCTGTTCCCAGGCGGAACGCATCATGGCCTTGGATAGAGGATGGCAAAAAACGCCCTGGTGATCTTGTCGCTGAACCATCGCCCAGTGCCTGTGGCCGGGGGTGAACACAGGTAGGAACTTACCTTGTTGGTGTGGTCGTGCACGCTGTCCCCTGGTGAACGCCTTCGCTTCTTGCTGACCACTGCACGTGGCTCCCTGCTGCTTTCAGCACAGCTGCTGTACGTTAGCAGCACAAAGCGACGGGGACAGCGGTTGCCGCAGGGCTGTCGGTGGGCATCCTCTTTCTGAGCATGTTGTGGATGCTGAGTTTCAATTCTGCCTCTCTGCAAGGCGAAATTCCTCTTCTGTCCTGCAGCGAGGTCGATGGCAGATCTCTGGTCTCTGGCTTCCTCCTGGTTTGTCTCATCAATAAATCACTTTGGAGAGGGAGCCCACGGGGTGTCCTGGGCAAACACGCGCTGTAGGAGGCCGATCTCCTTTAACTCATCTCTTCCTGTAACTCAAAAAGGCTCAGACAAGGAGCCGTGGTTTCGGCAGTCACTGCCGTTGACATTAATGTTCTTCCACGTGGGGTCTGTGGGCAGCAGCACGAGCGCTGGGCATTCGTGGAAGCTGACCTGAGACCTGGCACGTGCTTTGCTCAAGCCCTAGGGATGAAATGCTAATGGAAGGTACTCTTGCCCGTGAGTCTGTCCTCGGAGCCGTGAGGTATCTGTTTCACAGGGAGGGGGGTGTCTTGTACGCATGGTGCCAAAAGTTGGCGAGGGATCCCTGAGGAAAGGCCAATAAAAGCAGGATGGAAGCACACCGAGGAGCTCCCGACCTGGAGGGCAACCAGAAAACTGCGTGGGGAGAGAGAGGAGCAGAAAGGCTGAACAAACGAGAGGCGGCGCTGCTCCTGGGGCTGCGTCCGGCAGGTAAAACACATCTCATCTTTTGGGAGATCAGAAGGTAACCCAAGGCGCAGCTCTGCGTGCGTGACGTGCGTGTGCTTTCCTGGCGCTGGGAGCAAAGCTGGTGCCCAGCTGCTGTGCCGGGCACGGAGCCGCTGGCTCGGGGGGCAGCACGGGGGGGCTCGGCGCTCCTGCCTGCGCTGCGGCGGGGACGCTGCTGGGGTGGGTCTTCGTTAGAAACAGGATTAAAGTTACTCTGGGTCTCTGCTCCCTCTTTAAGCACAAACATTTGTTCCGTGGGAGTAGATTAATATGCTCAAAGAGTTTTGTTCCATAGTTTGCAGATAATTGCTTCTAACACTGGCTTTATCTGGCGGTGGCACACAGTTAAGAAGGGAGAAGGCATGCCTTGGCTTCTAATATGCTGAATTCCTTCATTTTTAGTCGTCTGATACATCAGTAGGCTTTTCCTTGAGCCATATAGTTTCAGACCAAGGTACGGAACCGCAAATGGCAGGGGGGAGTTTTCTTAAAAGGTTTTATGTAATGCAAAGAAAACTTAATATATGAAAGTTGACTGAGTTACTGTCTCTGGAGTAAGTCTGGATGGTCTACTCTACTGAAAGCTTTGTGTCACCCCAAATTGTTTCTACTTGAATCTTGCCTGTAAAAATGTGTCATCCCAATTGAAGTCCCGGAAAATGCTGAAAATTCTAATCTGTAGCTAAGAATAAGAAAGCAATAGCACTGAGTGTGTTCCTGAGCAGTTCATTCAATGCTGATTTAAGGCATGAATTGGACATGGAGCCAGGACCACAGAATTTCAGAGTACTTGTGCCTATACTGTCTCCCTTACCAGTGCAACAGCTAGAAGAGGACTTTATACAACATTTTTAAAAATCTGAAGTTTATTTCCACAAAAAATTTTGACCACAGAAAAGAGACATGCTAGATAATCTTGACCGCTAATCATGCTGACTGCTGCCCGATGCTGAAGGTTTTCTGCCGTTACAGGCCTGCACCAGCCCGGCACGGACCGGGCAGGGGGGCACGGTGTGAGTTCCCGCAACGGCCCTGGACCCCCGGGCACAGCTGCTGCTTTCCCCTTCCCGGCTGCCGCGGTGTGGCCAAGCACTGCCTTTCCCTGGTTTGAAAAAGAAAAAAAAAAAAGGGGGGGGGGGGGACACACAAAAGGGGTCGGCCATGGGTTACACCCCTCCGTTACAGGCCGCTCGAAGCCTGCCCTGCCCGGGGTGCCGGGCTGGGCACCGGGCAGCTCTGGGCACCGGCTGCCTCCGGGGGGGGCAAGTGCGGGGGGAGCTACCGGGCTGCCTCGCCCCTCCGCAGCCCCCGGCCTCTGAC
>JAVKLA010000061.1:10229990-10240439 GCA_034782735.1 Sagittarius serpentarius | reverse complement strand
CGCCTGCGGCTTCGGCACGGGGAGCTCGGGCGGGGGGGGCGGCGGGGCTCCCGCCGCCCTTGCCGCGGCTCTGGCGGGGCGGGAGGGCCGGGCCGGGCCGGGCCGGGCCGGCGGGCAGAGGAGGTGCCCGGAGGGAGATGCGTGAGCCGCGCAGGGCTGCAGCCCCCGGAGGACAGGCGGGGGCGGGGGGGGGCCCGCCCTGGCTCCCCGGTTATTTAGCCACACTTACTGCACGTGAAAAGTGGCCGCAAATACGTGATTCCCCCTCGCTCCCCTTCTGTTTTTCTGAGCGGTTGGTGATGGTGACTGCTATACGTCACTTAAGTTTCTTGCAAACTCGGTCAGGGGGCTGGTGCAAGCGAGTCGCTGCTCCGGGTCTGTTCGCACCCTCCGAGATTTATACGGGAACGTGAGCGGAAAGGGGCTCCTTACGTGCTGTTCAGTGAGCTCGTGAGAAAAAGGATCGATACGAGCCCGGCTTTCCTGCCAGACGCCTAATCTGTGGGAGCTTCACCAAAACTAATTAAGGAGGAAAAAAACTGCAAGATAACTCCTATCTGTTAGGGCCGGCTGCAGGAGGGCTGCCGCCGGCGCCTGCCGTAGCCTCATGACTCCAAACAGACCTGGCAGAAGATTTGAAGCTGTAAAACCAGCTTGGTTTCATTACAGGATTTTAAAAACCAAAGCCCTCTGTGTGAAAGGATGTCGCTTCCCATGTGCTTCGATTGGTGGTTAGTATTTTACTTGGAAATTGGTAACACGTGCCTTAAAAAACACTTCAGAGTGTGCAAAATGTTGCCCGATTGTTTCGTGAGCTTTACGTCCACCAGTGGATACCATCCCCTCCAGCTCCATACATCCCCCAGACACATGGAGACCAAAACCCCTCCCCTGATCTGCTTGTTTTGAAGGTGGATGCTAAGCATGAGACTTTTTCATCTGTTAACGAAAGACAAATATTGCAAATAACGTGAAGGTGGGATTGTTTGTCTGTAATGACAATGTCAGGGCCTAAGGCCGTGCTCCAAAAGCCATAGGTGACCTGAGGCATCCCAGCATCACACAATAGCGCTCTCTTAGCCCATGCCACACGCTCCTGCTCACCAAACCCCCCTTTTAAAGCTTATTCGTTGGGTTTTTTCAATAAAGAGGATGTGGGCTGGTGGATGCGTTGAGGCTGTGGTGGGATGGAGGTCTGGCTCAGCTGGCACTTTGAACCCCCCCCCAGCCTTGCCGCAGGCTGCTTCTGCCAAAGCCGTCCCGGGGGGGTGGGTCCTGGCACTCCCCTGTCCCAGCCCTGTCGTCTCAACCCTCCCCTGTAACTGCCCACTGCTCCAGCAGTGCCAACACAGGGTAAAGCCATGCCGCTGGCCCTCCCCATGCTCCCAAGCTGGTAAGAGGCAGCTTGGTGTTGGTGAGCACCAGGATGCTCATCCCGAGCCCCAGCTCCGACCAGCAGCTGGGGACCGCTCCCCATCCCTCACTCGCGGCATCCCAGCCCTCGGCTGGGCTCTGTGGGCAGCTCTGCCCTGGGAAGGACCCAGCCTTCCACGTGACAGAGTTCTCCTCAGCTCTTCTCCGTTGGCATTAAACTTCAGATAAGCCTCTTGGGTGGTGATGGACACCCTCCAACCACAGCTGCTTGCTGAGAGCTGGAGATGTTCACTTGCCTTTTCGGGTCAGATGGCGGCATTAGCTTATGGATGTGCCAAGGCGGCTGTTTCAGGACCATGCCTTTCAGTGAGGCGTCTCCTAACGTCTCTAAGCTTTTTGGTAAGTCATCAGCTGTTGAGGAAACAGAGCTCTTCAGTGCTCTGCAGCAAGAAGAGCATCTGCTGCCAGCACTGACCTGATCTGATCTGTTGTCCAAAATGCTTTGACATGCTGCAGCCCCCCAGGAGTCTTCCTTGCATGGGCGTCTCTTGCCAACCTTGTCCTAGCCCCAAACTTCATCTCTCAAATCTGCAGATCACTGGAGGTGAGGCAGCCTTGCACCTTGGGATGAAGCTGTTCAGGGAAAAACGTGCTGTTTGCCAGCTGAGTCAGTGGGAGTCACGCAGTTGGTGTTCTGTCTTTTTCAGTAGCATCCTGGAATAAAAAAGCCTCATGAAACTGGCTGGGATTTTCTCAGTTAATTATTTCTAATTGGAAAGTGGCCGCTTGGGGAAGTGAAACTTTTTGGCAGAGCAGTGCCAGCTTCTGCAAGATTTTGACAAGTGTTTTTCGTGGTGGTTCTGCAGTGGGTCTCAGCTAGTAAATAAAAAGGCTCCAGTTTTGTCGGCACTGACACAAATCCAGAGAGCACAGAACTCTCTTTCTGACCCCAAATTCTTGTTTTCCAGCTTTTCTGCATTAATAACAGCTTCCTAATATGAATCTTATCCTCAACCAAGTCTGGACATCTATTTTGCTGGTGCTGCGTTAAAACATGGTCCTGACCTTAAAACTGCTGTGCTGTAAATAAGCAAAGGGAGGAAGGATTCTTGCTATCATTTTTCACCAGGAGTTTGGGGACAAATGCATGACCTGACTTGGGGTCAGCAGGAGCTCCCCTCCCGCAGGCAGTGGCTGTGCTGCTCCCGCCCTGTGCGGAGGAGCTGGTGCTGCTGGCGGTGATGTTTCGCTTGGCTGCTTAAAAGCGAGGAGCTGGTCTAAACAGCCCCAGAATGCTTCCCCTGTCCCCTTTTAGATCAAAATGCTATCAGCAGCTGCTGGCTTGGGTCACGAGGCTTTCCTGAAGAGCCGTGAGTGGGCTCCTATATTCACAATCGTACATCCAATTTCTTACGGCCTTTCCGCTAAAAATAGCCCCCAAAGACCCCAGATAAAGCAGCACCCCCAATTGTTCCTGCCTGTAAAACCGGGAGCAATAGTTCTCTTCCAAAGAGACAACCAAAGCCTCTGATCCTGACCTAACAGCAAAGATGCTAATTAAATGCTGACCTCCCATATTTTCCTTTTTGGTATATTTAACCTTAAATTCCTTCAGGCACCTCTGGTTCACTGAAGCTCGTCAAATTAATGCTACCTAATGGGAAGCAGTATGGAATAACAAAGAAGGACTGTGTCCATCTCTGGCTTGGTTTCGGCAGCTCTGAACAAAACGAGGGTGATTTTCCCAGACGATCGGGGTGCTGATGGACCTGGCTTGGAGCCAGGGCACTGGGACACCCGCTGCAATTAGCACTCGGGAGCGAAAGGCCCCGTTTGCTGGGGATGCTGCTGGGTTAAGCCCTGTGAATTTTGCCACTGTGCTGCTAGAGGTGAAGAGTTTGTTGAAGCGCTTCGCAGCCTCTATAACAAAATCCCAGTTGCTGGGGAGCTGGCGGTGCCTGTCTGCTGCAGACCCCCAGGGTGCCCTTGGCAGGGGGGAGCAGCAACCTGGAGTTGCTGCGAGCCAGGACCAGATCCCAGGCCTGTTCTGAGTGGGGGGGCGTGCCTCGTCTGTGACCCAGCTGTGAAGCTGAAGCCTCGTCCCGTGGGTTTGACCCTGTGCCCTTGCTCTGCTTTGCTTTTGGTGGGGACAGGGACCCCTGGCCAGCATCACGGCAGGAGGAGAGGGCTTGGCTCCCAGGAAGCCGTATCAGCTCTCGGTGTTCCTGGTCCTTCCTCTCTATTGCTACAATAGAATAATTTTCATTTCCTAGGGCTGTTCTGAGGTTTTTCCCAACACAGGGATGGCCGGGCGTGAATCCGAGAGCTGAACCCTGCGTTGCCACTGAGCTGGCTGCAGCTTGGCCACCTTCCCCTAAAGCTATTCCTCTCGTTCCCAGCCCAGCGTGCCTTATTTTTTTTCCTCCACAGCCCGTAACTAGTGCCGATGAGGATGGGAGAGCACCTCAAGCCCCTCACTGCCCTCGGCAGGTTTGTTGCTGTGGGGTGCAGAGCTGCTCCCAGCCGCAGCTCCTCCAAAGGGAGTGGTTGGGGGTCCCGAGGCGGGGTGATGGGGTGACAGCCCCGGGGCTTTGGCGGTTGGTTTGGCCTCTGTGCCTTGCTTGGGAGGCAAAAAAGGCTCTTTGTGTTTGTGGTTTGTGGCCTGGCAGGCGGGGTGTTAGAGGATGGACCCAGGGGCTGGCTGGCAGCTGTTTGTAAAACGCTCAGAGAACCCCACATGGGAAGAGCTGATGAAATACGAAATTATCGCCTGGAGCTGCCAGCACTGGTGCGGGGAAGGATTCAGCTCCATGAATGCTCCTGCAGCTGCTCTGAATTCACCTTGCCTCTGCTTTTCACCACGCTGACGCTGCCCTCGCCGCTCCCATGTCCCGTCCGGCTGCTGGCAGGGTTTTGCTCTGCCTGCCCTCGGGGAAAGCCATTCCCCCTCAGTACTAGAGGCCCTGTGGCACCACCCTGACCTCGCCCGGCTTGAGCCTGTTCCCTGCTTGGGTAGTTTCACGGCACCTGATGTCTGCCATAACCCCCTGCTCCCCCCTGCCTGCCCACCTCCCTGCTTGCTTCGACAGCAGCGCTGACCACGGACCAGGACTCCATGGGGACGCGGGAACTGGCTCTGGGGGAGCTGGCAATTCTCCAAGGCTCAAAAACCAGCAGCTAAGAGAGTTAAGCCTATGAGCCACAAGATTTAGGGGTTACGCGTGCGTTAGCGTTGGGTGGTGTGTTGTGTGTGTACTGCATCCTGCCCGCCTGCGACGGGGGAGCGTGACGTGGAGGAGGTCGGAGGGTTGTGTTAACGCCGCCTCAGTGTTTACACAGCGGCAACTGCAAAGGCTCCAGAAATGCATCCTGCCCCCAGGATGGCCTCTTTTGGGGTAACTTCCCTGCTGTGCTGAAAAGTGGCGAGGGAGGAGGAGCAGCTCCGTGAGCCCCCGCTCTTATCTGGCGGTGGGGAGCAGATAGGCTGGCACCGCTCCTGGCGGCGTCCGCGCCTCACCCGGCTATTTATGGGGCTGAAATCCAACGCCTGCACACGTGCACGCCTGTGTCCGGGCCTGGGGACACAGCGGACGGCGAGGGGGTTTGGTTGGCGGCAGGAGGTGCAAGCCGGCCTCGCAGGAGGCGAGAGCAGGAGGGCAGAGCGCAGCCCTGGCCCTGCAGCCCCCGGCTGTCAGCTCCCGTCCCAGCACGCAGCTCCCGTAGTGCCTGATAGAGGCGAGAGGAGCCCTTATCACGGTTTGCCCAGTAGCAAAAGTCAGTGCCTTTATCTGCCTAAAATGATGTTAAACTGGCTTGAAAAGTCCTTCCTGATTTAGGCAGATGCTAAAACTGAGAAACCCGTGGCTTTTGCAAAATTTGTTTGGGCTTTTGCAAACTTTTGCACGCCTTCTGCAGCAGTTGTTTTTTCCACGCATGTGTTTGGCGGTTATTTGCCTGGGTGAGGCGGAGGGAGCAGGGCTGGGCACTGCTGCCTCCGCTGCCTGCTCGGCTGCCCGGCCGCACTGCTTCACCCTCAGCTGCTGGATGTCCTCTGCTCTGCCCCCAGCCATGCCGGAGCCCGTCCACGCCTACTCCTGCCCGCTCTTCTGGACTGAGTACGAGGGCCATTGCTACCGGTACTTCCCCATCAACAAAACCTGGGCTGAAGCTGACCTCTATTGTGCCGAGTTCTCCATTGGCATCAGATCAGCCAAGCTGGCCTCCATCCACAGGTGAGGAACCCAGAAACTTGTCATCCCATGCTGGCACGGCCTGGGGAAGAAGGAAAATGGGGACAAAGTCCCATTCCCATAGCACAAACTCTGTGCCAGCCGTAGGCTCGTGTCCCAGCCTAAGCATGCCTCTGTACCAGCCTGAGCATCCCTCTGCAGCAGCAACCGGGTCCAGTCTGATGCGCTGGGCACACAAAGGCGATGTAGAAAATGCCTTTTCCTGGGCTGGCAGGAAAACGGCTGTAGTATTCCCTGAATTCCCCAAAACTGCATGGAAGGGGGGTAGAAATACAACACGATTACATGGGCTTTCCCCCCCCAGTCCCTCCCCCCCAGCTCTCACCCGCACTACACGCCTCTTGCACAGACCCGGCAAAGTAATCAACAGCAATTAGAAGAGGGGGACCCATTTGGCCATGCCGTAGGGCGAATGCTTAGAGGCACGCCTGACCATTTGCCTGACATACCACCTCGGGGGCTTCATATTGCTCTGTTTTACCAGCTGGGAAGAAAATGTCTTCGTGTACGACCTGGTGAACAGCCGCGTGCCGGGCATCCCCACCGACATCTGGACGGGGCTCAATGACCTGCGGCAGGTGAGAGCTCCCCGTAATCGTGTGGGAAGTGGCTTTGAAAAATTCACTCCCCTGTGTTTTCTCCGTGGAAAGCCACTTGATTTTCTTCTTCGCTCCTTATAGCTCTGTTAATTGGGTGGTGGTGTAGGGTCTGTTGTGCAGCGCATGGGGGGAAGTTTTTATTTCATCCCCTCCAGTCTGCTTTTAAAAGAAAATTGTTACTAGAATTAATAGATTAATAATTACTAGTTATTCACATCATATTTTATTAATGGATTAATAGACAGAGTATTGCACTGCTGGGCCAAGAAGAGCAAATAAACTGAAAACTTCTCCAGCATCAAAAATCATGAAGCTTCCTTGCTTTCTTATGATACTCTGTAACTTGTCAAAGCTGACATGTTGGAAATGCATAGTCTAATATGTAACAAAGAAAAATCGAGACCATCAGGAGAACAGTCCCATGCCAGTAAATTTTTTGTAGATATCGGGAAAGGAATGGAAAATAAAAAGGAAAAAGAACACAGAATTGGGTGGCTGTGTTAAAAAATATATGGGTTTAATTTCTGGGCTTCCCCTGATGCAAATGCTGTGAATGTTGGGGCTTTCCAGGGCAAGTTTTCAGTTGTAAAACCCAAGCGTGCTGTTTGGCCTTTGCTGAGCGGTGACAGTCTCTCCCTCTGTCCCTGGGCTGTGTGGCACCGGGGGTGGGGACGGGGATGGGGACAGGGATGGGGTCTGCATGGGAGCGGGGGCCCCCCCTGCCCCGCAAACACAGCTCTGCGATCGCAGCCTTTCTCTGCTCACCCCGTGCCAGGAGGGTCACTTTGAGTGGACGGACGGCTCCTCCTACGACTACCACTACTGGGACGGCAGTCAGCCCGATGACGGGATCCACTCCATCCCGGAGGAGGAGGACTGCGTGCAGATCTGGTACAGGCACAGCAGCGGTGAGTGCTGCACCGGGCATCGGGGGCACCTGAAGTCTTTTTTGCGTGTCAATAAATGCAATCCACTGCGGCTCTTGCTTTTCTGAAGAGGTTGCTGGCAGGCTGAGGATTTGCATTTTAATTTTTTATTATTATTTTCTTTTTTCTTTGCAGAGAAGGGATGTGTTTTCTTTTTCACCATATATATACGCACACACTCGCTTTCCCTCCGCTCACAGCCCATCGCCCCCTCCCATAGCAGCGGCAGCAGGGAAGCAACACCCGCTTTGAAGAATTACTGAATTTAGCCAAAGTTTCCAGTTTCCTCTCCCACACGCAGCCTGTGGAAACACCCCTTGGTTTGCCAGCTTTCCCCTCCCTCAGGCCAGGGCCATCTTGCTGAAGTGGGGCAAGACCCTGCTTGTGCAAAAATCCCACTTCACACCCTCATTTCCAGTGGGACCGGTCAGGTGTATTCAGACCCTGTGGACATACGTGAACGCCCTGTCCATGTGCGACCTGGTGGTAGATTGTGCTGTACGGGACGGTGTTTGCAGCTGCCTCCCTGCTCCCGCGTTCAAGCTGGGGCCAGGCATCCCCGGCAGCATCCCCAGGACAGGGATGGGGATGCTGGGAGCGGGCGTGGCTGGGAGCAGCCCAAATGGGAGGACATGCAGGGAAAGCCTCCCGCAATGGCAGGAGGTCCCAGTCTCGAGAGCGGTGCCTGGTTACCTTCTCGTGCCTTTTTTCAGCTAACGCCTTGGGTTTTTTTGGGGGGGTAGCACTGCGCTCCTGGAATGACAACGCCTGTGGCAGAGCCTTCCCCTTCGTGTGCAAGATCCCCTCGCTGGCCCTGGACTGAGGCTGCTGGCGCTACCCGCGCCCCCCTCTTTTTGGGTCATGTCTCCAGCCGTGCCGGGGAAGAGCAGCCAGGACGTGGCACGGGTGGCGAGAGCCGCGGAGCCAGACCCCGGCTGCAGAATCCCCCCTGGGAGTGCCATGGGGACGAACCCGGCACGCACCCTCCCCATGGGCAAACGGCGGCGGGAGCTGTGTTAAACAGTGAAGGAGCCCCCCAAGCCTGAGCCTGGCTTTGGGTTTCTGATCAACTATCGCAGCGTATTAGAGGAAACCCATGATTTTACCAATACATCAAACTGTTAGCACCAAAAAATAGCCATGTGTAGGAAACAATTTTGCCCGTTGATCTGTGAAGACTGGAGGAAAAGTGTTATTTTCTGTTAAGTTATGCAAAATGCCTCTTGTGCACGTTATTTTTCTTTCTGCTAAAATAAACAGCAAACAGCAGGTGAAGGCTCCTCCGTCTTTCTAGTGCTCAAGTAGGAGCGACTCCCCAGGGATGTTGGGTCTCGTGAAAGGAGCTGGTTTTATCCTGGTCTGCTCTGCATTAAAAAGGTGTGTTGAGGGGGAAGCGGATGCCTGGGAAAGTTTATGTTATTGACTCCCACTGTTTTTTGGGGTCCCTGGGGCAGCCTGTGTGCACACCCTGCCCTTCACCCAGCCCCCGTCAGCCATGCGGCATCACTGCATGGGGTGTACGAGGCTTCGCAACATCCCTGCCCGCAGCAGGTGAGCAGGGTTTGGCCCTGGCTGCTTTGGGCTGACTGAATTACAAGGCAGGCAGGTGAAGGGCTGATGTGCACCAGCTGAGGGTCAGCCCACCCTCAAAAACCTTTCCTGGGTGGGGAGAGCTCACAGCTTTTGGTGCAACCCTGTTTCCTAGCGAGATGATGCTCTTTCCTGTGGTCGTTGCTGATGTCCTCCTGTTCTGCGCTGGCACCGCAGCGGTACTTTTATCTTCCAGGTAAATCATTTTTGGGGAGGTGCGTGTGGTTGTGGCAGCCTCAGTGTGCCTTGTTTGAGTTGCTCGGCAGGGAGGTGGGACCCTCCTCCTCGCATGTGGGTGAATTTGCAGGGCTTGGGTGCAAGGGGGGGTGTGATGGTGCCAGGGCCCAAGGGAAGGGCACTGCTATGGGGGCAAAAACATGCTTCTCCTTCAGGGGACACGGCTGCAAGGGCACTACTGGACCCTGTCAAATGCAATAAATCCAGCGCTCCCTGGAGAGCCCCTGCAGCGTGACTTGCGGTCCCACACAGCCCCGCGGCATCCAGGTGGCTTGGCAAGAAGCCCTGTGCAGAGGGGGCCGCCTCCCCCTCCGGCCCCTCGCCCTCTCTTGGGAGCGATGTGTCCCTTTTGTCCCTGCTCCAGTGAAGCCCCAGGGTCTCACAGCACCAAAGCAGCTGGGACAGACCCGGGCTGCCCTGTCTCAGCCACTGCCTGCGAAGATGAGTAAAAGCATCCTCATAAAATTGTCTGGTGTCCCTTGATGTCACCATCTTAGAAACATAAAATTTCAAAATTAAGACTTTCTGGAGCGATTACACCGGGTACAATGAGGTAAATAACCGAGGCTCCGCTGGGAGCTTGTAACTGCTTCCTCAGGTGCCAGCGCAGCTTTCGGCTAAAATACGTTTCCACGTGGAGAGAAACTGCAAAACTTGGTGAGGGTAACGGTGGTGTTGCAAGTGGAACGCGCGTGTTGGAGCAGGTTTCTAAAATAAGGAAATATTGTCATCCATGATTCTGTATTTTTTATAAAAATATATAAATGGATAATACATATAAATAAAACTATTATTTTTAATGGATTATATATATACACATACACTATCCATATATTTATACGGAAAGCAAGCAATTTGCACAGTTCTCAGTCGTGGGCAGGAGACAACACTGAATGTAGTTTCTTGAGGTTTTTGGTTCATCTGAAAACAACAAATTACGTATAGATCATAACAGTATGTAAAGAAACCAGCTGTAAAAAAAAAAAAATGTTCTTGGATCCAACAAGCTAACAAAATGCTGATTTGAGGAACATTTTGGTCTTTGCCTAGAGGTCACCCCTGGGTGGGTCCTGTGCTGGCTGCCGGCGCGAGGACAGCGGGGTCGGGCACCCGCGTGGCACGGGACATGCGTCTGATTGACTCCCGGTTCGGAGCGCGGGTGCTGAGGTGTGATCCTGTCTCCGTGGTGGAGAACAGCCGCACCGCAGGGGGCCGGAGCCAGCGCACCCCGCAGAACCCGCCTCGGGCTCGGCCGTGCCCAGAGCCCGTCACCTGGACGGGGAGGGTCGGGGTGCTGGCGGGGCGGCTGCCCCGCTGAGTGATGCAGCCGCACGGTGCCAAGCTCTGCTCCAGGCTGCCTCGCCCCAGTTTCTTTTCCCTGTTCCTCCCATGACCCCTGTTGAGAGGAGGCAGGAGTTTGTCCCGGCTGGGGCTCAGTACGCCTTGAGCCAAAAAGCTCTCTTTTCCAGCCCC
>JAVKLA010000061.1:10213308-10229890 GCA_034782735.1 Sagittarius serpentarius | reverse complement strand
CTCTTTCCCCCCCCCCCCCCCCCCCCCCCCCGCAAGTGGCATGAGATGTTTCAAAAGAAAGGTTAAAACCTTCCCTTGGGAAAGCGTTTGAAGACTTGGGCCCTACTGTGGCTAAAAATGTTGCTAATGGGGAAACCTATGAAAGCTGTCGACTCCAATTAACATCTTCATTTCCAGGTAAAAAGAACTGAACATGCATGACCTGAAAGTCAGGACCAAAGTTAATAAGGGCTTTGTTTTGCAACCCCCCCCAAGACTTCTCTCCGGGGTCTTTACTTAAAAAATAACCCTTTCTCCTTGCTAGTGTCTTCTGTTTCACAGTAATCAAATAAAATTCAGAAAACAACAGGAGTTTTCACCTCCTTAGTGAAATTCTAGTGGATTGGGTGAGGTCAGTGCTTGATGGAATATGGGATGTGCCCTTTCCCTCAGCACGGACGGTCCCAGGCTTTAGGTGGCCTGGAGGAGCTCCAGCTCTTCAGGCTGAACTTTTTAATTTTATTTTTCTGTAGTCCTTGTCCCATAACCCTTAACTCCCCTGTTATCTTGAATTTCTGCATCCAGACTTGCCATTCGGTGCGGGCAGTGGGAAACCTGGCAGCGGCAAGACTCTCCCGCGTCTCTCCCACGTATCACTTGCAAGCGACTGATACCTGAGGGTCCTTCTATGTCGCTGAGTTTTTTAGGAGCTAAACATCTTCCTTTGTAAAGCATGAAAGTTGGGGTAAGCATAAACAGTGTGTGACGTAGCCTGGGAGTGAAGAAAAAAGTCTATCGGTGCCAAATGCCTTTACCCTCCTATACCCCATTCCTTGGTCTGTAGAGACAATACTGTCCCCGGCCCCGGGCAGAGAGTGGCCCTGGCGTGGCAGGCGGGAGCGAATCTTTTGAATCCTTTTTTTTTCCCCTACTATTATTCTCCTTTATTTCCTGAAATAGGCTGTTGGGTGTCCGGGGACGGAAGCTGCACAGGCCAACGCTGTGCTGCCAGCAGCTTACCGGGGCGCGCCGGTGTTGCCAGCCGGCGGCAGCATCCTGCCCCGGCGCTGGCAGCCTGGTGATGGTTTTCCTCCCGGGTTTCCAATCTCGACTGCTCAGAGAGCTGGCTGGGCTGGGCTGGGCTGTCCTCTCCTCTGTTAATTCGGTAAGATTTTTTTCCTCTGAAAATTACTGGGAGGATAAGGCCTGCACAGCTGAATTGTGAGCTTTTTCTTGTGCGTGTCCTCCCCCCCGCCCTGGTTTCCCTCGGTTTTAATTGCCTGAGTAGTGGCACAGCTCCGGCCCCGGGGCGAGGGCGCTGCAGAGTGGCTCCCGTTGACAGGGAACAAAAATATCTCGGGGCCAAAAAAAGGCTTCCAGCAGCTCAGTGAGTAAATTATAGACATTTACTGGCTGTAGCAGTGAGGTCCGTCACCAAAAAACCCCCAAACCACAAAACCCTACGGTAAATGATGTTACCAATCTGTGCGACAGCGTTATTAACCCCCCCAGCTCAGCGCATCCCAAACGCCTGCGGCAGGGACAGACAGAGCAGTGGGGCACGAGGAGGGGAAGCAGGATTTGGCCCTGTGCTGTGCGGGCCCCAGCAGGCGTTGGCTTAACCGAGATGTTCCTCCCGTTCTGCGGGAGGGTTTTCCCATCCCAGCTTGCACCAGCTGCTCCCTGTGGCTGTCAGGGAATGAGCGGGACGGCGGGAGCCAGCAGGGACGAACCTGCTGGGAAATGCATCTCCTTCCAGGCACGGCTGAGCCCAGCCAGCCCGCGGGCGGGCGGGCGGGCGGGCGGGGGGCTCGGCTGAAACGACTGTCAAGAGAAGGGCCAGAGGAGTGATCGCAGGTGGATTTATAAACCGTGCAAGCTGCTGGTGTGTGATGGCACCTTAATTAATTGCGAAAGCTCAGTGAAACTTCGGGCAGCACCAGTTCCCCTTGGAGAGGCTCATTGCTGCTGGGGGCTCTGCCAGCCTGGGGGACCCTGGGGGACGGGGCTGGCTCAGCACAGGGGCTGCCCCGCACCAGCATCAGGGCCCATTGTGCTGTCGATTGCTCCGTATTGGTACCCCAAAAGTCTCCCCCTCTTTTGTGGCCAAGGATTTCCAGGCTTCCTGCAAAAATTGCCTTGGTGGGGAGCGCGGGCCGCGGGTCAGCAGCCCTGTCCCCCTTTTGGCGCAGGGCTCACGCGCACGGCCACCTAAAAAGGATGGTTAAGTTTTTTATTAACTGCTTTTGCTTTGCAGGGGCTTGGTAACTTGGCTGGAAACTTTCATTCCTGGGTGCAAACTGTCGGAGACGCTGCTGATCAGAAGCAACGGGCAGATCTAACGAGAGCATAATTCCCACTGTGGTTTCTGCTCATAAAACTGGTCGGCCTTGAAGGCCACGGAGCCAAAGCGCAGGTGATGTGAGAGAGAAATGAATCACAGCTGGCACCGTGAACGTGAATCCCCTGGAGTCAGTTAGTGAGGGTGGAGCTTTCTGGGGCAGATTGCCAAAAGAGCTGGTACTCCTCAGCAATACCTGGTTGCTGTCCCCAGATGAGGACCCCGGTGCTTCTGCTGCGCTGGCAAAATGCAGCTGTATTTGGTAATCTGCAAAGAAGTCTAGTCTGGCTCTTGGGGTTACCACGGCAACCAGATATTTGCTCGTTTGTATTTCTTGAAAATTACGCTGAGCTGCTGATTGCATCGTTTGTGAAGCTCTTTGTCAGGAGGCGGATAGATTCTTGTTTGTCAGGGCTGCGTGGGAGTGAGCGGTGCTGTTATTAAGCAGATTTCCGAATGGGAACTTTGCTGGAGCGTGGCGTGTGTTGTAACTGCATCCCTCCCGCAGAAACCCAGTAACGTAACCCCTGACCTCGGAAGTGTGTACTTGCTTTGCTCATCCCCTCTGACATCCACGTGTACTTGTGCAGTTGCTTGGGATAACGCAAAATCCGAGTGACTCGCCGTGGGAGACCTTGCTAAGGATGGGACAGGGGAAGGCTCGCAGGAGAAGCTTTCTTCTTGCACCTCTGTAGCGTGGAGAGAATCTTTTGATCCTCCTTTGGCTGTGCTCAGAAATCTGCTGTGGGGTAGGAAGGTGAGGCGGTTTACCTCGGAGGTAGTTTGAGGAATCGCCGTCTCCCCGTGTGATCGGGAGAGGAGGTGAGAGCCGCATGGCTGGAGGGTCCCCGGGAGCAGCACCCGCCGGCCACGATGGGAGGGCTGTGGTCCTGCTCCCGGGGGGGCTAACCACCATCCTTGGCTTCCAGAGTGCCTGGCGACTTTGAGGTTTGGGAAAATGCCAGCTAGGAGGAAATACTTACTTATTTTTGGTATTGCAAAGCCAGCACTCACTGCGGAGTACTGGGAAAGGACGGTGCTGCAGGGCTGGCTTGAATTTTCAGAGGTGGCTGTAGCACAGGATGGGGAAGGCTTCTTTTTATTCTGAAGACAAAATTAATTGGATTTGGATGCTGTTTAGACTTGATGGCCATGGGTTCCCGAAAGTCTATTGACGCACAATCCAGCGGCGGTTTAAGAGCTCAGCGTTTGTTGTCAAGTATTTGTTTAATGGCAAAAATCCACTTGCCACTAATTCCTCTTTTATCTTGTTGAGATAATTAAATTAGGAGGCAGGACATCGTGGCAGGTCTGTAGATAGAAGCTGTTTTGTGCAGCTTGTCCTGATGAGGACGTAACACCTTCACGGGCTCCCGGTCTGCTCAGTGGTGCTGGCACCAGTGCCCATGTGGACCACGGGGGCTGCTGGACCTCATCCTCCCCATCACAGCCAGCCTCCTCCATCCTCCCACCACCAGCCATGGGTTGCACCCAGCAGACACCGAACGTGAAGGTCACAGGCAGAGGGAGCAGAAGGAAATGACAGAAGTGCGGGTTAAAGCAGTTAAATGTGGTATTTCATCAGCGTGGAGGGCAAGTGCTCGCAGGAAAGGGCCATGGCCTTTATTAATCTCCAAAGCATCATATGAAGTCACGGTCCCAAATAAATGCTGAATGCCAATGACGAACATACTAATCTAGTATGGATAGGTACCCTGGATTTAGCTGGGTTGTGAAAGCGATTATAATTTGGTAATGGCAATAAAATTAACAGCTCTAATGAAATCTTAAATGCCAGCTTTATAACCTGCCCTTTTTTCTCCATTGACTCCATCAAGCGATCTGCTGTAGCTGTCTGGGCGGGCTGTGCATTGCTTTGCATGTGATCCCTCTGATCCCCCATGCACACCTGGCCCGACTGGTATTTCAGTATTATTTATTACCCTGGGCCCCATAACCACACAGGTAACACAGAGCAGCTCCTGCTCTGGCAGTAACGTAGGCACGGCACCGAAAGTCCTTGCTCAGATCTGACATTTTTGGGTGTATTCTGCATCCACAGTAAATTCATCCTTCATTGCATGTTATCCTGGCCCCGTGGGTGCTCCCTGCTGCAGGGATGTCCCTTGCAGGGATGTCTGCCAGGGCGATAGCCGTTGGGCTCCCAAAGCATCCCAGCGCTGGTGGGTTTGGTCTCTTCAGCCCTGGGTATCCCCAGGATGTGACTTTGGGTGGAGCGGGCTGAGGCGATGGTGAAGGATGCTTGCAGTTTCTTCCACTCCTGGTTTTGGCATACAACCATACAAGGCACAAAATGCCTGTCAGGGTGGGGTTTTTAACTTTAAAATGCCAGTGCAGACTCTCACTGCTCATATCTGGCAGCTACAGCCACCACATCCTCTCTCACATTACTTTCTCCATTTTTCTGGTTTAAACTGAGCAAACCCCAAAAAAGCTGCTGTTTTGTTCAGACGGCTCAGTGCAGTGAATGACCCATTTTTCTTCTTGGATGAGTCACGGATCCTCCTCTGAAAGATCTCATTATTAGTATGCCATTTGGGGGCTATGTCTGAATTTTCCAGAAGTGGCAGCAGCCTTGTCTGTGTTCACTAAGGGAACCTATACAATTAATGGCATATGCCAAATGGTTGCACCCTAATGCAACGGATTTAGTATCTATGTATTTTTAAAGGATACATTGCTTTTTTTATGGGCATTTTTAGATACAACATGCTTACCACTTTTTCCTTATTAGAAATTTGTTGAAATTCTTCCGTAAGTAGGGGAAGGGGATCCCTCCCCAGATGGTATGTCTCGCAAAAGAGAAGCAGAAGAGGACGAGGGAGGTATTTTTGGATGTGCAGAATGGTCACGGAGTGAGGTTGCAGCTCAGGGAGAGAGCAACCATCACCCCTGCATCTGGGCTGCCAGGGCAGTGCATCCCAAAGCCCTGCTCTTTGTCTTTTGCACAGATGTCATTAAGCTGTTGGAGAACATGGACCCTTATGACAGGTGCCCCCTGCAAGGGGAAATGCAGAGTCCAACAAGAGGAGAACAGTGTCGAGTTTATTTTGGGAAAAGGCCAAATACATCTTGTCTGAACCCCACCCTGGATGGAGGCAATATGCTCTTTTTAAAATGGTGCCTTTATTTACAAGCTGAAATATGTTTTCCCTAACATTTGTGGAGCTCCTGCCTCCAAAACACCACCCGAAGTGTGACTTCAAACAACACCTTCCTAGTCTAGCAGATAATATGTTGATTCAAGGGTACCAAATGCAAGTTGAAAGAGGATAACGTTCCTCCCATTTTCCATTTGCTGCTTTCCCCTTGATTGCACTTTCAAAACTTGACTTCTCTGGAGCATCCTGCAAATGCTCAGTCTCCAGCAAGCCTAGTGAAAACACTTAGCCACATATATATATATATACACACACACACACATATTCATTATGTATACATGTTTAACCATATATAAATACACACATAGGTATTTATGTATTGCATTACTATTATATCATAACCATTTTATGTACAAACACATGCACACATCCTCTGCATGTCCCACATCTTGCTCTCCCTTTCTCCCACCCTGCACAGAGCAACCAGCACTGAGGTCTCTCCCATGGACATTTCTTCCAGAAAAGAAGAGTCCAATTACATCATTTTGAAGTTCCAAGCGACATATTTGGGAAGATTTACACTAAAACCTAATTTCAGGCTGATTATGTGCCATAGGAAGCTGCAGTGCATATCGCCTCATTAGCTTGATTATCTGGCTGAGCTGAAGGATGAGTGCTCCGTGCTCTGCTGAGAACGCCTTATAGAAAAAGGGCCAATAGTCAATAAGGTTTTTGGCAGCACCGAGCATATTTACGGGTCTGGGGGTAATTCTGTTTGTGGGGATTTTGGGATGAGCCAGGTGCTGGGAACGGCCCTGTGGATACGTGGCTATTTATGCGGCTCTGCTCTGCTGGGAGACTGAGACATCCCCCTGATTAGATTAGTTTTGCACACGGAGCTCTGCCTTTTTATCTTTTTTTTTTTTTCCTCCTAATCCCATGCCTATTATTGTGGATCTGCTGAAAATAACAGGTCTTTGCTGATTTTGGAGCTGGGCTTGTGCTGGGGCAGAGCCTGGCCGTATTTCAGCCCTCCCTGTCTCGCAGGGGAGCGTTTGGGTGCGCAGAGGTTCGATGCATGGCAGGGTTGTACACGGGAGCTGGGGCCATGCAATTTAAATTATTTTAACCTGTAGCTTAGCCACTCACTGTAATTTTAAATGGAGGCTTTACACGTGTGCCTGTCTGCCCTGAGGCTCTCAATGTGTGCTTAAAGCCCCACTGATTCAGTGGACAGACACTGATTTAGTGGCTTTGGCGATGGTGCTTGCTCCGGCGCCCTGAAACAGCACCAGGCAGCCTGAGCATGTTGGGGGATTTGACCCATTTTCTGATTTGGGGGAGCTGTGGGATGGCAGCGTTACCTCTGAGATGTGCAAGAGGTTTCTAAAGGAGCAGGTGATAAGGGAGCCAGGCACGGAGCCCCGAGGGCCGGGGCAGTCGGCACCTGCCTGGGAGCGTGCCGGGGTCTGCCAAGGTTCCATCCCAGCCACGACCCGGCTCAGCCCTTCATCGCTTCTGGGAACTCAAGCGCCAGCTTTCTGGGGCAACTCATGTTGGTCCCTGGTCTCTTGTGTCCCCTCCAGCACGGTGGAGGTCTGCCTTGTGCTTGTCCATCCTAGGAAGCAAAGCAGAGGCGATCTCACGTGCAGCTTCATCAAACAGAAACCGAAGTTGAATTTGATTAAAAGGTGGGATGGAGACTGAGAGATAAACTAGCCTCTATGGCACTCATCGCCCTGGGAAAACCAGCGCTGGGAGTTTGCGTCTCTGGTGCCTCCTGGAGTCCCAAGCGGAGCTGGACAACAGGTTTTACATTGTGTGCTTCAGGGACTGAATTTTGGCCTGATAAATCAGAAATCCAATCTGCCCGATCTCTGGTCGGGCAGTTTCTCCGGGCCCTGCTTCGGGCGAGAGCGGTGCTGGGTCTGCGGGGGGCTCAGCTGTCACAACTGTGAGTCTCCTTCTCAGAAAGGCTGGGCCCGTTGTAGGCTGTTGTGCTGCAAGTTATCACCATGCAGATCGTGCAGCGCATCTCCACTGCACCCCTGGCAATCTCTGGCATCAGTATGATTTCCTCTGGCCACTTTTTGAATAAGGCTTTGAACCATCAGTGTGTGACTCCGCAATAGGAATGCTAATTGAGTGCCACTTCCACAACCACAGGGTTAAATTAGTTTCAGCTGTCACCGATGACTTATTGAACGTTTGTACTCCTGGATACTTTTTGTGATTTTCTTTAAACGATTTAGTCCCAAATCCAGAGTGGTTCCATTTAAATGGGATTTGCTCCAGCCTGATGGGCTTGTGTTGATGTTGCATTGGAGCTCGCAGTGGCCCTGCTGACCCGGAGCCGTGTGCGTTGCAAACGCGGTCCCTGGAAGCAGTCACCAAGATGTGTAGCAATGGTAGATTGTTTCTGAATTACTTCGGGGAAAAAAAAAAAAGAGGAGGAGAAGGTAGATGCAATGGTATATTGATAATTCATCTATCACTGCCCGTGTCCTGGGCCAGGTTCCCGTTTCTAGTGTGCTGGAATGAACCCAGAACCACACTGTTAATGGCAGTGGAATTGCTTCTAGATTTACATTTGTGTGGCTGAAACTCCAGTCTGTCTGTAGTTTGGGCTAAAACTGCCCGTTGGCATCTCAGGAGAAGTGAGACCATCCAGGACAGGAGAAGGAGCCACGCAAATACTTTTTGCAAAGTGGAATCTCATCTTTTTTTAATTTACCAAGAGATACATGGTTCGCTGTGGGTATCTTCTGGCTTGGATTCACCGTTAAAAAAATAAAGCAGGCTTGAGTGTTAGTAGTGCAACTCACATGGGTGAGACAGCAGGAGGGTGGGATGCCAGGATGGAGAGCATCCATGGTGGCTTTCCTGGGGTCCACGTGTCTCTTCCAGGCGCAGAGGGATGCAGGAGCCGATCTGCAGCCATGTGCCAACTTCTTTACCAGACGGGAGTCTTGCCATGCTCCCTGGTTTGGCACGTGCTGTCTCTCCCTCTCTCCACCCCGGATTTCTAAAAAAGCATTGCCATATGTTGTACGAGCTATAGGCCGTAGGGGATGAATCATGGCTCCCGCTGCTGAAATGAGGCCGTCTCCAGCTTGGATCTTGTTGTCAATAACATATGATGATTTAGTGTGACGACGTGGTGGCTGGACTGGTGCCATGGGGTTGGGGTCATGATGGGAAGGTAATGCTGAAAGAGCAGGGTCAGACTTGGAGCATCTCTGGTCCTGCGCGAGGTCTGGTCCAACGGCAGTCGAAATCCCATGGGCTTTGCTGCGGTCTGAGCCAGACTGCAGGGCTGGAGGTGTCCCTCAGCTGGGTGGAAATCCAGCTACTGCCCCTATTTTGTGGGTTTTCGTAGTTTGGGAGAGAAAATCCCGCTTGGGTGGCAAGCTCGCCTCTATACAAGCCTCAGCTTTCAGAACTTCACCAAGTCTTTGAAGCAGAACTGACTCTGAAATGTCCTAATTCTTGTGGATTGATGGCAGTTTTGATGAAATCTTACCTTTCCTGGTCTCTGTGGGTCTGAGAAACCAAGTGTGGGGGTCTGGGGGAGTGGAAGTCGGTGCTTAAAGCTGACCCTGAATTTCACCCCAAACTTGATGTGTTTCTTTTTTTATGTGTGTGATTAAAGCCAAGGGTGGGTTGGTTGTTTTTTTTCCTATTATCACCTCCAACTGGCCCTGCAAGGCCAGGAAAAATGATCAGGCTGATTTATTTTCTGATTCCTTTGCCATCATCCAAATTGTTATGTGATCCGACTTTGGCGCAGTGGCATCTTTTTGCTAAGCGAAGGCTCCAAGGTAAGATAAAAGAAGATGCTATAGCTGGCTGCTACAAAGAGGAGATGTGGGCAGGGCTGTCGCAGGTACCTGCCCTGCCCTTGCCAGACTGTGCAGCGCTGTCTTGGCAGCGAGGGTGCAGAAAGCTGCTTTACAGCAAGGACTTCCCAAGTGGTGGGGATGGTAATGGCTCACCATTTATTAGCATTTTCTTCCTTTCATACAAGAATTAGTTGCTGGTGAAGGACTAGTTTTCTGGCTGGAGTAAAACAAACAGGAGTGGTTTGGATAAGACGCTGCAGGTGAAAAATTGCAGCCAGAGGTACAGCAAAACCAGGCCCTGCAGCAGAGCAGGGATGGGGAAAACAAACCTAAAAATTAAACCTGATAGGGGTCTTTCCAGAAGAGAGAAGTAAGTACATGAAAGTAAAAAGAACTGGGCATTCTGCATGGGAAAATGCCCGGAGTGAAAAAAATCCCTATGAGACGGGGAGTACCAGTGAGCAAGCCCAGTGCAATCGTCAGTGTGGAACTGGTGATCGAAGAACAAAAGCAGTTTCCTCTCTAGTTCTCTGAATTGCCCTTGCAGCGATTTATTTTAGTTAAATGGTTCCTCCTGGCTAGCTGATTTGGGGAACTGGGTTCTCTGCTAATGACAGATTTTTCATGGAGCCAAATTCTGCACTGATTTACTTTGTGCCCCTTCACTGACTTCCCTGGCGATGCCCAGGGTGTAAAAGAACACAGCTACCTTATGTCAGACTGAGAAACATCCCTATTTTCGTCATAAAATGCCTTCTGTGATACTAAATAAGCCATTTAAAAACAAAGCCTAAAATCACTGTTGTTAAGCCATGACTGCTGCTGGCCTGTGCCTTTTCTTGAAGGTTATTGATTGCTGCTGTAGGTAACAATTTTTCCTGCTTGGGCTTTCTTCCCTCCCAGGCAGCTGAGTTCTGGCGAACCCGTATTTATCTGTGGCATCCTTGTACCCCAGGCATGGTGCTTGCTGAGGTGGCCAGGATGAAGTGTGGGGTGTCCCGGGGAGGATGTGGTGGCTCCTGCGACAGCCGGTTTGCCCGGTGTCACTTGCCTCCGTGCAGAGCTGCTCTACAGAGCCCGAAACGTTGCTTGATGCCTGAAGTTTCAGCAATGCTGCTCTGTGATCTGAGGGAGGCAGTTACCATCGCTTATAAACATCCTACTGAGATTAGATCTGTTGGTCCTATTTTCTTAGGAAAGCAGCTCAGCTCTCCGCTCTGTTTGAAAGCTTCAGCACAAGCTAGGCATCGGAGGAGCCCGTAGGATGAGTTACAGACGGGTACTGCGATAATGCTCACTCTGCTCCTCTCAGCACGTCTGCAAATACACAAACAATATTGCGCTCTTGTTTTTCTATTATGCTCATTTTGAACATGTAATTTCCAAATGGCTCTGGGTGTTTTGTTTTTCCATTAACCCAGACAAGGCATCCTCGAGTACCACCAGAGACCAAATGAAATGCTTGCCAGTGTAAGCAAATCTAGGAGACGTTCTCTGCGTTTTGCAAGAGAGATGGTAAGGATCCTATTTCCATGGCAGGTCGCTGTAATGTTTGTTGCTGCTCGTCCCCTAGCGATGCTGCTGAGGTCAGGCCAGGGCTGCGGGCCAAATTCAGCCTGGGTGGAAGCGCCAGGCCCTCCTTGGCTTCACAGAGGGTAAGGCAGTGCCTGCTGCATCCTTATCACTCGTGCCAGTGCCGGACCAGCACAGGGACTTTTAAGGAAGCCCAAAAATCAGTGGGGCTGAGGTATTTCACATGCTGCCAAAAGCAGCTTCCAGGTATCACAGAGGCTGCCTCGCTACTGGAGACATCTTTCTTCCCAGGCTGGTGGGTACTCCCTGTGGCACCAGGCTTACCCCAGGGTTACCCCAAGGTTACCCCATGGTGAGGCTTGCCCGGCTGGCACAGGGATGACCCGGCTGCACAACCCAAAAGGGGGGATCAGCTCTGCTCGCTCCGAGGGGGACAGCGGCACTCACAGGGAGGGTGCACAGGTGCTGGCGCCTGGGCAGCGTCCAGCCCCGGGAGCTGCTCGGACGGCACGGGAAGTACCAACAAAAAAGAGGGGAAAGGATGTGACTGCATGGGAATTGCAGACACGGCGTCTGCCCCTGTGGCCTGGGGAGCACTGTAATGGAAACTCATCAGATCTGCAAGGAATCAAGGAGAAAACACTAAACCAGGCATGCTCAGTATGTTTTCTGTCAGTTTTTATTTGCAGTTGGTCCAAATCCCAGATTCCTTGTTTTGTAAAGACTGGGTCTGGGTACTTGTGCCGGAGAGCGGCAGCTGGAGCGGTGATGCCCTCGTAGAGCAGAGGACAGGAAGTAGTTGGGCTTAATGAGCAGCTGGCACATGGCAAGTTTTCCACGCTAAAGAAGATGTTTGAGGCATTTGCTTTGAGCGAAGAGCCCTGACAAACGATTTCCCATAGAAGCTGGCTCCCGCGGGCTGCCGGAGGAGGTGGGTGCCCTGTGGGAAGGTGCTGCCAGCTCAGGTCTCCCCTCCTGTGACAGGCAAGGAGGCTGTGGCATGGTGGCATTTGCAGGTGAGGCCACCTCGCTGCCCCTAATTAATGCTGCCACTAATTAATTTTTGTCCCAGGTGCTTCTCTGCCCAGTGGTAACAGTGGGCTGTCCACTGTGGAAATCCAAGCCAGAGGCTCCCTGGGGCAATGGAGAGAAGCCACAGGTCTTCCCAAAACCCAATGCAAAGGAGCATCTCTGGTTAGTGCTACCACCCGTGCAGACACAGCTCACCTTAGAGGCTCTTCTTTGCAAAAATTTGTCATAATTAGAATGTATTTTCCCTCCCCAGCTCTCAGACTGACACCTTTCACTGTTGCTACTTCTGACATGACAGCGTTAAGCAGGGAGGGCTCAGGTCACGCTCATGGTTCACACTGAATGTGCCTGCGGTCATGGTCAATGGTGAACAGGGATAAAGGGTCTGTCCCTCTCCAGAAGCAGTCACCGAGGCCACTGCCCCACTGCGCGGCTTGCGGGAGATCATTGCTTCAGGCCAGGAGTCCCCAAAGGTGAGAGTCCCAGAAGCATCCTGTAAGGGGGTTTATGGCCCGTAAGTTAAAATCCAATTGATGTTGTAACCAGAACACAGGGAACTGGGGCTGGCTTGTGGCCGGGAAGCAGGGTGTGCGTGAGGGATTTGGCTGGAAGTGCCTGGGGCAGGGGAGGTTGGAGCCTCCCCCAGCCGCCTCGCTTAGTGGCACGGCAAACGCCGGCCAGGGCCCCGCGGGAGGAGAAACCCAGTGAGGAGCTGGGCATGAGGCTGCAGTGGGGCCTCCCGTTAGAGCCAGTAGCGCTGAGCAGCCACAGTGTTTCCTCCCTGTTTCTGCCTGCCCTGGATGCAGCATTGCATATTGGGCTCGTCATGCCCAGAGAAACGAAATTTTTTCTCCTGAAGTTGGCACAAGCCAACGCGCAGAGCCAGGGTAGCTTCCCCGCTCTGGGCTTTCCGGATCTGCTGGATGGGCCCCTGGGGGGCTGGAAATGTTCAGCCCTGACTTCGACCTTAATGCGCCGAAGATGTGATTATCCTAACGCAGCACGGCTCCTGTCGTGCCATTATGCCCCATTGCTGATGGGCTTCTCGATATAAAGCGGCTTCCTCTGGGTGCAGGCACCCGTGTCACCCATGGTGGGGAGGGACTGCTACCTCTAGCTGTTCCTCTGCCTGCGAATGCCATGATCGGCTCTGCAAATCTGAATTTCCCTGCAGCTCTCCACCTCTCTTAGTTCCTTCTGTTTCCATAGGGATTATAAAGCAAATCTTTGCATCAGACTTGTTGAAAGCAAACCTCAGGTTCTTCTGTTTGCAAAGCACTGGGAACGAAGGAGGGATGGCTGTGATCCCAGGCAGCAGCAACAGCCTGGCGGGATCCCACGGGAGCCGAGCCTTCGCAGGGGCCAGTGGGTCAACGCACAGCAGGCTCCTGGGGGGCACACGCAAGAGCTCAGAAAAGTCAGACAAGAAATAGGTGCAGGGTAGGGAAAAAAAGCGCAAGTGGATGGACTCACAGGGTGGATTTATCATCTTGGGAAAGGCAAAGATCAAGACTGAACATTTTCTCTGAGCTTCTCTGCTCACCAGAGCTCTGCTTGGTGCACTTGAACTAGAAGAGGGTGTGCACCGGGGGCGGCTGGGAGCTGCACCCCGTGGGGTGGCAGGGGAAGGAAGTCATTCCAGATGCACAATGTGGCAAAGGATACTATTAACTGATTATTTTTTTTTTCCTCCCCCAAACAACACTCAGAAGACGAAGAACAAGTCCTTTCACTGACACCTAGCAAAGGCCTGGGTGGACAGCCCAGCATCCACACAGTGCTGATGGAGATGACCAGGCGTGTGTGAAACGATTACTACCATTTCTTCCACGCATGGCAGTGCGTGGTGGGGGCGAGGCCGGTGCAACTGCACCAGGTGCCGCAGGCAGGCAGCGGCATCGTCCCTGCCCTGCGTGCTCACAGCCTGCGTGGCTGCCGCCGGAGCCCCGTGGCCATGAGTCTGGCTGTGCGCTGCAGCAGACGAGGGAGGAAAAGGTCCCTCCAGCGTGCAGCGCCGCTGGGTTAAAGTTGTACGTGTTTGTACGCGTTCATAGGGAGCTACAAATTTTGCAGTGGCACATACGTGAGAGAGTGCTGCCATCTTTTGGCTATGCAAATCAGGAGAGGTATAGAGGAGTTACAGAGGGGTCCCATGGCAACTTGCACTGGCTAGGAAAATGTTGCTTATGCACTACTTTTCTCTGTTCTGTGTGTTTTTACCATTATTCCCATTACGATGTATTGTTCCCTTTACCATGTGAAGTGACCCTGGGTACGAGCGGAGAGCCCTGAGCTATGTTCAGCGCTGGCCAAGGGGACACCGAGGTGGCTCTCCACAGCCCAAGCTGAGCATCCAGGCAAGCGTACTGTGCTGTGGGACGCCAGCGCCCCTTTCTTCCAAACCAAATGCTTGATCAAGTATCTGTTTTTAGCGCTTCAACCCAACATAGACAAAGATTTTCTGTAAATTTGAAAATTAATTATTGAATGATGGGAAGTCTCAGGCTTATCTGTTTGCTTCACTGGTGCCCTGCAATATCTGGAGCCACGTAATCAGCACTTTCCTGGGTTTAAAAATGGAGTTTACAATCAGCAGACAAGTGAGCACTCTATTTTGTACATGGTGTTCACTGTGTGTGTGTTGCCCACGACTGAATGGTAACTACTACCACTAAGCACAACAGGTTTCAGAAATGAACTTCAGAAAATAGGATATCTGGTCCATCTCTGGTGAGCACTATGCAGAGCTAAGCATGGATCCATCCATCCATCCATCACCACAAACTCCACCAGTGTGATGTCTCTCAAAGAAAACAGGTTATGCTTTGACAGCTCCAGGGCACCATCAGCTGTAGAGGTTATTTGTCCGTATGGCAGCCTTTCTTTTTCATTTGTGTGGGTCCAAACAGCTTGTCTGTGGTCCTTTGCCTTTGAACAGGGAAAGAAAATGGAAATTATTGGAAATATATAAGTGAATACTTGTGGCTGCTGGGGCTGGATGCTGGAAACACGACCTGAGGGCTTGCTTCCCCAGCTGGGCTGGAGCTGAGCTGCCACCCATGGGGCAGTGGCACGTTTTCAACCCTGCTGAGGTTGCTTTGTGCTGTGTGATCCTTTCCCTGGCCGGGAAGCACTGGCCATGGGCGCTCCGTTTGGCTCCATTGCGGACGCGGTCCTGCCTGATGGTTTGGCTGCAGCTGCGTGGTGCTGGGCTGAAATACCTCCCGGGGGGCTCACCCTGATTTAAACATCTCTTTTGGGGTGAATGCTTTTGACAGAAGAGCCCTGCAGAAATAGCCCTGGAAAGCTATCATGAACACTTGCTCTGTAGGTCACTGCTATCCTTCCCGTGGAGATAAAGCCAATATTTGAGCAGCCGTGAAAAAAGAAAGAAAAATTGCCTGGGGAGATCAGCGGGTCAAACTGTGCCAGGTATTTTGTTGATGCAGATGTGATCCATTTGAATGTGACATCTCTGGCAGTGGCATAAGCTGCTTTCCCAAATATAAGGCTGTCAATATATCACTTTTCCAATATAGAAAAATAAATTTCAGTGATGCTGCACTGAAAGAAGCGGCAGGGGGGGACGACACTGGGGACGGACAGGGACCTGCTCTGAGCTAATAGCCCATCGCTGAGAATATGAATGTTGAACTGGTGCATTTCAGGCTATTTTTCTTGCCTCTGCCCAAATCAACAGCGGTGAGTCATCACGGCAGACGGTATCAGCTGCCATGGTGTTCGCAGCAGTTCAGAGTACAGGCTGCCGAAACCCACTGCTTTCCTCTGCTGCTGGCACGGGTGGGACTCTGATCCCATCCATCCTCGGCACCAAAATGAATGGAAATGTGGTTTCAGGAGCCAGAGACCCTATGTTTTATTTTCAGTACCAAAAGAAGCAGTGCCCTGCTCCCGGATGGAGACTGCAAAAGCTTGGGCAGAGTCCGTCTGAGCGGGCACTAGGGAAGAGGAGCTGTGAGACTGGCAGCCCAGTGCTCCTGCCTGGCAAATCCCACAGACGCAGCCCCCCAAGGGTCTGAGTGTCGTGGTACCATTGTGATAGTGACACAGGAACTCTGCAAGAGGTAGCAAAGCAAAGGTCTGGTTTTGGCCTCCCCCCCCCCACCTGCACTTTGGCCACCACGGCTGCTGCCAGAGCATCCCTGCGGATGCAAAGCCAGTGTTTCCCCTGCCCTACCCCAGCTCAGCAAGGACGAAAGCAAAGGGGAGCCAGGGCCGGCTGGGCTACGCCGCCACACCCTTTTGGTCCATGCGGCTGAGCACCTGTCTGGTGGAGACCAGGATGCTGAGTGGGGAAGGGGAGTTTGGCACCTTGGTGTCCTGGCCCAGTATGAATTCAAGATACCTCCAGGGCATGTCCCCAGACCCATGACTGGGGCTCCCTGCCTGCGCCCACTTGCAGAGCTGGTGCAAGGTCGGTGGGATCCAACTCCTTCCCCATGCAGAAGGCCAACAGCATCCTGGCTTTTGTCAGAAACAGCATGGCCAGCAGGACCAGGAAAGTGATCATCCCCCTGCACTTAGCACTGGTGAGGCTGCACCTCGAACACCGTGCTCAGTTTTGGGCCCCTCACTAAAGAAAGACATTGAGGTGCTGGAGCGTGCCCGAAGAAGGGAAACAAAGCTGGTGAAGGGTCTAGAGCACAAGTTTTATGGGGAACAGCTGAAGGAACTGGGGTTATTTAGCCTGGAGAAAAGGAGGCTGCAGGGAG
>JAVKLA010000061.1:10196399-10213124 GCA_034782735.1 Sagittarius serpentarius | reverse complement strand
GCCCAGGGAAGCAGTGCAGTCACCATCCCTGGAGGTATTTAAAAGACTTGTAGATGTGGCACTTGGGGACATGGTTTGGTGGTGGACTTGGCAGTGCCAGGTTAACAGTTGGACTCAATGATTCTTAAAGGTCTTTTCTAACCTAAACTATTCTATGATTCTGTGATCAGTGCCTGGGGCTTGCCTTGGCCCTGCAGGTAGGAGGCGCCGCTCAGCACCTGCTCTGCCAAATCCACCACTGCCCACCCCAAAACCTCCTGGCTGGTGGCTCCAGGAAGGCCAGGGTGGTGCTTGGCAGAGCAGAGCGGGCATCCCGGGGCAGTGCCAGGGCTGCACGGGCTGTGCAAGCCCTCCCCTTCCAGGCCTGCGTGTGCACACGCCCAGGGACTGGGGAATACCTGGATTTCTCCAGGAAAGCTCCAGGACATGGATGTCACTGAGCAGCTTTTGCTGAGCAGCCTATGCAATTTAGAAGGAAAGCCTCCGTACTTGTAGTCATTCTCCAGGCTTGACCAGCGTGGCTTAGCAAAAGGTCAGTCTGTGGCTGGAGCCAACAGACAGTCCTTGCGGGTGCAGGTACATACACACAGCACCAGCAAAAATAGCAAATGATGAAACACGCTGGCAGGACTCGGGAAGATTGAGTTCAGTTTGCTACAGAGGGAAGTATTTCAGTAGCTTTCAAGGTCAATAGAGATACCCCATTGCCTCGGAAGTCCTTGTTGCCACAGCTCCTCTCTCCCTCTTGCTTGAGAATGGAAATGCGGCTGAAGTTAAAGGAGCAGAGCTGAAAGCTGCTGCTTTGGCACAGCCTGGGCTTTGCCCTGCGAAAGTCCCGGCTGCTCAGCTCAGGCTTTGAGGAGGCTGCAAGCGTCTCTGCTGCCCAGACAGCTCCCTGCACACAAAGCAATGGGATGGGATGGGGAAAGCGTGAGCCTGCATAATCATGACTGTTAATGCCATCAGGCCAGCCAGTCTCCGAAGGCATTCTCCCCTGAACACCAACCTCACAGATATTAATCAACCAGCCAGGCAGATTAGATTAACCTGATTTCTGCATCCAAAACTGATGCTGATGTCCACTGATTGGAAACCACTCCAGAGCACAGGCAGTTAAATAGGAAGGTGTTTCCTATTCGTGCACAAGCTTTGCTGAAAGGAGATAAGGATGCATAATAACAGGAGGCAGAGGAGACATGCAGCAAGGCTGAATTAGCAAGGAGTTTGGTTTGGTTTGCTTTTGGTCTGATGGTTACTATAGCCTCAGGAATTTGCTAATTAGCTGTGTGGCACAACTAATTATCTTGTCAGCCAGTAAGTCAAATAGTAATTCGGTTTAAGCTTCCCCCGCCATTTGGGAGCATATTTGGTACCTCTGTGCGCTGTTGTGGTGCTGCACAGGCCACAGATCATTAATCCCCCCAGCTCTGCCGGAAGGTGGGCTCACAGCCACTGGGGTGACACTGCACACGGCCTCGCTCGCTGCTGCAGGAAAGCAAAGCAGGACTAAACACTGGGGTTTGGGTTTTTTTTTGCATCCCACAGGACTCTGAATTACTTCTCAAGGATGGGGCCAAAAAACAAGCCCAGAGCAAACGGGAGCTTTCAGCCTGCTATGTGGGGGCAGTCGTCCTCAAGGGCCAGAGCTAGCAGGAAAACAGTAGCCTGAATGTTTTTAATAAGAGACATGGGTCTGAGCAGTACGGAAACTTTTGTCTTAAGCAGGTGCCCTGGTTACCCCAGGCCCTAATTTCCTCAGTCTTGTACACTTCTCATGTGAGTGTCTGAAGCTGCGTGCACTGGATGGGGCAGAAATTAATAGCTGGGAAAGGCATTTTTTCGACCTAGTTGGTAAACATTTTAGCGTGTGGGCTTAACCTTGCTCTGAGTGACGCCAGAGTAAATCTGAAGTTCATTTAATTTATTAGAGTTACTCCAGGTGTAACAAACTGCAGAATTTGTCCCTGCATCTGATGACGGATCCACGTCCTGGGCAGGAGAAGGAAATCAGAGATCAATGCTGCATTTTCCCCTATCAGTGGAAAAGTTATCTCCCCCAAGCCAAGGGAGAGGGGTATGAGGAGGTGACTTACATTATTCACGAGCTGAGTCCTAATGAGGCTAATCACCAGCTAATTAAAGTCCTGCTATTAGATATCCTGTGCTGCTTTGCCCTAACATACAGCACGGGGAGTTCTTAGCTGAAGAAGCTGAAACAATTTCTTTGGAATACATTCCAAAATTAATTTAATATATGATGTCTGCTGGGACTGGGTGAGTCAGAGCACTGTGATGGGACTGTGAATGTGCTGCAATTTATTTGTACTGAAGTTTAAATAAGATTGATGGAGCCATAAAACATTATTGAAGAGACTTCATGGTGGAGCCTAGGGGGAAAATAAAGCACAGCAACAGGTTCTTGGTTTTGTAGCAGCCTTCCACCTTGCTGTGGGGTTGTGATAGTGGCAGGTTATTTTTGTTGGCTGGGTTTGGGTACGCAGAGAGCTGTGGATGGTTGTAGGCTGGGGTGGATGCCTGGGACTTGCGAGAGTCACCAAAGCTCTGCAAGAAGATTTCCCAACAGATGGGAGAGGGCCTGTGGAGCTGTATCTAGTAGAAGTTTAAGGTCAACCTGAATTTTCTGGTTTAGATCTGAGGTTTTGTTGGAATTAGCCTTGAGGAAGAAGGCTTGCAAACCCAGTGAGGTCTGAGGCCAGCATGGTGGGGATAACTGGGTGGGGATGCGTAGGTCCCAGCTGATTTGAGCTGCAGCTCCTGAACAGCTGAGATCCTCAGACTGGCCCTTTTCAACTGCAAGTTCACATTCAGTTGCCTCCTAATGGCTCTTACTAGCAAACACACAGAGCACCAGTCCCAAGAGTATTCCCTTCACTTTCACCCACTGAGGACCTGAACATGCCCCATGGTCAAAGGGTAAAAATGTTCTGGTCCAAAGGATGCAGGCAAAAGGCTGGATTTGGCTAACTCACTGCTCCCTTGAGCCGTTTTTTTAAAACCTCCCACCAGTGGAGAGCTTGAGTCTCTTCCTGTATTCCTTGAAACAGTGATAGGAGAGAAGAGCAGAAGCAGCCCTTCGGCTGCCCGGGATGAGTCCGGGCTGTGGCAGGGAAAGGTGTTTTGGAACAGAAACCAGAAAATCCAGAACTGCTGAAGGTTTTGCTGAGAGTTACCGGTGCTCAGACAGTTCAGAGATGCGTTGGGACGTTGTAATAGCTCTTGGAAAGGAGCATTCATGCTCCTGCAGGAGCAACCAAACTCTGTTGCTGACTGCAGTGCCTGGGGGAGTCTTTGCAGCAGCAGGTGACTGCAGTTAGGAAGGGAGGTGCCTCGAGGGTCCGGGCACCCCTCACTGAATCCGTTTCCTCCCCCCATGTCCCTTTTTCTCGAGGGCAGCTGAAGCTGGTTCCCTCCTTCTCAGCCCACACCTTCTCAGCGGTGCCGATGACTCTGCCCACGGCGCTGTGCAACAAACCCCACCAGCAAACCCCGCCAGGCTGGAAACAAGGGACTGTCCATCTGCCACAAACCCTTTTGGAAACAGAGCAAAAGAAACCGGATGGATGGTATAATAAAACTACAAAGGATTATTGGCTTTGGTTTGCTTTTCAAAGATTAAGAGGCTCTTTCAAGTGTCTTAGGCTTCATTTATCACCTAGATACAGACCAGCACAGGCAAGTACATTCATGGTGCAAGGTATCTCTGAAGGTCTTTCTTTATAATTCACAGCTGTGAGGTATCAAACCCTCAGCTTTTTAATGGTAATTCAGTCAAAGTAAGATGTAAAGAGGAGCAGCAAGTATATGTGGAGCTGTGGCAGTCTGCAATCACAGGCCAAGCATCTGTGGCTCCTGGGCAGTTCCGCTTTCCCAGTGCTTGTCGTGCTGTCACATCATCAGCATACTTCAGTGGCAGGGATGGCCCGGGAAGGGTAACAAAAAGCCTGCTGTAAAATGTTCACAGGCATCCTATTTTGGCTGAACCCTCTCCATCTGGGTTTGTAGAAAGGTTTAGTGGCGGCCGCTGCCTTGAGGTTTTCAACGCCGCACGTGTGCAGCTGACATGCACAGTATTTCTCGCTTAGAAGTCTCTTTCCAAATGCACTGAGACCTCCGCTTTAGGGCAAGAGCAAGGAAGACCCAGGACACCAGGATTTCCAGCTGGGATATTTCTATCATTGCCGGATATAAAGCTCTGAAGCAGAATCCTTCTGAGTAATTCAGAGTCTCCCTTGCAACTGGGTATGTGAGTCATCAATATGTTGACACATACTCATTTTAGTAAAATCTGGTATTTGTTTCACTGGTAGCATTGATGTACAAAAGGCATTGAAATTAAGTGCTGCATGTTAAAGATCCATTAGCTTTTACTCCCACTGAAAATGACATTGGTATTTGGAAGACATATGTGCACCCACGTCCCTGCTTATGCTTGCTGGGAAATTTATGGCCCTCTCCCCAGCTGCAGAGAGGCCATTTCCTCTGCAGCGAACTTGAAACTTTGGTTTCTGGCTCTGCTCTTTCTCCATTTGAGTATGTTTTCATGTGCAGGAAGAAAAGTCCTGGAAAGAGCAAGCCGGTCAGTGCCACATGGGAGAGGCTGGGAGCTGCCTGCTGTTCTTCAGACCTTGCTCCCTTCTCCTGGGGCTTATTTTGGGTAACCAAAGAAGCCGATACACATCATGTGTGTGGGCTGCAGGTGGAAACACATCACTTGCCGTGAGAGCTGCACCCCTGGGGTCAATAACAGTAGCTTAAGGGGAGAAGGGGAAGCACCATCACGGGTACCTCCAAGGGAAGTGCCATGAGATCTGGTGCAGAAGAACTGCAAGGCTGGTACCAAGGGCTTTATCCTGCTCTACCAGAAGAAGAGATGAGGTAGGACAAAGTATGGTAAAGGCGATTACCTGGGTTACCAGAGACACTGAGCTAAGCTTGTCCACATGGGCATCCCCATGTGGGTGGCATGGGGCCCTACTGATTGCTGGGATGCTCCCTGGCTGGTTTGAACAGAGGGGCTCTTGCTGCTGATTTTCTACTCAAGCAGCTTTGTTTATCAGTCCCCTGTGATCCTGGGCCACTGCTTTAAAAGAAAGTGGTATTTTGAGGAGTAAAACACATCTCTCAGATGCATTATTTAAAGCAACAGTCATCCTTAAATGTGGGGTGGCACCTGCCTGGACTTTCCTGTTCCTGCGGTTGGTGTTGCAAGGAGGTGAAAGAGGGTGTTGCTCAATGCCTGTGACTAACACACCCCTCCCTGCCCACAGTGCTCTCAGGGAGCGGGCACCCTCCATCACACCCCAGCCCTGCTCCAACCCAGGCTGGCCAGCACAGGGCTCTGCGTGAGCACACCTGGGCCAAAATAGCCCTGGGGAAAGGGGGCTGGGGGGTTCTTTTCAGCCTGATAATTTCCCTGATGTGGTTAGGGGGACTGGAGAGGGGCTGCTGCTCATGGAGGAAGGGTGTACTCGAGAAATTTCTTGCTGCCAAAAGAAATGCCTGAGAGGTGGTCATGGGTGGCAGCTGTGCTGGCTTCAGCCATCATTCAAGGATTGTAAAGTGAAAGAAACCAGCGCAGAAGGGAGGTGATTCTTGCACTGGCTCAGTTCCCTGGTGTGGTTTGCACTGTGCCCTGCCAAAAAAGGTGTAGTGGCCCAGTTTGGGCAGGACTGAGCCGGTGGGGAGAGGCTCTGCCCTTGAGAGGAGGGCAATGTGCCCGGGGCCAAACAGGTAAAACACAAAACTCCCTCCTGCCATTTCTCTCTCTTCTGGACCCAGAAATTCAAACACTGCTGCATAAAGAATATGGGCACCTTTTCCTGTGTTTTGGCTTATTTTCTTTTCCATCCCTGTGAGAAGACAGATGCAAACTGAGTTTGGTACAGACTAGCTACAAAAGTGATTTCAACTGCCAAGAACAACAGACCGGAAAGACAGAGGGATGTGCATGCTCTTCCTCTCGTTTATACCAAAGTCGTAGATGTTATTTGTCACTTCCAATTGTGTACGTGACTTTGTCAGCGTAATCAAATTGCTCCTTTTAACACTAGGTTTGCTCGGGGGCTCCTTTCCATGCCTTCCTATGTCAGGCGAGGATCCAGCGCGGGCAGGGCAGGGGGAGGCCATCGCGATGCCCTGCAGCCTCCCCAAAGGGCTGGTGGCTGGGGATGGTGCTGGGGGGCTGCGCCCAGCTTCGGGCGCAGGCTGGGGCTGGATGCACGAAGCAGCGTGTTGGGGACTGCCAGCAGTGCTTGGTCCCTGCGGGGATGCTGGGCCCCGGAGAGGCCCAGAGGAACTCACCTTGTCATCGATGGCATCTGCGAGCGATGGCAGGGAGGGCAGCAGTAAGAAACTTGACGTCACCTGCTACGGCTGCTCGCTCCGTCTCGCCTGCTGGGGACTATTTTTAGCATTATCTCAAAAGTGCCTCCTCGCTGGGGTTTAGTTGCTTAGCAGCCGCCTCGCAGCTGGCACGATTAGAATGGGAGCAGGTGGTTATTAATGCACACGTGTGGAGATTACCTTGCGGTTTCCACCGGGTTGCTGCCTGACAACCTAGCCGCTCTCGAGTGCGCGGGGCTGGGGACAGGGGTTTTCTGCCCCGAGGGCTGATCTCCCCTGCGTGCAGCAGCGAGAGCCCCCACTGGCCTCGGGGGGCTGCCTGCATCCCCTGTCCTGGGCTCACCCCTCTGGCACAGCGGACCCCTTCCCCCAGGTTTGCTCTCTTTGGGAACAGGCGTCAAAAACGGGGCTTGGGCTCAAAATACGCCCCGGTGGAAGTCCCCAACGCGCAGCCAAGAAAACGCGGTGCACAAAAGATTGTCAGGATGCTTTGTTTATTCTTTGGTGAGCCATTTTACTTTCAGATGATCTGTTTTCTCTGACATATACAGAATTGCATGTTTCTAAAACTGCCTACCAGGATTGCTGGTGTCTGAGAGTGGAATTATGTTTGTTGTAAAGTCAGTTATACCCTCAGTCATAATAGGCCTCTCAGAAGACAAAGTGAGTTATTTTCTCAAATTGAAAAGTTTGGTACTTAAATTATATCTGCTCAAATTGATTAAATCAGATTGCTGAGCCACAGATAACTCTATAAATATGTTAAGCTGAAAAGAAAATTCTTTTAAGTCTCTGTGCCCTGACAGGCTCCTTTTAAAGCTGGAAAATTCTGAAATGAGTTACCGTAGGTACAAATACAGTACACAAAAAGGACTTTTAGGGACTGATTTCCAAAACGGCAGGAGCTCAAGCTGATGTGCAATTGTAAGTATGTCCCAGCCGCTGGCAAAGTGACGTCTGCACATGGAGACCACTGCAGCCTTCCGACAGTCAGAGTATTGCAGCTCCTCCTAGGAGTGACTACATGAGGTTATTTAGACAGCAAAGTTGTCCTTCAGCCTCTGTTCAGGGATGGTCTTGCTCAGTGGCGATGTTGGACAGCGTCTCTTCGGGACGGCCACTGTGCAGAGGGACAGCCAGCGTGGCTCAGCCGAGTGCCTGCCCCAAGGAGGCTCCATAAAGGGACAGACAGGTCTTGGAGATTAGGTGGCAAAGACAGGGGCTTTTGTGGATGGGCAGAAAGGGATATGCACCATCTTAATGCCATCCTTGACCATGGTCTGGCCCTCAGCGCTCTCTTTTTTGAGCTGTTGCAGAATGAGAACTTCCTCAGCAGGGCCCTAGCTGGGGACAGCAGCCCCTCATTAGCACCTTTAATCCTTTTCAAATTCCAGGATAGTGCAAATAATACTCCTCAAGAGTGGTCAAAAGCTTGCACATGGACATGGAGCAAAACTGGAGATTGCACAAAGTGGAAAATCGGGCATAATCTGATAAACCTGAAAAATCAGGCTGAGGCCGTGTGTGCCTTCTGGGGCACATCCTATTCCTGTCTGTCCAAGACCCTCAAGGACACGTCGTAGCTTCTGTTCCTGCACTCGCATCTCCTCATCATATATGACTAGATATGTCTGGGAGTGCATCCAAGCTGGAGAGCGGTGATGCAGAGCCACAGGTCTCTGAGCACAGGCAAAGGAGGTATTGGGAAGGGGAAGGCAGCAGGGGTGCGCGGGGATGGCTTTTGGGGTGGGGAAGGGTCTTGATCTGGGCAGCTGAGGGAGGGAACAGAGGTCTGGGATCTCTCTCCTCAATAACCCGCTGCCTGGTTATCACGGAGGGACATGTCATTGCAAGGACAGATGCTATTTCAGGAGCGATGCCGTTTGTGAGACAGAAGGTCTCCATCAGGCACCAGGGCCTGAAGGCTGCTGGCGGGAGAGGGTTTCTGCTGCATGTCAGAAGCTGCCAGGAGGAGTCCTGCAGCATCCAAACCAGGGATCAGGTTCCTACTCAGGGGAAGTGATCTCTGATTATCACCCCCTGTTTAATCCAGAGTAGGTTATGCTGCTGTGTGTTTTACACCCAGGATCTCATCTGGAGCTTCTCCACACCCCTCCTAGGCTGCGGGCAGGGATAAGAGGTGGGAGCACTGGCTCTCAGCATGAAAGCCCTGCGTGCGAATTACTGATTTAACATAAAAGGCAGGAATCAATTAAGAATTCAGCCTTCTTTGCCAGCTTGGTCCACAGATCATGCAGTTTTAGAAAGCCATCCTACATCCTTCACGTAATTGAGAGTTATGGGCCACTACTCTTGATGATAAATCCCAGCCAAGTATTAAGTAGGATGTGGGAATGGGGCAGTCATGCATTTCCTGGAGGTGATGGTGACACCAAAAGCCTTCCCTGTGGCCCGTGTTACTACCCAGCTAGCTGGCAAGCTGGAACAGAACTCAAACAGTTTGGGGAAAAGTAAAATACAGTACAGCACAACAGAGGAGGCATTTCGGTCTGGTTATGGTTGGTGCACTAGAGTAATCTTTAATCACTTAGAGATTAAATGGCAATTCCCAGGCTACTGGAAACTCAGCATTTCAGGAAAATCATTCTCTTAAAGCAGGCTTGAGTGATGGAGCTGTTTCCTCTCCCTTTGTCCTCTTTAACCGATGCACAGTAGAGGATGAAAAGCCAGTTACTAAGTTGTTTTTCCTGACCAGCCCTGGGAAAGGTGGATCTGGCAGACAACAGCAGCAATGGCCTGGGAGTCCTGGCCAAAGCAGCAAAATGCAGGTGCCTGTTTCTGCCGTGGTCGCAAAAAGGCGATGGAGAATCAAGCACCGCTGTGTCTGTGCTCCTGTTCCCCTGCAACTACAGCCGGCTCATTTTCATTGTCTGGCACGTGGCCTGGCTGAATCAACCCAGTGTGCGCCCAACTGTCTGCACAGGCATGCCCCGAGGTGATGCTGGAAAGGTTATTCCTTGTTTTTTTGCTCCTATTAGTCATGTTAGCGCTTGCACCCGTATTGATTTTTTTCAGACATTATGCAATGTAAAAGCGTGAAGTTAAAGCCCCTCCGCCCTTGTGAGGCAGTGTGAGAGCAGATCTGCGTGCTTTTCTTCAAAACAGCTAAAACTATAAACCCATGCATTTGCAAAAACAATCCCTAGCTGGGCCTTTTTACATTTTTAATGAAACACTTTCTGCATTCAAATTCCAGTTGCCTCTCGCTCTGTGCGACAACACCTTTGCTCTGCCACGTGCTGCCTGCTGCTGCGAACACTGGCTTCACTGCAGCCAGGTCCAGGCCTTGGTTTTTTTTTCTTTACTGTAAATTTGAAATAAGAAATAATATTTAGGTGTTTTAGGGCAGAGCTTTATCCTACTACTTGTTTGCTTAATGCTCTTTGGCAAGCATTCAAGAGTGGGAAAGGAAACGAGCGTTAACATTTGTCACACATTTCGTAATATTGCATATAGAAAGGTAAATGCCAAATGTACATATGCCATTTTATAAATAAATGCTTCTGGCAAGGAAAGGCATTTTCTACCCAATTATATGGCCTTTTTGATGTAAATGTTATGAATGTGTGGTAATATTTGGCCATCTGCTGATGACAGTAAGAATTGCATGGGCATAGCAGAACGGAGCCCCTCCACACTGGCTTCTGCGGGCGCTGCAGCCAACTGCACCGCTGCAGGCGGGAGGATGGATGGCGGGGACCCCAGCACCCCGCAGAGGTACCAGGATCTGCCCACGTGGCGGGCTGGGGGTGACAGCCTAATCTGGGCTTCCTAACCTAAATCCATGTTTGGAACCACCACCTCGGACTGTAGTAGTATCTGTGGGTGGCAGGCAGCAGATGACCCTGCTGGCCCGTGGCAAGCTTTCCCCAGGCTGTTGACCACTTGTTGCTTTCAATGGCTGGAGGTGTTTCTAGAAATGCGTTCGCCTAATGTCTGTAATCTATAGGGTCATGGACTGCACGCGGGAACAAAACCAGGGCACAATATCTGGGTGAGAGAGGAAAAGGAGAGGTGCGAGAAGAAAGAAGGAGAGATGAGAAAAAGACAAAATGGAAAAGGTCTAAATAAAAAGAAGGTGGGAAAGTCTTGGTTTGTGTGATTGCGGCTGTGTGAAGGAGGGGATGGAGGTTTTGGTGATGAGAAAAAGAGGAAGGCGAGGAGCGGTGGAAGTGATGAGCCCTTCTCAGAAGACAGAAGGTAGGATCTGCTGTCCAGGTCATGATATATAGAAACTCGTCCCTTGAAAGTCCCTCGTGCTCCCTCTCTGTCCACACAGGCTGTGGGGCAGGGGGGAGAGGGGAGGGTGCAGGACTTTTCCTCTCCTGTCCAAGCCCTGTCAGCACCCGTATTTGCATTTCACACCTTCTCGGCTCAGTGTGCCTGATGGCAGTGGGATGCATTGTCCCTGCATGGGCAGAGTGGGGTGTTTCAGTGCCCTTCCAGCTTGCTGGCTTTCCCGACGGACTGGGGAAAACGGTGGGTCCAGGTCTTGCACTCACGAGCTGGAGTCAGTCTGGGTGGAGGAGCTTGGGCAAACACGCTGTGCGCTGCAGTGACAGCAGGGACATGAGACCGTGACAGCAGAGGTATGGTCTAACTTTGCCTCGACTCCATTTCAGAACCAAAGGAAGTTGGTTAAAGGTTTCATCGCTGGGTTTGTTTTCCTTTTCCTCTCTGAGACGGGCCACCCCATTTCATGTGCCAGCACAGACCGGCACAGCAGTGGCCCTGGCCAGGCTGGACACAGGGACACGGGTGCCTCAACTGTGTCATCTAGGAGACACCGGGTGCTAAAGTCTTCACAGGCCTTTCCTGCTTTTCCCTCATCACATGCACGTATTGCAGGACATTGCTATTGTGCTTTACAAAAAAAGGTTGCATAAGCGGATGTGGTTTCACAGTCTGCCCAGCAGAAGGCAGTCAGGTGAGCTCCGACAGTGTTTGATGGCCTTGTCCCATCAGAGGGAGCTTACAGGAGTTCTCATCCCTGCTGTCCCACAAAAGGTACTGAGGAAGTGTTTTAGGAGATGAAAAAGGAGGACTTGGCTTTTAAACCCACAGAAACATAGTCAGGGAAGATTTCTAGAAGAGAAAGACAAAATAATAGCTCAGGTGTGATCTTTCCTAAACATGTTTGCTACATCTCCTTCTGCTGAATTAATCCTGAATTTTCTCAGCACAGACAAAGTTTTTCCTGGCAAGCCCACCCCCAACAGAGACGGGCACCTGGCACCTTTATAACACCAGTCCCACCTGTATCCATCAAACCCTGAGTCTCAGCTGTGGGTCGTGAGCTGGGAACAGAGGACCATGTCCTACAGTGAGAGCTAGAACCGGGTAAGGGAAGGTGACAAATACATGGCAGGGATGCTGAATCAGTGTACGGTCCCCAGGCTGACCAGTGCTGAGAGCCTCCAGCATGAGGAGTAGTCCTCGGGGTGTGCGTTGCTGCTGGTCCAGCTTTCTTGGGGGAGAAGGAGAAATTCTCATCATCTGTCAAAAGTCATCACCTGAAACCACCCCAGTCCCTGGTTGAGCCCCGGGGTCATTCCACTGCTGCAATGAATTTGTGCCAGGTAGGGACTCTGTTGGTTGCATCTGAAAAACATACTTTTTTTTTTACTTTCATCTATCATCAGTTTGAAAACTGCTTCTATATTTGACAGGCAGTGTATCGACACGCTTCTGCTCATTTTCTTTCCAAGTCAGTTTTTCATTTCACATTTCTCAGTATCTCACCAGCAGCTATTCAAGTTCGCACTCTTTCTGTGACAGGGCACATCCTCAAACTCAAAATTGCACGTTTTGGACAAGAGATGTCTGCTCCAAGGCTTACAGCTTGGCTTTTTATAAAGACCTGAACAAGTTGCAAAATTTGGATCCAGCTGCTGTTTCAAATGAATGCAGCCAAGACGGTCTCAGGGAGCTCGAGTACAGCATTGTAGCCGTTTTGCTGCAGCACTATGTTTTTCTTTCAGCTTAGAGTGAAAAGTAACCCTGACATATACGGGAGGACTTGGTGGAGATGCCATACAGAAGAGTGAGGTACTTGTGTTAGAGCTACGGGGACAAATTCCCTGTTAGGGGACCCTATAGGGGAGAGCCTGACTTCCAGGGGTGGGATGTTCCTTTGGCCAAAAGTCCTGTGCAATTCCTTCACCCTGCTAAGTGAAAAGCTTTGCGCTTGCTCTCTCTCTTACCACAGTCCTTAATCGTAAGTTAAAATCTTTCCACACGTGGCCGAGATCTGTCTGTGGCCTAACAGCGCTCATAGCAATTGTATTCCAGTTTCTTCTCATATTTCATAGTTTGATAATATCCTGAGTAGCATTTAATGCTACTGTTATACTTGCCACATCTGGTACAGAATGAATATTGATCCCTCGCAAAGCTGGAGGTTGGGATATTCGTGAAAACTTTCTTTTATGCAGAGTTCATTGTTGATTTCTTTAGTGTTCCACTTTCACATCTTCTGTCTCAATTAAAGAAAAAACAACTCTGAAAAAGAAAGGGAGGAGAAGAGGCAGTTTCTGTGGGCTCACGTTAGTGTTCCCAACATACACCCTCTTGCTCCTGCTTACCTGTAGCTCAGCTGAAGTCAAGTTGACATACAACCCATTGCTGTATCAGGCTGGGCCATATTGATCTTTATGTATAGATTCCCCTAAATTCAAGGGGAATATTTGACCCCTGAAGGGCCTGAGCAAGCCCCATAGCCTGGAATGGTAAAAGTCTCCTCTGTGTGTTTGCCATGGGGAATCGCTGAGCTGTATTTCAGGCTATTGCTCCCTGCTCCAGAGGCAGCTGCCTTGCAGCAACAGCGAAAGAAACCCTGGGTCAGAGAGCTGCAAGGTTAAACTGAAGCAGACATGGAGTAATTTCTTACCACAAGACAAATGGTATTACTTACACAACGTGAACAAGATCTATCCCAGGGCTTATGAAGACTGTCAGCTTTGCATACGTGGATAAAAGGCATTAAGGAAATCTCCCTTATTTTTTCAATGTATTGTCTTTTCCGGGACTTGCTCATTTGCCGGGTTTGTGCTCTCATGCTGAACGCATTTTGAACCCCTCTACAAGTGCTGTGTATTTAATTGGCTTTACAGGCAGGCACCTCGCACGACACAGTCTGTCTTGTTGGCAGTCTGTGAAATATTTTGCCATTGTTCTTTTTCATTTGGCACACAAGTGTCTGTACACAGTGTCCAGAATAGCCAGGTCCAAGTCACTGATGACATCATGGTCTCTGGAAGAAAAACTTCCTTGGGGAGCAGGGGCAGTACATGCAGCTTTGGGCTAACTACAAAACAAATCCACTTTTTTGTGCAGCAAATGAAAAATATGCTCAGAAAGATAAAAGGGAATAATAGGGCTGACTGCTAGCAGAGGATACGTTGGATGAGCCTAAAGTCAATGTGATTGTACTTTACACTGTACCAGCGATTACGTCTGCAGTATGAGCCCCAGCTCCCAGTGGATTCATCCTCGTGCCTTGGTGGCCCTTTCCCTCTTACAGGGGCAAACTGTGGTCCAGAATGACCTGCCAGGATTCAGCAGCAGCTCCCTGAAGGAAAGGAGGGCTCCTCAGCAAGCCTCCTGTCTTGGGAACCCGTCACTTCCAGACTAGAGCCTGCTGGGCCCCAGGTTCTGACTGTGGTTTCCCTTTTTCTTCCTTTTCTTTCTTTGCTGTTTTTAAGCTGACAGCTGGTAGCAAACGGTAAAAGCCCTCTTTGCTGACAGTGCTGCAGGAAGATTCATAGATTCCTCCTGGTTTCCAGGAAATATTGAAAAGGGAAGAGTCAGCTGTGAGGGAGGGAGGAGGAACACGGCAGGAACTATTCAACTGTCCTGGGAGATTTGCATCCCTCAGCTAAAAACTGATGTAAGGTATAACAATGGAATTACTTTTAAATCGCCTAACAAATTAAAGAGCAATTACTTCCTTTAATTACAGGCAAGATGTGGGAAAGAATAGGATTTAATTTCAATAAAATCTCAACCAACTCAGCTATGATTTTTATTCAATACAAAAGTGACAGAACTTCCTGCTTTGCCATACCCTACATGCCTGAAAATACGGTGCTTTATCTTCACCACTGACGTGATAAACCATGGTATGGACTTTGCTTAATACTCAGCACCTGACTGAAAAATAAACTAGGGCCCTACACTTTGTTTTTAAAATATAATCCCAAGTCTGTACAGCAGTATCTGCTCTCAGTGCCAAAGTTCACTGGGAGAACCTGGCACTAAGTTGAATGATGCCCTGTTTGTTTTGGTATTACTAATTACAATTTTTAGACACATTCCTCCCCCCCCCCGCCAAGTACCGTAGTTCCTTTATAGGGCACACAACTAACTCAGTCTCTCCCTGGAGGGGGTACGGGCTCAGCGAGGGGGATGTTAGGGGGGCCTTTGCATACTCCCAAGCTGGAAAAACGTACCGAAATCTGAGTAAACAGAAAGGGAAATGAGAGCAAAACTAACAGCTGGATTAGTTGGCTGCTGGAGTGCTGCAGGCAAGCTGGTGAGCGGCACAGCTGTAGAGCAGTTTTGGCTTGCTTCTTCCCGCTTTTTTGCCTTTGTAGTTGCAGTTTATTTTTTTGCTATTATTTTTAGCATTATTCCAGTTTGGTAGCATTTAACCTTGCTGCTATAATAACTGCTGCAGAAATTGTCATGAGGAAATTTATTCTGTCTTTGTGAATACATTTGTACAGCATGAAATAAAGAAGGCCTGGGGCAAGCTATCGAACAAGAAGGAAAAGACAAAATATTGACTCACCAATTCAGTAAGCATCGTCTGCCTAGTGTGCTGAACAAGGCAGGGGTCCTATAAGAAAAATCTCCCTTGATGATGTTATTAAGGAATATCTCATAAGGCAAAGAAACAGAAGGAGACAGCTGCACGGCCTATAGTAAGCCTGATAATTTTTGAATACTTGACTTTGCAGTATGTGAATATATAAAACTCATACATAATTCATATAGGTAGGCAAAGGAACCGATAATACCCAGACATATATTTCCAATTCGTGTAAATCAGTGGTAGTTTCATTCCTTGTGTTAGTGGTTCCATTTATTCTCACCTTGGTGCTCGTTGCTTTTACTTAGAGTAGCCCTTTCTGATGTCCTGAGTCTCTTCAGAAGAGGACGTGAGGATCCAGCTTTACCTTCTCCAGGCAGCTCTCAGTCCCATGCCCCGGTTGTTGTCAAGGAGACTTATCTCTGGCACACATCTTCTCTGTGGTTTCTCTTCTTAGTATGCTCTTCCATTGCTATGGAGACTATCATCAGAAACTCATTTAGCAACTCCCAGTGCCCCACGAGGAACGTGTATTTCGTAACTCACCGTTCAGAATGAGGAGTGCTGTTTAATTTTTGGCCTCTCACCTGCACTGTCCAGCCTGGCCACACCAGGGACTGTCTGTGCTGAGACTTTCTGAACTGACACAGCACAGCTCTAAGGGAAGGGCCATAAAAAGGTGTCTTCAGTGAGGACAGTTTTGAGGCAGAGGCAAACCTTGCATGTGGGAGGTAGCCAAAGGCTTGCCCTGGCTCTCCAAGTCCCAAACCCTCTTATTCTCCAGGTCTTCAGCTTGTGTTCTGCTGAGTTCTCATGCCATTGCTGTCTCTGGTAAAGATATCATTTCAGATCAAGGAGTAAGTGGTTTGCAAGCTATAGGTGAACTGTAGCTCTGGAGACCTTAAGGATTTCCTAATAATTTATTTTGAGGAGACATAATTACAGGAAAGGCTATTAAGAGACGAGTGTCCAAATGGCAAGAGGGACTGAACTTGCTGGGTAAGAGCAGAAGCAGCTCACAGACTTGAGGATCAGGGCTGAGAACACAGGTATGGTGGTCTTTCATGGGTACTACATGAAGCGAAACAGATTAAACCAAGGGAAATGCCTAACTATAATGGTACAAAAGAGAGGGAAACAGACTGTTGGCTGCCATTGCAGGGCAGGAGAGAGAGAACCAGGCAGCGGGGCTAGCGGCGTGAAGGTACGCAGTGAGAGGGAGGGTCTGCGGCTTGGTTTGACCAGATCCCAAGACTGTCAGCATGCTGACACTGCAGATGAAGTCTGCATCCCCCTCAGAGCAGTACCTGAATTTTTGTCAGTCAAGCGGTGGCACTTTGACTCCCAGAGAGCGGTGGGGCAGTTGCGCTAGAAGCAGCAGCATCCCAGCAACAGAAGTGGCAACAGCAGGCTGGAGGAACCTAACCGTGTGCTGGCACTGTGCACTCAAACCACCTTGGCCAGTACAGAAGTGTAGGCTTTACTAAGAAAACCAGGACATAAGAGAAGTTGTCATTTGGGGTTTACAA
>JAVKLA010000061.1:10105387-10186555 GCA_034782735.1 Sagittarius serpentarius | reverse complement strand
GGGCCGGCCGCCGCCGTGCCCTGGCGGGAGCCGGGCAGGGGCGCGGAGGGGATTTCCGGATCCGCGTCTGCCGGCGGCTAGAGACGAGCCGGAGCCAGATCTGTCAGCGCGCAGGGCTCGGTGGGACCCCGGTGTGGGCTCTGAGCGGGCGGGTGAGAGCGCTCCTTCCGCCCCCCCGCTTCTCCCGGTGTCCCCTCTTCCCCTCGGTCTCTCGCGGCTCGGGGTGCCCGTAACGTATCTGGCTGATCCCTGGGGGGTGTGTGTGTGTGTCTGTCTGTCTGTCTGTCCGCAGGCAGCGGGTTCCCTCTCCCTGCGCGTCGCGGTAGGAGACGCTTCACTGGGAAGCTGAAGCGCTGGGGGGCCTGCAGTGGGCCGGAGGACTCGGGGGTGGGCTCGGTAGCTGTGTTTTTTCAGCCTAGTTTTCACCAGGCAGTTAATCGGAGAAGAACAGAGGTGGCAGAAGTACTCCTAGTCTTTTGGGGCTTAATAAAATAGTACAGGATTTTTATTTTATGTATTTATTTTTTAATCTAGGAAAGTAGTTGAGTTGTAAGTAGGCTGGGGTGAGAGCTTATACAATGTGTTAGGTTTTAAGGTGTGCTTACACCTGGGACTTCTTAGTAAGTGAAATTCAAAGTCTGTTGACTTCCTTAGTCAAGTACAGAGAGTGTGTTTCAGGTCTTCATTGCTTCTAATATTTCTGATGACAACGTATTTGCTCTACTGCTCAGCTTTGCTATTTTAAGAGTCAAAATTGTCATGTAGAAATTGTAAATAAATTTGGCATTTCTTAGGGTTTTTTTTTTTTAATGTGGAAGATTTGGGGCTTTTTTTAGTGTTTTTGAAAGTTTAACACAGTATGGGATCCTATCTTTAAATTTTCCAGCAAAGAACAGAGTGGCATATGCTTGGGAATGTATTTACAGGTGACAGTCCCAGTTGCATGCCGTTTGGACTAGGAAAATTGGGTAGATGTGAAGGCAGATCTTATGAAACGCAGGTGTAACTTCAGTATTTACTGTGAATGAAGCTTTCCTTTTGCTTCAACAGCGAGCAGTGCAGCCTCTAGGACTAATGCTAGAGGCTATTCAATTCTTAATGGTGTATGGGGCATGGTTATTTAAGTTCTAATTTCTTCTGTTATTGAACTACTTGGTCAAATAACTTACTATTTTTTTTCCCCACTTAAAAACTTGCAAACCTTGTTGGTGACATCTTCTTAATAGCATCGAGATGTTTTTTGGGGAATTAAGTCTGGTCTCTCTCTTATTCCTTAACTACTGCCTTGCTTCATATTTATGGGCTGCAGTCTGGAATTCTGGACCCTAACTCTTTACCTTCCCACTGGGAAGAAATTGGATGTACATCTTGTATCTTTGCAGTGGATGGCTTCTATAAATGCTTTCTGGTTGGATATATTAATTTGTCATAAGTTCTGTCTTTTAGCCTAAAAAAAAGTCTTACAGGGGCTAGGAAGCTGCCTTTTCCAATATAGCAATAGGTTCAATTGTTAGGGGTGAAAGTAAGAGTGCAGCTGCAGAAATGCTTTGCCTGGTGATAAGGCTGGTTTAAGAAGTTAGACTGTTACCTCAGTGTCTGACTGTGGTCTGTTTTCCATGCTGTAGTTTGGTGCCTCCTTAGGTCTCAAATACAGCTGCTGTAAACTGGGCTGCTAAAAATAATTATCCCAAAAGCCACAGCAGAAACAGAAATCTGAAAGCACTAGAGAAAGTGTGGCAGACTAGGGGAGCTTCATAGCATGGATAGGGCCTAGTTCTGTTTCCATCACACTGTGATTACAGCTCCTGCTAAAAAATAGGTAGCACCTCTTCACTGATCCTGCCAGTTGTAAGAATTTAACTTTATCCTTTCCTTTAAATGTATATATAAATTTTTAAAATCTGGTGAGAGGGCCCAAGAATCAGAAATGTTCACACAATCCCAAACACAAAGCATGTTTTTCTCTATATGGTATGCTCATTTTTTTTAAATTTCAGAAAGATGGCTTTGGCAATATGGAACCTGTGAGTCTACACTAAGAGTTTATAGAACAACACAGAGATTAAATCAGTCTTTGTTGTTTTGGCGTTAACTAATTTTTAAAAGTGATTCACATGCACAGTTGAAAGGAGATCTGTTATATAAAACTGGCAATAAGTGTTTCTTTTTTTGTTGGTTGTTTTGAACATGCTCCTTGGACAAACCCCACAACACAAAATATACCCGCGTGTTCTTTCCTTCCCCTTTCTTTTCTGTTGACTTAGTTTCGTTTAGCTTAGGTGATGTTGCTGGTAAATGCTTTCTTGCAGGGTGTGGAAGAGGGAATGCACGTGGCCAAAGTAATGAAAACTGCAATAATTGTCGTTGTTTTAGGTTCCTAAAGGTGGGGTCAGGAGTGGAGGTGAAGGAACTAACTGCTAATGCACGGGTGTATTAAGTCAAATGGATTGTGTTTTCAAACACACGTTTTTGTGTGTGTAAAAATGGCTAGATCGATTCTCATTATTATGTCCAGATTCCTCTCAGTTTTTAAGTAATGCTAATCAGCACTGGGACTTGGGGTGAAAACAGTGTGAAACTGAAAGTTGGAGCCCACATCCTTCTGTAAGGGAGAGTAGTTTTTAATTAGAATTTGATTTTTTTTTTTGTGCCTGTGTGAATGCAGTCATATCTGTCAGATGCATGTGGACTGGTTTTCCTACAGTGTGTGCATTGATAGAGCTGTGTATTAGAGAGGAAGAAGTTGTCCTGATATATATATGGGCTTATTAGTTTGTGCACTGAGGTGTGCCAGACTCTAAATTAATAGCAACACAAAAACTTCTTAGGTAAATGTTGGATGTATGTGACAGAGAACAGTGAGGGTTTTTTTGAGAAGGCTTGCTAAGATCTTGTTCCCCCTACTTCTAACCTTTATAGCTTTCTAGACCTTTACTTCTTTTTTCTTTCCTTTTTGTTTGACAGATCTCTGTGCATTTTGCCTGATACAACTTCTGGGGGAAAAAATAAAATCGTATCAGTGTGCAGGTCTCGCATAGCAGAGTTAATTCGTTAGAGTGCTAAAGGCTAATTATATAATGAAACAAGCAATACTTCCCTTTGATATGAAATGCTCTTCGTGGCAAAGCAAGTTTCATGTGCTTATGGTGGTACTAAGCAGGAGTGTGAGTGAAGGGTAGCAGGTTAACCAGTGCAAGGTGCACCATGGTTTTCTTATTCTTAGGTGAAAGTGAGAAAAGGAAGGTAAGATTTTAATTAACAGGACCTCTCTGTCTCTCCTATCATAAATGTAGGTTAGCAGGGGAGTATGTGGAAAAGTGAAAAAAAGTTTTTCACATCTGAGAAAAGTTCCAGAAGTGTCTTACTAGGTTCAGTACTGAAATTTGTTCTTGAAAATGTAGTGTATCCTTCTCATACAATGTAATTCAGTGTTAAGAATTACAAATTTATGTTTTCACAGTGCCTGCCAAACAAAGTTATTGCCTAGGTCCCCATGGGTCTAGACACAATGAGATGTGACAGTAGAACATGGCTGTCCTTCCAGGTAGCTTATAACCTAAGCAGGGGAGCAGTATGGGCTAGCACTTTATAACTGAGGACAAGTACCCCGTCTTTAAGTAAAGACAGAATGGGAGGTATTGGCAGGGAGCAAAGAAACTCATCAGAGCAAATGGACTATGGAAGTGATGGTTAGAGCAGCCTCGGTTGTGGATATTGTCTGTTCATAATGCTGGACTAACACATTGAATGACAAGCAAGGTGATAGTAGTGGGTGCTGGGTATAAGGAAGGTTCAGATAGAGACTGCTTCTTCTGTGTTTGCACATAAAAGACACACAGAAAATGTTTGTTAGAAGTAGGCCGAAATCCTAGTTTGGACAGGTGTGTAACTGAGAGACCTGGAAGTTGACAATATAGAGGTGTTTGAGGATGTCACTGAAATTACCTGAGAATGGGTGTAGAGTTATGTAGGATGAAAGTTGTTAAGGCTTCTCCATCTCTTCAGGGATAGTTAAGAGAGGGGAGAGCACAAAGAGTGAGATAGATAGGTATGTACATAGTGGGGGGAGAGAGAGAGAGAGAGAGTAGTCTGCGATGTTGAAGGCAGCTTAGAGAACCAAATGCCGTATCAGTTGCGAGGTGCCATTGCGAAGAGGTCAACGGAGACCTTGGGAAGAGATTCAGTGGACTGTGTGTGGGAGATGCTGAACAGGAATGGGTTCAGTTCTGAACTGGCAACAAGTAATTCTTGATCTACTTTCACATCTTTGTGTTGAATATGTTGATAAGGTTGGGAAGGTGTGAGATCAAAGAGCTTTTTTGTTTTTGGTAAAATGGGAGAGCCTAAGTTTGTAATGTGAAAGTCTTTGTTTTTAATGTGAAGACAGAAGAGAATGAGATGTGAGAAAGATGAAAGAAGATGAAAGTGTGTCAGTGGGAAGCAAAAGGAACTTGGAGAGCAGATAGTATGGCTATTCTTGTAAGGAAGACGAGATCGGACCAATGATTTAGCTAGCATAATATATCAAAAAATGACTATCAGAAGATGCCTATGGGAAAATAAGAACAGGATGCATATATGTAATACATTTCCCTGACTTTCTGTCCTATTGTCATCATAGGACAGAAAGAAATTGGTGAGCTACTGTGTGAGAAGGGAGTGATGCAGAATCAAGAGGCGATTTGAAAAGCTGCTGTGACTGCAGGTGGTTGTCCAGCAGTGGAGGTGGCAGAATAGAAGTAGTAAAGTAATAATTAGTTGTTATTTCACTAGCAGAAAACATGGCCACTTGCTGGTTGTGTTCCCTCAATGCAGGAGCAGAAACAAAAGTAGGCTTTGGGGTGGGCTCAGCCAGCCTTGGGCTTGGCAAGATGGACCAAGTGATGATAAAAAAGCATGGCAAAAGAAGGCTGTCATTGCTCTGCATGCCAGTGGAAGAAAGGTTGGAAACTAGGTGGGAAGCTGTTGATTTGAGTGGATAACAGTGACTCTAAATTTTAAATGTCTTATTGATAAAGATTTTAAGTAATGAATTTATCTGCATTATAGCAAATAAACTTGGCAAATAGAGCAAATAAGCTAGTAAAAATCGACTGATTTGAACAATAGTACAACTCATACAGTAGAGTTGTCTCAGCATAAATCCTCCATGTAGATCCTGTACTTGAAAATAAAAGCAAATAGAATAGTTGATTTTTGTCTCAAAATAATATCCATATGGCAGGGTTGTTCTGAAGGAGCTACAGATAATGAATAGTATACACCAGATTGTTTGTGACAAGTGTCTTGGACAAAAATTCTTAAGGCTGCCATATAACTAAAGAAACATGATATATTTTTGATTGACCTATTTTTCTTTTTTTCTAGATAAAAAGATTTTTTTTTTTTAAAGCCAGTTGTTCTCAGCCATGCTTTCTTTAGTGATACAAATTGGGTAGTCAAATCATGCTGATACTTTTGATGGAATGAGATATACATTTATTTTTGGAAAAGACTAACTTTCCTTTTGTATGTCCCTGGAGAAAAAAATTAAGTAGCTTTTTTTTTTAGGGAGAGCTAGTGGCCATTTCTGCTTATTTAGGTAGGTGAACTATTTTCTTGTTCTGATGGATAAAGGCAGGTTAAAGATCACCCTGCAGAAAACTGAATGCAATCTCTTCTGTATAAATTATATTGCTAAAACAGCGTATGCTGGAAATTGGTGCTGGTGGTGGTGGCTGTCGTGGCTTAACCCCAGCCAGCAACTCAGCACCATGCAGCTGCTCGCTCACTTCCCCTGACCCAGTGGCATGGGGGAGAGTCGGGAAAAGGAAAACTCTCGTGGCTTGAGACAAGAACAGTTTAATAGGACAGAAAGGATGAAAGTAATAATGATAATAACAACAATAATAAAGTAACAATAATAATAAAAGGGTTGGAATATACAAAACAAGTGATGCACAAAGCAGTTGCTCACCACTTGCTGACCGATGCGCAGTTCATTCCTGAGCAATGCCCCTCCCCAGGCCAACTCCCCCAGTTTATATACTGGGCATGATGTCCCATGGTATGGAATACCCCTTTGGCCTGTTTGGGTCAGCTGTCCTGGCTGTGTCCCCTCCCAACTTTCCTGTGCCCCTCCAGCCTTCTTGCTGGCTGGGCAGGAGAAGCTGAAAAGTCCTTGACTTAGTCTAAACACAGCTTAGCAACAACTGAAACCATCAGGGTGTTATCAACATTCTTCTCACACTAACCCAAAACACAGCACTGTACCAGCTACTAGGAAGACATTTAACTCTATCCCAGCTGAAACCAGGATAGTGGTAATCGGGTAGTCTTCCACCCAGAACCAGCCACAGATGAAAACTGTCATGTGAGCTCTTGAAGTGCTTTGCTTAGTCTCCATCAGTGAGCTTTTCAGGTGGCAATAAAACAGTAGTGTCTCAAAGTGGCAAATATGCTTTTGAAGCTACAGTACAAGGTAATCAGTCATGTTCATCCTTGCAATTTCCCATTCCAACTTTGTCTAACATCACATTTATATTTGTACTTCTGCTTATCTGTTGCTAACATTGTACATTGTGATTTTATTAGTATACAATGTTTGTTCAGGTCTGTGACAATGTCAATGTATGTAACTGATAAATCTGTTGTTACATAAACTTCTTTTGAAAGATGGCGCTAAGCATTACGTCTGTCATGTAACCTACCATCTGCTTGGCACAATGTAATTAAAGTGGAAATACCACCATGTGAACAGGAAAAGTGCCATCCTGGTATGCGGTATGCATGACTTGAGGTAGCTGGGAGTACAGTTCTTCCTATTGCCTGGTGGAATGGCTGCAGTGTACCTTAAAGGGCTGGAGGGAGGTGGAAAAAGTAATTATTTTTAAGGCTTTGGCAGGTACCTGTCCATAGAGCAGCTGCGTTTTGAGTTCCAAGTGGTTGTCTTTCAAGATCATGAACACGTTACTGACATGAAAAATGGTATTTTTCAGAAACAGTTTTAAACGTCTCTTCCTGTGCACGCAGACTGTGCTTTGCTGTGAGTTTGCACAGGAGTGTCCTGTGTCACCCAGGCACCTGAGGTCCTTGGTAAGGGAGCACAGGCGCAGGTGACAGGTACTGGGGTTGCGTCCCTGGGTCTTCATGAGCCGTGCTACAAACTCCCAGAGTGCTGATGCAAGAGCCTACAGTACAATTCTTAAATTCGCTTCCCACCTGAGAAAGTGTGCATCACAGGACAGCTAGAAATGCACAGGCCCATGAGATGGGTTCTGCTTCTGGTGTGAATCTTATTGCAACCTTCTTTCAGATCAAAATCCTTCTTCAAAGCAGTATGGACCATAGCAGCCAGTTGGGTCACAGAACCTAGTTCTCTGGAAACAGTATCTTCCTATGAAGCGTTTCTATTCTGCCACATGAAGAAAGGGCAGAAACTGCTGGATAGCTAAGCTGCATGTTTATTGTAGTGGGAACAATGTTTTCAGTGGGAACTATTGTCTCTGAAATTGATACATATGAGAACAATTACATATTTTTAATAAAATTGTGCTCACCTTTTAGTTGGGTGATAAAGTGTGAACAGGTTAGCTTGCAGAAAGCTGTTCCCAAAGACAGAACAAAGCGAGTGTGTCGTTTTTCCCAGGGAAACAATAGGCTTATGTATTTTACCAGAATGGAAAATTTTACAAAACATTCAAAGGCTGTGCTGTGGGAAGTGAGGTTAGCTGACAACACGTGTAGTCCTTCAGTTGATTGGGATACACAGAACAGTCTTAAAAATTGTACATTTAATCAGCTTGCTTTCAGACTTAAGAATTTCAGACTTAATGCTTGACAACTGGAGATGGTACAGTCTACAGCACATTGCCTTAAAAAAAGGGATGCTCTTTGGGGAGGTACACTATTAAGAACCTATCAGTACTTACATTTACCAATTGAAAATTTGTCAGTCTGTTTCACTGAAAGGCTAAAGTAATTTGAATCCTCTGTAATAAAGTCTGCTGTTCCTCAAAGTGAGCTGGAAGTCTCCTGAGGTTTTAGGGCAGGGAGAAAATCTGGGGGTTCTGTAGCTGACTGGAAAATTTGCACATGGTGAAAGCACTTTTAAAGTTCATACCATTTGAAGGTACGGTGCGGGACTTCGTTGTTGTTCACTATAACTTAGGTGAATGATGAAGGTCCCACTGTATAAGTATTTCTGCAATCCTAGTTGACTGTCATAAGCAAAGACTTTTACTAAGGCTTTGCCTCTTGAGTAGCATAGCCTATTTTATAAAATAGTCCAAGCAAGTGCTTGACAAAACAGTAAATGTGATACCACAGTGAATACTAAAAGAGAGTCTTACCGTGTATATCTAAAGGTGAGTTTGCTTATAGAGCAAAAGAGAATAATACCTGCCAAGCAAACTGAGTGTCAACCTTTCACTGTGAGAATAGGGCAAATACACAATTCTTTTCTTTTGGACCCTGTTCCAAATTGATAGTATATTCTCTTAACATTCTCAAGATAATACATTGGGGGGGGGGTGTGTGTTCTTTAATGGCAGTTGTTTTTGCAAATATCAGCCCTCATGGTATTACTCTTCCAGTCGTACTGAGGATGAGCTATATTTGAAAATAGCAAGCATTCAGGACACCTTAAGTAACAGCTGCTTTTCAGAAATTTTAGCTTTGTTTTTCCCTATTGGCCTTGAGATGTATGTAACTCCTTTTCCCTGAATTTGTCTACCAGTTCTAATCACAGTGTTCTCTTGAAAAACAAAAATTAAAGAGTTTTTCCCAAGAAGTCGTGGTGTTTGTCCTTATGCAAATTGTAGTTAAATTACAGGAACGAATAGGAATGATCTGTCCTGCTTTTTGTTAAATAATTAAATGAACTATCCAAATCTTAAAATAAAAATAGTAGATCTTTAGAGTTTGCTTAGGAAAAGCCCTCTGTAAATAATTTGAATAGTGTGATTCCAAATATACTTGAGTTGAACAAAATTCTGCTGGTTTTTGTTACGGGTGGGTATTGTTTTACTGGTTTTAATGCTAAACCTCCAGTATTGCTTGTAAGAATGCATTTAAAGTGATCGGTTGAATTTAGGTTCTGAAGTCTCATGTGCACAAGTTTAGTATAATAAAGTTACTGTATTCTTAAAAATGAAATCACTTAGTATGTCCAGTGAGAAGAGTTTCATAATTTTCACCTTTTTCCTTAAAAGTTTATTCTGGGCTATAAACCAGTTTTCTGATACGGGAGTGGCTTAAACTTAATGCAAATATTTTAACTCACTTTTTATCTGCAAACGTTTACTCTAAAGGATGACAGCTCTTAATTTACATTCCAGGTTTTTCCACAGTAAAGCCTGTTTTCTTGTTTTGCAATTTTTGTTTTGCAGAAACTTAATATGATTCCTATATTCATTATCAGTTACATGCTAGTAGCACCTCCATCTAATATGTGGTTTTACATTGCTCAATAAGGCCCATAGCATATTACATAAATAGTCATGTGTAGATTAGTAATGACTTTCACAAATGGTAGACACGGTATCGTCTAGCTGTGGTATATACCTAGTTGTATTTTATTTTTCACTTCTGGGAAGTAATTTTTCCTTATATAGGCGTCCAGCTGAAAAGAGACTTGAGAAAAGGCACTGGCGCACTAGAATGCATTTCCTTTGCATGTTTCTAATCCCAACGTGAATTTAAGGTCACTTTTTAAGAAGCAGGTTAGACGTACAACTTTTTTGACACAGGAAAATACATTTGGGATTGTCATTTAAATATGTTGCATTTGTAAGTGAATGTGAATCCCACTCCTGTTATACCCCTGTGTAAAAAAAAAATATTTTTCTCTTTATAGAACTGACAGTGCATCAGCTGACCAGGACAATTTAAAATACTCTTCATCCAGAGATCGGGGCAGTTCTGCCTCCTATGGATTACAACCCTCAAATTCAGCTGTGGTGTCTCGACAAAGACACGATGATATCAGAGTCCACACTGACATACAGAATGAAGAAAAAGGTACACAGATTGCTGTTTTGTGTGTAAAATTGTGAGGGGACATTCAAAGAAAGGCAGTAAACTTGAAATGGTGGAGAATTTTTTTTCCTTTTCCAAAAAAAAGGCAGTGAACTGATAAAACTCATTGCCACAGTATCACTGTGATGAAAGATTTATCAGAGATCAAAGAAATGTTGTGGTTGATATGAATAGTGAGAAAAATACGCAGTTGCATTAGGAGAAGAACGTAAGAGAAGACTTAATGCATTAACGGAATAAGCAAGCACATTTTTCTAAAGAATAGTATTCTGAATGTGTCTGATCTTCAAATTGTAATTTTTTCTGTACTGTCTGGTGCTTCTGGTATTGAAAATGGACTGCTTGATTAAATGGGCTACTAATCTGTTATATTACCTATTGCAGCTTTGCTGGAATCTTTGTTTGGGAATCAAATCTATGTTTTGTCATTAATGGGAATTTCTACTTCTGTGTGCCTCAGCCTGACTTCATGTAAATTGTGTGATGTATGGTTCATACAATTTTTTTTTGTTTGTTTTTCTTTTGAGACTGGAAATACTTTCTGTAGAAAGTAGCTAAAAATTCAGAATCGTAGCTTTTTCACCTTTATGAAAAAGCATCTGTATTCTAATTTTTTTTTAATTGTCAAATACAGGTATGAAGTAGGAGGATTTTTACTTGCAGAGTCACTTTTTAGGCTATGTAAATTTTCTTCAGGCAGGCCAGACTCAGAAAAATCTCGCAGGAATATTAGTGTGGGAGTTTTTGTTCAGGAACCTAAAAAGCATCCGCACTCCCCCTGCTTCTCTGCCCTGTAACTATCTGTGAAAAATTGCTACATCTTAGGGGAAGTTACAGCTGGGTGGCTGATGCAAATTTTTTTTTTTTTGTAAGTAGTAGGTACTGTTACTAGGAAGCAGGAGCATGAAACAGGTATTTTTTTATCTGTATACCTTGAGAAAGTTAAGATTTGGTTAACTGACAGAGAAACTGCTTAGAAAGTGAGTATATTTGTCAGTGTGTCTGCTAACATGGAGAGTTTCACTGTGTTTCACACAGACAGGCATGGTAGGTTATTATACTTTGAAGTGTGCTAGTATTTAAAGAATGTACTGACAGTATAGTGAAGTAAGTTTCAGACAAATTCAATAAGGTAGTTTGTGAAGTTGCTGGGAAAGTGCCATTTGAAAAGAAAAATGCACCTCTCTCTCCCTCAAGTACTTTATCTTACAGGGCATGTCTCTGCTAGCTCAGCACTTGTAACTCTGCTATTTTGTTCAGGTGTGACTTGAAGAGAGATGATTAGGATATTCTGTACTATAAAACCAAATTGCAAGTATCTCTAGTTCATTTTTATTTTTGGAGAAATTTGTAAGCTTACAGATGCAGAATAGTTTCTTTGTTTACTAAGATTTTTCAATTAATCTGTTGGAGTCTGCCAGCGTGGAATTTTCATTTTAAGAACTTCTGGCTTTTTTATCCTGGATAACCATATGTCATAAGCACCTAGAATCCCTGAGAAGATATTCCAACCCCTCCCCCTCCCTCCCTCCCCAGTTTCTGGTGTTGATAATAAAAATGACTTCTGACTTGATAATTTCTAGAAGTTGTTCAGGTTTTCAGACCCCAGGAATGGGAGGTTCTGCAGCCTCCCTTAGCAGCCTGTTTAGTGCTTTACCACTATCCTGGTGAATAAATGTTTTCTCATATCCAGTTTGAATTTCCTTTGCTGCAGCTTATGAATGTTGACTCCTGTCCTTTTGCTCTCCATCTGTAAAACTAGTCTGGCTGTCTTTTTTTTTTTTTTTTTTTTTTTTTAAATAACCCTTCACATTAACTAGTGGAAGACTGCAATTAGTTGTCTCCCCTTTGTTTTCTCTCCTTTACTTTGTAAAACAAGACAGGGGAATTGGAAGCTTAAGTTTTTAAAATTAAATAGAAGGCTCTTGGATTTCTACTTACAGGTGAGATGTTCTCCCTTCCTGCAACACTTTCCTCCCTTTTGCATTGTAATTAGAATGTGCTCAGGGTCCTTACTGCTAAAAAGATACTGCACTAGTATTTGTATGTCTTGGTATCTGCATATTTATGCTAAAATTAATAACAGTGACATAGCTGATCATATTCTCACTTGGTCTCAGATTTAACACTTAAAGGGAAATGAATAGAATTTGTATATATTAGGATTTTCAAAAACTTTTCAGACCACGAGATAACTGAAGAGGGTTATAATGTGGCATTTACAACCTTATTGCCAAAAAACCTGATTGCCTTGCTGTTTTTTAGTTACTCTCAATGACAATTTGTTTCATATTGTTACCAAAGATGTACCATCTATATGTCAAGTGGGAGAATATAAGTTTGTGTTTAATTCATTTAAGGTAATGTCAAATACGCTGTAGCAAATACTACATGCCTTTGCAGACAACCAAAAAAGCTGGCGTATTTTGTGTGCTAGAGGGAAAGTACGAAGTAACTAAAAACTCCAGTAGTATATGGTAGTATGTCTGTTTTTGATAGTTGATGTTTGTGGTCGAAGTGCGTGATTATCTGACATCTTCAGTTCAACTAATTTCTTTGTTGCTTTGAATTTTAGTGGTATACTTCTGTTTAGTTATAATTTCTTTCATTGGACAGTGTTGGTTTGTTATGACAAAATAATGTTAAAGTGGCATACATACTAGTTTATGTTTAAAAATTGAGTTTAATGTTGTAAATCCAAATATACACAGATTATCTTTACTGCAATTGTAATTAACTAATTACAACTGAGACTTGGCATGGATTTTCTGCAATGGTTAGGTAGTCCCATGTGTACAGAAATACACAAACTTTTACCAGTAGTTCACAGCTTCTTTTTATCAAAAGCTTTGCCTTCAAAATGACATTCTTTACATCTATTAAGGTCCAAATTCACCTGCTGTTTGAACTTATCTTTTTATCATGCTGAAGTCTTGGTAGGCTGCCTCTTTTTATGGAGAACCACCTCTCCTTTTCCCTAGGCTTTCTTTTATACACTGATGCAGGTGGAATTGTGGAAATACCTTTTCTGAAAGAAGTCTTGCATATCTCTTGTTGTTCTGGGTTTAATTTTATTAGTTGATTCTTCCCTGTCTCGGGCAGGAAATGTGCTTTAGAAAGCTGCCTGCACAGCTGCCTCGAAAATGAGCTCTAATACATAGAGTGAAGTATTGGGCAGGCTCAGGGGGCAGTTTCACTTTTCCACAGTACTGCAGACAAAGAACCTGCCCCTCAAAGTGGTGTGGCAAACTGGAAAAAATCTTGGTTTCAGCATTTGAGTATGTAGATTCTTGTGGATCTAGGAGTATAAATAATTGAATTACTCAAAATGATACTTTTATTTCCATTTTATATTGTTACCAAAGATGTACCATGTGTCTCAAGTGGGAGAACGTAGGATTGAGTTTAATCAATTTAAGATAATGTCAGTATTAGTGTGTGAAAATACTCTTTTATGTTTAGGGGGAGTTGTTCAGTCTGTACATGTAAATAATCTGTGGCTTTTTAAAATCTTTCTCTTTTTTTTTTTGGCCATTTTACTGAGCCTGTGTGGTGGATTTATAACAAAAACAGAGTGGAAATTTGATGTGCATAATCGAGGAGCAAGTATGTGAACGTATCTAGCCACGTGTACTAGCAGTTTGACCTGAAGGACCTTGTAAAATATAGGGTCAAAAGTAATAATAAGAAAACCCCAAATGCAACAAAATTGATGTTAAGATTCACTGCAATAGACATTTTTTTTCATATCCTTCAAAAAAAGACTGATTAGATTCTGAATATGTGACCTGGAAACTTTCAGGGCATAACAAAACATTTTAGCTTCCTTTTTCACTTTCACATGCAAAAGAAGGTGGTAGAGGATAGGGCTGCTAATTTGCATATGAATTGAATAACTCATAACATAGTACGCTACTGAATATATGGTCTGATAGCCTGTTTTAATCTCATGTTGGTTTTTCCACAGGTGGCTACAGTGTCAATGGAGGATCTGGGGAAAATACTTATGGTCGGAAGTCGTTGGGGCAAGAGCTGAGAGTTAACAATGTGACCAATCCTGATTTTACCAGTGTTCCACATGGGAATCGTGCTTTAGCCACAAAAGACATGAGGAAATCACAGGGTAAGGATACGACAGACTTTCAGGAAAAGAGGATGTCTTTTGGCAACCTCTCTTGTGTTTAGAATATGGAAAGTTTGCTATGATTAGGCAAGCTATATGGATTTTATTTTTTGTGATAAATGATTAGATGATGTTGATGGAAAGTGTAATTTTGTATTTACTGTTCCGTGCATTGAGACTTCCTCCATAGGTTAGGCAGATCTCTTGACTGTATGGCTTATGCTATCAATCTTTAAATTTCCTTTACCTTTTGAACCCTTATCCAGGTTAGCCATGTTTGGCAAAGAGATCAAGGGCTCCAAGAAGGAGAATTTGCTCTTAGGTTTGTTGAAAATTGATGTCTGAATAAAAGGTTGTTAATTAACGAGTCCCTAGTGCGGGAAAACCTGCAACAGTGAACTCAACCGTTATCTGTTCTCACTAGCCTGCAGGTCAACTAGTCATCACATAATACCAGCTGATTAGTCAGTAGATGTGTACTCCTGAATCAGGCACAATTCATACTCCCTCTTGCTGAGCTGAGGATTAGAGGCCAGGGAGGAACTGGAGGCATCGTAAGAATGTGGGCAGGTTGTGGGAGATGCAGCGAGAGGAAATCTGGAGTTGCAAGAGGGTGCAAGAATGCTGGTCACATGTTTTTGAGGAAGAAGTCTTCACTTTTCCCACTATTTGGGTTTAAATCATAGTTGTTTTTTTTTTTTTTTAAAGAACAATGTTATTCCAAGAACTTTTGAATGAGAATAGAAACTTTGTTATGACTAAGCACTGTCATTTATTACATCACTTGGTAGTTGAGCCACTGACAAAAACTGTGACCGCTTTATGCCAGGCACATTATAAACATATGAGGACATAGTGTTTCTCCTCGGGGATTTATATTTCAGAGGTGGCAAAAGTTGAAAGAAGGGTGTTCAGTGTGCTTTGTGGGTGGAAGAACTGAGGTGCTAGTGGTGACATGACTTGCAAAAGCCTGATCTTTGGAATGAGTTAAACTCAGACTTTATAATCCCATTCTGGTGTCTTGATATAAAAATTATTCAGTCCTTTTAGTGTCTTAAATTACATCTATGTAGAGGAAATAGAGAATTGTCTAATAAAGAACTCTGTGTAATAATCCTGGTAGTGGACTTGTGCATGAATTTACTGTTGGTACTGGCAGAAAATTCAGGCTGTTCTCCTAGGTTTGTGAGCACCTCTTTAATCCTTAAAATGTTAGGAACTATAATTTCAAGTGTCTGAAGTCACTGCCTATGACTTGCATGCTGCTGTATGTGTTCTGTCCTCTAGATGTCAGATTTCAAGAGTTTCTCCTTTTAAACTGGGCTGTCTTTGTGATTGTTGTAGGTTTCAGCAAGTCATTTTGATTTTTTATCTTCAACATACAATGGGATTGTGTTGCAGCAGGATCTTATTTTTTAAATTCTTCTGTATTTTCTTGTTTATTAGTGTGTGCATTGAGCAATTTTTAAAATAATTGTCTTCTGTGAGTGAGTTAGCATGTGGCTTGAGACCTTGCTGATTTTTCTGTATTAATTTCCATTGTAACCAAGCTTTAAAGGAACTTTCATTCTTGTTTGCATATTTTTTTTTTTTGAACTATTCCATTTGAACTTTCAAAAATTTTTTTTTACCCTGGTCTGCTGACCTACTACTACCGTCCAGGTTTTAAAGAAAATGGTAGATGTGGTACACCCCTGGGCAGGCTGCATTCTTCCTGGTAGTCCTTTTCTTTCTTCTCCAGGGCTGATCAAATTTTTTGGGTAGGTAACTGCACTAGGCCCATCTTTCTGAAGTTTGGCTATGTATTGACCATTGGCAGACAAGCCTTGGACCACAGCTGCTAGCTCGACTCTGTGCACAAATACAAGATCTTCAGATGCAAGTGATCATCTATCAGGGATTGTAGTTATTAGTCTGACACCATCACTCAGGAAGACCTCAGATACTGCTTCAGAAGGTGTCTTTGCTGATCGTGATTTCTTGTATGTTTCTCGCCAGACATGTGGCTTTTTGTCCACTACTAAAGACTGTGGTTTCCAGATAAAGCAAGGGAAAAGAATCTTAATTCTTCCTAAATGGACGTGTATGCCTTAATCTTCTGTAAAATCAGTAACTTCTTAAAACAAGTCCTCTTCATGCCTGTCAGATAACATCACAACATGTCGTATGTATTGTGCTAGCTAGGAACAAAATGTAGATTTGATCCTTCAGACCCTTATTGCTGTTTTCAAGTTTGCTAAGCCTGTCTAATCCTTCAGAATTTCAGGTGTCTTCAAAATTAATTGCTTAAACTGACGCCTGGCAAGAAACAGATTATAAAAGCCTATTTTATTCATACTCTCTTTAAGTCAAAAAATAAAGGCATGAAAATAAGTTTGAGAATATTCTTTGTGACTGTAATACAGAAGACATGCTCTCCTGTAGATGATGTCATGACCTATAAGTTACTGGCCTGTGGGTGGGTTCATAGGATTCTGTAATACACAAGGACACAAAGGTTTTTGTTTCTTAAATTTATTTCAAGTTACTACAAATTACCACTAGTAAAGCAAGTATATACTTATGATTACTTATATGCACGCCTATATATACTATTCAAAATGTTACCAGTACAGCACCCAACAAACTTCTCCCAGGAGCGGGGCCAGCTGATGACAGAGAAAGTCTCACTTCAAGGATGATCTGCATCAGGGAGCCTGGAGTCAGTCAGGTGTCCCCAGCAAGGGTGCGGTCTGTCCAGGAGATCTCGTGCAGTGAAGTCTTTGCAGGGGGAGCTTTTGGCGAGAAGCTCCACTTTGGGTAGAAAGCAAGTTATTTTTATATTGTTAGAGATGTAAGGGAGTGTAGGACGCAACCACCTGGAGCCACTGGTAGCTTTTACTAACTACTGTTTTTCATCTGGAACAGCCAAGATGATGCCGTTTTCTGACCAATGTTTGCTTTCCCAGTCAGTTTTTCTTGTTGGAGCAGCCGATAGCTGTTGCCAATTCCTGCTTTCCGAGGATGTTTTCCAGCATGACAGTCATATTTTTCACCTTTCCAGACAAGTTTGTTGTTGCAGGTTCTTGGTTTTGCGCTTATCAAGGGTATCTTGGGATGTCTCAGGTTCTTAGATACCCAGCTGCCCTTCAAGAGCGCCCCGGGTTCTCAGGCTAGCAGTTCACAGGCTGCTACACATCTTCTGTCAGTATTTTTCCATTATAACTTCCCCATTATAACCAGGTTGCCTTTATGGCTCCTCCCATCGGATGACTGATGTGTAACATACCAAAGAAAAAAGCTGTCTGTAGTTGTCTTGGGTGCTTTTGTAAGAGTCATGGTGCCTAAGAAAACCTCATCATTCCATGAATCCTCTAATTCTAATCACCATGAAACATCTAATGTTAAAATTTTCAAAAGAAACTTTGTTTCCTTTTTGCAAGTGAGGGAAGTGAATTATTCATATGAATTCATTGTAATTTGTACTTAAATCAGGTAAACTGAGTTGTGACCATCACTGGTATCAATAGTGCTATTGGTCAACTTAAATGAAATGTTTTCTTAAGATGCTAATTCTCCTGTATTATCCACTTAAATCAATAGCCACTGCACCTCTGCACGGTGTATACTTTTGTTCCTCAATAGAGGAAGAGTATATCTATTTTCCTTTTCAAAGCAGATCCCTGCTAGCTCTCGGAGGACTACCCATAATCTTTCTTTGTGTGCCAAAATGATACAGAAAATCTTGTTTCTTGGTAGTTGTTTGAGCTTAAATCTGGTTCTTTGCTTCAAGAAGCAGCTTTGTTTGTCCCCACAAGGGTTTTTTAAAATATTATTTGTTGAATTGGTTTTGTTTATATATTCAGTCAGAAGTCTGATTTAACCTTACCATGTCCCTTTTTCAGTTTGATTTATGTAGAAGGGAACTAAATCCAGGTTTTTGTGTAGAAGTAAACCAGTTCTGCTTAGTTCTGAATGAGTTCTTCCCAGGTACTGGGCTGTCCACTGGAAGAAACGAAAAATTTTGGTAGTTAAATTACATTTTACATTTCATTTTCTTCATGGTGGCTTTAAAACAAATAGGAATTTTTAAAACTTTTTTCTCATTACTATTATGACTTAGTGAGTCCACAAGTATACATTTCAGACAATACAGATGTTACTGATCAAATGCTGTAGAGAAAAGAAATAATTGCCTTTTCTTTTTCAGAGCGATCGTTGTCTTATTCTGACGAGTCTCGACTGTCAAATCTTCTTCGGAGGATTACTCGGGAAGACGACAGAGACCGAAGACTGGCTACTGTAAAGCAATTGAAAGAATTCATTCAGCAACCAGAAAACAAACTGGTTAGTAATTTTTACTTCTTCCATAGCGCCAGAGTATTTCTTGTTTTATAAAACTGCCTTTTTAAAAATGAGTATTGAGATATATCTGCAAGGAATATCTTATATACAAGGAATTTCCTTCCACATCAAAGGAAAATGTATTCCTGGGTTGCCTGTCCTTTTTCTGGCATTCAGGAAATTTTTTATTGCTTGATTACTTATGACGTATTGCCTTAAAGCAAACTACTGAATGCAGGAGCTGTAGGAATAAATATGGCATTCATGTGGGGTTTTTTTGCCTGGTCTTAGCAATATCCTCTGGATCCTTCAACAAGGAAACAGAGGAAAAGGAAGTAAAATGTTTTGTCTTGTTTGACAACTGTTTCTGTATTTTAAATTAAAAATATGCTGATATTTTTTTGATACTGCAAGATATACAGTCTTGTGAATAGCTCACCTTAGAGTTACTCAGTTTTCTAGTTAAACACCTTTGTATGTGGATTCCTGTTTACAGGAAGAGAACAAAATACATCTTTGTTTTCGCTACATCTTTGGTTTTTTTAATGGGTTATTGAACTTTCTAATATCCTCAAATGTTTCTTAAGGATTGGGGGGGAGGAGGGGGGAAGTATCCCTCTGTGGGTATACCTTTTTAATATTACTTATTTTGAAGTGAGGTATTAAGACTATTTTGTCTGACACATCTCCCCCACTCTTTTGGAGAGCTTAGGAGTTCTCCAAGTATAGAAAAAGCAGGAAGTGATGGTTTAATACCCTGACGCTCATTTACAGGCAGTGCTGTGGTATTTCAGTGGTGGGTTATGTGTCTATCCATATTTATAAGAAGTTGGTTCATTCTCTCATTATATATTAATTAACCAGTGGTAATTGTGCTCTTTTCCAAAAGGTGTGACACTTAAACATTGAGACTTTTCTATTCTGTGCACCTAGGTATAAGCAGACCGTGTGCAAGCTTAGCTAATACTTCAGCTTTCCGCTGAAAGAAAACCCTTGTTACTACAAGGGTTTGGGGAGTAAATGCTTTCCAGAATTATTCTGTGATGTTTTTTAATTACTTCCATTACTCTCAATGCATTTTTTTCCCCAGTTATTTTTGTAACTGCGTTTTATTTAGGTTTATTGATATCTCAGAACATATTGGAATTGCCATTCTAATATCCAACTCAGTGGTGACAAACTTGGTACTTGTTAGTGGTCAGAATGTTAAAAGTTTGTCACTGAGAAACTTTTCTTTAAACTTCTCCCAGCTCGCTAATGAGAACAAGATCAGATGCCAAGGGATACCCATGATGTCAAGCCTAAAACTTTATAATGGATGGTATTTAACCTAGCAGTAGCTCCTGCAGTTCTTGACGTTATTAAGTGTAGTTTAACAGAGTTCTTCTCATTCTCAGGGTTGAAATGTGTGTTCAACAAAGGTAAAGTAGTAAAAGTCACTAGGCAGTGGCATTGTCATGTAATGGCATCGTCATGTAATGGCATCATGCTCCAGCTTCTAAATTGTATAGATGCCTTCTCCTGTCTCTTTTGTAGCATCTTTTGCAGATACCAGGCACATTTTTAAAATGTCCTTGCGAGTTCTGAGGGGCAAGCATGTGGTCCTCTTTCTCTCTCTGTCCCCCGCCCTGCCCCCCAAAGTGACATTGCTCAAAACTTAACAACAAAAACTAGATAACATCCACTGTGTTAAAGTTTAATAACTTTCTGAAGAAGAGAGAACAAACCTTTTTATTAACTTATCAAGAAAACTTCTTGTTAATATCTTACACAGTTGCAGCTAATGCATTATTTTGCAACTCAACTCACTAATGTGGTTTTTTTAGTGCATATTAGGAAAACAAGTATTTCTGGTTCTGCTTACTGAGAAGCACTGGTTCATCAATAATGTTTCGTCCCCCAAAATAGCACTCCATTTCTCTGCAAGTCCGGATTGCCTAAGAAGGAATTTTAATACTTCAGATTGTATTAAATATTCTGCTGATACAAGTGATTATTAGTATAGGAAGCTAAGTCTTCAGTAGATGCTACTGATGAGCTGTGTGGTGAGTCTTACATTTGTGATGTAATGTTATCAGCAGGAACTAAACTTAGAACAAACCTTGATAGCAGGCTGCCAGTGTATTTTCGTGGCTACTGTAAATAAATATGTAATATAACATGTAGGATAATATTGCAGTATTGCTTAATATAGTTCATGCTAGTCTGCAGTGGCCACGGAAAGCATAATAGCATTCTATTAGCAAACAGAATTGGTGATGGTGTTTTTAATGTGGTTGTAAACAGGACCTAGTTTGCGGAAGTTACTGTGCCGTTATTATGCTTGTGCCTTTTATGTATCTTACAGGTACTAGTTAAACAACTGGATAATATCCTGACTGCCATTCATGATGTGCTCAATGAAAGGTAAGCTGGAAAACTAAAAGCTTTAAAGAGGAAAAAATGACGGCATTAGGTTTGTATTTCAGTATAGAAATGGAATGGAGGGGGGAAAGGTTGAAAGAAATTAATGCACTAATTTTGCATGGGTGTGACATTGCAGTAACAGGATGGAACTGGGGGAGAGTTAAGACTCTTAGGCACATCAACAGTACTTTTAGACTATCTAGAGTATACTTCACATGGAGAGAATTTGAATGCACAAGTGTGGCTTTTACGTTATAGGTAATAGGAAGTCTCTCAGCTGTGTTTAATCACCTGGGTGTAGTAGTGCACTACTGTGGCTGTCTAGCTCGCAAGTTGAACTTAAGTTTTTTACAATCTCATCTAATTCATTTACATCCAGCTAAGAGCATATGTAGAGAGAGCTCAGGTGTGTGTGGGCTTTTTGGTGTTTATTTCAGTGTTACTACCCAAAGGCAGCTGCATGTTAAGAATTTTCTTCCTTGGATAGTGTGTTGCAAGTAGAGCAGCCTATTTATTGCATACTTTTATTCATAGAATCATAGAATGGCTTGGGTTGGAAGGGACCGTCAAAGGCCATTCAAGTTAATATATTACATAGAAATAATATTGCATAGAATTTTTTAGATTATTGGATTTTATTTTAGCTTCATCCCTGCTGCCATTAAGTAGGAGAGAAGCAGCTTCATTCGTGCATATATTTTTCTGCTTTAGAAAATGTTTTACTTTGTTCATGGTTTCTTCTGTTCTGCACTCATGTCTGGAGATTCCATGTTTCTTTTTTTCTCCCCAAAAATACAGTAGCAAATTGCTTCAAGAACTGAGACAGGAAGGAGCTTGCTGTCTTGGCCTTCTTTGTGCTTCTCTGAGCTATGAAGCTGAAAAGATCTTTAAATGGATTTTTAGCAAATTCAGCTCATCCACAAAAGATGAAGTTAAACTTCTTTATTTGTGTGCAACTTACAAAGCACTAGAGACTGTAGGAGAAAAGAAAGCCTTTTCATCTTTAATGCAGGTAAGACTACAAGTTAAAACAAGGTTATTAATGATTTTTCCAGTGCAATGCTTGAATCAACTTTTTAAACTTGAATGAACAATAAGTACTGCTATGTTGACATAACAAGTAAATACAATTACAACTGGGAGGGAACTTTCTGATTGAATGGGATCCTTTGATTCTGATTACATTAGAAAGGAATGTAAAGTCATTGTAGGGCAATACGTATTTTGATGCGACTTTTTAGTGTATATTGCAGATCCAAGAGGAAGAATCTTGTTTGAGAGCTCAAGTGGAATGGTACACAAAAACCAACCTGTTGATTGTTTTGTGCTACGTCCCATTTGCAATTTCTAACTTGAATTGTCATTAGATCTGAGAGGGAGTAGGATGTGTGCAGACAAATCTGGTCTCCTGGTTTAAGTTGTAGGGTCTGTTATTTTGGGTCTAGAATAACTATGTCCAGGTCTGTGCTCCAATTTAATATTTACTTTACAGAGCCAAAAAGCTTCAGCAGGAGAAACAGGAACTTAGAACAACTAGTTGTTCTGTGGCTAAAGAATTAAGAGAAAACAGTGTCCCCAGTCCTTGAACCTGGGTCTGCCATATTTCAAGCAAATGCGCACTTGAAATGATTATTTTCATGCAGTATGTCATGCTTTTTACATTGTTCCTTCCTGCAGAAAGAGTATTGAGATGTTTCTGTTGTTTGAATCAAAGTAGTTTGCGACAAGGTGTTAAACACTGAATACAGCCGTGTCTAATATCATAACTTTTTCACATGTTGTTTTAATGATGTGAAATGTCTAGTGGCTTTGCTTTACTTTTTAGCTTGTAATGACCAGCCTGCAGTCCATTCTAGAAAATGTGGATACACCAGAGTTACTGTGCAAATGTGTCAAGTGCATCCTTTTGGTGTCCCGATGCTACCCGCACATTTTCAGCACCAATTTTAGGGTAAGCTTACTTTGTCCTCTGTATTTTCTTTCTTGCATAGAAATGTTGGTGCAGCAAATTGGGTAATTAACCTTTTTTCAAAATGGCTTTGCAGGACACAGTGGACATACTGGTTGGGTGGCATATAGATCACACTCAGAAACCTTCATTGACTCAACAGGTGTCTGGTAAGTTTGGCCAAAGAGTCACTAAGGTAGTCCTCTCTGGCTTGCAGATGATGTGGGTTTACTTACACAGCTCTGATCCTACTGACATGGAAGTTGACTTAAAACCAAAATATGTTTCTAGCTACATAACAAGATAATTTCTTCCTAATTTTTTAGTAAATTTGCATTTGCCATTTTATGCTATATCTGGAAAGATGGGGTGCTTTATTCAGGCTACATTTAAACATAAATTGTTTTGTGTAACTTTAAAAAAAATTAAGTTTGTAGATCTTAACATTATCTCTGTGAAAGAATATATTTTCTCCTATGTACTTCTAGAAAATCTTTGTGGTAAAGATTCTGTACTGGTAATTAAGAAATGGGGAAACTTCTTCCTATAGCTATAGCAGTTGTCTTGGAGTTATCCACAGCAAGTCTGTTATGTTTCCTGTGTCGTAGTCCTAGATTCTAGCCTTAATGTTTAATGGCTGTGGGGCAGGACTGAATCTTAAAATGAATTTGTCGAAGAGACAAAAGAGGGAAATACAATTTATATTTATTTTAAAAAGAACTTATGTTAAAATTTTCATGCAGATGACCTTTTTATCTTACCAACTTTTACCTCAGTAATATGCAACTAAAATTTAATTTTTGTATGTTACCTTGCTCCCCTGTTTTAATTGCCCTGGTATTTTTATACAGGATGGCTGCAGAGCTTGGAGCCCTTTTGGGTGGCTGATCTTACTTTTTCTACCACACTCTTGGGTCAGTTTTTAGAAGATATGGAAGCTTATGCTGAGGTAAACAAGACTGGTATATACTAGAGTTAACTGTTGTGGATTTCTTAATAAAGCCACAGCTGTGATTCTTAATGTATTACATTTGTAGAAAATAAAATTATATGTTTTTCCTGGGGAAAAGAGGATCAAATTACGGAGTATACTTAAGGCATGTGCAATGACAGTTCCACAGAAATCCTCATGAACTACTTAAATGTATCATAGCCAGGCTTTCAGCCATTGTTGATTAAGAATGTTATGTTATAAAAATAAAAAACAACTAACTAAAAAAAGTCTTCGTTTTTAAAAAGCTGCGGTGAGGACATGGTATTTCCTTGGTGTTTTCTCTTAATTGTCCAACCTCAGAGTTTCTTAGTAGTGATTACTGGGGGGAGAGGGATTCTTAATGCTTCTGTAGATTAATGGTAAATCTGTGGTTTTTTTTTTTAAATATAGTGCATTATATTGTGCAGGAAATAATGCAGCAGGAACTGATAAAAAATGAAAGTATATTAATTTAACATGCTTTGTTTTGACTTTGTAACCTTTGCTTAGGTAACAGGGCACAGAGTTTATCTGACGCTGTCATTAAAGGAAGAGTTTTGGTTTTGGGGGGGGGTATTGTCTTAAGGTATATGCGCTCATATGTATATTTGTTTGTAACTAGGTCATGCTATATTATGTATGTTAATGTGGACATCCTATAGGCGAAATTGTAGTTCCAGCATAATCTGTTCCACTCAAAGCAGAACAAATAATTTGATTTTTATTAGTGTGCTTATATACAGCAAGGCTGCTGATGGTACAGCTTTGAGTTAGGATTCACAGACCTCTGGCATTGTCAAGCCCACAGAAGCCTGTGCTGCTGTGACTGTAGGCACACGGTTGAAAGTGATTAGTCAGTGCAGTAAGTAGCTGCTTATCAGCTTGTCTGCTGAACTGGACAACATGCATATTCTTAGTCACGGAAGAGTTTTAAGATAACATGCATTAACTTAAGTCATGGAGGAGGTGGCTCCAGCTAGTGTGTTTTTATCTCACAGTGGGGTAGACCAAGGCTATATCTATATTAATGAGATCAGCACTTCTGGGAATGTTCCCAGGCACTGATGCCAGCTGGCATGAAACAACCTGCTAGTAAACTCATGGTCTCCAGATCAAGGTACCTGCGTGTAAACAGTGTGATAGGAGTGGCCAGTCGAACATCCTGACTCCAATTTGTGGACGGGAGCTGTTTGGGAGAGTGGTAAAGGTGTTCAGACAACTGTTGTAACAGTGCAGCAATATGGATGATCATGTTCCAGGGGCCAGGAACATCATAAGCCTCAGTTTTAATTTACAAGATATAGCCTGAGTCCTCCGTTTCAGTGGCTAAACTAATGAGCAGCATTTCATTACTGCTCTGTGACTTGCTCATTGTCATTGTGTGCCTATGTCCCATCATTGTATGTATGAAGTTAGAGATGCTAGATAAATATATCTGTAATTGGATACTATGTACGATATGTCTGGAAAATAGATAAATGAAGTATTTTCAATCTCATATTTTCATCTTTTATGCATGTATTATAACTGTTAATGATGTGTACTGATACATAAAACTTCTGTGCTGTAGGACCTCAGCCATGTGGCTTCTGGGGAATCAGTAGATGAAGATATTCCTCCTCCTTCAGTATCACTACCTAAACTGGCTGCACTTCTTCGGGTTTTCAGTACTGTGGTGAGGAGTATTGGGGAACGCTTCAGCCCAATTAGAGGACCACCAATTACAGAAGCATATGTAACTGATGTAAGAATTCAAGTATTTTTTTTGTTTTTCTTTGTTGCTGACATGATTTCTCACCATATAATGATGCTATTCACTGAGTTTATTTAGTTTTTGTGAATTTTACACGAATACGTATATGCTCAGCCTAGAGCAAATGTATTTTCTTGAAAAAATATGCCACAAGAATTTTATTAAATATTAAGGTATAGATTGTTGTAGTGGCACATGGGAGTCCTATATAGCAGAAACTAGGGTTTTTTAGGTATTTAAACTTCATGCAGCTAGGTTTATGCTTGTGTTATCTGTCTTTGTAACTATAATGTTACAATTTATTCAGATTGCTATGATGCTATTAAAACAATTCAAATTATGAGTTAGAACTTATAAAATGTAGGGGTTTTTATCCATGCTGAAATTATATCTATCAAATCTGATAGTAAAGTCCTCTTGTTCTAAAGTATGGTCTAGAAAGGTGTAAACTCAGAATAAATACTGTATAATATGCTAAGTAGCTGCTATACTTCTGTAACAGGAACTGTAGAGGGTGTGAATGATTAAAAAAAAAAAGATAAAAATATCTGCAATCAAAATCTTGTTGCTGTATGAGCTGCACAACTGGAATTTATGTCCTTGCATAGTTGTTGTGGTTTAACCCCAGCCAGCAACTAAGCACCACGCAGCTGCTCCCTCACTTGCCCCCCACCCAGTGGGATGTGGAAGAAAGTTGTTAAAAAAAAAGGTAAAGCTCATGGGTTGAGATAACAGTTTAATAGGACAGAAGGGAAGAAACTAACAATGACACTAGTAATAATAAAAGGATTGGAATACACAAAACAAGTGATGTGCAATGCAATTGCTCACTACTCGCCAACGAATGCCCAGTCTGTTCTGGAGCAGTGATCCGCACCCCGCATCCAGCTCCCACCAGTTTATATACTGGGCATGATGTCCCATGGCATGGAATACCCCTTTGGCCAGTTTGGGTCAACTGTCCTGGCTGTGTCCCCTCCTCCCAACTTTCCTGTGCCCCTCCAGCCTTCTTGCTGGCTGGGCAGGAGAGGTTGAAATATCCTTGACTTAGTCTAAACACGACATAGCAACAACTGAAACCATCGGGGTGTTATCAACCTTCTTTTCATACTAAACCCAAACCATAGCACTATACCAGCTACTAAAAAGACAATTAACTCCATCCCAGCCGAAACCAGGACAATAGTTCTGTGAGGGACAAAACTTCTCAGATAACTAAGTGTATGGATTTCCCAGTTTAAAGCCAAGACAGTTATGTAACTTGTGTCTTAATCTGCAGGGGTTTCTTGTGACAAAAGCTCAAGAAAAGAGAACTAGTCTGTCTTTTACAAGAGGAGCTCTGCTGACATCAGTTGGAACGGAACAGAATTCTGAATAATGAATTTAGGTTTTCTAGGTCTTTGCAGGTCTTTAATTGAGTAGGAAACCAGGCAATTGAAGGTTTGTTTTTTCTTGTACTTCTGAAGTGTAATGCCATGATGTGCATTATTCAGGATATTCTATTGACAGAATTTGCCAAGCTGCAGAGTAGGTGATGGGACAGGATATCAAGTGGATATAAATATAATTAAATGGCATGCAGTCCTTGTCTCTTTTAAATGGAGTTTAATTTAGGTGTGTTTTTAATTTTCTAGGTTCTGTACAGAGTAATGAGATGTGTGACTGCAGCAAACCAAGTATTCTTTTCTGAAGCCGTACTTACAGCTGCCAATGAGTGTGTTGGTGTTTTACTTGGCAGCCTAGATCCAAGTATGACCATACACTGTGACATGGTCATCACATATGGATTAGATCAAATGGAAAATTGTCAGACTTGTGGCACTGATTATATCATTTCAGTCCTGAATCTGTTGACGCTGGTTTGTACATATTTTTATTATTGCGGGTTTTGCATTGGAACATACTGTTTTCTAAGCAACCTTGCTTTTTTTGTGTGTGTGTTTTAGATAAATACTTAACTCTTCTCTTCCTGATCACAAGCAAGAAATTCCTCTTCTAAATGCTTGTATTCTTTTCTGTAAAGCTTATGCTGCTAGCTTGTTCGTGCATTTGGCTTGTCGATAAAGTGGCATTTAGTTTTAGCCAGAGTGTTCGTGTTTGTGTTGGCTTTTTTTGTTGGTTTTTTACCTCCTTTCTCCATGTCTGACTTGACTGTTGGACAGTATCATTCTCTGGCCTCTGCAGTTGGTAACACCACCTGATGAATTTCAGAATCTTAGTGCTTAGTATGTTCTATTTATCTACTTATGCCATGAGCTGGGAAATCAGACTTCTTCAAAATACAGCTCCTAATGTATAGGCCACAAACTCTTAAACCCACATTGATCTAAATTAATCATGCAACTTTCTCTCAGCTGTGCTGCTGACACCTGAAAATAACTAATTCTCTGAATGTGAATTTGGGAAAGCAAATACAAAATACTTGCATTGCTAGGAAGCTGTTTTTTCTAGAAATAGTGTGTGCGAGCTAGAAAAACAGCATTTTAGTTAATTTTTAATAATCTTTTCTAATAACAGTTAATTCAGGCAGTTAAAGATATTTATCATTTTGGTTTTATTCCCAGATTGTTGAACAAATAAATACAAAACTACCATCGTCATTTGTAGAGAAATTATTTATACCAGAGTCTAAACTACTTGTTCTTCGTTATCATAAGGAGAAAGAGGTAAGAGTAGGTGACTTTTTCAGGTGTATTACAACAGCCTTTATGCATTTCCTAGAATATATTTATTAAGCTGTAAAACTTTGTTCATCTGATTCTTTTTTTTTTTTAATCTAACTATATATCTGTGAAACTTCTGAAAAGGCAGATGTAGCTAGTTCTTGGGCTTGGCTTTTATATTTGATAAGGAATTGGTAAGTTGGCCATCATACCAGATAGTGTGATGTGATAGATGTGACTTTCATGCTCAGTGTGTTATGTGGATGATCCAGAAAGTAATTAATAGATTTTGTAAGTAGTACTTAATTACAGAAAACTGAAGATAGGTATGTGTATCAGACTAGGCTATTTGTAGCTAAAGCAGCATAATTTTAAATTCTGTGTTGGTGATTAACGTATTTTATGATTTCATGCTAATCAGTTATTACTGTAATTATTTTATATTCTCAAGGTTGTTGCAGCAGCCCATGCTGTATACCAAGCCGTATTGAGCCTGAAGAACATTCCTGTTTTGGAGACCGCTTACAGGTTGATTCTAGGAGAAATGACCTGTGCTCTAAATAGTCTTCTGTATAGTTTACATCTTCCTGAGGCCTGTTCTGAAATCCAGCATGACTCTTTCAAGAAGCATATATTCAATGTGGATAATGCAAAGTTTGTTGTTATATTTGACCTCAGTGCTCTAAGTACTATTGGAAATGCTAAAAACTCATTAATTGGGGTGAGTAAAAACTCTACAGATAAAGTTTGTGCAGTAAGCGTAAAAGCACTTTTTTACTTAAAATATATCATAATGTATTTCACCAGTAGTGCACATACGTATAATTAAAATGGTATTTGTTTCCTACCTTAGGTTGTAGAAAACCTTCCAGTATTAAAACTTAGGGGAAACAGAATGGGTAGATAGTATCTCTAGTTGGTGCATAATGAAAAGCAGTTTCTAGGGAAGAGCATCTTGTCAGAGTTATTCATGGATTGATTCTAAGATCGTCATAGTAGTTGTTATTGAAAATCAAGACAGATAAAAGCAGTTTTAGTGTGTCCTCTGGTAGTATATCAGCCATGTGAAAACACTTGCTCCAGATCTTTCCAAATAAAAACATAAACTGCTTTTAACAGGTGGTTTAAAAAGGGGAAAGAAAATAGTTACAATTAAGAGAAAATTAATAGAGTTAAATTATTTCCCTTGGGAAGAAGCAAAACACAATAATTAATGGTATGGACACTACACTTAAACAGATCCTATTTATTATGTTTCTTTGCTTATGTTGCAATTGTTTTATAGATGTGGGCCCTTTCACCGACTGTGTTTGCACTACTGAGTAAAAATCTGATGATTGTTCATGGTGACATAGCAGTTCATTTTCCTGCTGTGCAGTATGCAGTACTCTATACATTATATTCACACTGTTCCAGGTATGAAGATTAATAATTCATCCGTATTTTAAGAGCACTAGAATGGACTGATCTGAATAGAATATATTGTTGGAGGGATGAATTCAAAAGGGCTATTACAATTAAACTTTTGCCCAAACTTCCCTAATCAGTTTTTACTTTCATTAATTGCAGGGAGTCTATATCTCAGCCAAGAAGGCATATCCTGGCTTAAAATGTGGCATTTTATTCAAAGGCAGATTAGAAGTCTTGTGTTTGAATAGAGATAACTGAGGGAGAACTCTACTGAAAAATAAATAAGGAAAGATTATTTACTATTTTGCTTACTGTCAGATCTAGGTGAGGTAATGAAGTGTAAACAACAGATTTAAACACATTTGGGACCTTATTACTACAAAATGTTGTCAAAGTAAGGGAATATACTAGTTTAACTGTTACTCTGTATGTTTCTTGGTTTTGGTGATTTTTCTCTAAGCATTTGATACCAGCCACAGTTGAAAACAAGTTATTGGGCTGCATAGACTGATGAGAAATTGAAGCTTTGTTCTTTTAGGCCAGGGATCAAAATACTTGGGTTTTGACATAATGTGGTTACTGTGTGGGTGTACATTAACTTTTGCTGCTGGGTTTTGGGGTTGTTTTTTGTTTGTTTGGGGTGTGTGTGTGGGTGGGTGTTGTTTTTCCCCCCTCCTGTATACTTTAAGGAACTATCCTTAATCTTGGGTTGGGTTTATATTTTATGTTTTTCCTTGCCTTTTCAGGCATGACCATTTCATATCCAGTAGCCTCAGTTCTTCCTCTCCCTCCCTGTTTGATGGAGCAGTTATAAGCACTGTAACCACAGCAACAAAGAAACATTTCTCAATTATACTAAACCTTTTGGGGCTACTGCTTAAGAAGGATAACCTTACTCAAGATACCAGGTAACTAACATTTTCTTATTAATCATGAGACTTTTTTCTTTCCAGTAGAATGCCTTAATTCAGAATCCAGGATAATTTTCATCTGTAAAACCTGGGGTAAATTTAACCAGTCAAGTATTTCGTTTCTTTGAAACATTAATAATGAAATACCTGTGGAAGAAGTAGCTGTTCATTTTTATGCATGAAAACTAGAAAAATTGAAACCATTATAAGATCTATAAAACTCTACTGAAAGAGTTTTTGCTCACTGGAAGTACCCTTTTACAATAGTTACAATCCTGTATTACCAAAATGCTGTGAAAGCTAGGGACATTTTTAATGTTACGAAACCTTTTGTTTAAAAAATGAGTTACAGTATAATCTTCATCTGTAACAAAAAGTAGTTAAAGTTGTATTGAAAGATCTCTTTCTGTAACTGCATAGACTGACTAATACTTTGATTTTTTTGAAGGAAACTACTTATGACGTGGGCTTTGGAAGTGGCTGTTCTGATGAAAAAATCAGAAACATATGCACCATTATTTTCTCTCCCATCTTTTCATAAGTTTTGTAAAGGACTTTTAGCAAACAGTAAGATATTGCATGTTTTTACTTAACTGTCTTTTACATGGCATAATTAAGTACGTAACTGACCTTGTCATACACTTTTTTTTGACCTTGTCATTTAGTTTTACAGATGCTTCTGTTTGTATTGTGCAAAAACTTAAACTCATCTTCTATAATTTTTCTCAAATGGATCCCTACCTATTACTTGTGCAAACAATTTTCTTAAGATAATAATAATTTGTGATTGTGAAATTGGTCTACCAAAAATCTCAGTGATGTGCTAAATCTTACTTGTAAGATTGTATTTTATTTTACCAAAAGCAGTGGAACCATTCCATAGTGAGAGGTATTGTTTTGGATTTCAAAATCTGGAAATAGAAATATGGGAACAAATGCTTTTAGTAGCATAATACTAGCAAGAGCAGTAACTTCCCAAAGCCAGGTCCCTTAGTTTTTTCTTATTGAAATCTATTGCATATAATGCCAATGTATGGGGACCATAGAAGGATTAATCTATCAGCAGTCAGAAAAGGCCCGTAAGTAACGTGTAGCACAAGTGACTTTTTGTTACTAGGCATTTACTTGTTATAGTAAAACCGGTCAACAAAATAAAAAGAAAAGTATTGCTTAAAGCCTGTGTCTTCTTCTCCCAGCTATGCTGTAAAAATGTCTGTAGATGTTCTACCACAACCAGAGTAATGCATAAGTTGTCTAATCCTAGCTAGCAAGAATAACTTTTTTTTTTCTTTCAACTCCTTAATTCAGCCCTTCTGGAAGATGTGAACATTTGTCTTCAAGCATGTAGTAGCCTACATGCCCTGTCTTCCTCCCTCCCAGATGACCTTTTACAAAGGTACTTGCACAGAGTTCTGTATGTTGTTTGAATTATGCTGTTAATGGAAATGTTATCACCTTTTTTCCTTTTTGGTGGTGCAGGTGTGTTGATGTGTGTCGTGTTCAGCTAGTACATAGTGGTGCTCGTGTAAGACAAACTTTTGGAAAACTTCTGAAGTCAATTCCTTTAGATGTTGTGTTGAGGTAAGTTGTTCAGATTAACTTCAATATAGAGAATGGTGTAGTTTTTCTTCAGTGACAGTTATCTGAAGAATAATGCCAGTTGAATGTCGTCATACTGTCTTAATTTAAAATAAAAAAGCATGAAGTGTTTTGCTATCTCTTCTACTTTGTTACAGGTTTAAGAACAGTAGGTAGTACACAAAGTAATAACAAACTTGATAAATACGCAGCATTTCTTGCAGCAAATATGCATACCGATAAGGTCCATATTATCCAGAGCTTCAGCAATATTATGTGCTGTAATTTGTCTCAAAGACCTGAACTCTTAAAGCACTTTGTCTTAATACCAAAGAGTATAGTTATTTCCAGTCATTGCATATGTGTGTGTGTGTAACTTTTGCACAACTTCTTTCATTTATTCAAGTACATTACAGCATGGGTTGTTTTTTTGCCCCCTCTTCCTGCAGTAACCGTACGCACACAGAAATACAAGAAATTTCTTTGGCTATAAGAAGTCATATGAGCAAAGCTCCAAGTAATACATTCCACCCGCAGGATTTCTCTGATGTCATTAGTTTTATTTTGTATGGAAACTCTCACCGAACTGGGTAAGAACTTCTTTTTAAAACTTAAATCCATGGATAGTAAATAATTCCAAGCTATATTTAATTTAAAATTTGTAATTACCTTTAGAAATTACATTGTTTTACCTTCAGTCACTTCTCTTAAGTATTTATAAACGTCTTCAAATACACACCTTTTTGCATATTTGCCGATGTACGTTGCTGCTTGGAAATAATCGTATGAGAGATTTGTTTGAGAGCAATAGGGAGCTGAAGTGTGTGCAGTATAAACTTGTTACCACATGAACTTGTGTTAACATACTGATGTTTTCTTTCAGGAAGGATAATTGGTTAGAAAGATTATTCTATAGCTGTCAAAGACTAGATAAGAGAGATCAACCAACCATCCCTCGTAATCTGTTGAAGACTGATGCTGTTCTTTGGCAATGGGCTGTTTGGGAAGCAGCTCAGTTTACTGTTCTTTCGAAGTTACGTACTCCTCTGGGTAGAGCCCAAGATACTTTTCAAACAATTGAAGGTAATGCAAAAAATATAGTTTATTTTCATGGGATTTTTTTGGTAAGATTGTGCAGCTAAGAACTTCATGTCCTAGGCAAGAAGCACAATGGCTTTATTTTTCAGTGATGGTAGATTTTAGCGTGTTCTTGACACATCAAGAAATGCAATGGCAGAAGAGCGATTGTATAATTGCCATTAACTTTGAGAGATTTTACTTTAGGATTGCTATACCTTGACACATTTAAATAAAATACTGTCTGATAACTTTTTTTTCCATGTTTTGGTAAAATGTGTAGGTATTATTAGGAGTCTGGCAGCCCATACATTAAACCCTGACCAAGATGTTAGCCAGTGGACTACTGCAGACAACGATGAAGGACACGGTAGCAACCAGCTTAGGCTTGTTCTCCTTCTACAGTATCTGGAGAACTTGGAAAAACTGATGTACAATGCTTATGAAGGATGTGCCAATGCCCTTACCTCTCCACCCAAGGTTTGCCTGTCAGAGTGCTGATGTTACTTGAAACAGTCTATCGAATGAACAGTGTTTTCAGGGTTGTTCAGGTCTTAACTGTGAAACTTCAGAAGAACTTCTAAAAGTTTGAGACTCTGGCTTTAACTTTGGCTTGTTCCTAGAGAACGTGTGAAAACAGGATTTATTTCTGGACTACCAGCATGTATAGTGGTACAAATCAAGCAAGTCTGTCGTACCTCTAATTTGTAGCAGTCATTTATTTGTAGACTGTCAGCAGTCCTGTTATAAAGTAATGCAATTATTTGAGGCCTTAAATTGCTTTTTGAGGAATATAATAATTATTTATAAACATATATAAAAAAAGTTATTTATAAACTTTTGTGTAGTTCTACCTGCAGAACATTCTTTACCATTGAAATAAGCTATTTAATTACCAGACTTTGACATTACAGTAATATATAATTAACAGTAGTTCATGTCAAGATTTTTAGCTTGTCAGAATGCCTGGCCAGTTGCGTGCTATGCATGATTTCAGACTTCCTGCATTAATAAAATTAAAGATGCAAAATTTTACACGTGTCTTCACCTCTCGACTGAAAACTCAATTGGAGAAGAGAAACCTGTCCTGACTTTGTTATAAAGGTTAAGTATTTGATGTAACTATTTTGGTTCGTACAGAAGAACAGTATTGTAAAACACTACCTTTTCTGTCTTTAAAGGTTATCAGGACATTCTTTTACACTAATCGTCAGACATGCCAGGATTGGCTAACGCGGATTAGACTTTCCATCATGAGAGTGGGATTGCTGGCTGGCCAGCCTGCTGTGACAGTCAGGCATGGTTTTGATTTACTCACAGAAATGAAAACTAATAATAGTATCTCTCAGGTACTCTCTTTTCAAACTCTGTAGACTGTTGCAAAAATATTCCCACAATATTCTGAAAGAAGTAAGCTAAGGCAATCAGTAGTTACTAAACCAACTGATCTTTAAAAGGTTGTGTTATTTAAAGCCACATTTTAAACTCGTACTTCCGTATTGACAGTCTTTTATGGTTAAGTGATACTGTAGGATGCGCTGTATACATGTGGTCAAATACTGTGCATAGATGAATGCTATTGTTTGTTCAGTCTGAATTGAGCAACTTCTTTTTAAGCAGAAGGTACTGCTTAAACCTTATGGAACTTCTGTTGTATTAGCACGAGGCCTTCCCGAGCTTGTGGTAGTGTGGAGTCTTTGCTTGTTTGTGGGTATGAGCAGGAGGGGGATGTATCGTGAGGGTATCCTTCCTCTATAAGTAACTAGCAGATAAGTGCAGGGGTGGATGAGTGGATAAAATGGTTAAGCCTTCTCAAAAAGGTTGAATGGTTTCTTCAGTACATGACTTGATTTGCTCAAATACTTTAACAAAGGAGGTTTGATAGATATTTATTACTTCCTGCTTCTTTATGAATTCTCATACCTGCATAGGTGTAGACCATCACATAGTGATTGCTAACTATTGACATTCAGGCTGTGGATTCATAGCATATACTCTTCCCTTAGCTCCCCTGCTTTTCCAAAAGCAGTGTAATGGATGGGTATGCATAGCACTTCACTTGTAAATGCATATAATGACATACTGCTTTACCATTTCCAAGTATTTAACCATGTATGTAGCTCTTATTTTATGAGAGATTTGTTAAATAAAGCTTTTGATTTGGTTTTAGGGAAATGAATTGGAAGTGACAATTATGATGCTGGTAGAAGCATTATGTGAGCTTCACTGTCCTGAAGCTATTCAGGGTATTGCTGTCTGGTCTTCTGCCGTAGTTGGGAAGAGTCTTGCCTGGATCAATTCTGTAGCTCAACAAGCAGAGGGGCGGTAAGTTTTCTTAGATAATTGGATGTTACGAACTTGGACATTTTTTCCTTCTTACACATAGTTCTAGTTCTGAATCTTTTAAATTGTAGCGTGAATCAAGGCTACTGATCTAATTCCCATGTCATTTAAGTCATTGTGTCTTTAAGAGAAACGTAAGCATCCAGCGTTTTTAGATATTTTAACTTTTAGTTTTAACTAAATTACCAGGATTTGAATATAAATGGTGTTCCTAAGCTGTTTTTTTTAATTTTTCTTAGACAGCAATACTATTTTCATGTTGTATTTGATTTTTCCATTGCAAAATACTATTAATTTAAATATTTTCTAATGAAGTTTCTGACCAACGACGCGATCTGATTACCTGCCACAGTTTGCCAAGAGAGGGACTCCGAGGGAGATGCTTTGCAGTTTTAGTTCAGCTTTGAAAAAGTGGCTTCTACGTCTATTGAAGTAGAATCTTTGGCTGCAGATACAAATAAGTGGGTCAATGTTCCAGATAGGGTATGCCTTCATTTTGGTGTTTTCATCTCCTTAAAGGAATGCATCCTTTCTTCTGTATGAAATGAAAAAGGGACACCTTTCATTATTTACCTGCCATGTAAAAATCCCCAAACAAAGCAAAAAATTTAGGTTTTATGTTTATCTTTTTCCCATTTTTGTAAGATTCCTTAAAATAATGTGCAGCTTTAATACGTGAGAAGTTTCTCAGAAATGTCAAATTTAAGGTGCGAATTGTTGCCCTAGACCCAGTTTTACAAGCCTCTGTTAAATGATATGTAGTTAATCAGTATTCAGCTTTATTCATTCAGGTAAAAAGTGTGACAGTCAAATATAAGACTCAATTTATCTCCTTCAGTCTGTACTTGGTATGAAGTTGGCATTAAAACCTGAATGGAAAAGCTTTTATACTGTGCTATAACCTGGAAATTCAGCCGGTAAACTTGTTTTGTCTGTTAATCCCTTTCTTTTGCTGAAGGTGATATGTGAACTTTTTGAGTATTGTGGTAAAGAAATGTTTAAAATACAGTCTATTTACCAAAACAGAAAACTGGTTCTGTAAAATGCTGACTAAAATATTAAACCATTTAAGGTTTGAAAAAGCAACTGCGGAATACCAGGAGCACCTGTGCTCCATGACAGGAGTGGATTGCTGCATAACAGGCTTTGACAAAACTGTTCTGAAGTTGGCCAATTCAAACAGTGTGAATAATGCCAGCCCAAAGCATTCCTTGAATGGTCAGTATTTATTGTTTTCTTTTTGAGATACACAATTTTGTAACTGTATATACAGAAAATTAGAACATTCAGTGATATAGCCATGGTAATGATAGTGTCTAATTCTTAAATCTGAAAACCTGTTTCTGTCTGCAGTTAAACTGGACAGCTTAATGCCATAGAAATCAATATTATGTGTAGATATGAGGGTTTGCAGTACTGAAGTCTAGCTGAATGAAACTAAAAATAATAGGTAAAATATTTTGTAACTTACTAATTTACTTCTAAATTATTTTAGATCATCATAACTTAAGGCTCAGTATTTATGATATAATTGTATCATAAATGCACTAGTTACTCAAGAGTTTAACTGCTGAGGCTCTGTTGCAGTGTTCCGTTTCATCTTTGAAAAGGGTCCTTCTTTGTTCCTAATTTAATTCTTCTGTTTTCCTGTTTTGATGCTACTTTACAGATATGGACTAAATTTTTCCAAAACCTCCTTTGGAAAAGTTCTGGTTGTGTTTTTTTTCTTTTTTTTGTTGTGGTTGTTTTTTTTTAAAGTGTAAGTGGAAGAAGAATGCTGTAAATGTTGTGTAAATATTTGTTTGTTTTTTTTTCATTCAAGTGTTTTTCTTGACAAAAGACGAATTACATTTGAGTAATAGAATTGCTATTTAAAAATATATAAGCATAAATATATATTTAAGTATACATACTATTTTTTTGTTTCACAGGAGAAACTAGAAAAACTGTTCTGACTAAGCCAAGTGACTCTTCACCTGAAGTTATAAACTACTTGGGTAACAAAGCATGTGAATGTTACATTTCCATTGCTGATTGGTCTGCTGTCCAGGAGTGGCAAAATATGGTCCATGACTTGAAGAAAAGCAATAGTAATACCTCAATCAATCTGAAAGCAGATTTTAACTACATAAAGTAAGGATATAAATAATTTATTCAACACTACCTGAGAGTTCAGTATCTTAAAACTGAAATATTAAAGTTTTTATGGATTTTAGAAACTGGATGTCATTGAGATAGGGGCGTGATAAGAAGAGTTGTGTTCTTGGGAAGGGGAAAACTTGGCCATGATATTTACTAACCATACAGATAAGTAAAGAGGTAACATCATTCTCAATAGTTACTGTGGCTTTGTGACTGCTGAGGTTTCTTAATATTCAAGAAAAACATCTTTTCATTGAAAGTAAAAGATACCAAATTTGTTCTACTTATGTTAGCAGAAGATGCATACTTTTGCACAACTTCAATAACAGTAAAAAGTAAAATGCCTGTCAATGGTACAGTTCTTAAAAATATTTTGATTCAATAATCTAATGTAAAAAATATTGAGGTGGTAATGGCTGCTTAAATTGTTTGGTTTTGTTTGGTTTTTTTTTTAAATGGAATTTAGAACCGTAGTTTGTGCATTTATTTCCTAATCCTTGATATTTTGTTCGGTTCATGAAAAAGTATGTGACCCTGAAGTAGTCCTTCAAGGTTTAAGGGTCCTTTCTGTTTCATTTGACAACTTGATTCCTTTCCATCCCTGTACTATTGTGGTAAACATTGTAAAATCCTTTGCCTGAAATTTCTTGACTGGAAAATAAAAGCATAGAAGGAAGCTTTGAAATAAAATCTTGCAAGTCTGAAAAGGTGACTACTTCTGTCAGAGAAAGGGGTGAAGCTTTTTCTTACTGCAGTAACTCGGAGTGCTGTGCAGCTAATACATTAGGAGAGTGAGTGCTTGTAAACTAAACCCACTGTACTTCTGATAAACATCACAAGTGCTTGCTGTACTGTTGCAGAGGTCTGGTCATTTTGGCTGGTTTGAGTTAGTTTTCATCCAGATAATTGCTGGAAGTAAGATACTATGTCATCAGAAAAATCCTGAGGATGCACAGCACTTTGACTCTTCTGCTCCTGAGCATTCTGAGAAGAGACTGTAGTAATGAGGATCAGAATAATTCAGCAGAAAGAGAAGTTTTCACATGCTGAATATTTTTTTTTTTCTTTTCTGATGCAGATACTTAGATAATTCCTTCAGTCGATAGTAACAAGAATATTGAACCTTTGAGTCTTCTGTATTCTGAGCCATCAAGCCTCTTAAGCTTTCAGTGCCTTTTTTTGCATAGTTCTGTATAAGTCCGTAATGCCTAAATTATTTCCTAATGTCGAACAATGAAAAAAAGTTAAATTTGCTGCTTCAGGCTGTTAAGCAATATGAATTTGTATAATTTATGACCTGCGCAGTGTTCCAGTATTTCTGGAATTTTGGTGTCATGTAAACTGAAGAGTAGAAACCATGGCCTCTTGAAATTCTGCCCCCAAACTTACTTTTCTGTGCATAGAGAGGGGAAAAAAGTTTTGGGGATTTCTCTGTTTGTTTTTTAAACTCTTCCAAAGTCAGCCTTTTTCTTCCTGACTATGGTAGAAGAATATTATATATGGTGTGATGGTAATATGAAAAGCTTCATAACTGGAGAGGTGTTTCTTCGTTTCACTTTGATACTGAATTTATCCATTTGGCGCAGTACTATTGCCTTTTATTGATCTATGTGAAAATCGGAATTTTTGCTTAGAAATAATCCTAAGTGCTCTGTAGGATTTTGAGTTAGGCTTGAGTCTTTCTTTTTTGCTGTATAAGATATTTAGGAACTGGAATGAAGTAAGAAATGTGAAAATAAAACTATAAACATTGAATTGCAGGTCTTTGAGCAGCTTTGAGTCTGGACAACTTACTGAATGCACTGAACAACTAGAATTATTACCAGGAGAAAATATCAACCTACTTGCAGGGGGATCCAAAGAAAAAATAGGTATAAATACATAAGTTGACATTTCTTCAAATACAAAAATAAATATTTTTTCATATATAAATCTCTATAAATGATAGACTGAAACTTCTGAATGCAGTTTGCTGTGTTCAGTGGACTGACCATAACCTTTATGAATTGAGCTTCAAAATGATTGGCAGTGGTCATTCTAAATGTTGATACAAGTGTGTTTTCTGAAGTGAATGTGTTTGTTTATAAGTAATTTATCATCAGTTTCTAATATGAATACCTACATACATGTGTATTAAATATATTTTTTAAGAGTTTTTTTCCAAACTTCCTTGCTCTCAAAAATGCATTCTCAGATGGTGACACTTGTTAAAATTTGGCAGTTCTAGTTGGTTTCAGTTGTTTAATCTCCACATAGACATGAAGAAACTCCTTCCTAATATGCTAAGTCCTGATCCAAGAGAACTTCAAAAAGCAGTTGAAGTACAGCTTTTGAGAAGCTCAGTATGTCTGGCAACAGCTGTAAACCACATAGAACAGGAGCAAAAGTGGCAGTCAATATCTGAGTAAGTTGAAACGTGCAATGAATGAATGTCGTGCTGTGAAAAGCTGCTCTAGTTTGTTAAACCGAACTTTGTGAGAAGCATACTCTGCTTTGTACTTCAGCATCTATGCTAGTTTACTATCAGTTTTAGCTGTTGTGAGTTATAAGGTTACTGATGAAAAATAAGGTGATGTTTAACTTGGAGATTATGTAGTTCTCTGAGCTGATGAAGTACTGCTTCTTGTCAGTTTAATAATAAAGTATCATACTGTAACTTGTGCATGATATTGCAAGATTTTCTCATCATCTCTTTGAAGATGTTGAATTTGCCTTTTCTTCAGTAGTTTTGATATCGCTGTTTACTCTTAAAGTCTAGCTAATAAAAATGACTGTTCTGATTATTTTATTTCAGAAATGTTATTAAGTACTTAAAGCAAACATCACGAATTGCTATTGGACCTTTAAGACTTTCCACGCTCACTGTGTCTCAGTCTTTACCAGTGTTGAGCACTCTTCAGTTGTATTGTTCTTCTGCTTTGGAAAACACTGTATCCAACAGGCTGACATCGGAGGTATTTCGGGGTGTTTAAAACCTACATTGGAGTAATGTCTTTCTCTGTGTCATGTCATGAAGTATTGAATATAGAACATACATTAATTGTTTTGACTGTTGTTAAGCGTGCTATAAAAAGACCTCATTTAGTTTTCTAATGTGCCTTGACCCAAGTTTTTTTTTAAGTTTTTACATCTCAGCTGGACTTCTTTCTATAGTTAAAAATATACCATTTCTTTCAACTACACTTACAGTATTTTTAAAGCTTTATTGGTAGGAAGTGTTTATGTTTCTTCTCCAAATACATTGTAACACTTGTTCCTACAACACACACATGTAGTTTACTTTAACTTTAAAGATATTTATCAAAAACCAATCACTTTAGCAATTAAAAACTCAGTGTCAAACTTCAACCAGCATGAATGATCTAGTTCTGATTTCTAATCATGTTCAGAAAATAATTCTACTTGATTTTGAGCTATTCTTAGTGTTGTCCTCCAAAAATCACACATCTTTCTAGAGTTGCATAAAACATCTTTACGTTTTATTAGTTAACAATAAAGAGTGGCTCCTAATACAAATAAGAATGTTTACTGTGTACTGAAGTGGTCTTTGGTTTTAATAAATGAAAACACATTTTAGTAAAGAAGCCTCTTGTGACAATTATGCAACTTCTATGCCTTCAGGACTGTCTTATACCTCTCTTCAATGATGCTTTGAGGTCATGCAAACAGCATGATGTAAGGCCGTGGATGCATGCACTGAGGTACACCGTGTACCAGAATCAACTGATGGAAAAACTTAAAGGTATATAAGCTCTCATTTTAGTGTTACGAAAGGTAAACGCAGAATTTGAACTTAACTTCTGCTGAAAGCAGCAGCTGTGTCTTTTTATATTATTTAGATGATTACTTTTTAAAAGCCAAGTTTTGGTTATTTAGTTGCCTTTGTGTTACAACTAGGTGTCTCAATTACTACTGCAATGTAGACAGTGTTAAAAAGAAAAAAAAAACCCTTATTTTGAAATGCTTAGCAGTTTTATACTCACTCTTCTAATCGCACTTTACTTGCTCATCTCTTCATACTTCAAATGCTTTCACTTTTGAACACTTCAGTACTATCAGTAATGGGTCTTTAAAAACAGTCAAGAAAGCCATTTAAATGTGCAATATGATGAGGTAACAGGAGAAAAAAGTTTTATCAGAGGAAAAGTAGACTTCTTAGTTAAGAAGAATGCTTATAGTGAAAAAAAATCACTCTTTTGCCTAGCAGATAATCTATGGATTTTTTTTTTGTTTGTTTCAGATGGCTTATAAAAATTCTAGGCAGAAATGAAGTCATCTAATTTTCTGAAGGAGGTGTTAGGAAATACAAAAGAGCTGAACAATTTTTTACTGACAGCGATGTACAGAATACATTGGGCAGAAATTACCTGTATAACCCAGGTGCAATTATTGTTTATTTAATAATTTTGTTTACAATGTCTTGCTTTCTTCTTCAGAACCAACAGTCCCAATTAAAAGCCATCTAATGGAGCTGGGCTTAACAGCAGCAAAATTTGCACGGAAACGAGGAAATATTGCCCTAGCTACGCGACTGCTTGCCCAGTGCAGTGAAGTTCAGCTAGGAAAAACCACCACTGCACAAGACTTAGTCCAGTACTTTAAAAAATTGTCTGTGCCAGGTCAGATAGATGAAAAATGGGGTCCTGAACTTGATATTGAGAAAACAAAATTGTTATACACAGCAGGTGAGTATTTGCTAATTATGCTGTAGATACTTGAGCTTCTTGTGCTTATAACCTGGCTAATTCCTCTGGCCTTGAAGAAATCGTAATAGGACAGTATCATTAGGAACTGATTTCATCCTGTTAACTGTTGTCTCAGTCTGAAAGTGTTTTCACAAGTCTTTTCTTACTTGTAATTTTTAACTTCAAAAGAGAATTTTCTTTATAAAAATATATGGTTACAAGCTGTATCTGAGTGTGCTGAATTTCAGAGGAAGTGTTTTGAATAAAGTTAACACTTACTGAAGATAATACTTTTCATGATACGCAGGTCAGTCAACACATGCCATGGAAATGCTGAGTTCTTGTGCCATATCCTTTTGCAAATCTGCCAAAGCTGAATATGCAGTTGCTAAATCTATTCTCACGCTGGCTAAATGGATTCAAGCAGAATGGAAAGAGATTTCAGGACAGTTGAAACAAGTATATAGAGCTCGACAGCAGCAGAATCACACTGGTCTCTCTACCTTGTCTAAAAACATATATAATTTGATTGATCTCCCAGCTGTTAATACACTAGAAGAAGAATATCCTAGGATTGAAAGTGAATCTACAGGTAGATTTGTTCTCCTCCTTATTCTTTTTTTTTGTTAAATTAGTTACTGATGATTCCACTGAGGGATAGCACCAGTTATATTGATAAAGACTAAGTGCTTCATCACTCATGTATTCCTAATACAGGTATAAACAGTGTGTGTTTTGTGCAGTAGGTAACCATACACAGTTTAAAAAAACCAAACACCTTAATATTGATATTTCATATTACTTTCACATTTTTCTCATTCATGTGATGGTGGCCTGAAGAAGAAACTAGAATGCATTTGTTTTTATGTGAGGAGGATATCAAATTTTGTCATGCTTTTGTCTGATTTCAGCTCCTGTATTTGCTAAAGTTTGAATGAGATCTTTCAGATTAAGCATTGACAGGATTTATATTTTGGAGGCCCTGATAAGTGTGAAAAGCAGTTACCTTAGGTTTTCTAATGATCTTTAATCTATACTTAATTTGAACGCTTCTGTGGTTGCCACAGATGTACTCTGATTCCCAGTTTTCAGCATTTTTTCAAATGTCAAGATAAAGTTCGTTCTTTGCTTAAACATGGATTTCATACATAACTGTTCCTCTCTTGCCAGAGTCAGAATTATTTTAGAGCTGTTAATGGATGTTTAGTAGTAGAAGCTTTCTGACTTGATGGTGAAGAAAATAAATGTATACACAAATAAACTGCCGTAGGTACTTCATAAAACTCTGCTCTCTGAAGCATCTTGCTCTTTTGGAGATAATGAGTTTTTTGCCTGAGTTCCATGTTCTGTGAAAGGGAAAGCGATTGTGGAGTATAGGCAGTGGTTGCCAGGTTGGATGAGACACTGTGCAGCCTGATCTAGTGGGTGGCAACCCTGTCCATGGCAGGGGGGGTTGGACTAGGGGGGGTTGGACTAGATGATCTTTAAGGTCCCTTCCAACCCAAGCCATTCTGTGATTAGCAAATGAAAAACTGTTTTTTGTTTTGCAGCCAGTGTCAGAACTGAAAAAGAATTCAATTTGAGAAAATTTTACACTCTTGGGTACTAGCTTGACAAAAAAACATTACATACTTATAATGTTTTGGTGTTATTTTCTATGTTAAGGAAATTACAAGTAGGTCTTGCATCATAACATATGCTGCTCTATTTCTCCCATCACAGTAAATATTGGAGTTGGAGAACCTGACTTCATCTTGGGACAGCTGTATCACTTGTCTTCGGTACAGGCACCTGAAGTAGCCAAGTCTTGGGCAGCCCTGGCTAGTTGGGCTTATAGATGGGGCCGGAAAGTAGTTGATAATGCCAGGTAACTTCATCCTAATGTTTAAATTTATATGGCATGACTAGTTTTCTTAAGGTAAACCCTAGCTTTGTATTTATGATTACTGTTCTTTGTGGTCCAAAGTCGCGTGTGAACAGAGAACGGAATATTCTTTTGATTACTTGCCCTCTGTAAAAAGAAGCGTGTTTAATTCTGAGATAAGGATGAAGATTTCTTCCTTCAAGAAGTTTTATATATACAGTCTTAATGGGTTCAGTAGCTCTATGAATACTAATATATTGGGGATCAATAATTCATTAAATGTTACAGTCAGGGAGAAGGTGTTCGTCTGCTGCCCCGGGAAAAATCTGAGGTTCAGAACTTGCTCCCAGACAACATTGCAGAGGAAGATAAAGAGAAAATCTATGGGATTCTTGGGCAGGCAGTGTGTCGTCCAGCTGGGATTCAAGTGAGTGTAAATTTGCTTGCTTAAAAAATGTTCAACTTCAGCATGAACCGTATTTTTTCCTCTATTTGTGATTCATATTAACTCTTGTAAATGTTTTAAAGTTAAAATTTAGACAGTACCAGAGTTCTCTAAGAAACCATCTGTTAGCTATATGGTAGTATGTCTGTTTTATGGACTATTGTAATATGGCCAAGTAATGCAGTTGCATGAGTTGCCTAGACAAAAACTGGATGAGGAACTAATATTGCTTGTAGAAGTGGTTGGAGGACTTAATCAAATCTATTTTCTCTTTATTTGCATTTAGGATGAAGACATGACTCTACAAATTACTGAAAATGAAGACAATGAAGAAGATGATATGGTGGATGTTATATGGCGTCAATTATTAACAAGTTGTCCCTGGCTTTCAGATCTTGATGAAAATGCAACAGAAGGGTTAATTAAAGTGTGGAGGAAAGTTGTAGACAGAATCTTCAGTCTCTATAAACTGTCCTGCAGTGCATACTTTACTTTCCTCAAACTCAATGCTGGTCAGGTTAGTGTTCATGCTGATGAGGAAATCCAGTTATAACTTTTCAAAATGATGATATGAACTATCTGCTTAGCTTAGAGGAGTATTTCTTTCTTTAAGGTTCCACTTGATGAAGATGATCCCAGGCTGCACTTAAGAAATACTTCTGAGCAAAGCACTGATGATGTTATTGTGATGGCAACCCTAAGGCTGTTACGATTGCTTGTGAAACATGCTGGAGAACTTAGACAGTATCTAGAACATGGTCTAGAAACTACACCTACTGCTCCTTGGAGAGGTCAGTATATGTTACCTAGTTAAAATTAATTTTGATGCATTTTCTCTAAATACAGCAGAAGGGTGTTCATTGCACTTCCCTAAAATTTTTATTTAAGCAGGATGGAAAAGAGAGCCTGTCTTTTACTAAGTAATTTCACTAAAGGTGTTCAAGTCTGCCATGCATTCTGATCTTGGAATAGATAAGTAGCACAGATTCTGATCCCCTCCCTCCCCGGCCTTAAGACATTGAAAAGAGAAAGGAGAAGTAGTTTGTGAATTACTACATTATATTCCCACCTTAAAAAAATGGGGTGGGTTTTTTTCCTAGCTACAGTTTGAAATGCAGTTCAGAGAAAGGTGTGGCTAAAGCCAGATGTCTCAGAAGTAGTTTGTCACTACACTACTAGTTCTGGTTGCTCAGGGACTTTCCCACAAACGGTTATTGAGTTAAAGTGTGGAAAGCAGCAGAAGAGGAGGCCAACTATTGCTAAATTGTACTTTCTTTTGAAACATCCAGTTATGCTAACTTCAAGAACTATTAATGTGACTCTCCATATTTTTGAAAAGTGATATAATAGATACAGTGTGCAAAACTCGATTCCTAGTGCTTGACTAAAGGATTTATATATTGCATCTGATGTTACCTGTATTTGAATAGTAGAAGAAAACAAGCTATTGCCTGTACTTTGAAAGACAGTTATTTAAAAGAAGTTTTTATTGGGAAACTAGACATTTACGTTCTCCCAATGCAAAAACAGTATGCTTTTAAAAATAAAATAAAATTCTGCATCACTTAAGTGAAGTGAAATGAATCGGCACATTTTTTTTTCCTGTTTATGAAGGTATTATACCTCAGCTTTTCTCCCGCCTGAATCACCCAGAAGTGTATGTTCGTCAGAGTATTTGCAACTTACTGTGTCGAGTGGCTCAAGATTCTCCTCATCTCATACTATATCCTGCGATAGTGGGTACCATTTCACTTAGCAGTGAATCCCAGACTTCAGGTATGGAGGGAAAAATAAATGTTCAAATACACTTCAGCTATTATATTTTTATATACTGCAACACTTCAGCTATTATATTTTTATATACTGGATAAAGTGATACTGAGGGGTTGGTGGGGTTGGTGTCTTTTTTTTTTTTTTTTTTTTTTAGTAGCTCTGATACTTTCCGTCTTACAAATATTATGGGAACTCACTGATACCTTTCGTTTGATTTACCAGTTTGGCAAATAAGTCAGTTTTTTTCTATTTTATCATCATGTACTTCACCAGTACTTAATGTAATATGGGGACCTGATGCTAAATGAAGTATTGAGTGATGTGTCTTTCAAGGCCAGAACAGTGTAGCTAATATTTTAACATCTGTTTCTAATTTAGGAAACAAGCTGCCTTCTGCTATCCCTACTTTGCTAGGTAATATTCAAGGAGAAGAACTGTTGGGTGGTGAATGTGATGGAGGGAGCCCCCCAGCTTCTCAAGAAAGTAGTAAAGATGACACAAAAGTTGGATTAAATGAAGATCAAGCAATGATGCAAGATTGTTACAGCAAAATTGTGGAGAAACTCTCTGCTGCAAATCCAACAATGGTATTGCAGGTAAATAATCCAAATGTATGCTACTTACGCTCTTATTTGAACCATAAAATACGTAATTTGTATATCTTGTGGGTAGACCTACTGAAAGTTTGCATCTTTGCTGTTAGGCTGTTATCTTTTTTCAGATTGTTAATCTACAAAAATAAGTCTTAATACTAGTACTCTTAAAAGTTAGTGAATCTTAATTTATTTTGTACAGGTTCAGATGCTAGTGGCTGAGCTGCGCAGAGTTACTGTTCTTTGGGATGAACTTTGGTTGGGAGTTTTACTGCAGCAGCACATGTATGTCCTCAGAAGGATTCAACAGCTGGAAGATGAAGTCAAGAGGGTCCAAAACAACAACACTTTACGGAAGTATGACTTTTTTGAATAATTCCAGTGATAATTGTAACAAATATTTATTCCTGGTGAAGCATACAGTCAAACCAATCAACAGTGTTGTTGCTGCTGAATCCATACTATCCTAGCTGATTCTCTGTAAGCCAATGCCCTTATTTCATGAACACTTTGATGCTAACAGCTAGTACTCAAATGAGACACAACAACAGGCTACCTGTGAATCCATGTTGGGATTTCCTTAGTAATAATATGTTAGAACCCAGTGTGTATTAAGTTGTGGATTATGAGATCCTATAGGTTTCATTTCCAGGGTCTTTCTTACAAGCCAGCTGAAATGAAGACAAGCATGTTGAAGGGTGTAATCTATTTGGAGTTTACTGTAAATACAGATATTTGGAGTAAACAGAACATCTTAATCTGCTTTTGGCTTTCAGTGTTCAGCAAGTGGTGGGGTTTTTCTGTTTGGTTTTGGTTTTTTCCTCCTCCCTCAACTGTGTTCTCCTGTGAATGGATTTGTGGAAGAGGAAAGCCATTCACTGGGCACCTGGCTAAGCTTGAGAATGCCTCTTGAATACTATAGTCAGGGCTGATGTGAAACGGGAGAACAGCATGATCTGAATATCTCTCTTTCCCTTCTGAATAGTGTGGTACGTCCTCAGGAAGTAGTAGTAAAGAGCTCTTTTATTAAAGGAAATCAGTTGCTTAGAGTGGTCTGACCTCTGAGCTTCTCATCAGGGCTTCCCGTGGTGAAGAACCCAGTTCAAATGTTTCAGTTAAAAAAAAAAAAAGAGAGAAAAATAAAAGAGTGTGGTTCAGAGGAACATGCATTCAATGTGGAATGAAATACTCTTCCTTTTAATACAGTCATCCTTTAAGATCTCGTTTTAGAGATGTAATAATTTTCACAAATTCTTAGATGTCTCATTTGCAGTTGTATTTTAATGCTCTGCTTATGAAGTAACTTGGTTTTATGGAGTTAAAGGAAACTTTGTGTTTTGGTGTTTTTTAATAGAGAGGAGAAAATAGCAATCATGCGTGAAAAGCATACAGCTCTAATGAAGCCCATTGTATTTGCTTTGGAACATGTACGGAGCATCACTGCAGCTCCTGCAGAAACTCCTCATGAGAAGTGGTTTCAGGATAACTATGGAGATGCAATTGAAAATGCACTAGAGAAACTTAAGAATCCTTTGAATCCTGCTAAACCAGGAAGCAGCTGGCTCCCATTTAAAGAGGTATTATACGCACAGACTAAGAGTACAATGTAGAGTTTCTTTATACTCTTGCTGCACCATGTACTTGACCCTCTTAGTATTCTCTTGCTATTCCCTTGCCATGTCACAACTGCAGCCTGAAGCTTTGTCTTCTCCACAATTGCCACAGGCATGCTAGACCCTAAAGCATGGTAATTTTTGTCTCTGTAACAAGTTCTACTGACTGCATTATTGCATTTCTACCCACTGAAATTAATTTTTTTTTTTTTAAATCTTGCCTCTTCTGCTGTCTGGGATGCTGTCAGTATTGGGGGCAGAGGGCTTTATTTTTTTAAATACTGTCTTTTTGAAACTTTATGTAATTTGAGTTAGTGGATTTAAATTTTAACAAGTTGGTCCTCTGGTTATCTAAGCATAGTCCTCGGGCTGTGCAGCAACCTTCAAATGATCAACCCTTCCCACAGATACTTTTTTTTTTTTTCAATTTTGTGATCTTGTCTTAGTTTTTTTATGGGTCTGAGGAGAAACAAAATATGTATTCACTTGGATATCCAGAGCCAACCTGCTGGTTTTCAGAAGTCTTGCTAGAGAGAACCTAGGTTTTACGCACAAATAGACTTTTTTTTTTTTTTTTGTAGTTCCCCTTCTGCTTTGCAGAGCAAGCAAGCATGCAGATACATAAATAAGAGGCTGCTGAACGCTGCTGCCTTTGGCCACAGCTCAAATATTAATAAATGCAGGAGCAAACCTCTTGAGGAGCTTGATTTGTTGTGACTTTGGTGCTTGTCACCAGGCAGGGTGTATTTGCTGCATAAAGGATGTTCTGTAGTTTTGTCATCTTCATCCTGAGCTGTAAATGGATTAATAGGGTGGCAAGGATGAAAGGTAGTCTAAGAAAAATCTCCACGCTTTCTGGAAGATGACCACCATTAAGTCTGTTTTGGTGGTTTTGGTTTTTTTTGTTGTTGTTGTTGTTTGTTTTTTTCTTTAATGCTGGCTGTTAAGGTGAACCTCAACCTAAAACAAATTTCTTTGGAATAGGTTATGTTAAGTTTGCAGCAGAGAGCACAGAAACGAGCTAGTTACCTTTTACGACTTGAAGAAATCAGTCCTTGGTTGGCTGCTATGATGAACACTGAAATAGCACTTCCTGGAGAAGTATCTACCAGAGACACAGTCACAATTCATAGTGTGGGCAGCACCATCACAATCCTGCCTACCAAAACCAAACCTAAAAAGCTGCTTTTCCTGGGTTCAGATGGGAAGAACTATCCCTACCTCTTCAAAGGTAAGAAAATGAAGTTTTCTCATACAATTTACTGTCTCTTGTTATAAATTAGACTACATTAAAGTTGGGAAGATGCATGGCTGCAGCTTTTGATTTATCTGCCTGCATATGGGGAGAGAGTTGTTTTGGAGCTTCTGTTCCCTCTCTTCCCCTCCTTCCACTTCACCATACATTTTCAAGAATTTTGCCTTGTGAAGCTGTAAGTCAGGGGTGTTTCAGATCCCTTCTTTATAAGGGTTGCAATAGAAAGTGTTCTGCTTGCATACTGATAGGATTAGCTGGATGCACTTTTCCAGAAGCTTAAGGTAGCACCTAGAAGAGAACTTTAGAGACTTCATGCTTTCCCTGAAAGGGAAAGACCTGTTCGTTATGTTAGTAACTGCTCTGCGTACTGCTCACAGAGACAGCTGTCATAAACTGGTGATTCTAGTAGGTAAATGCTGTGTAAAACATTTAGGTTTAGGCTGAACAACTCATCCTTCATCTGCATAATTTATAAAGCTATTCATAGTCTGAAATGAAGTAGGATTTAAAAAAATGCTAAATTTTGGGCTTTAAGAGAAGAATTTTTCTTATCTAGAAACTAAATTTTAAACAAAATAAATTTATTGCAGGTTTGGAAGACTTGCATCTAGATGAAAGAATCATGCAATTCTTATCAATTGTGAACACAATGTTTGCTACTATTAACCGTCAAGAGACACCAAGGTTCCACGCGAGGCACTACTCTGTGACACCTCTGGGAACAAGATCAGGCTTGATCCAGTGGGTGGATGGAGCTACACCTTTGTTTGGTCTTTACAAGCGGTGGCAACAGCGAGAAGCTGCTTTACAAGCACAAAAGGTAACAGCTATGTTTTATGCTAGCTAGAACAATTCAGAAGGGAAACATTTATTCTTATTTGCTTTACAATTCTAAACAACATAGTCTTAAAAGGATTGTGTTTTGTTCATAATAATACAGAATGGTTCTGTGTATTTATCTCTTGGGATTTCACCAGATGTCAATAAAATTGCATATATGTATTTATACATATTACAGTATATAATGTAAATATACTGTTCTGGCATGGTAATTCATGGAGAACTGTTTTTGAACAAATAGAGTTAACCTTGGTTAAAATTATTTTAGTTCCACATCTCAATTGCTCATTTTCATTTCATTTTAAATGTAGTTTTTACAGTTATATTTTTGAAATTTACCTTGATAAGAGTAGAGTTAGGCCAAAACTAATGTGTTTTTCATTTATTTAGGCTTTTTTAACTATTGAATTTTGAAAGAATTCTTGGAGCTGTAAAAGCCGTCTTCAGTAGGGGAGCTGATTTCATAATTTCATTCTCACCAAAACTGAATTTGGGATACTGTTTTGTGGTAATGAGTTGTGATACGTAAACTACCATTTTTACCTCCTTCTAGGCTCAGGATTCTTACCAGACTCCTCAGAATCCTGGAATAGTGCCTAGACCCAGTGAACTTTACTACAGTAAAATTGGACCCGCTTTAAAGGCGGTTGGGCTTAGTCTTGATGTGTCACGTCGTGACTGGCCCTTGAATGTCATGAGGGCTGTTCTAGAAGAACTGATGGAAACAACTCCCCCAAATCTCCTAGCTAAGGAGCTCTGGTCATCGTGTACTACACCGGATGAATGGTGGAGAGTTACACAGGTGAGTTGTAACAAATACATTTTCCCTTTGAAAGGCTGTGTTTTTAATGGGATGAGGGGCAACAAATGCCTGGGATGTGTTCAAGCAATGATACCTATGAATTAGGTGAGCTAGCACTTCTGAAGCTTTATGTAACAGGAAATGTTGGCAATTGTACCATCTGGAATAAAAAATAGGCATACACCTGATAGCTCTACATTATTATACTCGAATTATCAGCCTAAGATACGAAAACTCTTGTAAGATGTCATGAGACAACAAATAGAAAACAGCTTGGAATAAGTTGGTTTTGATTTGTCTTACACTTAAAATAATGTTTTAAGATGGTAGGCAGTCCAATGTGTTGGCAGAGAATTCCCACAAATAATTTTTTCCTGAAACTCTCTTTAAAGTCGTATGCAAGATCCACTGCAGTTATGTCCATGGTTGGCTACATCATTGGTCTTGGAGACAGACATCTGGATAATGTTCTTATAGATATGACTACAGGAGAAGTTGTCCACATAGATTATAATGTTTGCTTTGAAAAAGGTAATTTAAAAAATGCTATATGTTATTCAAATAAAAGGTTTCCTTTCTTGGTAATTAAAAGAAACAACTTAAATTTTTATCTTAAAGGGAAAAGCCTTAGGGTACCAGAAAAGGTTCCATTCCGGATGACGCACAATATTGAAACAGCACTTGGAGTGACAGGAGTAGAAGGGGTTTTCAGGCTTTCTTGTGAACAGGTAAGTTAAGAAACTTGCAGAAAACTGAGGGCTGTCGCTCACCAAACACTGTCTTAGAACTTTCCTATTAAACCTTCTGCTGTTGATTTATAAAGCCTTGCCCTTTTCTGCTGTGATTTTAATTGGACTTAGTTTAGATACATCCTATAATAGGTATTTAAGAAATATGAGAATGTCAGATAAATACATATGCAAGTAGTGCTACAACTACAATTCAGGGGGGGAAAGGGGACTCATAGCTCTAGATGTGAAATGTTACGTTTTTCCTGAAGCTTTTTTTGTGAAGTTTTGCTTACTGTCTTTCTTCAGGACTCGTCCTTTATAAATGAGACAGATATGTTTTTAAAAAGAAAACTATCTGAACAAAGGGGGGTTTACTTCCTCAAGTGCCTGTTGCTAGAGTATAGAGTTTGTGTGGAAGGCTAGAATGCAATCTTTAGTTTTAGTGATGTTACTACAGGCTAGCTGCATTTGTACATACTGTGGTGTTCTTCCTGTAATTGTAGTGGTCAGGGGTAAGTTAAGGATTTCTGTACCTACTCAGTACAGTATTTTTCATTTAAAATTTCACTGTTCTACAAGGATAATGCAAGATCAGAATGAGTCTGTTTGAAATATGATGCAGGTGCTTCATATTATGCGGCGTGGGAGAGAGACGTTGCTTACGTTGCTTGAAGCTTTTGTTTATGATCCTCTGGTGGACTGGACAGCAGGAGGCGAAGCAGGATTTGCTGGAGCTGTCTATGGTGGTGGTGGCCAGCAGGCCGAAAACAAACAAAGCAAAAGAGAAATGGAGAGAGATATTACACGTAGTCTCTTTTCTTCAAGAGTGGCTGAGATAAAGGTGAGTTTACTACAATAATTTGCTATTTTATAACTAATGTAGGCCCTATGCTTTCACTTAATTTATTTGCATTTTGGGGGTGGTGGAAGAGGTGGTCGTTTATTAGAAGTAGTTCAAAAATTGTATTGAGTTAAATTGAGTTTGCATTGAGGGAAGTGCTTACATGGAACTTGCAAGTATTTAGTTTTAATTTTCTGTGTGTTTAATTCTAAAACATGTTTTAGTGTTTTGCCTGAATCTGGGCTAGGGGAATAATAATACAGGTTTAGAGAGCAGTCTAAATAATGTCCATTAAGCTTTAGCACTTGTAGCACTGGAGGTAGTCCTAGATGAACAACATCATGGAAGGGTTAAGTGCTGCCATATATTACTTTCTTTTACCTGTTTGAATTAAGTCCAGTTCTATAACGTCTGTGTCTTGGTTATAGGTTAACTGGTTTAAGAACAGAGATGAAATGCTTGCTGTGCTGCCAAAATTGGACAGTAGTTTAGAAGAGTATCTGAATCTGCAAGAACAGTTGACAGATGTAGAAAAGTTGCAAGGAAAACTACTGGAGGAGATAGAATTTCTGGAAGGTGCAGAAGGAGTGGATCATCCCTCCCATACGCTTCAGCACAGGTACAGAGGAGCCAGGAACTCTGTCAGGAATCTCACAGCTCAGTACCGTTGGTGATTTAGTAATGTACTTATGAGTTAAATGTTAGAAATGTAAATGTGAGAGAGATTAATAGTTGGGTAAAAGCTGTTCTTACAGTAAGAAAGTCACTTCTTGCACAGAAGAACTATTGAAACCATTTTCCTACTGAATAATTTTATTTATGTCCTACGCCTCATACTCCATCAATATAATATGTGCTAGTCATGTGTTCCACACTTGATTCTTAAGGCAGGAGACAGAATGTGCTGAATGTGGTGTCCCATCAAAATAGTCCACATAATGCAGCTATTGATAAATAGCATAAAAATCTTTTCATTTACGTTTCTAATTCTTTAACTTATTTTTCAAATTTATTTGAAATTGGTCAAGGATTTCAGAATTTCATGAATATGCATGTGCATTCATTATTTTGTTAGAGAACAATTACAACATTGTTGAAGTTTTACGTAATTGAGAATATGTTCATTTTCTGGTCAACAATGTAGTTGTATCGTTCAACATGGTTTTGTATTCAATATAGTTAAGTGGTTTTTTTCTTGTAGTACTCACTTAATATTGTGGCTTCAATAATCCAGGTATTCTGAGCACACACAATTACAGTCTCAACAAAGAGCTGTCCAGGAAGCAATCCAGGTGAAGCTGAATGAATTTGAGCAGTGGATAACACATTACCAGACTGCTTTCAGTAATTTAGAGGCAACACAACTTGCAAGTCTTCTTCAAGAAATTAGCACACAAATGGACCTAGGTATAAAACAGTATTTGTGGGATTTTATTAATGATTTGAAAATAACTAGAGTTTAATATTAGGAGGCATTATGAGTATCCTTTAACTTAAAGGCAAGGACTTGTGTATAATAAATGAAAAGAAAGGGGGTTCTTCAAAGGGTGATTCAGAGCACTTCAAGGTTTCTGTGCCAAGCTGTCTGAAGGAACTTGTCTGTCTTACCTTAGCTGGGCATGAGATTATTCTTTTACCTTGTGCTCAAAATTCTCAATATGAATTCTCTATGTCTCCTTTGTCACAATTAAAAAAATATTTTTGAAAAGATGTTAACGCTTAATATTTGTGTGGTACAAAATATGTGTGCTTCAGAGATGCATCTTAATTTTTAACCATCTTCCTTGAAAGGTCCTCCAAGTTATGTACCAGCAACAGCATTTCTGCAAAACGCAGGCCAGGCACATCTCATTAGTCAGTGTGAACAACTGGAAGGAGAAGTTGGTGCTCTTCTCCAGCAGAGAAGATCTGTGTTACGTGGTTGTCTTGAACAGCTGCACAACTATGCAACAGTAGCTCTTCAGTATCCAAAAGCTGTGTTTCAGAAGCACCGAATAGAGCAATGGAAAACATGGATGGAAGAACTCATCTGTAACATGACAATAGAGCGTTGTCAGGATATCTTTAGGAAGTAAGTTGACAGAATAATGAATTGTTTGAAGAGCTTAATTTTCAAGCTACTTCAGGATTTTAATTTTCTAATTAAAATGAGTACTTTTGTGAGAACTGATCTAATTGTAAAGCAAGACAAGATTAAGTTGTAATTCTAGAAGTTTGGAGAAAAAGATGCAATACTGCTTTAAAAATACTGTTCTAGAGCTTAATCTGTATACTGCAAAAAGAAAACCAACTAACGTTGCTCTGTGATGAACAAATGAAGAACCATGTTTGTGGGTTTAGGGTAGTGATATTTAGGCATTTTAGAAACTTCTAGTATTTAAAAATCACTTAAGTCAACTAAAGATTTTTTTTTTTTATTAAAGCAGATTTTCAAACTTTTTTTTTTTCTTTTTATTCTAAAGTCAGGCCATTTTGGTATTATTACTGCTTGGCTTACACATGATCTAGATTGTATTCAAGCATTTACACTGAAAGCTGTTCCCTTCGTATTTATTATCTTCTATTCATTCTTTGCCTCAGGGACTACTGATAGTTTTCTGTCCTTGCAAACAGATATGAAATGTAGTGCATTCTGGGACTTTATGGCAGTGTCATTAGGGTAGCCATCAACTGCTGTGGTATTTAGAGCTGATATGGAGTAGGTGATGTGGGACCTGTTCAACACCTACCCACAGAGCAGAACGTAATTTGCTAGGGCTTGAGAATGGAGAATTTTGTCATTATGCTTTTGCTTTACAGGTATGAAATGCAATATGCTCCTCAACCACCTCCAAGTATGTGTCAGTTCATAACTGCTACAGAAATGACTCTACAGCGCTATGCAGCAGATATAAATAACAGACTTATCAGGCAAGTGGAACGTTTGAAACAGGAGGCAGTTACTGTACCTGTTTGTGAAGAGCAGCTGAAAGAAATTGAACGTTGCATAAAAGTTTTCCTTCATGAAAATGGAGAGGAGGGCTCACTGAGCTTAGCAAGCGTTATCATCTCTGCTCTTTGTACACTGACGAGGTGAGTTGCCTCTTGTGAAATTTTTTTGTATGCACTCACGTTTGAGACCACATAAAAGGAAAATTCAAGTGACATAATTATATGGAGAATGCAGTAGCAGGCAGATTGTCTAACTGAGTGTCATAATTCATCTAGGCGAAATCTGATGATGGAAGGTGCAGCGTCTAGTGCTGGAGAGCAGCTGGTTGATTTGACTTCAAGGGATGGAGCCTGGTTCTTGGAGGAGCTTTGCAGCATGAGTGGGAATGTTACGTGCCTTGTGCAGTTGCTGAAGCAGTGTCATCTTGTACCCCAGGACTTAGATATTCCTAACCCAATTGAAGCATCAGAAGCTGTTCACTTAGCAAATGGAGTGTATATCTCACTTCAGGTGGTGCTTTTATGTTACTTTTTCTTTCCTCATCCCCAACCTTCTAAGGCTTCAGCGAAGCCATTCTTAACAGCTTCTTCCTTAAACAGCGAAATGTTTGTTTATGATGCTGCTGAGATTTTTTTTTTTTTGTTGTTGGACCTTAGTCTTGATTGCTGTATTTGGCTGAGCTGAACAGGCATTTGCTACTGCCATTTACATTTTTATTGGTTGAAAGAAACCATTTTGATCCATACATGACAAATTGTAAAAATGCTGTCAAGTAACCATGAGTAAGAAGTTAGTATCAGATTTATAGACACACCAGCTTCATGTCTTGCTTTCGTTCTTTTATTCTGTTGCTGGCAGTCCAGAACAACTTCCAGACTGTTTAATCTGTGCTTTTTCTGTTTTCTGCTCCTGCTAAGCCTTACTTATTTTCATCTGAAACAAGTAGTTTGAAACAAATTCTGAAAAACTGTTTCCCAGGCCCCTATCTGCAAGATTGGGAAGGAGAAAAATGCATCTATAATTTTGTGTTTTAGAAAAGTTTCCACTTTAATAAAACAAGCAAAAAACATTGGTGGCAGCTTGAGTAAAACATCTGCTGAAGACTTAGATCGTTTATAAACTATGACGGGTGTAAATAGCTTTTTGAGGCTTTTGCTTCCACTGTATTGTATTTGAAAAAAATTTTCCTACCAGCCTGTATAAGCGCATTGAGATTTGTCGCCACTTTGTTTCTTTGCTCTTCAAAGTATTAACACTTCAGAAACTTTTCAGAAATGCGCATAGCAATGTCATTGCATTGCAGGTGAGATCTTTCACCCACACATTGTTGTCCTCCCTGTGAGCTCTTGGGTAAGATGTGTAGCTCACTGAGCAGTCAAGATAGCTAATCTTTTTGGTGTCTTGTCTCATTTTGGAGACAGTGCATTGGTTGGTTCTTTCTGTAGCTGCCTTTAGCCCTCTCATGCATTTTGCTTGGGGAAAATGGCTTTATGCCACTTAAGGTACTGTATTTCTTACCTGCATTGATTTCTATGGCATGAGTAGGACTCTAGCAAAGTAATCACTATCTGGCAAGTTCGTGATTCTTTTCCCTTGACTAGTCCAATCAGTTTAGCAAATCATAAATTCAGTAAATAATTTAACTCATTTATACTTATAGAATGGAAAAGAAAAGCTACATAATTTGATGAAATTAATTTGCAGAGTGTGACCTCTGTACCACTAATCCTCTGCTGAGGATTGCTGTAAGGTATTGTTGCTGATGCTATTGAGGTAGTTGTTGCTACATTGTGCAAATGTCAAACCTTTGGGTTTGTATAGGGTTTAATGTATTCCTGATTTCTTTAAATCAAAAAAAAAAGTAGACTTTGACCCTTGGCTGACCACCATCATGTTACCTTTTAGATAATGTCTATTGCAGGGTGGTGTGATACTAAAATGAGAAAGAGATTGCATATGGTACTTTTTGAGAGGGGAAGATTTCTCATGTTTCCATACTTATTTCCCAACAGGAGTTAAACTCAAACTTCCGACAGATCATTTTTCCTGAAGCACTTAGGTGCTTAATGAAAGGAGAGTATACTTTAGAAAGTATGCTCCATGAATTAGATAATCTCATTGAACAAACAACTGATGGAGTCCCGTTGCAAACATTAGTTGAATCTCTTCAAGCCTACTTACGAAATGCTGCTATGGGACTAGAGGAAGAAACACATACTCATTACATTGATGTTGCAAGGTAAATCACTTTTCATTCTGTCATACCTGAACTAAAAAAAAGACTGCAGAACATTAGTTTGTCTAAGTTTTGTTTGACATACAGGCTCTTCTTGCCCAAGAATGACCTTAAGTAGAGTGCAGTGTCTAAAGTGCACGTTGCCTCTCTGTTTTATCTGCATGCATACATAGAAATACAGAGTTATGGCAATTTACATTTTACATCTGCCTAAAGCTGACTTTTGGTAGTCAGCTTTTTCAAAAGCGTGTAGTTACGATTTTATGTTCGAAGTTAAGGGATGCTAAAAATAGGAACTGGTCCATTAGTTTGTGGGAGGAACCTGTGAAAGAGAGAGCTTGTAACCATGGCACTCCTCTCGTCAGGTGGTTTGTGCATCTTTTTAATCAAGTCACTGATTCATTATGAAAAAAACAAAACCACAAACAAAACCCCAACCAAACAAAAAGACTTGTGCATCTTGTAATGTGGGACAGTACCTTTCTGGGGAAGTGCTTGGTAGACAACTGAGCCAATTCAAAAGCTTTCTGCCAAGTAGAAGTGATCTTGCTGCTTCCCTTGAGCCAGTTATGGTGGCTCCATCAGTGGTACAATGAAGGCTTATGTATCAGTTGGAAACAATTTACTTTTTTTCTCTTACGTTAATTTTCTTCCTGGTTTACCCATTGGCAAGCCTGCTCAGCCTGTTAGTTGAGGGTCAAAAGCAATATAAGGGAGGGAGAGGATAAGACCACCCTTTCAGGAGGGCAAGTTGTTAAACCATCTCAGCCATAACCCGAGACCTCATCCTCCACCTTTTACCCCGTAATCCATTCAGTCAGTTATATGTGTATGTTATAAAACCAGTACCTGGTTTTCAAGGAAGGAGAGGTAATATTTGCATCACTTACTATTCATAACTTTTTTACTGTGCTCATAGGAAGTATAGTCTGTATCCTCTACCTGTATTTTAAGTTAGCTTTGGGGCTGGTCCTTCAATACAATCCTGTCTTTTATGGTATCCTTAGCTGTTCTTACGAGACCAGCATTAAGATTCATGTGGTGAGCAGGGCAGAGGGGGTAGGAATAGCCTGCAAAATTTTCACCTTGTTCAGATGCAAATTAATTCCAATCTGCTCTAGCTGTGGGATCAGTCAGTTTAAGAAAATCCTATTTATTTCTTGTAGACTAAGCAAAAAATTTTCTTTTTTTTTTTTTTTAAGAGTGCTTCATGCTCAGTATGGTGAACTAATTCAGCCAAGAAATGGTTCAGTTGACGAAACTCCCAAAATGTCAGCTGGTCAGATGCTTTTGGTAGCCTTTGATGGAATGTTTGCTCAAGTGGAAACTGCATTTGGTTTATTGATTGAAAAGGTATGGATTTATTCTTTTCAGAGTGCTCTGAGTCAGGAATATGAAAGTTTTATTAAAAAAACCCACTGATTTCTTTCCTTTATATTGCTCAGCTAAACAAGATGGAAATACCTGTTGCTTGGCGTAAGATTGACATAATTAGGGAAGCCCGCAGCACCCAAGTCAACTTCTTTGATGATGACAATAATCGGCAAGTTCTAGAGGAAATTTTCTTTCTGAAGAGACTGCAAACAATTAAAGAATTTTTCAGGCTCTGTGGTACCTTTTCTAAAACATTGTCAGGTAAATAAATGCTATCAAATATTCAGTATCACTTTGTCCACTTCTCATCCCATGTCCTTTTGAGATGAATGGAAAATGGTCACATTTACTCTCACTTACCTTTCATATATGGCAAGTATGCAGAAATTAATTTTTAATTCCTGTAATCTTGCTGTGTTTATAAGTCAGATAATATTTTTCTAGATGCATCAAATGTTTTGTTTATAACAAAAATACTATTTCTTCCCTTTAAAAGGAATCAGTTCACTTGAAGACCAGAATGCAGTAAATGGACCTGTTCAAATTGTTAATGTGAAAGCCCTTTACAGAAACTCGTGTTTTAGTGAAGACCAAATGGCCAAACCAATCAAGGCTTTTACAGCTGACTTTGTGAGACAGCTTTTAATTGGCCTTCCAAATCAAGCTTTGGGACTTACTTTGTGCAGTTTCATCAGCGCTTTGGGTGTTGATATCATTGCTCAGGTAGAGGCTAAAGACTTTGGAGCAGAAAGCAAAGTTTCTGTGGATGATCTGTGCAAGAAAGCAGTGGAGCACAATATCCAAATTGGCAAGTTCTCACAGTTGGTCATGAACAGGGCAACAGTATTGGCGAGTTCATACGATACAGCATGGAAGAAGCATGATCTAGTGCGCAGACTTGAAACCAGTATTTCATCTTGCAAGACCAGTCTTCAGAGAGTACAGTTGCATATTGCCATGTTCCAGGTAAGACCACAGCCGGTGTTATTTCTCTCCAAATTGTGTCTGTGGAAAGTGAGCTTATAGTTACTGTGTCTGAGCACAAGAACTTCATATTTTGTTGAATGAGCTTTAGAGTATTTTAACAGACTTGATAAAGTATTTTGGTTTTAAATTATTTTGTAAATGTGTAAGGAAAAAAAGTGTTACAGTTAGCTTCTTTTGAAGACTAACTGCTTTATAAGATGCAAGTGTGACAATGTGTAAATTCTTTTTCAAGTCAATACACATAATTTTTCTTCAATAACCATTAAGGCATTTATTAGGAAAAAAAAAATCATTCACTGGCCTTCTTACTAGCAATGTTGTCCCATTCTCCCCCTTTTTTCAAACAGACTATGACTTTAAGGGAGGAGATTGCTTAAAACAGAGGGTATGCATTGCTGAATGTTGTCTTGTACCTTTCCTTCAAAGTCTTAATGCATTAACTGTCTCCTTGCTCCACTATTTGTCTCATGAAAAAATACAAATAGCAGTGGTATCAATCCTGAAAATGTTCTGAGGTTTTAGATGAATGCCATTGTGTACCTTGAACTGTATGCTGGTATCCAGTTGAAGTGTAGTATCATTGATCTTCATTTGGTAGTGATTTGTAGGTTAAGGGTAAAGGCTTTCTCTATGTCAGTTAATAAACCATTTTATAGACTGATAAGCAAAATTGTCTTGGTTTTAATGCTTCACAAGTGAATTGTTTCTGAATATTGATGGGTTTTCCTTTAGATCAAGGAAATATGTGTAAAACACTTCTAGTAAGTTAGACTGATTAATAATATAAATATCCAAGCCAGCAAAACATAGTTTACAACTACTTGTATAATTTAACGCTCTAATGATTTAGAACTTTTAAGCGTGCTGGTATCATCTGGACACCTAGCCCTTTTAAGGTGCCCTTACTTATAAAGTGACCAGGGTACTAGAATTGTTGTTTGTGAAGCAAAGTATTTTGTGCTGAGCAGTATTGATAATCAAGTGTTCCCATTCTTTTCTTAAAGTGGCAGCATGAAGATCTCCTCATCAGTCGCCCACAAACTATTTCTGTTACTCCTCCACCTCGTTCTGCAATTTTAGCCAGCATGAAAAAGAAACTTCACACACTCAGTCAGATTGAAGCTTCAATTGCAACAGTCCAGGTATTACTATTTTTGGGAGGTTTGTTCAGCAGCATATTGGAGTGTGACTGACACAAACTGCGGAATTGTCTGCCACCTTCAGATTATGTTATCTCTTGCTGTCAAAGCACAAATTTAGTGGTATTTTCATTGATCTCTTTCAGTGTGTCTGAAGCGTTCTGTTACATTGTTTGATTTTGCTGTCTCATACAAAATATTCCCTCTGGAATATCAGTAAATCTGTTTCATTAGTGAAAATACGAATACTTGAAATTACCTTTTCTTCTGAAGGCTGACCATGCTCCTACTCTTTAAGTTTGTCTGACTTAGATCATCCTTACTATCGTTTTAGTAGCGAAATGTCAGAAGCTTCCTTTGTAGATGTGGGCAAATCAGTTATTCTGCCAGTTAAGGTTTCTGTGTGCTATGTCTTGGCCCAGCTTTTTAGACTTTTGGGTATCAGTAATATAGAATATTTAATTGCTTAAAATAAGTACTGCTTAACTTCTTGAATTTTAATTTACTTTTTAGTTATGAAGGTACTGTTTGTAATCATTTTTTGAAGATTACTTGTAAAATAATTCAGGACTCCTATGATTTTTAGTCTAGAAATGTGATAACTTTTAACTTTTTGTATTTTTTTTCTGGTGGGTTAAAATCTAGACAGGTGACTATTTCCGTAACAATCAAATCCAGTTGTGATGTGTGCTGAAAATAAACCTTTAAACAGCATAAGTTAACATATATCAATCATGAATACCACATTCTTTAATATATATGGGTATAAGAATGTGTCTGCATGTGTATGTGTAACTTTTTTTTAAGTTAGGCTTAAGATGATATATATCAGTATGGATTATCTATATGTTTGGGTTTTTTTTTTTTTTATTTCCCAATGCAGGAGAAACTAGCAGCACTTGAAGCAAGTATTGAGCAGCGTTTAAAATGGGCAGGAGGTGCTAATCCTGCACTGGCACCAGTCTTGCAAGATTTTGATGCCACTATTGCTGAAAGAAGAAACCTTGTACTGAAAGAAAGTCAAAGAGCAAGTCAGGTACTATACCTAAGTATAGTACTATTGACTTGATAAGTGTGTTCACTCTTTATTTCCTACTTGAGATTTATGTAGAAGATTTTTTTTTTTTTCCTTCTCAGCATCTAAAGAGCAAATGTAGATAACAAAATACTTCTGGGAATCCCACTTTAAAAGCAATATGAATACTGTCTGGGACAATTGCTGCAGGGCTGGATGACCGTGAAATGATACCGCTACAGTCACAGAGCGGCTTTACTGCTGTATTTAAAATTCTTCAGTCTAAGGACATGGAACAAATGCAGTTTGTGTAATAGACAGCTTAATTGCAATAATTTTTCTCACTCTTGCTTTGATTTTTCAGGTCACTTTCCTCTGCAGTAATATCATTCATTTTGAAAGTTTACGTACTAGGACAGCAGAAGCCTTAAATCTTGATGCTGCATTATTTGAACTTCTCAAACGCTGTCAACAAATGTGCTCTTTTGCATCACAGTTCAACAGTTCAGTCTCTGAACTGGAGCTTCGCCTGCTTCAGAGAGTGGTAAGTAAAGGTCAAAGCAAAATATGTAATGTTACAGAATCACTATAATCATGAGTTCTCAATTTTGTCTTTCATTTTAAATTAATGTTATGTGTATCTTCTAATGGGTTGTGGATTACAGAGTTTATTCCATCAGCTGCTAAACATTTGGCAGTAGCATCTACACAGTAATGGAGTTTTTTGTATCTGTATCCAGAGATAAAATGTTTCTGTTATTTTTAGGGCACTGGTCTTGAACACCCTATTGGCAGCTCTGAATGGCTTCACTCAGCTCACAAGCAGTTGACCCAGGAAATATCTACACAGAGAACAGTGCAAACAGAAAGAGAACAGCAAACAGAAACAGTTTGTGAAACAATCCAGAATCTGGTGGATAGTATTAAAACTGTGCTCACGGGTCATAACAGACAACTTGGAGATGTCAAACATCTGCTGAAAGCTATGGCAAAGGTATGTCTAAAACTTCATTAAATTTATTCTTCAAACCCAGGTCAGTATAGTTTAACAAAAATAGCACTTGTAACTATGTGCTTTTTAAAGTATCTAGAAACAATGAAATGTGTTCATGCATATGGAGTTCAAGACAAAATTAATTTTGTTTCTGAGAATTCATAAAGCTTTATTTCTAGAGTTGGGCTAATCAGGCTTTGGTTGAATTAAACCTTTTCTCTCTTTTGGCAGTTGAAACATTTTCTTTGTGTTTACAAATCCTCTTGGTTTTTAATCAGGAAAACATTTGATCTTTTTCAAATTTATGTTCTTGAAATGCAACTACTGAAAATTATGGTTATTTGTAGTCAAAGGACAAACCGAGGGGCTGAAAAGGCTAAGAAATGCTCAACTTTATTCTCTTAGTCAAAATATAGCAAATATTAACCTTTTTGCATATCTTTTGTTACAGGATGAAGAAGCAGCTTTGGCAGATGGTGAAGATGTACCCTATGATAATAGTGTTAGGCAGTTCTTGGGCGAATATAAATCGTGGCAAGATAATATTCAGACAGTTTTGTTTACATTAGTTCAGGTTATGGGTCAAGTCCGCAGTCAGGAACATGTTGAAATGCTGCAGGAAATAACTCCCACCTTGAAAGAACTGAAAACCCAGAGCCAAAGGTAAGAAAGTCATGTTCTCTCAGGCTGAAGGCATTTTGCTTATCTACTTGTATATAGCAGGAACACAGCATGGGGTCCCTACTTGGTGGGGAATGCAGGAATCTTTTTGCAAAATTTTACTTAACTTTCTTTTTGACTTTTCAGTAAGTCAGGTAGTTGCATGAATATCTATCAACTCCGTTATGTTTCCTAGTGTCTACAATAATCTGGTGGGTTTTGCATCACCCTTAGTCACGGATACATCAAATGAATGCTCAAGCCCAACATCAGCTGCTACGTATCAGCCAACCTTTGCTGCAGGTAATACCTGAAAAAGTACAAACATTAAAACATCAGGAATTGGTATTAGAGAGGGAATCATAGCTCTTATTACATTTTGAAATACAGACAGTCTCTATAAGATTATAAAGGCGTATAAAATTCAAGTCATTCAGCGTACAATACTGAATGACTGCTTGATCATAGCCTTTGCATAGCCTTTGAGGTCTGGATTCACTCCACAAAGCCCAGAATACATAGAACGCATTGTCATGTATATCAACTGAACTGTATAATTTCTGTTGAAATTAGTATTCAAATTCATGGTGACTTTGGAATTAATCCTGAAACCCTACAAAGGCATTCATGTTTGCAAAATTTTCATTACTTTACAGTTAAAAACTTGAATAAAGTTTCTCATGAGCATGGATTTCTTCATGTTTAAAGGATTATTCTATTGTCAGTATTTGGACTAAGCGCAGGTTCCTGATTTCTATCAAGAACAAGAATTGCATTTTATAACTGTCATACAAAATGACAGAATTAGAGGTTGAGAGCCCATAAAAATGTGCTTAAAGTAAATAAATGTTTTGCGATGGAACAAAACCTCTTGTTTATGAAGTGAAGAAATCAGAAAGTGGAAAGACTGAGGAGAGAACAACTGGTGCAGAGTTTAAAATACAAGTCTAAAATGCATTTGTACTGAAATACTGATAGCTGCATTTGATAAACATTTAATTGTGCTTTTTCTTGCATCTATAATATATTATTTTGAATACTTTAAGCACTTTTAAACTTTCTTTACAGCTGTACGTAGCAATACAGGGCAGAAAACTCAGCCAGAGGTGATGTCGCAGAATGCAAGAAAGCTAATTCAGAAAAATCTTGCCACGTCAGCAGATACTCCTCCGAGCACAGTCCCAGGAACTGGCAAAAGTGTTGTCTGTAGTCCCAAAAAGACAGCCAGGGACCCTAAAACAGGAAAAGGTAAATACAGGGCTTAAAAGAAAAAAAAACAACCCCAAAACAACCAAAAAACCCACCACTGACAACAACAAAACCACCGAAAAACCTCATTCTGTGCAGGAATGTAAAATTGAATTAATTTTATTTTGCACCTTTAGCCGTGCAGGAAAGGAATTCATATGCAGTTAGCGTGTGGAAGAGGGTCAAAGCCAAGTTAGAGGGCCGAGATGTGGATCCCAACAGGAGAATGTCTGTTGCTGAACAGGTGAGTTGAAAACAGTAAAGTTCTGGTACTGGTCCTTGCTTTAAATATTTGCTAGTAGGCACCTGTGTATGTGTGCTAAAGTATACCTTTAAAGACTAAAATCCTATTGTGAATGGGGAGTCCCTTTTGAGATGTGTGATTTATATTCCAACACAAATCAAGGTATGCTGCTGCCTTGTATTGCTGCATGCTTTTTTTTTAATCAAATGCTTTTGTTTTCTATATCATAGATTTATATAAACTCATGAATTGGATAAAATTGCCCTTTGTATATCAGTAAGCTAACATTTGTTACACAGCTGTTGATATCCAGGGAGAACATGAGATCTGTACAGCTGTCTAAAGGACAGAACTAGCATAAGACAGCCATGCCCCTGTCTCTGGGAAACTGGGACAGGGGACCCAGATGTCCACGTGAATTAGAGAATGTTGTGACTATTTTCAAGATCAGGGCTATGAATGAGATGATGCATGGTGGTTTTTGCCCCTGCAGTACAAATTCCTATTTCTTATGTGGACTACACAAAGTTATGTAAGAATAAGTTTACAGTTACTATAGACTTTTTTCACTGTAATTTTGCAGGTGACATTGAACAGTAAATGTTAAGATCACTCAAACACTTTTAAAAATCCAGCTTATTTTAATTACTTGTTTGACCTTTTTAATAGGTTGACTTTGTGATTAAGGAAGCAACTAATCTAGATAACTTGGCTCAGCTGTATGAAGGTTGGACTGCCTGGGTATGAGTAGGGAGAAAGCAGATCAGTCTGGTTCAGTGAGGTCAGACATCCACCAGAATCAACTCGGCCTCAGGCATCCATAGCCGCACCACAGTCGGTGGTGATGCATACTGGGGCTTAATCTGAGGAAACCTAGGAAATCTCGGTGCACTGGGAAGTGAATCCTGCAGGATAGCTGCACTCAGGGATACGCTAAACACAATGGTCTGCAACCCCCACGGTCAAGGGTGAAAGCTCACCGCTTGAACAACATGGTTTGTCTTTCTGCTGCGGAAGAACTGCAAACGTGTCTGGGGGTTAGCTGCAGAAAGAAATCGGGATGCTACAAACCGCAGAGTGATTTGGAACTCAATTCCACCTGACCCTGTGAACAATTCAGGAAACACCGAACCCTGTTCAAAGAAAAACAGAAAAAATGGGGCCATGAAGAAATCACAGCAAGGGAAGATTTGATGCATTCTGATTCTCGTTACTCTTGTTGCGTGGCAACAGTGCTGGTTGAGTTGACCAGTTAGTACGGAAAAAGGCTACCAAATGTAAAATTCAGAAATGGACTGAAAGCAAAGAGCTGTACATCAGATACATGCTGCATTGGAAGAACTTCTGAGATAGAAGAAAAAGCCTTTGTTCTCTTCTCCCTTTCCTCTTTCCTTTCTCTCTTCCCTCCCAGCCCCTCCTTGCATACACCTCTCTTGGCTTATTCTTGTAGGTTAGGCGTACTTCCAATATACTTATTATTTCAATCCTTCTACTTCACAGTTTAGTCAACAACTTAAATTTTGTTTGGTAAACAAATTTTCCAAAAGCACTGAAAATACAGAACATCAATGATTACTTATGAGTTGGATGGTCAAATGCAAAATGTAATTTTGGTTACTTTAAAGTCATTTCTGTGATTCTATTATGTACAGTTTCTTAAAATTGTCACTGTGCATTTAAAAGTAATGAATTCTACAGGCATTTGATTTAATGTGCACTTCCCTCTGCTTGCAGTGTACACTTTTTTGTAATTCAAATTGTCCCTCCAATCTCATTCTACTGTGATTGCTGTAGTTTCTTTCGTACAACGTAGCTAATCCAATGTAATCTTTACCTTTTTAAAAACCAGGATAGAGTATCTAGTAGAGTTTTACATTGTTGATGACAGATAAACAATAAAGTGATGTTCTGGTGGAGGTAGAGTGATATGCTTTTTACTTCACTTTCCTAATACTTTTAGTTTACACTTGTAAATTATAGTGCTTCAGTTCACAGAGGTATACATATAATCCAAGAAATGAAGGACTCTCCAATTTTTGTTCAACTAGATCTGTAAAGATTTCTGCAAAGTAATTTTCCTTTGCCATATTGCTTCTATCGATGGTTGTTCAGTAATGCATCCATAGTGAATCTTCCAAGTTTTTTTTGGTTTTTAATCAGTTCTGCACTCAAAAGTGTGATTATGTTCAGAAAAGTCTCTCAAAAAATGGCATCATCTTACTTAGATTGATGTCCTGGTTGTCTGCTGGTTGTTTGAAAGACTTCTTGCTTCCTTTTTAAAGTGGGATATCTTTAGGAAAAGGCAACTTCCTTTTCTTTCAGCACATAAACCTAACACAATTCAGTTACAACTACAGAATCTTACAGGTGCTGATAGCTAAAGCAGAGATGCACACAGGTGTTCTCAACCCAGATAAATTTGCGTAGCTATGTATAAAAAGTTTCTCTTTTGTAAACTTGGTGAATTCATTACGCACAGTTGCTGAAGAATGATAGACGTGGGAAGATCCTTTATACCATTTTTGTCACTTTTCAGAGTAAAAACGTGCTTCAAATACAGCATTTTTTCAATCGAAATCTAAGTATTAAAGGATTTGAGCCAAGCCCACTACTGGCATAAAATTCCTTTAAATGAATGGATTTGCAGCAGTTCATCTGAGTAGAAAGCTTGGCTGGTAATTTTCAGGTAACATAAATTAACACCAGGCATAAGGAACAGACAAACTTGTATTATTCTCAGTATTTGCACTATGCTACGTGCTCTGCCTCCTCAGTAGGTCTTAGAATTCACTTTCTCCTCTGTTGCCAATTTTCTGTGGACATGCGCTTCGAAGTGTAAGAATTTTCAACAGACACATGGCCTTTTTTGCATTCTGATTGCCTGATTAACTCTAGGGAGGTCACAGGCTTTATACCTGAGGATAGCCATGCAAATGCATTCCACTGCCCTTGCTTCCTGAACCTGCTGCCATGCCAAGCATTGCAAGAAAGGTGGTGTTTGAATGTTGCAGTGAAGAACGTTCATATGCAGAACAAGACAGTTGACACTGTCAGTCCTTTTTATTTTTCTCCAGTTAAAAATAACCTTAGGAACAATCTGTTTGGAGTACCGTAGTACCGAGAGTGTATTATACATGCTGTTTTATTTCTCGGAAGCTGGGGGGAAGGGAGGGGTAATGCACTCACCTGTGGCTCATGTATTATACCTCTGCTATCCAGAAATGAAACACTTGTGTGGAGAGGGGTTCTTACTGCGTAATTTAATAAAGTTTTAAAAAAAAATAAAATACGTATTCATAATTTCCTTGTATGCAACACTACTTGTGGTTATGAAAATTACGGGGGAGAATCAAGTGCCTAATGCAAACAAATACAAAACAAGTCCCAGATTAGAGCAGGATTCTACAGAGACTTAAATTTGTGTAACTAATGTTGAGGAGACAGCTCACATGCTTAGGAGTCAGTGGGAGCGTCAGCTTTTGGGTGCCGATGCATTTTTCCTTGGTAAATGTTGACCATATGGCACATTCGTACAATCTTAGTTAAACCTCAAATGCAGATTCTGTGTGTGCATCTTGCAAATTAAATAAGACTGCATTAGTTACATTATCTTTTAAAAGTTAATGTGTTTGTTATAAAGACATAAGATTACTTCATATTTTTTTGCAGTAAACCAGACTTTTTTGTGCAGTAAGACAGACCTAGAATAACGCAAATCTAGAATCAAATCTTTGTAAATACATACAAATCAGCTAAAGCTGTAGAAGTCAAACTGATCGGCTGATGGCAACTTTTTGCATAATGCTCACCTGCAGTGAATGCTGACCAAGGGACCATGCTACAAACTAATTGCTCAAAGTCAAATTCAAAGTATGCTCATCAGATTTCAGTCATTACGACCTCCCAATTATACAGGCTAGTGGTTGAGATGCTCTTTACCCTTTGAAAATCCAGTTACTGGTTTGCCTGTCTTCCTGTTCCCCTTCTGTAAAGCTGCTGTAAGGCCAGGATGTGAGCACTGCTCTCCCAGACAGGTTACTGGGATGTGTTAAACCGGAATCATTAGTGGTGTCTTAGATTATTTTGGTGGAATAATGTTTTAGTTATGTGTATTTTCAATGAAATTCTTTATTACATAAAACTACTGTTGTATGTACTTAAATGCATAGCTGATTAGAGTGATTTTGCCATCCATCAGACTAATATTTTATTAATAGCACAAGAAAAATGTTTGAGATGCATTTATTATATTGGGTATGATGAATGGGTGGAGGCTTAACATGTAAAATTTGTGTCTCTTCTAAGTGCACAGAGCAATTAAACTGCTCCTTTTATAGGTGCTTTGAAGTTAGCTTGGGCATTTAATTTTCTGTGCATCTTTTAAGAGAGAATCTCGGCATAGGAAGAATGGATCACATTGCAGCATGATCTGCGTCATATGTGGAAGCATACAGAAAACTATTGGCTTTCTGTAGCTCAGGTAATGTTATAGGAGGTGAATAGGTTTTCCTCACTGAGGTAATTCTATTACCATTCTCTGTCTTCTACCTTAGGACTCCGATTTTAACAACCAAATTTATAAACGTATACATGTATACACACACATCTTTTTTTTTCATTTTACATTGTGCTTCAAAAGGCCTGGCTGCTCAGCAGGAAAGGTGGTGAGCAGTGTGGCAGGGTGCCACGCTGTCCTGTTCTCTGCAGTGCGATGGTCCAGCTCCTCTGGTGGTTTTGGGCAGTGAGGGCATCCTGCAATGCTTGCTTTTCCCTCTGCTCCTCCGAGCTATGGAGAGAAACACCTGACATGAGGGAACTGCACCTCTGTGGGCCCTCTAGGATGGGAGAAAAGCTATAACGGTAGACTGACTTGGGGGGCTGGCATTTGAAAGACTGGCTGGAAGATAATCTGACTGGCTGGAGATGATGGAAATGCCTGCTTTTTTCAGTGGCAAGTGCTTGTGGTTTTGTAGTGAGAAACACAAACAGATGAAACCAGGAGCTGGCCGATCATATTGAATAGCCAGAGAGGTGGCTTCTGCAAGATGCTGCAAATACTTCCAGGCACAGCAACGCATCATGCTTCTATGTGTGTCTGTGCTTCCTCAAAAGACTAAGCAGAATTATTGCTGGTGTCACTTCCTTGTGAAATTAGCTTTTGTTTGAGCTTTGCTGGGGCAAAATTACAAATTTTGAGGGTGGACTTCATCATTTTTAAGTGCAAAACAGTACACAAAAATGAAAGTTTTTCAGTAAACTATTATTCACATATAATCTTTAATGAGTGCAAAAAGCACCCTGTAAAAGATCAAACAATTCAGTACAGGTATGGTTTTGCTTTTACAGTGTCATGCTTAGTCCTTCTCTTTTTTTGTCTCCATCAAGCGGTGAGTTGGGTTGGAAAAGAATTGCAGTTTTGGTGCCAGAAATGATAAGATGTTTTCTTTGCCCTCATTTTGGAATTGCATTACATCCTAGGGATTGTGATTAAGCTCATTAACACATGTGACTGAAACATCCAGGAAGCCATGTCAGAAAAAATACTTTTATCCTAGTGCTTTTCTCCTATGCCTGTTCCCATGCTGCTACAGCTTTGAAAAACTAAAGCAAATCGTCAGACAGATGGCGATTCTCACAGCTAGGTTGGGCATTGGTGGTGGTTGGAAAGGGAGAACCTTCCTGTGGAGTGGAGTGGTTTCATCGGTTCCCTGTGTGGTAATCCCAAAACGTTGTACCTGCGGACTCCGGTGCCTACAGCTGACACACCAGCTGCTTCGCCTTGGTGACGGGAGATAAATAAATACCTGTGCTGGGTAAATAGCAAAAGTTTTAAGTCAAAGGAAGGTTGTTGGCGAGTGGCTCCAGTGCCTTGTTATTTTGGCAGTAATGGGCTATTTATTAGCCTTGGAACGTTCTCTGTCTGATTCATAGGACTTGTACACCTACGCTGTACGTGAAGAACAGGTAATGTGTTTTTAGACAGAACATCCTCTTTTGCTTATTTGCCTCCTGCTACTCACACGTTCCGGTTCTATGGGCCGGGCTTTTTAAAACAGAAGTCCGGGCGGGGAGGTGACTCTGCTACGGCTCCTGTGCCGAAGGCTGGGTTGCGGCCTCGCCTTCCCCGGCCCGGCGGCGCCCGGGTTTCCTCACGGCGGCGGCCGCCCCCGCCCGGGGGCCCCGCCGCAGCCCGGCACCAGCGCCCGCCCCGGTCGCAGTCGCATTGCGACGGACGGAGGGAGGGGGAGGAGGCGCGGAGGCCCCGCGCTGATTGGGCGGCTGTCGCTATTCTAATCCCACCAGCCAACCGGCTGCCGGTAGGGAGCGAGAGGAGCTCTGGGGTTGGCCCGCGCTGGGTTTCGAGAAGGCCAATCAGAGTGCCGAGAGGGGCCGCGGAGGCTATAAAAGGCGGTGCCGCGGCGCGGGAGGGCGCGGCCGGCGGGGGCGGGGGGGTGGTGGCGGTGGCGGTGGCAGGGCCGGGCAGGGCAAGGCAAGATGGCGGAGGGTGACAATAACAGCGTCTACCAGCTGGTAAGGGCGGCGGGAGCCTGGGCGAGCCGCCGGGGCTAGGGTCGGCAGGTCCTCTGCCTCCCGGTGGCTGGGGAAGGGCCGGCGGCCGCTCGGCTGTGGGGGAGGCGGGGGAGCCAGGCCTGCCCGCGGCGGCTGGCGAGGGCCGCCTCGGCCCTCGAGCTTGTGAAACGCGGGGGGAGTTACCTGCCTGCGCTCGCCTTTGCTTCTGAAAGGTCCCTGTGCAGGCATCGGCTTATGCCTCGGGGCCTGCCGGGGGCTGGGTCCGTGTGCCGTCCCGGGGAGCGGGCACGGCTGCTGTTCTGCGGCTCGCAGGCCAGAGCTCATAATAGTATCTGGCTTTACCTGATGTGCAGGGCTTACCTTTAATATTCGTGTCGCTGGGTTTCAGCGTCCTTTGGCTGTGTTAGCGAACGCTTCTACCATGCAGGAGAGTGGCAGGAGCTGGATGATTAGCTTAACTGCAGTATGTCAAGGGTGGGCTTGAATACTTAAAAACTTGAATAAATACAAGGATACGTATATTTATCTCCGTAATGGCAAACGGCTGCTGTGGGAAATGGGAAAATCCCCGCAAAAGCACGTGAAGCGGTTGAAGAAGGGAAGCTTTTGGGTGCATCCCTGACCAGTGCTGTTCCTTGCAGCTGTACAGCCGGGGAGATGCAGAGAGAACGGTCAGTAGCGCAGAGGTGGAAGGCAGGTTCGAATTTCGGCAGAAAACGTGTGCGGAGCTAATATTGCCAAAAAATACGTGCAGTGTTTGGGAGAGGTGCCCCTTATGCAGCAGGAGTTCATATTTATGGAAACTTTCTGTTGCTCGATTAATGAGAAAACACTTTTGATGGATGGGCTCTGGAATGAAGATGGTGTTGACAAAAAGCTGTCTACCTGGCCCAGTGAGAAAGCAACTTATAATAGCTGTTTTCTAGGCTGACAGAGGCAGGCTGCTATTAATAACACTGTTATATTCCAGTCTGTTTCCCATTAAATTTTCTCTCGATTGCGATGTTAAATGCAGACAGCCAGAGGTAATAAAGCAAAACAGTTTGTCATAAAATGTCTTCTGGAAAAACGCAGCTTTTTTCTTTTTTTTTCCTCCGCATGAATGTTTGTGTTTATAACATGAAATAGATACGATAACTGGAAGGTGTTCAGCAGCTTGTCAGATAGTTTTCTACGGCCCCCCCCCCTTTTTTTTTTGGTCCTGAACTGTAGTTTTCAAATAACGCCCAATGGTATCACACAAGAAAACTATGCTTTACTATGATAGCTGCACTCAGCTGTCCTTGTTATTCTAGTGGTGTCAGGCTTCTCATTTGAGTTAAGTGTAGCACACAGTTGAGAATGAAACCTGCTCTGGTATCTCTGCACAGCACATGTGCAAGTCTTGATGACTTTTCACCTCTTACTACTTGGGCAGTGATCAGTTCTGTTCATGGTTACTTGAGTTTTGTAAACTCTGAGATACTTTGTCCCGTTGAGAGGAAACTATTAAGCCATGTTAAATGTGGAATGCGTCCGGTGAACTGTGTAGCAAGCTGATGCCAGAGCAGATAGGGCCTCCTTGCAGAAGATGGATAGGGAGGAATATAGGAATAGTGTAGGAAGAGGAGTTTAAAGGCTGCCTGATCACTGTCTTGGGCAATCTGTGGAAAAACTTTTTTTCCAGTCCAAATGTGATCAGTCAGGTAACTTTCCTCTACTGTGGATTCTGAGTTTTTAACCATCTTCCACATAATAAAAAACTGGTGTTGGACAGCAACTAGAAAGCTTCAGTTTAGTGTGGTAGAGTTGTCTTTGAAAATACATGTGTTTTAAATAGTTCTCATGTTGCAATTTCCCAGATGTTGACACTGAAAACTCGAGAGGTTTTAGCTAGACTTTAAAACTTGACTAATCTGAGGGGAGGGAGTACCATAAATGGGAGATTGGGGGAAAACACCTTGGCAAAATCTGGGAGGAGGTATCATTTGGTCTAATAACATATGCTGCTACTTTGTTAGGATCTTGACTGTTTTAAAGTATCACTGCTACAATGTCATAACTTAGTACAAAGCTTACAACGTCATTAGTAATTTAGTTACTCATAAAGGTTTGTGACTAGGGTCTTTAATTATGACACTTTTTTTTTTTTAGCTGCTTCGAGTGTGGGAATTAATTTGATAATCTGGTTAGTAATAAAAGAGTTTTCTTCTCTTTTTGTGTAGGCTGCAGAAACTGCTAGCTTGGAAGAGCAGTTGCAAGGATGGGGAGAAGTGATTCTGATAACTGATAAAGTTCTTCGCTGGGAGAGAGCCTGGTTTCCTCTGGCACTGATGAGTGTTGTTTCCTTTTCTTTTCTGTAAGTAGCTTGTGGATGGAACCTAGAACGCCATTGCACTTACATGGCTGGTAGCAAACCTATTGAGTGAATTAGTAAGACATTAAAAATCTAATACGAAGGCTTTTATTCCAGGTTCTGTTTCTGAATGTGTGTGAACGTTGTTGAAAAGAAAAACCTTAAGTATTGAGAACAGGAAGTAACACGAGTCACATCCTGCTCAGAGGGGGGGCAGTGCTTTCTGCAAAAGGTGTTTGTCAGCAGTGGTTGCTGTAGTTTTTACCATGCTCAGCTCTATGTTCTTCATTGGCGTGTTCATATTCTGCCGTCATCCTTTGTATCCTGCTTCTTGGTCAAATTTGTTCTCTCCTTTGGCTTTTTTCCCCAAACCAACAGCAATATCATTATGAAAAACTTGTTTCCATAGGGCAGACTTTCCCATTCTTCATCTTTGGTGTGGTGTTTAGGATGAGTTCAGTCGGTTTTGCACAACTTGGTTTTTTTACATTCTCTGTCCTGTCCTTTGAGAAAGGGGGAAGAGGAAAGACTGCAGGTAACTTTCAGTCAACAGGGCAGGAGACTGTTGCTTGTCTCTGGATTGGAGATGCAGGACTGGCTTGCTGGAGGCACTTGTGCGTGCTTTTATGTAACATGGTAGTAGTCAAGATGACCCCAACCTGCCTCGTGCAGATAAGCGTCCACGCTTGCTGTGGAGTTTGCCAGTTGCATGTGTCTTTGGAGTAAGGAGAAGAGGGGAGTTACAAAAATAGATGTTGAACCAGGTGAGGCAGGGATAATTGGTCTTCTGGCTAATATAAATTTTATTGTCTTCAGGGGAGGTGAGGAGGACGGAAATCAAATGAAACTGAAAAGTAACTTTTAAAAGAACTAATTGCATGAACTTCAGGGTATTGTTATAAATTCTGTGATTATAGCATGAAAGATCTTGTGTTGAATAATACCTTGAGGAAATACAACTACTTCAGATTCTGAATTGGTACTTCACTGAAAATGAACATTCAGCACAGTGGCAAGGTGCCAGAGGACTGACCCTGCAATGGACTGTGTAATTTCTTTATTTTTATTACTTCAATGTTTAGGAAGTTCTGTTAAGTGCAAATAAGTAGCATGGGGCACGGCTGAGCATTAACAGACACTTATGAGATGAGCTAGTTCTTGTCCAGTACCTGTACCGCTGTATTTGAGTGATGGCACACTTAATATGTAAAAGCAGAACGCAGTCCTAGTAGGACATTTATGGCTCCTTGTCCAGAACAGGTTTGGTTAGCTCTCACAGGTGAGACAGAGAAATGACAGCCCGTAGTGGATCTGAATTCTGTGTCTTAAGAACCAACAAGATTAGAGCTTTCACTCTACCTGGTTATTTCATATGTTCACTCACTCATCCTCATCCCCTGGTCATTGTGAAGTTCACTAGATGTCAACTTCTGAGAGCGCAATAATGATGAATTTTTACTTCTACTGAACTTCATACTGTGCTTGCTGTATTGTAGCATTTTCTTATCTAGTACATTAAGAAAGTTGTATTTTTTTATTTGTTATTTCTGTGTAATAGTGTTGAAGTACTTAGACCTCTCTTTATTAGTAATAGGAGCAAAGTTGAAATTTTTTTTGAGGTTGGGCAAGAGGGTAGATCTACTGTTTGAAGTCCTGAGCCAATCTGAAGAGGTGACTAAATTTGTCTAGTATTTAGCAATCTGAGAATCCAGAAATCATTTCTGTTATATTTTTTCTGCAGGATGATCTACTACTTGGACCCATCCGTTCTTTCAGGCGTCTCCTGTTTCGTTATGTTCCTCTGTTTGGCTGATTATCTTGTTCCTGCTCTTGCACCTAGAATCTTTGGCTCTAATAAATGGTGAGAAAAGCTTGATTTAAAACAGTTTCTTGGGTGTAAATAAAGTATGAAGTTTATCAAAATGCATATCTGACTTGCAGATATCAAATGATCACTTCAGAGTCATTGTAGTAAGAAATTGGCAAATCTCTGTAGTACACGAAGTGAGGACACTAGTAAGATGTCCTTTATTCTTTTTCTGAAAGATAACTACTACAACATATCTTTATTGTTCCTTCTCTTCTAGAAAAATAAGATTTTTTTTTTTTTTCAAAGGAATAGCCACATTCTTTGCTCTCCATTAAGGATGCTAGTTAGTTCTGCTAAACTAGTAATTAATGGATGATAGATACTGAGAACTAAAATTACCAAGAAGGGTATTGGATTATATGTTTGGAAAGAGTGGCAGTAGTAAATATGATGAAGGAAAAGAGTAATGCATAGAATATGAATGTGATCGTAAGTGATTGAAACAGATTTGAACAAGTGCAAGGCTTATATAAAAATAGTAAGCTTCAGAAGAAGCTTACTTGAACTGAATTTTGAGTTAAAAGTAAATTTTAGTTCATCTGCGTTAAGATGACTAGTGGATAAATGTTCTTGTCTGATAATGAACTGACATAAAAGCCAAAGCGATAACACAGTGGTAGGAGGTGTGTATTACTTGTGCGTATGACACTGGTATCACGTTAAAATCAGTGGTCTTCTGGTTTGCATGTGGTTGCTCTTTGCAAGTCAATTTAAGAGAGTGTACGGGAAAAATTACATGGGCGATTGCATGATAACGCTCAATAAAGATAAGGTACAAAACTAAGTGAAGCAAACGCCAGGATAAGTACTGGATAAATTTTTACTGCTGGAAGAATACCATGGGAGATTTTTTTAAATTTCAGATGAAGTCTTGAATTCTTATTTCTGGCTTTTCTCTTTAATAAAAGGACTACAGAACAGCAGCAAAGATTTCATGAGATTTGCAGCAATTTGGTGAAATCTCGTCGCCGAATTGTTGGCTGGTGGAAACGTCTCTTCACACTGAAGGAGGAGAAGCCTAAAATGGTATTGAGTTCTAGGGTTTCATCTCTATTGTCTTAAGACTTTATTTGTTTTTTTTGGTCTTAATTATTTTAACAAGGCACATGTCTGAATAAACTGGTATTTCAAACCAAGAACCAGCAGTTCTGTCTGTGACTTAATGCCAGTCACACATCTTATTCAAACCTGGAGTGGCAAGATAAATGACTGTCCTGGTTTCAGCTGGGATAGAGTTAACTGTCTTCCTGGTAGCTGGCGAAGCGCTGTGTTTTGGGTTAGTACGAGAAGAATGTTGATAACACCCTGATGGCTTCAGTTGTTGCTAAGCTGTGTTTAGACGAAGTCAAGGACTTTTCAGCTTCTCCTGCCCAGCCAGCAAGAAGGCTGGAGGGGCACAGGAAAGGTGGGAAGGGAGGCAAACGGGACAGCTGACCCAAACTGGCCAAAGGGGTATTCCATACCATGGGACGTCATGTCCAGCTTGGAGGTGGGGGGGAGGAGCGCAGCTCAGGTGTTGGTCAGCGAGTGGTGAGCAATTGCATTGTGCATCACTTGTCTTGTGTATTCCAATCCTTCTATTATTATTGTCACTTTATTGTTGTTATTAGTCTCATTGCTAGTTTTTTCCTTTCTATTTTCTATTTCTATTTCTAATTTCTATTAAACTGTTCTTATCTCAACCCATGAGCTTTACTTTATTTTCCGATTCTCTCCCCCATCCCACTGGGTTGCGGGGGGAAGTGAGTGAGCAGCTGCGTGGTGCTGAGTTGCTGGCTGGGGTTAAACCACGACGATGACTTTAAGCTTGCACTAATGTGCAGTTAGGAGCATACCCTTGGTATTAAGATAAAGCTAAACTGGGTTTCTTTGGATAGGTCAATTTTTGGAAACACAGCTTGTTTCCAGTGTACATGATCTAGTTTTCCGGACAGTTCTTAGTAATGTGTCAGCTTAGGTACGTGAACTACTGGGTTTACTGTCCTGCAAACAGCTTCAGGTACTGCGTGAGGCTGAAGTTGTGTCAATGGGTATGGTGTAGTCTGACTGTAAGGGATATCTGGAGAGAAAAGAAGTGGCATCCTGTAAAACTGATGGTCTGAAAACAAACGAGAACATACAATTGTAGACATTGTAATCTCAATTTTAACAACCCTGTGCATAGGCATGGCATGTGGAAGAGCAAGCAGACTTCAGGTTAATTTTAAATGTTGAAATGTTGCTGGATACTGAAGGGAAGGGGGAGAATTCCCAACAGATCTGTGATAACTGTTCCCTTTTCATTTTTTAGTACTTCATGACCATGCTCTTTTCTCTCGCTGTGGTTGCCTGGATTGGACAGCAAGTTCACAATCTCTTTCTGACCTACCTTATTGGTAAGTGTGCAGCATGCAAAACAGGAGTAACTTTTCTGTTAGTTGTCTGAAATGGTATGAGGCTGGTAGAAGTAATTTTTGATTATATGTGGTGATTTTTTTTTTTTGTTGCAAGGTTATGTTTTTCTGTTTTCAAGCAGTTACTAGAGCTTAAGGGAAGCAAGGAATTGCAAGGTGAGAGAAGCTTGTTAAAGGAATATTAAGTAATTCCTTTTTTTTTTGTTGTTTTCTGTCTAGTAAGTTTCTTGTTGCTGTTTCCTGGGCTAAACCAGCATGGGATCATTACAAAGTATGTTGGAATGGCGAAAAGGGAGATAAACAAACTTCTCAAGCACAAGGAAAAGAAAAATGAGTGAAGACTTAACTGCTGTTCAGCCTTGTAAAAGGTTTCCTTGGGAACAGTTTTGAGAATTAACATATAATTAAGACAATAGAAGTTGTATTGCTCACTGGCTTTTTTTTTTAATTGGCTCCTTGATGAAGTGAAAATGTCACTCTAGCAACTGCTGTGAGTTTGTGTGTCTCTTGCTGTGCTGACTAGGGTTCTGCAGCCTGCAGCTGATCTTACGTGAAAGATCCTGACCTTTGATGTGTGGAGCTTAAGTGTCTTCATCAAACTAAGAGGCCCCGTGAATTAATACCCCAACTCAAGAAACAGCAGAATTGCAATGCGTGATTACATTTCTGTAACTGTGTTAGTTTCACTGATCATTGATTTGTGGCTACAGCAAGTATGAAAGGCAATTCTGAAAGCTTATGCTCCTTGGAGGCTTGTTACTACTGATCCTTGTGGAAGGAGGACGATTCGCTGAATAAGAATGATCATAGCTGAGGGTCTGTACCCAAAATCAGGGCAGAAGGTGATTGCATTGTCTCACTGAATCTGTTTGCTTTTTATGGCTGCATATACCAGATTATCTGTTGAACAGGGGTCTGGAATATATAAATTTGTAGTTCAGTTATTTAGCTGTAGTGTAAACTTCAACTCATTGCACTGAGACTGTAGAAAATGAGTTAAGGTGTGTGTACCTTAACAGCTGATTAGTCTAAAAACTGCTGTTGTCATGGAGCCATGTAGCACGTTTGGTTTTATGAATGTTGTTGTCTGTATACAAAATCATGTTGAATATGCTAGGTTTGTCTCTGTAAATAAGCCTGTTTGAATTGTTTGTGCTTTTCTATGACCTCACCCTTCTTTTTTTAAAACTGAACTTTTTTTCTTTAAAAAGCTAAAACCTGTGTTAATGCATTTTAAAAGTTTACTGTTTTAAAATGAATTCCCTTCCGTTGTAACTGTTGTAACTGTTGAATAGGTAAATACAGACTAAAGAGAAACTTCTTGAAGACTTGCTCTTTGTGAATGTACAGAAAATTGTGTAAATGTGTCTTTCAATCAAGAACCGGAGCTGGGAATGGTGTTTTAGTGCCATGTGGTAGCCAGTGTGCAGCGTCCTACCAGAAAAACACCTTTTGTTTGAAATAGTTCACTGTGAATAGTAAAACTTTTGTCAGCCGTGACAGTGCACTGACAGCTCCTGCTGCAGAGGGGAGAGGCTGTAGTGTCACGGGTAGTTGATGAACACTGATAAAAGTGGTGGGTTGTGGACAAATCAGGCCCAATCAGTAAAACTTGTGATGGATCTGAACTGCGGGGAGAGGCTAGAGCTTGAAACGGTTATTTAGAAAGCGCTCTGCTGAACGGGCACGGGCTGTCGCTGGGTAGCAGAAGCCAAGGGGTGATGCTGCTCAGTGTGGCGGAGCTGTCTGCGGGAGAGTTGGTGGCAGCCCCTCTACCCCCACGTCAGTGCTAGTTTAGGGTACTGTACGCTTGCTGTTACAGTCCCGAGAGCCCCTTTTAAGTTAATGTTCCGGAGAAATAGAGCCCCTCCCCTTGGCGCAGCCTTGTTCACCTCAGGCCTTCAGCTTCTGTGTGCAGCTCCTCAGACTGTGGAGCAGCTGCACTCTTCCCCAGTGTACGTGGCCCTGCTAAAACTTCAGCAGAAGCCAGATATATTAGGAATTCCTCTATTGTGTTGTGTCTTGTAAAAAAACCCCCCAAAAACCCACGAAAAAAACACTAAAAAAAGGGAGACACACCTTTGGGGGGGGGGGGGGGGCG
>JAVKLA010000061.1:10073398-10105287 GCA_034782735.1 Sagittarius serpentarius | reverse complement strand
CCCCCCCGCCCCCGACTGGAGGACTGCAGTAATGGTACCACCTGTGTCTTTTCCTTAGTGGTGGTTCGGGGTGGGTGTTTTGCTGGGAAGCCCGGGACCCAGGCCCGTGTGTTCCGGAGCAGTACGGGCCGCCTTTCGCGGGCGATGGCAGCCGAAGGCAGCGGGGCCGCCGGCGCCCTGCGGCCCCCACCCTGGCGCTAGGCAGCGCGCGCTGGGGCCGCAGGTATTTTGCCCCTCTCGCCCTGCCGTAGCCCCGCCCCTTGCGGCGCGTCTGGTTGCTATAGGAACTCCGGCAGGAGCGTCGCTCCGGAAGTGCGACATGCCGCCGTCGGCCAATGGGGACGACCGGGCCTGGCGCGCGGCGCGTCCCTACTGGGACAGCAAGTCTCGCGAGCTCGCGCGGGACGCCGAGCAGCACCTCGCGCCCATGGCCCTCCCATAATCCCGCGCGGGCGCCCGGCCTCTTCCTTTTCCGCCATCTTGCTGCACCGGTGAGTAGGGGGGTGCTGTTGGGTCCCGGCTGCCATCCGCCGACTCCTGGCCCCATCCGGGCCCCGCGGCCGCCTCTGCCCGCCTCGCCGGGGCCGTGAGGCTGCGGCCGCCCGGCCCGGCCCGCTTTGAGCCGCTGGCGTCTCCCCTAGCGCTCTCTGGAGCCTCCGGAGTGCAGGGTGGGGGGAAGCACCCCCCTGTCTGTGCCTCTGCTCCTCGCAGAGATGCGGGGCGGGAGCCGAGGGCGGGGGCTGGCATGGCAGCCAGGCCCGGGCCGGTGCTGCGGGAGGCGGGGCTGGGCAGGGCTCGGGGGAGCCGGGCCGCGGAGTCTGCGGGCTTCGGGGAGTGAGGATCGTGCGGTGAGGCCTGGGAGGAGGTAGCGGAGGGCTCGGGGAGCGGGCGGTGGGCTGGGCCCTGGGATAGGAGGCGGCCCTCGGGACGGGGGGGTCTGGCTGCACTTGCCCCGTGGGCGGGAGTTAGCCAGGCCTGCTCGTTTGGGGGTCCCTGGCTGAGTGGTAAAAGCCCTCGTCTGCCGCAGGACCTGGCCACCTCGGGAATGGTCCCGTGGCCCAGGCCGGGAGCACCTTGCTGTTTCAGTCTGGCAGTGCACTGGCTCTGTTAGCAAGTGGGGCGACAGTATCAAGTCTTGTCATGCCTTGTGGCACTCGGGGGGCTCTTGTCTTTAGCACGAGAATGCAAGAGTTGATGCCCAGTTTCCTTTCCAGAGTGCTGTGTTGCACTTGCATCCAGCAATTTTTTTGCAGATAAGCAAGCGGAGTAGCTTCTATTCTGTTTAATACCATGTATGACATATTTTTTGAACAGGGCAAATACTGCATAATTGGGTTTTAAAGTCCAAAACGATTCACCTGGGAAAGGTGTCATACTGATGAAATGTTGTCTAGATGGCGGCTTTTAAATCTTTGTGAATGCATGTTGATGTAAAGCCAAGTTTAAATAAGTGTGTCAGATTTCCCGGCTTGTCATGATAGTTGTGAATCCTCTTGAGCATACCTGAGTATGTGATTTGATCTGCTTTCTAGCCTAAAAGTGCTTTTCAAGGCTTAGTGTAACTTTTTTCAGTCCTTTTAGGTCTAAAATTAGCCTTAAAAGTGCACTGCTCGGTATTTCTGTGCTGAAGAGCTGGTGTACATAACGGCCTCTCCTCTTCCCTGCAGGCACCATGGTGCGCATGAACGTTCTAGCCGATGCTCTCAAAAGCATCAACAATGCAGAGAAACGTGGGAAACGCCAAGTTCTCATTAGGCCGTGTTCCAAAGTAATCGTCCGGTTTTTAACTGTGATGATGAAACATGGTAAGTCGAGAGTGTACAGCGCTGGCTTGTTTCTCATCCCTGGTTTCTGTGGATGCTGTTGTGTTAAGGTGCTTTTTGACTAAAAGTAAATCAAGAGGCTTGAATTAGTTCTGTAAAACATAGTTAATTGAGTTGTATTAACGTAGCTAAGTATTATGTATTTGATTCATTTGTTTGCTAATCTTTTTCAGGTTACATTGGTGAATTTGAGATAATTGATGATCACAGAGCTGGGAAGATTGTTGTCAATCTCACAGGCAGACTCAACAAGGTAGGATTTGTCTTCCTGAATTCAGTTCTCTAGGAAGGCATTTAAATAAGACTTTTTTTTTTAATGTTTGTCTGCTCCAGTTCTGAAAGAATGGCTTGTAAAGAAGGTAGTATTTATTGAATCTGTGTAAATAAAAGTAATATGGATCAGTGGTTATCAGATGCTTGTTAGTATTTCTAGATTCATAATGGTATGGTTGACTAATTACATTTCGGTTAAACTCTGAATATGTAAGACATATTTTCAGGGAAGTCTGCTTGCAAGTGCTGTGTGTTTCTCTCTCTAAAGGCTTTCTGGCTACCTAGTGATTTCTCAGTTGCTTTGATGTTTAAGCTATCTAGAAGACATGTCTTAAGAGATAGGAACTGAGTTGCTTTCCAATTGATGTTGAGAAAACAAGTCTTTCTGCTGCCACTAGATTGGTTTTGCTTCCAGTTGAGGGAAAGTTGAATGTTACGTTAATTAGTGTTATTTAAGTTCCTGGGGCATATGAGGTATCAATGTGTGTTTTGGAAATCTTTTTAATGCTTTTGTCTCAAAATATTGAGCTGTCTCATTCTGCGATGACTTGCTGTGCATCATTGTTTCTAATTAAGCTATTCAATTAAGCTTCTTTACTAAAGAAATAAAGAATTACTTGGTCAAAATATGTGGGGGGCAGTCTCCACGATGAACAAATATTGCAGCTGGAAATTGCTCGAGTGTAGCAGGCAGACAATTCTGATGCCTACCAAATTACTAGCGTTAGGTGTCTGTGATAAAAATAATGTATGTCAGGTTTGAGTATAGTGTTCCTTGAACTCTTCTGGATAATTTTGTAACAGATCTTGCAGGGTACAGCTGGATATAATGTTTCTCTCAATAGTTGCAATAAGGGAACAGTTGTTTGGTTCAGAAAAATGTCAATCAGTCCAGGAAGTGTACTTCTGTTCTGCTCTTGGATATTTATCAAGATAATTGGAGCAGGTGAGGCAGCTGGAGGTGGTAGTAGTGGTCATGGTCAGCAAGTAATATGATTAACTTGAAGACTTTCATACCTTTTATGCATGTTAATTTCTCTGTATTTAAAATCTAGAGGTATTTTTTGCTAACTATGATGATTAGAAGTAGAATATCCCTGCGTAATTAAATGGTTTTTGATACAGGATGCTTAATAATCTTCAGTGGTTTATGGTATGCTTTCATGTTTTTCCCGGTCTAGCCATTAATTTGTTAGTTTAGCTTCAGCAGCAGTGTAAATCACTCTATTTAGATGAGGAGGAGGAGGTAAGGCTGAGGAAATAAAAGCTGAATAGCTGTGTGAGAGTCTCAACTTATTTGAGAGGAAGCGCTGTTCCATACTCTGGGTAATGGAGCGTGCTTTTTGGTATTCTCATCTTTTGCTGCCAAAAATATTTTAATTGCATTTGTTAAATTCTTTCATTCAGTGAGCTGGAATTACAAACATACAAATCCAGGTTATAAAGTTCTTCAGTTTGTAATGAAATTCTGTTTTATAGTGTGGTGTAATCAGTCCCAGATTTGATGTTCAGCTGAAGGATTTGGAAAAGTGGCAGAACAACCTGCTGCCTTCACGTCAGTTTGGGTAAGTATGGAGAAGATTTAAATAAGTGTTGTATGTAAAAAGGTGGGGTCTTTTATTACACTTTCACACTGCCTGAGTTCGACTCCCCCGACACCTTTCCTCCCTGATCAGTCTGGAGGTAGATACCAGTCTAAAAATCCATCTTCCATATAAATGCTCTTTTTAACCAGTTTTAAAGGGGCACTGCTAAGCAAGGACCTATTTTTGCTTGGCTTTGGTAAATCCTGGTTTCACCATTTCTAAAGTTTATTGGGAAAATTGGATTTTTCTCTTACTTGCTTTAATTTTATTAATGGCTGTTCATAGATGGAGGAGTCATGTAAGTTACCAGGTCAATGGAAGTAGGCCATACTACCTTAAACTTCCTGATTGTGTATAAATTGATCAGCTACTAAGTGGCAAAAGACTCAGAGCCTCTGTTAAACAAACCTCCACAACGTAGAAAATCTTACTATTATGCGGTATGTTTTTCCTTCCTAAAATTCACTAACTCAGGGGTAATAAATCTCAATGCAGCAGGATGACAGAGCTAGAACAGTCTTCAGGGGCTCAGCCAGTCTGTCCTGTCAGAGGCAGGATTAACAGTTCCTTGTCATTTCTGTTCTTAAAGCTCTAGTGATAAGCTGTTTGCTTTAGCTGTACCTATATAGCTTACTAGTGTGTGTTGTCATAAATCTAAGAGTATTTATAGAGTGGTAGGAGAAGGGGTTCTCAGACAAGAATCTGTGTGGATGAAGTATGCTGATAGTCCAAATGCTGGTGCTAGCAATGACTAAGGCTGCTTCAGTTGTCAGTCCAGATCCAGATACTCATCTGCATCAGTGCACTGTGTTCAAAACACTGGGAGACAAAGCGCTGAGAGTTGAGCTGTCTGGCACCATGGCAACTCTACCTGCTCTGAAGAAAAATGCCTCCTTAAAGCAGAAGCAGACTTTGTCTGGAAAATATAGAGTTGCTGCTGCTACAACAGCTGAACTGAGTTTACAGTGGGAATGCGCGAGAAAACTTTTTGCTGAGACTTAGGCAAATATTTGGAGAAGAGAAGCCTATAAATGTCCTTTGTGCGCTGCAGAGTTGTGCTTCTGAGAGGAGTTTCTTTTTCATTGTGTGATAACCTGACTTAGTTCCGCTAGGCACATTCTTGCAGAAACAGATCTTACTACTGTAATACAAAAATGAAGTTAGTGCTGTCAGCTCTGCACAAGCATAGAACAAAATGATAAACTGAACATTTGTTCTTTCTTAATAGGTACATTGTACTGACAACCTCAGCTGGCATCATGGACCATGAGGAGGCTAGGCGAAAACACACAGGAGGCAAAATCCTGGGATTCTTTTTCTAAAACTTGTAAAAAAAGAGGATACTAATAAATTGTTCAAATGGACTCTGGTGTTTCCAGTCGGTATTTTAATGACTTCTGACACTACATTTGATAGTGCTTATAACAGACAGCTCTGCTTGTAACAGACAGCTCTTCAATAATGCTCATCTTCCATCTCCGCGGCAAATGACATTCAGGTTCCACACCATCCCTGGTCACAACTTTTATTTCTGTTAATAATATAACATACTTTCAATAATAACCACTTGAATGACAGTTACAGGTTGCTATACAGAATAGCCTCAACAGGGGAACTGTAATGTTAAACTACATATTCAGCTATCAGGTGGTGGGATTGTCTCTTGGGTGTTAGATACGTGTGTCTCCGTAGTTACATATATGTGACTTTACAGTTTCACCTTTTGGCTTAACAACAGAAGATGCGTTGCCAGAAAGTATTCCCTGGTTTTGGTTTAAAAAGTTACAACATGTAGTATTGTGGAATAATTAAGATGACTGAATTTTCATTTCAGATTACAAACTTGTTCCACATCTTCAGTGTAAGGAGTAACTGAGGTACAGAGGTGAAGAATTTTTTCTTCAAATTTCTAGTTTGAAAGTCCTTTGAAACATCAGTTTTGGGTAGGGTAGTTGCAGCTGCTTTGCATGTTACAGTGAAGACATGACTGAGATTTCTTTTAAGTTACTTTTTGGAGTGAGGAAATAAGAGTACCTGAACCTACAGGTAGTGAGTGTTTAGTATGTAAAGAGTTGCTGGTCTTTGTTTCAGGCATCTGATGCATGACAGCATAATGTACTTGACTATACAGAAGAATCAACCAGTTTCTTTCAGAGCAGTACGCAGAGCAGGTGACTGCAGCTGAAGAGCTACTTGCAGGTGGTAGAGAATGGGAAGCAGGCTTCTGGGCTGATTGCGTTGTCCTTTCCTAACAGCAGTTGGAAATCCCTTGCCTTATTTCACTTTGTTCGGAGTCTTTGTTAGGAAGGAGCCTGTTCAAAAGTGGCAAGCCTGTTTCAACACACTTTAAAACAGCTGTTGAATTTGTGGTCCACCTGATACAAACATCTGGAAACAGTTTTCCTTCTTGGTGATAAGTCCTGATGCTTGGTGTGTACAGGTGCTTGAGTTAGAAGAGCTGTGCCTTGAAGGTGATACTTCATCACAAAGCCTTTCAGAGAGCCTTGGGATGGAAGTGACTGTCTTCAGGCACAAAGTCTTTATAGCTTGTAACTATGTAACCCCTTTCAGTCTGTTACTCTTTGGAGAAAAGAAGAAGGTGATACTGCTAAGCAAACAGGTCTTGGCTCTTTGTAGGCAGGCAGCACAGTCTTGCCTAATGTGGTGGCTCTTCTCTGAGGAGCAAGAAGCTAGCAACAGAGCTGTGGAAGAATGCTTACGCTGTTCTGGTGGTGCACACTAGCATCTCATAACAGACTTTGCAGCTTGACGGAGAAGAGCAGGGGAATAAGAAAGGCTAGTTTACCTGTTTTGTCTCAGTCACGTGCCAGTTAAGGTCACGAAGTATGGATTGCAGATGGCATCAAAACATTCGAATGTGATCAGTATGGTTCTTAGTTTGATTTGAAACAAATTTGCTTAGCTGAGGGTAAAGATCTGGACGCTGGATTACAAAGAGTAGTTATGAAGTCCAAAGAAGTCTGTCTTGACCCCTTTTTAGTGTCAAATCAAGCTATTTTGTTACAGGTTTGGTTTTTTTTCCTATCCTTAATGGAGATAATTCTGCAGTACTAAGCACAGGTACACACACGAGCTTTTATATTTCTTGCTCAGAGTAACCCTGAAGATCATACCAAGATTCCAGTGTTCCTTCTTATAAAAATCTTGATTTTCATCAGTCCAGAATAGAACACATTTCTGATACCTGATGGAAGAAGGTTAGTGATGCTTTAAGGCTTCCTTTAGATGAATTCACTATGCCTTCAAGTTCCCTGCTAGTTTGATGTTCATGTTTTAAACCAGTTTTATGCAGGGCACGCACATGTTTCTCTGAACCGGTTTACCTGTGTATGTCCTTCACTACCACACTTCTGAAGTAAGAGAATTTCTGATACTCTCAGTGGACGCACCAGTTGGGGATAGACCACGTTAATTTATTTCACAAGCCAGCCCAATGACTTTTGTAGTATTACTAAATGGGAATTAGAGCTCCAATGTAAAAAGAGTGACTTGGAGGGAAGCATGCAGCAGCACATACACCTTTTCCACAGTATATCTTAACAAACGTAGCTACACACTGGCTTAACCACATGCAGAAGCTGATGAAGCTGATCTGAGTTCGTAAGGTGATCTCTGAGCTTGCACCTCGCTGGCGAGAGCTTTACTCCTGGGCAGTAGCTGCTGGCTTAGATCCAAGGAACTTCTGAAGGTGGAGGCGGGAGCTGATAGACAGGACTATGACATGCCCTGCAACACAACTGCTTTAAATGGGTTTGCAGAAATTCTTAATCTCAGACATGTTTAAAATCTGAAAGTGGTATTTTTTTTTTAAGCCTCAGTGATGTTTCCTGAGCTGAGGGCATAAATAAGCCTTGGGAAAGCAGTTTGTAGGTAACTATCATTTTGGGTAATAAGAGGATTAATAGGGAGAGATGAGAGGGAAAATGGCACAACGCTGAGAGCACAGTATGGATCGCAACTGGCTATCAAGGCAAAGCGTTAGTTTAGAGAAGGTGTTTGGTACCTGTCGAGCAGAGGGGGATGTTAATGTGGAGAAGTCCCCTATGGGACAGAGGCAGTTTGACCTTCATGTGGGGAAAACTGGGAGGGTGGGTGACACCTGAGGAAAGCTGCAAGCCACTGAATTACCAGGCTTTACCTCTGGTGCTATCCTGGCTACCCTGCGGTCTAACGCTGAATGAGTCTGGGAGTGACTGAGTCGCCTCCATACCCTTCTAGATGCACAGAGAAGTCTCGGCCTTCTGGCTGGAGGTCTGCTTCGCCTTGCTAAGCCAAATCTGAACACCTAGGTCCGTGTGAGCACGGCCACTTGCCCGGCCGTTGTGCTGTGGAGAGGCTAGTCATATTACGGTATGGATAGTGTATGGTGATGCTGCACTGCCTATAGTTCCTTACATGCTCAGCTGATCACAAGAAGGTAAGCATCAGTAGTCCTAGTCACAGGTGGTAAAAGGGGGTTAGAACTTAATTTGAGTTGCGAAAATCACTTATTAAGTCAGAGGTAGGTGGGAGAGGGTTGGTGACCCATCTGCGGGGTACAGCCTGGTCTTACTTCTGCTGTCAGATACATGATCAGTATTTCCAGATGATGTTTACCATTGCTCCTTGTGCCATTGTTTAAGAACAGGATAAAAAGCATGTTCAATGCACCGCCTGCTGTGCATTAAGAGAAATACCTGTTTGTTGTTGCAGTGGTAAGTTGTCAACAGATGGCAGCATCCGACTCTGAATCACTGGAGGCTGAGGGTGGTCTGCGTGAGGGGAGTCCCAAGAGGGCTTTGGCGCTGCTGCTGGTCTGCCTGCTTCTGCAGAGCTAAATTTCCTGGCTTCTCCTGTACTCTGGTCCACAAAGATAATTTTTTCTGTCTTTGATGCAATAGAGTCTGATTTAAGATAATACGGGAGGGGAGAGTAAGTATGGATCTTCAAAATACAGCGACAGGGTAAAAAGCCTGGTGCTTGACAGTGGCTTTACTGGAAATGCACTTTCTCCTCGTCATCCTTTTGTTTGTTTTCTGCCACAGGTAATTTGATCAGCTCCGTTCCCCTGAACAGAGTTTTGTTTCTCAAACTCATGTGCCAACTACTTGCACCAGAAATGCAAGCAGTAATTAAACCTTGATCTCTGATGTCTGAACAGTTATCTTGGTGACTCTTTCGTGCCTGCTGGAGTCTAGATGAAAGCCAGCAATGACAGACAAGGGTGTGTGTGGTGGTGCAGCAGAAAGCAGGGAAAGAAAATGGGTTGAAGTGGTGAGTGAGGCTTTATGGCTCGCCCTGGCGGATTTGGCAGTGAGTAGTTATTTCACAAAAAATAAGAAGTTGCTCATGGCTGGCGTGGGGGCCCTGACTGCAAGGTGCAGGGGAGCACGGTGATCAGCACCTCAGGATGTGCAGATGAGGCTGATGGTAGAGGGTAGGAGACATTTTTAAAGGATCTGGGACTGCCAAAGCTATTATTTTAGGGGTTTTAATTAAAATTACATGGTCTCAAATGACAAGATTTTTTGTGTTTTGTGTAATGCTATTTAGCTAATTTAGAATTAAGACAAGACTATATTGTTCAGTGTCTTATTGCCAATTAATGCAAATATCAGGCTCTCAGTAAATATCTGGGTGGATTTAACCACAGTTTAGTCCAGAGGACTATTCTAGTAGAGCCAAGGAGTTTCAGAAGCTGGTGGCCTCTGTTCTTGCTCATGCCTCTAGTGCTTTTTCTGCTCAAGTGCTGCCTTTTTACTCATGCAGTTACATTTTAAAAGAGAATTATCTATTTTTCTCTTGATTCTCCTGCTGTTCACCTTCTCCGGCGCTTCACCATCTCCTTGCTCTGGTACATTGTATTTTGACTACCAGCTCATGACCTGGATTAATTTGATTTTGTTTACAAATATCTTTACAAAGAGAGAAATGCTCACATAGCAAGTGACAAGAATAATTGGGCAAACTTTATTGCTTGATATGCAAAGGTGTGTGTTCTGCTGGGGGAAAAAAAATAAATCCCATTGACCTTCTCCTGCTCTTCTCAGACAAAGTGAATGAGGATGTCTGAAAGCATAAAACTTTCCACTTAGTTTTAAGTTGATCCAGCCTGGTTTATTATGTGAGATATGTAAGAATAATCTCATAAAAATACTAGAAACAGGAGAACATGTAGAAAGAAATATTGTGGTTCTGGTGAAGGTAATAAGAGTTTTGACCTTTGCTAGGACGACTCTGAATGTAATCACGTAGTCCTGCTATCTGGCATTATCAAGTGGTTACCCATGGTTTTGAAAGCTGTCCTGGCATTTTTGATCCGAGTGTGCTGGGTTTAGCAGCCACCATGTGATTCCTAATCAGTGTGTGGCTGCTAGCTTGAACCTATATATATTTATATAGTGAGCACAAATTAAAATCTGTACTATTGGGGCGCTGTGATGCACAGGGCAAGTGCATCGCATTGCGGGGGCTGTGTGGGCACAGCCAAGCAGAGGTGGCAGCCACCGGGAATTTCACCGTCTCCAAAAGGGTTACAACTCCGCCAGGACAGGCTGTAGCGACTGGATCTGTTCTCAAGCAGTACCCACAATGAAAGGGTGGGCAGATATTTGATTAACAACTAAATTACAACCTGGTAAAATGTGATACTTGTGATATGACAGTATTTTAGTCACGCTCAGTCTGTGTAACACAGGTTTCAGCTGGGTGCTGATGCTTCAGCGTGCTGACTCTCCTTGGTGTGCTAGTTTTCCTTAAGCAGAGAAATGGATGTCCTTAATCACCTGATGCGTGTTCCAGCTGGAATTTCACTGGCTGAAGGTGGGTGAGGGAAAACTGCAGGCCAAGAAATATACGCAAAGTAAAAGTGGGGAAAATAACACTTGCGTCACTAAGACACTTGTTCCACCTTCTAAAATCTGAGTTGGGAAGTAAGTCCAGGAGAGACACTTGGTTATCTTCCCTGACCTAGGTATAACAAAGGCCCCCGACTGCATTCCTGTTGAATTTCTCACCATTTAATTCTTTCTGGGTGTGAGGGAGCAAACAAGAACAGGAGGGTATGCTAGTGCTGAAGCTGCCTTTACAAATGGAGCAAAGCTATGATGATTACTCCCAGCAAGCATCAAGCAAGTTAAAACCCCTTTTGCAAAATCTCTGATGTGCCGCTGACGAGCCTCAGTCTAACAAGGTAATCAAATTCACATCTGCTTTCTTCAATAGATTAAATGTAGGTGACTGCTACAACTGTGTTACGTGTCCTACAGCCTTGATCCCCCTCCTTCATATGCCAGTTGTGACACTCAACTGTTTAAGCAAAACCTCTGGGGACCTGTGTTTTGTTCTTGGGTTGGCATCAGGGCAATAGTCATCGTGCAGTTGTAGTTGATCAAATTTTAGTGCCATGCAACAGCATAATGCATCAGGACGCTTGAGGTCAGCCAGCTGGAAACGCCCAGTACCTGCCACTTACCCTTTTTATAGTGACATAAAACATTCTTAAAGTGGATGCCAAATGGTCTATAAAAGCAAATGGGTCAGGTGCATATTTTAATGAAACAGGTAGCTTGTTCTCCCTGTTCTAGGCTGTAATTTTGATCCTCAGGACACCCCATCTCATCAGTCTTGTGACTGAGTTGAGAATAGTGATGCTGTTGGTGCAGTTGTGCTGGTGGGATGGATGTGGGCCTTTGCTTTGGAATTAAAAGGGCGGGATTCAAGTTCCAAGTCTAGCTTATGCACATTTTATTGAAGGTTTATCTGCTAGTGCCGCACTTAATCATTGTGTATGAATTCCTGTAGTATTGTCTGCTTTCGGACAGGATGACCCACCCCAAACTTTCCGTCTGCCAAGGAGGTGCTTTTCTTCACAATTTGGGAGTAATGTTGTGTGAGGGCAGGCCATGGAAATGGAGATCGTTCCTGCTACTCTGTAATTCATTGCTTTTCCCTCTTGGGTCTTCATCATTTATAACCAGTTGATTTGTTTCATATTTCATTCATTTTATTTATTGTTCCCACTCTATAAACACATCATGCTACCCATTCTACAGAAAACTGTTTTTCCAGAAGCTTGCAATCCCCTGCCTGTGATCTCTAGATGTCTCTCCTGCCCTAATGTAAGAAAATAGGAAAAAGGCAGGAGTAGCAAAACACTTGGTATGTGATCTTGGTTAGAAATGTGTATGTGCAACACCCCTCCGTCTTCACCTCCCCAGCTAGGTTAGAGTGGGATTTGCCCCTTCTATTGTGGGGAAGAAACGTGGCATAACCATTCTTGTTGCATTCCACTGATGCAAGTAAATTGGGTTTTCAGCTGGACCAGGCTATAAGTGGGAAGGAGCAAAGATTATATCTGGGAGCAGGAGGAGAAAAGCAGGTGACGAGTGAGGTTAAAAGAAAAGCTGCTGCTGAAACCCACCTCTGGGGTACATTCCCAGTCTCATTAGCTCTACGGATGGAGCCTAATTGGTGTTTGGTCCATACTTATACTGTTTTGTGCAGTATAAGTTTGTTTTAAAAAGCAAAGTCCAGGAGTATCAGTGAGAACTTCAGGTTTTTAGTATCTTTACAAATCAGGCCTTTAACCATAAGAATGAAAAAAAGTGGTGGGGAAAATGAAAGGATTGTTTTTTTCCTTTTCTCTCTACACCTCTGCAATTCACATAGATGCTTGTGTCCTCGCTTGCAGTAACATGCCCAGCTGTATTCTTGCATAACAGGATCCTCAACATATAATCCACAAGTCTGTGTGGGCTGGTAATTAGCGCTGGCCCTCATTCAGTCCTTGGGATTCATTCCTTAGGGCAGCAACATTAGCTCCTCAGTTAAGCATCTGCGCTCCTCAGATTTGAAACCATTTTTGCCTCACTTGTGCAGGCTGTGGGTCCCAGAGCCGACTGCAGACATCGCTTGTGTTTGTGTGGAGACTTCTGTTTGCTCTGGCGTGGATGGGCAGGTGGATCTGTCCCTTTTGGGTAGAAGTCAAAGCCTTGTTTTTTTTCCACAACCGGTGGAGGATTTCTGGCTTATTGGTTTTTTTTTCTGAATTTTTGGTTTAATATGAAAAATAATTATAGTTCAGCCCAGGTAGCGGGAATTTCTGAGTTTGGTGTGATGCCTTGCTTACTGTTTGTGAAGCATCGTCAGGCGAAAGATGAGATGTGCGTGGTAGGACCACTAAATTCATCTGCTACCTGCCAGGCAGACATTTGCTCTGGGAGGGAAGCAAAAATCAGGAGACTATTTTTAGCTGTGAAATACTTTTCTTGAATGACATTCAGTCCTTGCCAGCCTTTGATGAGCAGAGAAATAATCCCTCAAGGGAACAACCGAAGGTGCCTGGATCTCTGGTCAGCTGTCGGCAGCTCCCAACACGGTCATGGGAGCGCTGGGGCAGCCCCAGGAGCAGCAGGGATCACCTCAAGGCAGGCAACGGGCAAGAGCAAAATGCATGCGGGATGGCAGGGAGCTGGAGTCAGTACAGGAATGTATCAGGTCTTGAGTAAAAATGACTCTGAGCCCATTTTACTGATAGAGAGCCAGTCATACGGTGCAGGGCGCGGGGCGGAGAACCACAAGCCCGTTGTGTGTCAGGAGTCAGCCCTGTTCCCGTGCCTGGGTGGGAGAACCCATCTTGGAAATCGGCGAAATATGAACCCAGTGCTGGTAGGTGGCAGCTCCAGAAATAGAAAGACACAGCGATAGCAGATAACACTCCCTGATAGCTGAAATAAAAAGAATTAAACTGTACAAAAGTGTGCTTTAATTGCTAACTCTCTCCTGTCTGCTTAAATTACTAGAAATAAAGGTCTCCTCTTTAGTGATGAGCAGTTCCAGGCAGAACAGACGTGATGGGGGAAACATGTTTGGAATAAATACTGATGTGAATGACACTTATTAGCTACAGTGTGGCATATTTATTTCTCTGTAGTTAGCATAATAGCACAGCTTGAAATGAGAAGGGTTTTTTACTCGTGTCTGTGTGTGCGTGCATTAAAATAACAATGGATTGTTATGGGCAGAATGCAGATGACTTTCCTGTCTCTGCAATTAGCACCGATATTTGGATGCCATCATTTGCTGTGGGAGATGAGCAAGTGGCTTAAGCATGGCTGTGCTTTGAGAAAACCTTTCCTTCCTTGTGTCAAACGGGAGACAAGTGAGGCAACAGCACAAGAGGCCGTCTCTTCTCCCCCGTCTCCATGCTGGACAGTTGCCTGTCTGTGGTGGCTCTGCCCTGCCTTTGGGTGCTACAGAGCTCCTAGAAGGGTGAGACACCCCTTGCCAGCCCCCCTGGGACTCCTGGCAGCCTGGCCACAGCCAACAGCCTTTTGAGCTGTGGCTGGAGTGGGAAGGGAGTGGAAACATCCCAGTTATCTCACAGGAACTTAATTGCAGATGTGTGGGAGGCCGGGTGAAATCTTTATTTTCTTCTGAGGAGCTGGGTGCTCCAAGTGGAGATTGGTGGCGGAGATAAGGTTGGTTGCTTGAATGTGCAGGTTACCTGCCTTTCTGCTGATGGGAACTTCCTCATCTTGTCTTGCTTTTCTGTGTTGTGTGCCGGGTGCTTTCGGGTGCCCCCATACCTGGCGCTCTTAGCCGGGAGTGGTGTTGCAGGGAGGTGCTCGTTGCTCGCTTGCCCAGAGCCTGCTCCGTCATGCTGGCTGTGCCAAGGTCCGGCAGCCCTGCTGCTGCCCTGCCCCTTCTCATTTTGTGGGGTTTGGGGTTTCTCGCCCTCACAGAGCAAAAGCCTGCAGTAATTCTAAAAGCATTGACCAGTTCAATGAGGGCTTCCCATGACGGTTGCCCAAGTTTCTGGAGTGCGGGAGGGAGGGAAACTTTGCTGAGGGTCCGTGCGTTGGGCAGACGCTGGCTGCCAGCCAGTGTGGGGCGAAGGGCCCCCTTGCAACAGCTTGCAGACAAACCTCTTAGCACTCCAGTGGTTCAGCAGACATCATCTTTGAGTTGTTGCTTTGCAACACAGTAAGATTTCTCATCTCTTCCGCATACATTTTCATGTAAGAACGTGTGGAAATGGACAAGCTTAGACCTTTACTGTCCTGTTTAAACTTTGAGTGAAACTGGCTGGTGGATTGCAGAGCTGCTTGGGGAAAGGAAGGGAAGACAACGGGGTGGGCAGACAAGGGAACTGTCTGAGCTCTGTTTCCTTAAGAAAAATCATGAGGCATTTCAAATGAGGAGCCAAGAGCTTCTCAGGTCGGTTGTGAATGCTGAGTACTGTCTCGGGAGCTGTCTTGGAAGCCTTTTTGTTGAGGGGAATAATTATACTGTGGCAAAAGTATTTACTTGCCAGATATTTGCCTGCCTTGTTTGTGCTGTATTCTTCCATTGCTGAAATGTAAGATGAAAAACCTTACGACATATGCCTGGGAGTAACAAACTTTCTGTTCTTTCTAAGTTCACTTGATTGGGTGCTTGGTTTAGAAATACCATAAAGTGCCAGGCCATAGCTTGAAATATCTCATTACCAGGTGTCAGTCTGCTTATAACTTTCACTCAGGGATTGTTGAGGGCTTTTTTTCCTGTTGGTCCTCTAATGAAAATGCCAAAGGGGGAAAAACTATTACAAAAAATAAAAAATGCTGCTTTGATTGAAAAGAAAAATGCTGAGCCAGCAGTGGCTTTCAGTAGTGCTTGCTCTATTGTATTGCCCTGACTATGTATTATTTCACAAGCCTATGGGATGTTGTATGGTGTGAGGGTCTTACATGAGCACAGACCTGCTGGTTTTCAGCATGCTGGGAGGTATTGCAGAGCTGAGATGAGCAGGTAGTTTATGTCAATAGAGGGACCTGACACATAGGCAGGGAGGAAAAAACTCAGATGCTGAGGTTACAGCACTGACTTGGCTGAAGCCAGAGAGATGTCCCTGGTAGGGCATGGGCAACATGTCCAGTTGAGGGGACAAGGAACTCGTTGGACCTTTTGTGGCTGCTGGTGACCTGTGACAGTGTGGGGACACTGTTTTAATGCTCTTGCCTTCTCTTACAGGGTTGTCTGCGCCTCTAGCTTTGGGTGCTAGTGCAGTAAGTGATGTGAGAGAGCTTACGGCATTGCCAGGCCCCGTGTAATATGTGCCCAGGACCAGCAAGGCTGCTGTGGACCTGTGAAAGGCGGCTGAAGCAGCAGGTGAGAACTGGTGGTCCGAAGCACGAGCAGGCAGCAATGGCACTGGGAAGGAAATGTGGGGAAGGCTAACGCAGACTGCTGCTGGAGAGGCTGGGGAGGGCATATCTGCTCTACCTGAAACGATGAGGAAGGTGCTTCTGTGGAGACCTTAGTCATGGTTGGAGATTCATGTGGCATCTTCAGAAGCCTCCTGTCATGGAGAAGGTGATGCTCTAAAAGGACAGTCTTGGTCAGGTCTAGCTCCTACTGACTTTGGGTGGCATCAGGATGTGTCTTTAGTCCTGGACTTCAGCAGTGCTTCCCTGCTGCCTGGGCATCTCCCAGTGCCAGCAGCAGAAGTGATGGTTTGAGGATCTCCATGTCATGCTGGAGAAAGTGCTGTCAAAGACGGAGGTGTCGCAGCTTGTGTACCAGCACCCGAATGTGCTGGCTGCTGGGAAGCCTGCAATCCCGTTGCTGTCTCTCAGCAAGCTATGCCCTGGCACAGGAAGGTCCCTGCTGCCTTGGGCATGCAGACAGAGGTGCTCGAAGACACTGCGGTACCACGGGGGAGGCCATGGTGCCCCAGAGCAGCCTGCATTTGTGGGAAGTTTCTGTGGTCCTCTCCAAGGTTCAACTAACTGCTTCTTCGGGCCTGCCAGAGGCTGCAGTCCCCTCCTTCCAGCAATGCTGGCGCTTTCCACAGCAGGGAAAGGGAAACTTGGAGACGTGGCAAACGATTTGCAAATAATAAAACACTTAAAGCTATATGAAAAGCATCTTGCATGGAAAATCAGACAGGGCAGGCAAAACAGCACTTACCATCAACATAATGCAGCTGAAATCTCTTTCTTAGAGATAATCATCTCTGACTCCAGCAGTAAAAATAAAGGACAAAAGCTGGAAGAAGCCAGAAAGCACAGTCGTGGGAGTGAATCTTGTTGAAATGAAAATTAAAAACAATGAAAGGCATAGAATTGCCTTAAGTAAAAACAGAGCCGTCTGCCTAGAACAACAACTGAGATTATATGGGAAGCACATGGGGGTGTGGGGAACCAGGCTGAGCATGGGGCTGCAGCGGGGCTGGTGCTGTGCCAGCACTCAGCCGTGAAGGAAGGCGGGGGAAACAACCCCTGCGTAGACTTGAGAAAGATCCAGATTTCAGGTGTCCCTTGCAGCCTAGGAAACATTCAGGTCCTTGCTTTCAGCACCCAGTCTGAAGGATAAAGTAATTTACGGTCTGTCTGAAGGATAATGGCTGATCCTGAACAGTGCCCGCTCCTGCCTGGTGAAGCTTATCCCCCAACTGCTGACCTTTAATGGACAGTATGTGCTGAACTGGCCTTCCTCAGCAAATCTTGCTGAAGCTCACATTTAAAGGTCTGTGCAAGTCAGTTCTCATCCAAAGCTCGAACAATTGAAGGAAGATTTCCGCTGGCACAGATCCAAACTCCACCAGGCTGTGATGGCTCAGAGAGGCAGCGCTGCCAGCTGAACTGAGTTGGGAGCAGCTCATGGAGTTCGTTATTGTCCCTGCTGTGTGGGAGCATGGTCTCATGCAAATCAGAGCCACAAAGCTAGGCTCTAAATGTTTCCCACTTCAGGTTTTAAACAGTCATTTAGAGACCTTCATTTAAAAATAGGTATCACTTTTTCAGTGCTACAGGAGATGCACAGCCTTTTATCAAAGGATGCCAATGTATGGTGTGAACACCTATGTCTTGTGACTATTTCAGGCTGACCTTGATGGCTTTGTTACGCTAAGTGTTATAAAAATCAAACTGCTCAATGAACTATCTACTATTTTCCCATAACACCAAGAAAGCACCTGGGGCCCTTTTGCTCCCCATAGACAATGGCACACAGAGGCTTATGCAACCCTCCTGCTCTGCTGGTGGCTGCTCTCTTCCAGAGCTGGCACGGTATTTTTAGATGCAAAGGCGTAGTGTCTCCTAACTATATGCTGATCACATTTTCAAAGCTTCAGCTGATATTAAAATGATTCAACCATTGCCTGAATTCACATACTTTTGTTTGTTGTCTTTTGTATGCTATGTGTAGCTTTTCATGTGACTGTGCCTATTTTCTACCGAAATCATGGTTTGGGAGCTGCCTTACAACAAAGGATGTTTTTATCCTTTTTGAAGATCTTTTGAGTTATCCTTGGCCCCAGCCATCTGAAATACAGACTCATGCACATGTATTCTCTCTGCAGGCAAAGAACAGAGGCAGGAATAGACTTTACAGCTGTGGTTCTCAAATTTTATTAGTCAAAGGGCTGCCTGACCTTCAGGGAAAAAAATATATATCTGAGAACCATCATATCTGATGCTGCCACCCCGGTGTTCATTTATGGCCAAATAACTTCTTTATAGGATTTTTTTTAATTAGTTTTGCTTGCCCTTTTGTTTACTCGCTTGCCTGGATGAGAATGTATTACGTCAATGTCTTTGTCTCTCCCCACGGGTCACTGTCTGGTGTCTCACACAGCACCCTCGGGCCTACGCTGAATGCCGGTCTGCAGCCCTAGTGGCCTCTGCCCCGTCAGTCTTTCGTGGTGTCTGCTAAGCTGAGCAAAACAGTCACTTTTCTGCAGATGGTGTGGTGAAATTAGTCCTTTTCTTAGAAAAAAGATGCCGCGTACCCAGCCCAGCCCATTGTCTGATACTGAGGAAGCATTCTCGAATTAGTCCATTACAGAATAAACTCGCCATGTACTTCTGTGAACAAGGAACGCAACAGGTGATTGCCATGGCTCTTCCTGGTTTACCGGGCGCTGGCGAGGACCCCGGCTCAGAGCAGGGTCCTTGCTGGTGGGGTTCATTAGGAACGAAGGGGAGGAGTTGGGAAGATGCATCTGGGCTCCGCTGATGTTTCTAGACCCAGGGTGCTGCTGGCGCAGCTGATGAGGGCTGTCAGCTGGGGCAGGCCAGGGTCATCTCTCTGCAGAGGTAGGTGGGGTTTTGGGGATCCCCGTGTAGGAACTGGTGCTTCCAAAGCCAGGCATTTCGGTGGCAAAGCAATGCCTGGGTTTGCTGTTCCCAAAGGCGAGAGCTGCTGCCCTCTCGGGCCACCTTGGCCTGGTGCAGGCGAGCCAGGCTGGGGGGCGCTGGGCTGCCCTCCTGGGCATTTTGGGATCTCTCCCCTTGCCAAGCGGCTCTCCTGGTGCCTTGACCTAGCCTGTGGTCTCACAGATGGGCCACGTGTGCGTGTGCTTCCCTTAGTGGCGCTTGGACGTGGACGGGGGCTCTGCCCATCCCTCGGTCCCCTTTCAAAAGCAGTCGGCTGTGGTTTTCTGCTATGTGATGCATGTGGGAAGGGAACGGCCTCCTGTGGTACATGCGACACAAGTGCCAGGCGAGCGTCACCTTTATGCCCTATGCTCTTGTTAACCCCGTTTCCGAAAGCGCCCCACTGTCCCATTTCTCCCTCTTTCAGCTTGGCAATCACTGTTGGATCTTGTGTCTCCTGAAAGAGGTCGGGCTGCTGGCGTGGCTCGGCTCCTGCCCCACTGAGCCCTTTAGAAGCCACACGGCCGCCAGCTGTGCCAGCTCCTGGTGCACAGGGCCATTCCCAGGGATGGGGCTGCTCTGGGGAGGGCAGCACTGCAGGGGGACACTGCTGGGAGTCCCCCCTTTCGCCAGGGCCTGGCCAGGCAGGGCTGCCGGTGGCCACAGCCCTGCTTCCCCACCGGCCAGGACCACCCCCATGGCTGCCGGCCCTGCCCCAGCTGGTGCAGGCCCCCAGCTGTGCCTAGGTTGGCCCAGCCCCTCCTGAGGGGCCTGGGAAAGCTAACACGGAGGGGGGCTGCTGGTGTTTTCAGCTGTCCCAAACTCCTGTTGCTTCGCAGGCACTGAGTCTCCTCTTGCTTTTCAGCTGCCCTCTCCAGACCAGTGGCCTTTTGGTCCCTTGTGTCTCCCTTCTGCCCAGCAGTGAGGGCTGCTCTGGCCCAAAACCGCCGGCCCTGAGTGGGAACAGCAATGCCAGCGTCCCTGGAGGGCAGCAACGGCTCTGATCTGGGCTCTGGCAAGGTCCCTGCGTCAAGGTGAGGCACAGATGACATTTTGAAAGAAACTAATCTTGTGTGATTCAAGCACCAGAGGGAGCGACTTGTGCTGGCGGAGGATTTGTTCTGTGCCTCCTCTCTTCCCTGTGCTGCTTTTCTTCCCCTCCTCCTCCTCTGTAATCCCCATCTTTCTTGGATTCCACTTTTTATCCTGATCTTCAAGGACCAATGCAAACCGCTTCCACAGCTCAGGAAGCTACCCAGATTTGCATTTAACGTGTTTAAGTATTTAACATATTTAGGGCTGAATTAAAGCAAAGGGAGACAAAATTGGGAACGGACTGAGGAATAAGTGTGTGTGTGCATGTACGAAGCAATAAAGATGATGTTTGCAGATACATGGGGAAAATAAAACATGGGAAAGAAGACAGAGAGAGCCCGGTCCCTCTTTGTTGTCATATCAAGCACACTGTGACTAGTAGCGATAATTTCTCCCCCCCCATCAGTACCATAACAGAAGAATAAAACTAATTGTCATCTGCCACCCACTGTTTGTAAAGCAGCTTCTCTTAAGTAGTTCTTACGTATTGAGTTCAGCTGTCAAAAGGAGCCACTTTTTTCATGGTCTGCAAAAAGCACTTTAGTATGAACAGAGCTCAATGCAAAGGTCACCCCATCAAAAATGTTTTCCCTCAGTAGTGAATATAATGGCAAAAAAAGGCATTTTGCAGTCTATTCTCACCGTTTTACTTGGTATTTCTTAAATGGTAGACAGCTGGAGATTAAATTCCCTTTGATGGGCAGAATTTGAGGGAGAATGTTTTGTAGTGTATTTTGGGTTCCCCCCCCTTCTCTTTCATGCTGCAGTATGGGCTCTTCAATAGCTACTTATGACAGGTAGTATAAGCCATAAAAAGAGCAGGAGACAGAAGAAAATTACCTATTGTTTTTCAGTTTGGCTATTGTTCCTTAGGATATTAGTATGTGTTCCTGTGTGTGCTAGTGTTTTAATGGTAGTTTGGTTCCTGGATGCTTAAATTACTCTCCCCGTCAGTGTTTCCATTTACTTGACACATTCCAAATATGAAAAGACTTCGGGAGCCAGCCTACAGCGCAACGGAGACCACGACAACTGTAAATATCGCTACAGACAATAAGCAGAGGTCACACAGCAGTGAGAGGGAGGGTTTCTGCTAACGCTTCCACAGGGGAGTTGGGGTAAGGCGGTTTGAAGTTATAATTGCAGGTGTACTCGTGCAGGGTTGCCTGCTCGCTGTGTTTGTGCTCCCAGACCTGCTTGTAATGTAAGCTGGGGTGGGGGTGGGGTGGGGGGAAGGTCTGTCTTCTGCCAGGCACCTGAAAGCGAGTGTTACATCTTCAGGGATACAATTTGCATGTTTCACTCATATTTTTACAACTTCGCTATGTTTTGGAGCTGCAGAGAGGAATTTTGGAGAAGGCTTTACTCACTCCAAGACCTGATGGTTTCCACTGTTGTGCTGCCTGGATTAACCCGTGGCAACCCTTGCCCAAAGGACTGTGAGCAGACAATGAAAAGAGTGGCTCTGCATCAGCTCCTACCAAATACATGTCAAGTGATCTTCCAGCAGCGTCAAAGGGAAGCTCAAGATAGTTGAGAATGTAACCCCAGCTGTTCTGTCTTCCCTAGAAGGAGGAACCTGTCTTTCAAAGAGACATTTCTTATAATTTCATCTGTAGTTCAATTGTGTGCATTGACTTAGGCTTCACTCTGCTTATGTGCACAGAGATCTTAAAAGGGGGGGGGGGGGAAGCAAGCAAAAATGGTGCTAAGCCTTGAAATTTAAGACCTGCCATTAAAAGCAGTCCTCAGGAGAAGTTTGTATTGTAACGGTGGTTGGTGATCAAGTTGCCCTGGAAGATTCAGCAGTGGTGGCAGGTCACCCTCAAACAGACAAGAGGTTGTACTGCCTTGAGGATAGATGAGTGGTGTCAGTCTGTAGGGAGAACCAGGGCTTGCCTCGATGAAAGTAATGTAGTGTCACAGTAGTATCCTTGTATGGTGGCATGGGCAGACCCTGTCCTTGACTTTGTGTGAAAACAGTCAGGGCGTAACAACGGTTTGGAGATCTTAAACATCAGCCTTCAGCTGGGGCCCTGGATGCAGATTAAACCTGGAGAGTCTGAATCATCAAGCCTGGGCTGTTGCTGTTTGATCTGTTTGTGAGTAGCAGTAATGGATTGAAATTTCTGTTGGACCAGCTTCTGAGACGGCAAGGGGCGGCTGGGATAATGTAGACCACACCTTACCTGCAGGGAGGTACTATCCAGTAAACCTTGAACAACTTCTCTGGTGGTAGGAGTGTTGCTTTTTGTCAGCCACCCATCAGAACAGAAAACTTCCAAGTCTCTCCAGGCCTTATTCTTCTCTTAAATTTGGATTTCCCCTTTTCAAAGGGCAACCGTACCACATGTAAAAGATTTTAGTTCCAATGTGCTCTGAATGCAGCAGAACCTGCTTTGTTCTGTTGTGCTAGCAAAAATGTGTTGATGGGGACAGGCATCGAAGCCCCGGGCTAAATTAACGGTCCTGGAATTAGGCAGAGGATGTTTTGCAAGGGTGTTCCAGCCGGGGAAAACCGCACGCTCTGGTCTCTTCTTGCTTCTATGCTGCTATGCAGTCCAGACTGCAGTTCATGGCTGAGTGATGAGGCTGAAGGAGTCCTTACTTCATCTCTGGGCCCCTCCATGGGTGACAGTGCCACGAGGTGGCAGTGGCCACCAAATAATGTCTGGCCAGAGGAAGCACAAGGTCCAGGCAGTGCAGTTGTCCAGCTCTGCTCCCTGCTATAAGGGTAGGAGACCAATCCAGCCCCTAAATGCCAGCCAAAGCACTGCTCTAGCTTATACTTGTCCTTTGACTTTCAAGTAGACCCAAATTCCCATTTCTCCATTCCCATGTGTTTTGAGCACCTCAGTAAAGTCAGGGTGAGAGATGACCAAATTCTTGATGGACTGGGCATTGCTTTACTGTATGTACACTTCCAGAGACCTACTGCCTCTGGAGGGCTCCCTCCTATTCAGACTGCACCTTCCCCGCAGGGTTATCTCAGGTGTTACATGTAAAGGTTGTCTCTCTCTTTTCCTAGATATTCGATTTTTGGCTGACATTTTGCTCTTTCTATGCCTGTGCTACCTGGGATGGACAGCAGGAACTGCAGAGTGAATAAAAGCTAAATCGCTTGAGTGATGATGGCTCCACTGCCTTCTCACAGGTCTCTGTGTCTGAAGGGGCAGAGAAGTTTTCCTGCAGTTTGGCGGGACAGCCCTTTGGAGATGGCTGACCTTGAGGCTTTGTAGTAAACTGAAGGATGTATCTGTTAATCTTGGTCCTGCATGTCTACAGGAATTTGCAACACCACAAAAAGTCCAGAAGTCCTGGTAGGCCTTTGTGGTATGCCTGAATTGCCTTGCTAATCCTGGGACATCTGTCTTCTTGGCCTGGAGGAGCTGGCCCATGCCCAAACCTACCTGCTGTAAAGGAAGGGCCATTTACGCTGTGGTGGGCTCTGTAGGCTTGGCCAGGTCAAGGACCAAACCAGAGGCAGCTAAACATGTCTTTATCATCAGCTGATGGCTTTTTGCTGTCTTTGGTGTAAATAGTGTAAAGCAAGAACCATGAATGCATGGTAGACATGTGAAATGTCTGATAAATGGGAACAAATGTCCACGGTGGCTCTAAGGAAAATGGCTAGGAAAGACAGGATGGCTTTTGCATTCTGCAGTCAAGTTACTGAATAATCTGAGGGCAAGCCAGGAGGATGGAAAGAAGGCAGGAATCACCTCTGTTCTGTTTCTGCTGATAAATCAAACATGACAGCACAAAATTTAATAAAGCACTGTGACATTTTAGGTAGAACATTGTACATGGGTGAAATGTGCTGCCTACCCATGATGGAAAGCCTCACTTTCCAACATGGGACTCCATTGTTGTCACATCATTGGGGCTGGTAGATACCATATGCCATAGATTTCTGTAGGCAAAATGTTAAAGCCTCCCCTTTTAGGTTCTTGTCTGTAAAATGGATTTTGCTTCACCCAGCAGGGGTGATGTGAGGATATGTTTGTTGATATTCTTGGGGTCCTCATCTATTTTTGGGAGAGCGCTGTGAAAGGCTTGAATGGGAAATTCTTTCCGTCATAATTAAACTGGTCTGTTTATCCATAAGTTCAGACAGGTTTATTATTGTTTTTAATAACCTTGATCTAACAAATTGTGCAATGTAGTCTGCCACACATCTGCTGCTCCATGCGTGGCGGGGAGGGTGGACACCTGGTGTCAGTGGAGGGAGAGTAGTGAAGTGGGAACAGTGGCCTCACTGGGAATTTCCTTTGAAGATAAAAACCCTGCATGGCTATTTGTGCAACTTTTCTTTTGAACCAGCAGCATGTGTAGGTTTGCTGTCAAGCAGGAGACATTATAAAAGCAAATAACTGCACGTTGGCCAAGTGCTTAATAAGGATCCGTGAGTTGTGACAGGCGAACTCATCTGGCAGCAACACTGGCTGCGTCGCTGTGTCACACGCTGGTGGTTGCTCTTGAGAGACACATTTGTACAGCGCACCTGGTGGATGTGTTGCTCCTCCTCAGTGTAAGACGCAAGCTGTTTCCATCACCTCGTCTTGTGGGTCAGGTAGGAAAATTACACATGTAGTCACGTGCAAGGACCATGACTGGTTCTGCTCTCCTGAAGTTGGGGGGGAGAAAGGGGAATGTCCCCTTGTGGACAGAGTTTGGTAGGAAGGGGAAGCAACCTGCTGGAGGGGAGTGGAAGCCTGAGCACTGCATCTGCCAGCATAGACACGTGAGTCTTTGCAACACATAAATCATGGAAAATGTGTGTGCTTTTCTCATTGTGTCAAAGCCAGAAAGCCCTGACCCAGCTGGAGAAAAATAACAATTTGAACAGAGATCTCATCAAGCAAGATGTTCCAGCTCGTTAGAAAACAACTTACTGTATGCTTGAAAGGCGCCTGCAATGCATAAAAAGAAAGGGCTAACTCTTGCACTGGAAAATCTAAAGTAGAATAGGCAGATATGACCTCATCTCTTCATGCTGGAAAATTATTGTTCTTGCCATCTTAAAGCGGTTACTGGGGAGTCAGTGTTTTGGGAGCAAGTGTAAATGTGACTCAGTTGCTTATCAAGTTGGAGCAAAGTCTCTTGGTTGGAAGTATGTATAATGAATGGAAAAGCAAATGAACAAGCAATATTGTCTGGCCTTTTAACTGGCCTCTTGCTGGTGTCTGGAGGGCTTGGGAGGGAAGAATTTAAAGTGAACTGTGTTGCCTGACCCTTGCATTAAAGGCGACTATGGTATTGCTATTCTGCTAGTACAGACTTCTGGTCTGGTGCCCCACCAGTTCATTTGGGAAGTGTGGTTCCAGTGACAGACACTGCCACAGTGTTTAGGAAAATGAGCTGGTTCCATGCTGCAGGCACAGTGTACTGTTTGGGGATGATCTAACTGGGATAGCAGTAGATGGTTGTATCAATCTGTCCTCTCCTCATTCCAGTTCAGAGTACTGGGCTTTTGCTGTGATTGCAGAACTGCGGGGACCCTGTCATGTAGACTTGGAGGTGAGATCTGCTCACAGGCTACGTGCTACTGGGAGGGGAGATCACCTCTCTCTGGTGAGCTGCCATGTTAGAGGTCTTTTGACTAGAATATGGCCTTTGGGAGATGACTCTTTTGTGAGCAAAAGATAGTTAGGCCCAGTATCTCTGATACTGCAGCCATTTCCAGAGAGTGCACCTAACGAGAGAAGTTCCTAAGAAAGGAGAGAGTGGTAGCAGTGGTTGAAGGGATCTGCAATCTGTATGACTAATTGTTGGGTGCTTCACTCATGAATGGCTGAATATACCTTTCTCTTCAGCAAACTCCATAATTCTAAAAAAATAAACAGTGTCTGTTTCTGAGTATAAGAGCTCAGGAGCTCTGAGCCTGGCATGGTCTGGACGTCTCCAGGTTCCCGTAGGCCCTGCCAGGGGAGCGAGAGCCAAGCCCTGGCTAGGGAAGGAGCTCCTTGGCTTCAGACTCTTGTTTCACAGCAGGACACATGTAAGCCAAAGGCCCTCAGTCTTGAGGCAGGCCATGTGGGACAGGACCACTGCAATATGTCTATTTGGCATGCTTGGATGTGTAGGGATAGACGAAGCCAGTTAAAGTATATCACCCAGCAGTGATATACTTCTCAGTGGGGAAGTCTGCCACGTCCCCGTGGAAGCTATTCCAATGGTTTACTTACTCTCAGTGCTGGGAAACAAGCTTTTATTTCAAAGCTGGATTTGTGTGACTTCAGTTTCTGCCCATTGGATCCTATTTTGTTGAGGCTTACTCTTGGCTAGCTCTTCCATGTGCAAGTACCTGTGAGTATCAATTGAGTTGTCCCTTTGTTTTATTTAGACACATTAAATTCCTTATGGCTGTCTCTGCAGGAATTGTTCTCCAGGCCCTGGTTTTCTTTCAGCTCTCATTTAAACTAATTTCCATGTATTCCCATTCTCTGAAGATTGACTTTTTGGTCTGGATGCAGTTCTCCTAGGGACTTCTCAGGTCTACATACAAAGTTCATGTTGCTGTCATGCTGCCTGGCTCTTCAGTCATGCAAGAATGTCATCAGCACTGCAGAGATCATGACTTTCTTCTCCGAATCCTTGTTTTCTGTCTTGTAAACGCAACATTGCCTTTTCGGTTCCCAAATCTACAGCCTTGCATTGTATTCTGCAGCAGTAATCCAACACAGCCCACGCTCACCTCTGCAGACAATGCAGCAGGTCTGGTTGGGAGCTGGGGCTACGTGAGACTCGTCGATATTGGCACAGCCTGCCAGATTGCTGTTTTCTACCAAGTCCATTATCTGTGTGTTACTAGCACTCATGGAAATGGGAAAGTCCTCCCTATCACTTCCATTTCACAACCATTTGCTTTGCAACTTAATTGATGTTTGTCAATATTAGAAAATTTCCAGCTAGAAAATTTCTCCAGGCTTGGCTAGGTTTCAGCAGAGTGGGGAAACAGGAACTGCTCTCACTCCTTCTGTTGGGATTTTGCTGTCTACCAAGGTAAAGGTAGGGAAGGGAATGTGGAGGGGAAGCTGGGTCTGATACACACCATGGAGGCATTAGGGTACCACTGGGATGGCTTGTTTAGGTGTATGAGCTTTTATAGGCAGTTGCAGAGAGGAGCTACTGAATGTGATTCAAAGCAACCATCTGCTGTGGGCAGGCTGTGCTGCTGTCCAGAAGAGCCATCTGTGTTTATGATGAACATTTTCCTTCACTATGAACTCTCTCTTATTTCACCACTTACCACAAGAATTGGTTAACCCCTTGAAAACTCTCAGAAAGTGGGTGATGTTGCAGGGAGTCAATGTTCAATTAAAGGTTAAATGAATGTGTCTGCCCTCCTGTGCAGTGTAAGCCACATGAGAAAAATCTGGGAGGACCAGAGAAGGCCAGTTATTGCCTGTGAGACCCAGTTTCCACATCAGAATAGTAAATGTCTGACAGTAATGAAACAGTGCTGGAATGAATAACAGGTCTTGTTCTTCCCACCTGTCTACATCTCAACTCTCTGCAGTGTCTGATGCTTGCTAAAGCTGCTGGGATTCCAGTGCAGTGCTTCGGCATGTGCTTAATTTCTAATTTCTCAGATTTAGGAGGGACTGAAATGTCGGTTAAATAATTTGGTGAATGGACATCTTTTGTCAGAAAAAAACCGGTACAGAAATCTGAACCAGAAAACAGGGTATCTCTTTTTTTTTTTTTTTAACAGAGTTTATATTTTTCTGTTTAAACACAAATATTTCTCCTTGACACCCTGCCTGAGGACAAATAAGGTGATTGCTCCTTGTGGCTACACTGGTTTCCTCATTTGAATCTGCTGCTATAATGTCAGTCAGATTAAAAAAAAAATAAAAAAATGGCAGACGGTTGGGCGGAGATGGGATGTTAAATGTTGCAGAGAGCATGGAAACCCTGTGTCAGCCCAGAGCGTGTAAAGGGAAAGCCATCACTTGGCAGAGACAGCTTAATAGGCTTGTAAAATCTGGCACCATCAAAACCACGATTTGGGTTTTATCAAAGCATGGCAGGGGAGCCTTGAGAAATGACAGCTGTATTATCTGTCTTCAGATCATTCTGCGAGCAACATCAGGAGCAGGCTGGAAACAGTTCAAAAAATAATTTCATATTGAGGGTTTGCTGGGGGCAGAAATGTATAGGGAAAATTGAAATGAAAGAATTAATAACAGTATCAATAACCTTCCTACAGCGGTTACCAGGCATGACATGAAAATGACTTGAAAGTTGTCATCTACTGTGTATTTTATTCCCATCAGGAAGGTTTCAGGGATGAGAGGAGAATCCAAACAAGGCAATTAGAAGACTGGAGTGTGTTGTGGAAAGGAGGAATGGCTGGTGTGTAGAACCTTTCAATTCAATTTTCCCTGCCAGACACAGGGGCTGGGCCAAATTCTGATATAGTGGAGCAAATATTGGAGCGAGCAGATTTATGGAGTGACACCAGTGATTGCAGTGTCAGCTGCTGCGCACAAGGGCAGTCTATGCAAGATGCTGATCCTTGCAGCAAAAGACACAATGCTTCTCTTCCTAGAAGTGTATCCTAGAGGCAGAAGACTCTAGCTAGCGTTTCTCACTCACCACCAAAACCTGTGAGTCTTTGAGTATGATTCAAAGTCACTGAAGTCATCGCCAAGATTTCCAATACTTTTTCTGGGCTGTGGACCAATCCTGTGGGTGTAGGGGATGTTAAAATGTCCTATCTTTTTTCTGTCAGTGTATGTTGACTCTGAGCCTTTTGTACTCATTTCTTTTTCTCCAGGATGACTTGACTCACAGCCAGGAGTCCACTGTACTTGTCTTGGGGTTTGGGACTCTAGGCCCAAACTGGAACTATCCGTAGCTACTGGAAAAAGCCCAGCACGTAGGTTAAACCACTTGTAAATGATGGCATGGCTGAGGTAGCCGTGAAAGTGACTTAGTCACCTAAGAAATGAAACCGCACCAAAAATGTTCCCCTTTCCTGAGGTCCAAATGCTCTTCAGACATTACCTAAGCCATCAGGCTGTGATGGGACAGACTACTGTGATCCCATTTGCCAGTTTCAGGTCATTAATGTGCAAAGGAAAAGGGACTCGATTTTCAGACTTTCCCAGAGACAGCAAGATTCTGTTGCAGTTTATGTTCAAATTTAGCCTGCGAATCATCCAGAATTGACTTTGGTTTTTGACCTATATTTAGCTATATTTTTGCCATATAGCTGGCCAAACTTGCAGTGTTTCCAAGGGAAAAGGGAAGAAGTGAAGCTTACAGTCTCCATTTTCTGAATTAGCAATAGAATGTCTGAGAGCTGCAGAATACTGATCAGAGAAGCTAGTGAAGAAGAGAAACCACTTGCATGAATGCATGGCGAATGCTGAGGCACACGCTCAGTTGCACAAGGCTGAGAATACAATAGTATTTATATACAGAGGAGAAAAACGGTATGAGATGAGCAACCTAGTCATTTTAGGAAGCTGATCATTACTTTCTCTTTTACTTTAAGAGCAGTGTCTCTGAAAATAATCGATTACTCCTTCGTAATGGAGGTAGATATAAATAAAGAGGTTTATGCTTTTGGACGGAGCACAGGCCCTGAGCTGAAGAGCAGGTACTGTCTCTGCTGCAGGAGACAGGCTGAGGTCTGCCAAGCAGCTGGAAGTCGCTGGGGAAGCAGGGAAGCAGTTTGGCAGCTGGAGTGAAGTTGGCCACGCATCTGCAGCTCGGTCCCATGCTGCACTGGTGACAGGACCATATGCTGTTCAGTCCCAAGCCTTGGCTGATGTCGGGAAGCCTCTGATGTTCTGGTGCTCTGAGCTGTGATTCACACAGACCATAGTCCCTGAAGCCAAAGGATGTTTGTGCTGCTGGGGAGCTGGGGTTGCTCATAGGGTGGGAACGTGCCATTCTGAAGCAGAACAGGGCTTTCTCCATGTCCATTCCTGTTTCTTTAAGCTTAGCACAGGAGAAAACACCTTTTCAAGGGAAAGAAGTCAGTGTATTCACTGGTCACGGTGTTTGGTGGGTTTGTTTGCCATAATAACCAATGTGCACCCAAAGTAAGAAAAGACCTCTGTGGCACCGAGTCTGTGATTCTAGGTCCTTTCTCCCTTTGAACATTTGCTTGTCTCCTGCAATATGTAGTTGGCTGGGAGTTATTCAAAGGTAGCTTCAAAAGATCAAAGTCAGATCCAGTCTTTGCAGCATTCATGCCTCTGCCATTCAGTTTATGCAGATATTAATGAGGTGCGTTTTATATGGCCTGACATTCATGTCTTCTGTTTACCCTAACGAGGTTGTTCTCCTGTCCCTCTTGTTTTAATAAGCAACAGAGTCTCCAAGATCATGTTCTACAAAGATATTTTTCCATTTTAGGATTAGCAGGAGCAAAACTAGGAATGGTAATTTTAACGGGCATAAAACATCAAGATCTTGTGTCTGATGCCTTCAAAGCAGTGCATTCTCCTCTGCTTCACCTACTCTGTATTATCACAGGTTTCAGGCTAACACATACATTTCTTGCCCTTTTATCTCTCTAATTGTTTTCACAAGTTCATTAATGATTTTGCAAAAGCTGTAGTGAAACTAAATGGCATGCTCATAAACCTTTAAAGGAGAATATACCCGGCCGGTGATGGGAAAAGTCTCATTAGTCTTTTCAAATCGCTCCCAGCAGGTTTTTCTGCAGATTCAAACTTGTTAGGGCATAAATATGCTTCTCTAATTCAATCGGCTGTGCTGATTGTGTGACAACTGAAGTTTGCTCTGCTTTTAAGTAGCCACTAAAATCACTTTTCTAAAGCAGATGTACTGAGAGCCAGAACCAGGCTGAATTCTGAGGTCTGGGGTTTTTTTTGCAGTCTGTGGAATTTCTTGGGCTACAGATGTCACCTATGCTTTGTTTCCAAGAAAGTCCTGTGGTAGTTCTTTGGAAAATAACTGGGTTTCTCTCTGAGCGGGGAATATTGAGGTCATGATGGTATAGCATCTGCAATATATCTTCAGGCCAAGGCTTAAGATGATGTGGGAGTTTTGCTGGGACAAGGCCTAAGTTCTGTCGGATTAATTACAGAGATATAAGTGAGCTCCTTTGTGGTCTCTACAGACGATATGTTCTGACATGTGCGCAGGGCAGAGAGAAGAGCTGGGTACAAATGAAGGCGGCAGCAGCAGCATCTGGGAAAATGTGCAGCGTGTCCCATGGGAGACAGTCCAAACCTCGGTGAGCTGTGCCAGGGTCATGCCTGGCCCCAGCGAGGAGGTTAAAGAAATCGGTCTTTCTCAGTGGTGTGCTTCAACAGTGCTTTGGGCATGAAACAGTGGTGGGAGGGAGAGCCTGATATAACAGCGTTTCAGCGCAGCAGGATGTGGGGGCAAGTGCAGAGGGCTGGCCTTGGCGCTGAAGTGGCTGTGGAGCAGGAGGAGGGCTGGAGGCTGAGCGGGGCGGGAATTCGGGTACGGAGGGGCTGAGGGGAACTGAAACCAGAAGGCTCACAGCTTCTGCAAGTGCAGAGGTGTTGTGGTTTAACCCCAGCCAGCAACTAAGCACCACGCAGCTGCTTGTCACTTCCTCCCCACCCGCTGGGATGGGGGAGAGAATCAGAGAAAGTAAAGCTCACGGGTTGAGATAAAGACAGTTTAATAGGACAGAAAAGGAAGACAATAATAATAATAATTAAGAAACCGACAATAATAATTATAAAAGAATTAGAATACACAAACCAAGTGATGCACAGTGCAATTTCTCACGACTCGCCAAACAATGTCCAGTCCATTCCTGAACAGTGATCCACCCGGGCTAGGCCGACTGCCCTCAGTTTACATACTAGGCATGCCGTCCCATGGTATGGAATACCCCTTTGGCCAGTTTGGGTCCGCTGTCCCGGTTGCGTCCCCTCCCAACTTTCTTGTGCCCCTCCAGCCTTCTTGCTGGCTGGGCAGGAGAAGCTGAAAAATCCTTGACTTAG
>JAVKLA010000061.1:10057707-10073298 GCA_034782735.1 Sagittarius serpentarius | reverse complement strand
CTTTCCTGTGCCCCTCCAGCCTTCTTGCTGGCTGGGCATGAGAAGCTGAAAAGTCCTTGACTGAGTCTAAACACTACTTAGCAACAACTGAAAACATCAGGGTGTTATCAACATTCTTCTGATACTAAACCCAAAACACAGCGCTGTACCAGCTACTAGGAAGACAATTCAGTCTACCTCAGACAAAACCAGGATAGCTTAGTAACAGCAAAAACAGATCACAGTGAAATTAGCAAAATATCTGGATTACAAAAGGCAGACACAGAAGTATGTTCAGAAAACAGACTACTGAGGAAGGAAGGAAAAGATGGTCATACTGAAGTTGAACATAAAGACGACAGTAAATACATTAGGAACAAAAACGCAGTAATCACCTTTGAGCCATTTCAGAAGAATGACATCAAGATAATCAGAAAAGTTTGTGCAATCAACGGAGAAAAGCTAACTGCTTAACAGGCAAATCCTGCAGTCAGCATTAATATTCCCACTGGAAGTCTGCCTCAGGAAGAACAATGGGATTGTGCCCAATGACTCACACAGCTAAAAGGAAAATGTGAATATGCATAATATTGCATGTAATATTAAATTCCAGTGTGAGTCATCTTATCTCCAGCACTGACAAATGAACAAAAACTCTGAAGTTGTGGAAAAAAAAAAGAAAAGATGGAATATAAGAGGCAAGGAAAAAAACAACTGGTTGAGAAGGCAAATGCTGTACCTGTCTTGGAGATGAACAGAAAAAAAAATTGAGAAAAATACCAACCACCAGACAAGATAGCTAAGCAAAAAAAGAAGTGACTGCATCAGGACATTTCACCCCCAGACCTGTGCTCACGTAGAACAGGGAACGTGCCTACCATTGGCAAAGAAAAAGAAGCTACTTGGGAAGACAAGTCAAAGATAAAAGTAGTCTCCTGCTGAGTTGCCCTCTTGAAAAATCCTTCTCCCCACAGACAGCCTAGGAACATCAGTTTCATGAGGCTAAAATTCACCTTTGCCCACAGCCTTGAGAGGCCAGCTAGATGAGCCAACTCACCTCCTTGGTCTAGCCTGCCAGGAATGAAAAGAACAAAGACTGTGCAGGAATGAGCACTGCTATCTTACAGCGTGGTCTAAGGTGTCAGTTGCTCTCGTCTCATTCCGGACAGCGTGGATTACAGCTTGGTGGAGCGATTCTGACTGGAAGACCATTGTACACTGAGGGGTCAGTGATACACTTAACAGTTAACTGGAGGAAGCCCAGACCCATGCTGCATGGCGCTGCACCTGCAGCTTGGCCTTCAGGCTGTGTTGTGCTGCACATACCCTTTAGCCACAGGACAAAGCCAGCCTGATAATCGTAACAGAGATGCCTGCATGCAGCTCCCTGTTGACATCAGTGATTATACCACTTGCATGTCCTTGCCTTTATCTAAAAGTGCATCAAGAAGTCCTCATGTGAATAGCTTTTCTGCTTGACAGTATGAATTATGAAAAGACTTGTTTTCCTGTTTAAAAAAAAAAAATCTGTAACAGTTTGAATGATGGAAATGGGCTAACCCTTGCAAGGACAGAGTCTGCGCATTGTGCTGTGTGTGGATCAGAGACTCACTCAATGCTGCACAACTCAGGGTTCCCAGCATCAAAAAGGATGTAAGATTATCTGTATTATTTTCTTTTTCTTTGTAGCATTAGCTCTTAAATAACATTTTAAACGATACTTCACAGAGTCTGAATACCTCTCTTAATGGGATCATAACAGACTAGCTAGCACCTTCTGGTGCGAAACACTTAGTTCTCCACAAGCCCCATCGTCCTGCACGAGGCAAATAGGATTATTTTTTTATAAGAATACAACCATTGCTCAAAACCTTACCTTGCCAGTGAGATGCAGATGCTGGCACAGAGCCTTTTGCCAAGCACTGAGTTTCTCTGGATCCTTCACCTCACAGTAGCAGTAATACAGAAGTACTTCTCCCACGTTGCTGTCCATAGCATGGCAAAAGATGAACAAATAGGAAAAGGATGTTAGGGTTGGAAGCACAAAAATATACTATTAGCAGTAACCATTCAAAAAGCAGACAATTTCCTTCTGGCAGATGCAGGGAAAAAAACAAAACAATGACCAGACTTTGGAGGGAGTAGCACTGCTGAGTCTGATTTATTTCAAACAGAAAGAATATGAACTAAAAAAATCTCCCACATTCCTAGTTCTTGCAACCGGTTACAAAATGAACTCATCTGTGCTTCATGGGACATCTCTGCCAGTGGCCTAACACGTGCTCACTCCAGTTTCTCTCAACACACAGGACACAAGAACTGCTGGTTTCTGTGCATACAAGTGTCCCATTAAATGCTTAATTTGACAAACTTGCACTTGAAAATTCAAGTGCTTAAGCTATCTAAATTTAAAAAGCCAAAATTTTCAGTGAGATTGTGTACACTGGCGTTCTGAGCAGCACAAGCCAAACTCTCTCACAGTCAGAAACGTTTTTGTGAACCTACTTATTCATAACTAACGAGCCCTTCAGGTACTTGAACAAGCAGAGGAAAGGGACCTGTACAGAGCATAACCTGCGGTTCTGTTCTTTTCTGTTATGGTCCTTCCTTCCTTACAGATCTAAGTCACTGAGTAACATCTGTACAGGTCTGCTTTAACAATGTGGGATGATAACAGTTGTGATAGTTCCAGCCTTCTTGCTGGCGGGGCAGGAGAAGCTGAAAAATCCTTGACTTAGTCTAAACACGACTTAGCAACAACTGAAAACATCAGGGTGTTATCAACATTCTTCTCACACAAAATCCAAAACACCCACCATACCAGCTACTAGGAAGAAAATTAACTCTATCCCAGCCTAAACCAGGACAAGGGGACATCCCGAACCGCTAAAGCAGCACATTTCCGCCCTCCTTCATCTCAAAGTTGTTCTTTCTATGCTGAGATAAAGAATGAAAATGATTTTCCAGATCTTGAAAGTGCTTTCCCTTGAGCTCATCTAGATGAGGATATTTCTACCACACAAACCTTAATTTAAGTTTTGATTTCACTTTTGTATGTGGAGTTAATTTATGTGACAAAATTAAAATATATTTTATTCATACAATAGGAACTTAGAACTGGAGTAGTTGATTAAAACAACTGAACAGCCTCTTCTGAAATTTTAACGTTGCTAAAAGTGTTATGATCCTTTGACATGATATTCTAGTTGAGTGTTTTTGAAAGTAAGTTAAATATAAGGGCGTGTTTTAGATACATACTTTACCATTCAAGCTTTATTTTATGCCTGACTTTAGAGACCTTGAAAGAGTTTTGATTGGACTAGGCAGGGGATACTAATATATGTTTTGGGCTTTATTGCTCAACATTGCCTGCTGTCTGATAGTGTTACTTCAAAGGGGTGAAAAAACCCTTCTGGCTGTGTTCATTGTCTGTTACGTTGTCACCTCTCCATGTAAGGCTACTTGGCACCAAACTGGCATTCTCACATTAGAAAGTGAGTAGTCCTTGGTAACACCTCTTTCCCAAAGGAAGCAAAAAAACCACATCCAAACTCAAAACTAGAAACCAAACTGCGCTGAGTTGGGTTTGCATCACTACCAGTGACTGACCACTCTGCGAGGTGCTTAGTGTATAGCAGAGATCTGAGACGTCCCTTTCATGTAGCAGTGAGCCCAACTGTTAGGTAGTTGTCTTGTACAGGCCTCTCTTGGAAAAGAGATTCAGCTGTAACTGTTTTTAAGTCCTCGCTTTGTCTGAGACTTTGCTGAACTTGTAAATGTCTATTTTCGGTTGTTATAACTGACAGCTGTCGTAACCTGCACTTTCGCACAGCGCTGCGTAGATCACAGTAAAGTGCAACCGTCAGCCCTGGCTAGCCTAGAAAGCAAGATGCACATCTGCTGATGCTTAACCTCGACTCTACTGAAAAGAGCAAAGCTTTTCTCGGGGTTAATTGCTCAGCTGAAATGTCTTGGGCCAGATGCTGCACGTGCAGGAGTCTCCTGGCCATGGCAAGTGCTTGCTGAGCACGGCCGGGGGCTGTAGATGGCCTGCACACCTAACTGCAGTCTCTGCATCTTCTGCAGGGTGGTGGGAGCAGAAAGCTGGGCTGGCTGCGCTCTGAACGCACCTGGGGGTCCTCCTGCTCCCCAGGGCCCACCTGTGCTTCTTTCACCCTCCGTGCTGCTCCCTGCTGCTGCCCTGGGAGGGACAGAGAGCTGTGGCTGTGTTCAGGCTTGCGCATCCCCACGTTAGTTTTACTAGCTGGATGGTCTCTGATTGCTTTACAGTTTCTCTGGGATCACAGATCGAGAGGTCAATATTTTGCAGAAAGGGAGATCACAGGGAAGTGCTGGTTTCTGCAAGTCCCCCAAACTGGATTTTGTTGGGGACCATCTGAAACTGCAGAAAGAAGATTCTAAGTTTCCATTTTAAAATATGTTTGGCAAATCTGCTTGATTCCACAGTAAAGCATTCAGGATAACAGATGAAACTGCTCAAAGCTTGTTGTTGTTGCTGTTTGTTTGTGAAAATGTTGAAATTGTGACCTGACTTCTTTGGGATGAACTGGGGAAGGGCAAATCTCTTTCTTTTTTTTTTTCTTTTTTTTTTTTTTCCTGCCCAGGACAAAGAGTTTTCCTCATTATCTGAAAGTCACAATTTCCAGTCACTCGTCACTTCGGCTATTTTAGTCACTTTTTTAGTGCCTAGTTTTGATTCATTGTTCTCAGTTTCCATAACCGAGCAAATTTCTCCTTTCTGACAGTGTAGTTGTGCTGCTGCATTACTGTGTGCAAAGTGTTCTGAAATCTTCGCATAGGAGGTACAGTTCAGTGGAAAGTCCTTCTGTTACCTATGAGAAAATAATTTGCAATTAATTGGATGAATTCCTCCTTTGTTCTGTCCGAAAATAGCCTGTGAGCAGATTGCTAAATTCTCAAACAATTTATTACAACAAATTGTTTGTGAGTTTCTTCCCTAAATAATTCCTGGTCTGACCAGAACAAACGGTTCACAATGTGTGAGTGGAATTCATAATTTCTCAGTTTCTTGAGTGGCTAATATATGGAGAGGTTCCCCATTCAGTGTGAACTGCAGGTAGCACAAGACGTGACTCAAAACTTGCCTTTGATCTGCGCTTCAGTACTGAGATGTTGGGTTGTGACCTGAGTTTTCATTATCTTGAGGGACTGAGCCCAAACAATAGGGGGGTGGGTGGGTTAAACCTTGCTTTCAGGTGGATATTTGCTAAGGGGAGGTGGCTATCTGTGAGGAGGGGCCGCGTACTGGGATTTTAGGAGGGTGAGATTAGCCCCTGTAAATAAGTAATTTTAAAACTCACAAATACTGTAAGTGGTAGGAAAAAAAATTATGGACAATTCTTTGGTGGAGGAGGGAGAGAAGAGCAAATGAAAGGTGCTGTGTGGCTGGGATCTGAGGTATGAGGCAGCCCAAAGACAAGGAGCTGGACACAAGGACAGGAAGGCAGGACAGACCGGCCACATTGCTTGCGCCTGGTAGTGCTGGTAGAGGCTGTGTGGTAGGGCACGTGATTGCCAAATCATCGCCCAGCCTGTCCAGCTAGTAAATATTACAGGAGCTGAAAAAATGAATGAGAGCATAACAGAAAATGTCACCAACTGTGCCAGCAACTGAAAAGGGCTGGACTCAGCGGTGTGACACTGGCAGCCCTTCCTGTCACTGCTGCAGCCACAACTTGTCTGTGCTCCTTGCAGGCAGCTGTCAGATATCTTGATCTGCATTCCTCTGCTCTTGGTATTTGGAAACAGCACAGGATGCAAAAAAAGAAAAGCCAATTTTTGCTTTATTGCATTCTGTTGCTTTCTGTCTGTGGTGGTTTTGTTGCCTGTCTTGGTACAAAGGCTGGCTGGAGCATTTTCTCTGCTGTACTCTAAATCTTGTTTTTACACTATTCTTCCTCTTGTTACAGAGTTGCATGTGGCCCTGCTAAAGTCTGCTTGTGCTGGCTCACGATCCGCTGTTAACACAAAAGTGAGCACCAGCTAATGAAGATGGAAATGTTGGCGTTCAGACTATTGCTGATTTGCTAGTCTCAATATCTTTGCGCCCCCCCGTTAAAACCAACTAGGTAGCATATGCCACAATGTTCACTTTGTCAAAATGTTGGCTGTCCTTCTAGGTCAGTGCAGATCCCAGATCAACTGCACTGGCATTAACAATTACTTCATTCTGCCTCTGTTAATTAAAATAAACTAAAAGTATCACATGTTATCGTGGCTTTTAAAAGCATAGAAGCACACTTGTGTCTATCAGCCTGTTCCCATGGCTGATCTTTGTTGACTGATTTGTGTTGTATCTGTGTAATGGTTGCTAAATCTGGAGTGAAACACGAACAACAATTAGCGAAACCCAAAAGATTTCTTGCTTCTCAGCTGTCTTTGGCTCAACGGCAGCTTATATCTCTACCATCTCTCTTGTGAAGCATTAAAATTAAAGAATTGTCCCTTGCTGTTTGGGTGGTGAAAATTGTTGAAGCACGAGTCAGTAGATGGCACTGTTAGACACTGCTGGGGAGGTTACGGGGCAGGTAACCGGTGCAGGTACAGCTCTGAAAGGTGTCTTGGTGGTTGGACTCGGCGTCTCTCCTGCACAAATTTGTTGTAAGCGGCAGGCGGACCTTTTGTCCCCTTAATCTCTCCTGCCAGGGTCTGGTGGTCAGGTTGGGGGAATGCGTCACTAGTGCTTCGACAGGGGTTCCTGCTGGAGAGGTGCAACCTCAGAAGATGTTTTGCCACCTCTGCTCAGGCACCAAGTCAGACAAGACAGCTGGCATTAGCTCCACAGACACCTCCCTCCATGCAAGATAACCGTCGAAAGTGCCTAGCAGGGCTTCGTGAGGATAGGGGGTGACGTTTCAGTTTTGATTTCTGTGAAGGTCACCAGGGCATTTCTAAGGGGCAGGGAGAGCCACGGCTACTGGGGGAACGGGCACGGAGGCAGCATGCTGTGGAGATCAGCACCGTGCTTTTCTGTGCGAGCCTGGCTCATTCTGTGTGGCAGTAGCTCTCTAATACTTCAAAACTGCAACATGGCCTTACAAAGAATAGCCAGTTCTGCGCTGCTGACGAGATAGCCTCATTTCCTAAGGGATGATTCCTAGAAAACTAACTAGCATTGCTGTAAAATGAGGATTTGTGGTTTAATAGTTATCATGGGAACAGCTCCAGGAATCCCTCTGCTGCACAGTCGCCATCCTGCACAGGCTTCTGTTCTCCAAGCAGTACCTTTCTTTCAGCTTCTGGAGCAGACACTGAGCTTGACATCATATTCATCTGCCCATGCACCATAATATTGCCAGCGACATTCAGTACTTTGGGGTTTTTGACTGCTGACTTTCAATGACATTTGGAGCAATATCCATGGCCAATGTGAGATACTCTGTGCTAAAGAATATAAAAGAGGCTGCTGCATTTAATAGATTGGAGTACAGGAGACACAGAAGCAGTTTTTGTGCTTTATTGGGAAGAAAACAATGTGCCATAGCATGTTCTGTAAATATAAGCAGAAACAGATCATGCTACATCCCGCTGTAAATTTCCTTTACTGCTAAAGTGTCTAAATTAATACATGCAGCAATAATGGATTAATTCAAACAATAGGTTCTATCACAAGCCACTTGGCCATTAAGATGAGGGCACACTCAGCTGCTCTGACAAGGATATAGGACTTCAGATGATGGTGACATGTGACAAAACAACAGGTCACTTAGGGTATGGCCTGATGCCCTTGAGTCTGCAGGAGGTGGTTAGTTCTGGGGAGACTGGAGAAAGGGGTTGCCTCAATTTCTGCGCTGTAGACCATGCTCTCTGGACCACTTCTGCACCTTACAGGAAAGACTAATCTGCATCTATCACTGGCTACCACCCCTTGACCTCACTTTTTTAATGTGTATCAGGCACAAGACAGGTGATTCCTATGTTGTAGGGTCTGAATCCCTCTCATATTGGATTCTTACTCACTTTTGCTCTCTTTATATCTGGAGAAGGGGAACAGGGAGAATTGCTCTCAGTTTCTTTGGAGAGATTCCCAAAAAGAAAGAAATAAGTAAGTAAATACATGCATTTTTAAAAACAGTATTAATTTTCACTTGCAATGAGGCTGACAGAAGGGAGAAGCTGGCTGACAGGAGGCAGTGTGGTGTGTCTGTTATCACATCTCGTACAAAGTTTGACATAGCCAGCTGGCAAATACCAGCGACTCTCCTGAGTTCATAGCTCACCCTGTTTGTGTTGACATTTCTGGAAAGGAAAGGAAAAGAGTTATCCCAGATGCGATAACCTGTGAGGTCTCACTCTGCATTTCTCTTAATGTCTCTGAAATTAAAGTCTCACTCAGCAGGAGTGATTCACACGCCAGCGTTTCCCATTGTTACTCCTGGCTGGGAGACCTGCAGTAGGAGGATGCTGTGAGAGATGGCACCTGCAGTGATCCAGTCCCAGCTCTGTAACTGCGCACCAGTAGACTCGCGCAGCTTTCACCTTCCTTTCCTCCCTCTTAAAACCTGACTTTGTTTTAACCTGGCTCCCTCCAAACACAGCACAGAGCTGGTGTGAGGTGCTGCAGCCCCCAAATGAGCAGCAGGCTAAGCCCTGCCATGTTGCTGGAGAGGCAGGTGTGGGGATGCTCAAGGAGCTCCTGAAGAAAGGCCTTCAGATGAGTATCTTGACCATGTGTCTTGCCATTTTAGCAGGGAGGGCTCTATGCTCCCATGGCTAATAACCCTTCTCATACTGTTCACAGTATGCTGTGCTTATGCTGTTTGCAATTTGGAGTCAATTGGAATTGGTTTTTATTACTTGTTTGATATTAACTGCTAGATGACATAGAGAAGCTTTACTTGAATTCCTGCCCAAGCACGTGAGATGTTGCTGATGGGCAAAGGCTGTGTAAAAACACCCTTAACTCTAAAGAAGAAGCTGATGCTGACAGTGGGTTTCCTTTGAAATATTGAAGTCCATTTCAGTTTCAGATGCCTTCGCACAGAGCCCTTGACTTCATCATTAATATTTAAGTCTTTGGGCCTGATTCTCTCCTCCTGCCAGACTTACCCTGAGGTGACGCTGGAATGATTTTCCTCCTGATTCTTGTATATCAGAGTGAGACAAAAATCTGATTTCCAACAAGAATCTCGAATATATATCAAAACAAAACAAAACAAACAAGAAATGAGCCAAAACTGATAGGCCTTTTGCAATACAGTGGAAATATAAGGCACACTTGATACAAAATTGGTTGGAGTTGTTAGGAAACTTTACTTTCGTTGCAATGAATTTGGTCATAGAGTATAATGGCATGGCATTTTGTCTTAGTACATGAAGCCTTATTAAAAATATAGAGTGGATGTGGGATATTGGACTGGTATTTTAAATAATGATAAAAGAACCGTGCTGAGGTCTGAAGAACATTTTATTTCATTTGAAATAGATGCCAGAAAAAATCTGCTATTTTAGTAATCTAAATTTTGCTGAACATATTTCTAATTAAATACTTTGTCCTTTGAATTGCTGCTGTAGTTTAGGTGGAATACGTCAAGTAGTTCTGTCATTATCTGATGTTCTTTGATAGACTTAACTGGAATCTTATTTATGGATCAATTCTATGGGTCAAATAGCAGTAAGAAATTCTTTTTCTTTCTGATAAGATGATGTACGTACCGTGAGAAAAGCAGTGGTGGCATGCTCTGCCAGCTCACGTTCTCCTCTTGCTAGGGATCTCTGTGGTGTATGTAGAGAGAAAAAGAAATACAAGGGAAGCTTTTCCCATAAGGTATTTTCCTCTTTTTTAGTTATAATACAGTTTGGTGATCACAGGTTACACTTTTGGAATGGAGACAAATACAGTGCTGCAGATGACTGCTAAGAGGACACGTGTGCTCAGAAGGATCCTTTCTCTGCTCCGACGCCCAGACTTTCTCAGTTGAGAAAGTATATTTATGTATACATATAAGCCTCATATCAACCAAAAAAAGCAGGCCAGCCAGCGACCAGAAGGGAAGCCAGAGAGCAAGGGCATGACTGAGCATTGGCAATCACTGGCAGGCTCCAGGTTGTCCCTTGCTGTCACACCGCTTCTTGGTTGAGTTCGTCAGTCATTAGGTGAACTAGATTCTGCCTCCCAGCAAGTTTTTCTTGTAAACTTTCATATCCTAATCATTGTCCTGCTTGTTACTTCAAAGAGAATACTGAGAGCCCTAGCAGGGATGTCTGATGTCTTCAGCTTCCTTTTAAAAATATTTCTGTCTCTGCCCAGGTGCCAAAAACCCCTAGTATCTCTTACTGAGAGGTGGCAGCAGCATACTTGACCTTTAATTCTCCTCTTCCGTTTTCTGCACCCCAAGAAAGGAAAGGGTACCTGTTCTTCCTACAGTGTGGAACATATAGAGGTTGTTGGTCAGTAAACTTGCTCTCACACTTGTGCTCTTGTAAGGCCATGATAACACTAGTGAAAAAGTCCACATTAAAAGTCAACAAGAAGAAAATGCTTAAAAAGCGGTAATAAAACTATCACTGAACCAGAGCTGATTTTTGAACCACAGCAGCAAAAGCACCAAGGCTCTGCAGAGGAAAGTTCCTTCGTAACTCTTTGGTCTTTTTAGCCTTCTGTACAAGCAGTTGCTTGGGGATGGCAAATGCTCCTGAACACTTATTGATAGGACCAGCTAAATAAATGCATATAGTTTAAAAGTCACTTCTCTGTGCCTTTCTTCACCTCCCCTACTGAAATAGTTCTTGTTGATTTTCCCCCTATTAACCGAGTTTTTCAGGAGATTAGATTCAACACAGTAGTTAATTGCCAAATTTATTACATGTAAAAGGCACTAGTTATCTGAAAAAGTAGTTCTCCAGACAACTATTCAGGTCTGGAGAGGGTATTTTCTCATTGCATAGGAGGTAAACTTCAATTTGAATCAATATTTAGTGCTCAGTGGCAGGGTCCCAGGAGGTATGTGAGTTACTGATAAGTAAGTTTAGATGTCTTTGTTTAAAGTATTTTGTTATTTATATCTCTGAGCCCCCCAAAGCAGTACATTGTCAGATTTGGTTTAAGTGTTAGTAGTTCTGCTGTCAAATCTAGTGGATCAGGTTGTATGGCTCCTAAAACGTGTTTGGAAGCCTTCACACCTTCATGTGCTGCTGCTTGGAGCCTTTGTCAAAACCAACATTTTCTGATTTGGCGTTGGCATTATAAAAGAGAAGAAGAAACATCTCTTAATGCTGACTGCATGGGAAGCTGTGATGCTGAAGTGATGGACTTGCAACCCAAATTTCTGGGAGGCAGAAAAAGTCTACATTGAGGAAAAATATCACCCTGTTCTCATTGCAGTTGTAAGCAGGTTTTGGACATGCCAGAACACAGAGGTGAGGGCAAATAATGAGAATACGCATCTCCAGCTCTTTTCAGGTGTCAACTGGTGTTTAGGACAGGCACTAACTGGGTATTGATCCAAAGCCTGCTGAAACAAGGGACTATTTTTTGATGATGCCAGTTGGCTGTGGCCTGGGACTGTGATGAGTAATGGAGCAGGGGGCAGATTCTATGTTTGCCTAATGCTCTCTCAGGTGGTGGAGCTGGGCTGACAGGGAGCATGGTCTGAAGACTTCATCTGGGAGCACTTCATTCTCTCCATTCCTGACCGAACTGGCCTCTGGCTAACAGTCTCTGGTGAGAAAGTCCACGGGGGACACCATGGCGATTAAGATCTCTAAAGCAACCTCTTCCTTCAAATAGTGCAAGTGGGAGACACTACTGAGACTTTTGCTCTCCGTGGGTGGATCTGTGTGGTCCTACTTCCTTGAGTGAGGCTCTGTGTAAATTGTATTGCAGCTGATTTTCCTTGGAGTGGATCAGTTCTGGTCACTGCCCTGTGTGTGATGGTGCTTTAGGCTGTACATTGGCTTAAATATTCCCTGTCCCCACATGGTGTCTTAAAAAGCTGATTTCTGTCAGTGCCTGCTGGCACTCCCCTGTCCGCAGACGAGTTGGTGTTATTACCTGCTGTTACCATACTGATTGCTCTCCAGGGGAACGACCATCACGTCAAGGTTTCTGCTGAGTGCAGGATGTTTACTGCTCCTGCTGCTTCAACCCCCAAATCTTACTTTAAAAAAAAAAGTCAGGCCTTTTCTTCTGTCATCACCCCAGCTGTGCTGTCAGCTCCACTCGTGAAGGCACTCTGAATAATTGATTTCTGCCTTGTGCAAAACCAAAGGCCAAGGAAATTCTTATTGACACTGGTAGATAATTTGGCTCAAAATCCGTACTGAGGCAGTGACTTTGAATAACCGAGAGGCCAGAAGATGAGGGCCACCAATTCTGTAGTTCCTATGATCTTGTCAACACTTGGAAGCTACTGGGGGGCAGGTACTGACTAAATCTGTGCACACACACTCCTGTGCTGGACTACATGAGTGCAAGAATTAAGGATGGACAGATCCACGTGTAAGAAAGTCATTGATGTACTGTGCAGAGAGTTGAGCTTAACCACTGCTGGACAAAAGCCTTGTGAAGCCTTCTTTCTCTCTGGCTTGATAAGCAAACAGAAATACTTTCTCTTCCTGAAGAGCTGACAACTTGCCTTCACAGAGAGGAGAGGAAATGAAAAAGTTAAAGGAAACCCAAATGATTTGACTCCCTTGCCAGCATCCTATGTTTCCTTAGGCTTTGCCCAGTGCTTGCATTGTCTTTACCATTAATAACACTGTATTTTCCCCTGAAGTTAGCTACTTCTATATTCTTGCCTTTTTTTAAAAATGTGACCTTTAGCTTTTGCGCTTTCATAATTGCTATTAATCTGTTCAATAAGATGAAATAACAGAAAGGGCAAAAATTATAATCTGGTCTGTTTGACTTCCGTCTTTGACCCCAGTATTTTCTCTTTTAGAAATGTCTCCCCCCACCCTTGGGAATGCTAACCCCTGCCTGGAGGATGGCTGTTGGGAGCACACAGCTCCTCCTGTGTGCATCCATTGTGGCCCTGTGTAGAGGCAACAGGCTTCCTCTTGTTTCTAATTAGGCCTTCATGTCCTGCCCTTCCCACTGCCTTTTTGACCTGCTATTTGTGTCCAGTAGCCACAGTCATCCTCTGGGTCAGCCTCCCACGCCCAAGAGGCCTCTCGGTGTCACGCGTTCCCTGGAGCTGTGCCTGGGGTGTAGCTTTATTATTTAAAACCTCAGACTCAGTCAATGCAAGATGATAGTCCTGTGATCAAAGCTGGCCCTAAACTACCTTGTACTTTCTTGTATGCCTCGCAATTTCAGAGCGAATGTTCTTTTCAACTCCAGACATTTGAGTGATGGGAAGCTGTGTTTTCAACCCTTCTCAAGTAATTTCACACTGTCACTGCACTTCTTCCCAGTGGGATCCAGACCAGTCTCTGTCCAGGGAGTGTCCCCCTTCAGAAACACCTCGTATTATAATACGGTACAAAGTGAACAAATATTGAAGAGAAAGCTGGAGGCCAGAAGAAAATTCCTTTCCTCTCATTTTAGCCATGTGTACCATGAAAGCATCTTTCCAGCACCTAATGCCTGAATAATTCTCCTCTTTAATGCCTGAAAGCTCTGCTTGCCTCCGCCTTGCTGGCTGACGGAACTCATGCTGCCTGCATCTCCTTCCAGGATGACAGCCAGGAAATTATTACAGTGCAATTTAAAGACCATAAAATACAGGATGAGCAGATGGCAGGTCACGTCTTCTTCCCATGAATAGCCTATGTCACCGTGGCACTGCTTCAGCACATGCTGAGCTGCACTCCCAAAGTCCAAACAAGAAGCATCACCAGTGGAGAAGATGTCTGTCAAGGCAACATCCCAGCAGCACAGACCTTACGACTGTGACAAAGAATTTGGGCACTGGCAAGAAGCTTTAGTGACAATGAGCTTTAAATACCTGCTGCTAAGATAATCACAATAATCTGTCTGCCAGCTTTTTCCTAATGTGCATTTTCTAATTCATTGTGGGAGGCAAAATCCTTTGACTGGTGGAATGAAGACGTGGCACTGTGACTATAATTTACATTGTTAAACAACTGGAAGGAGCAGCTATCAAAAGCTGGAAATCCTACCCGAAGCAGAATAGCTGCCTTCACAGATTATTTAAAAAAAAAAAAAGATGAGAAATTAGTGTTTTCATAGAAAGGAATTCCTGATGCGAGGGATCCTCAGTTCTGTGAAAGGGATTAAAAAAGCAGATGTCCCAGTTGCAGGATTTGCTGCAGTTCTGTTCCCCTTCTGATCTTTTTAAGTCTGTCCTTGGAGTAGTGGACCTTACCCTCTGCCTCTCACTTACTGCTCTGTGGACTACTGTGCTTTGTGGGGACAAGGTGCTGGAATAGCCATTCTGGTCATTCCTGTTGTCCCAAAGAGGATGTTTTCAAAGCAAATTAATTTCTTTTCTGTCTAATTGGGAAGCTCAAACAAAGCTCTATCATGTACTGGCCGTCGGTGCAGCAGTCAAGATGATCCCCCTTATCCTTTCAGCATTAATTACAAAACACCTCTGCTCCTATGAGCAGCACTTCGCCAAAGAAGGCTGTATGTTACATATTAATCAGCAACACAGCTGGGTATATTTGATTCATAGGGACACACCATGGTGTAAAAATTGTCATTGTTCCTTTACTACTAGTGGTACTAGAACAAAAGAAGGATCTGGGATTCAGAAATTTCTTGGTGGAATCGAGTTAGTAGTTTGATAGGAAAGCATCTTCTCAAAAAAATGAGGAAAACACTACATCTAAATGAGCCACTGAGCTCTAATAGCAGGGCCAGCAGGTAAGTAATATGTACAGAGAGAAGCACAGCTCTCCAGAAATCGTTCCTTACATAGTTTATTTTCTGTTAATAAAGGTGATTATTTTTCTTCCTTTCATGCGCAAAGCCTCCTCCCCCGCCCCCCCCCGAGGTGAGTGAGGGTGGCAGGGAGCAAGGAGCAACTTGTCAACCTGCTGCCCAGGTGGCAGCTCAGGACCTTGGTCCACCAGCAGCACCTGGCTCACAGGAGACCATCTGGTGCAGATTTTGATAGTGCCTGAAAAACACCTTTTCTTTGTTCCCCTTTAGGTGAAATCTGCGGTAATGTCACCCTGTTCCCATGTGAGTATGTCTGTGCCCTGCAGAGTCTGTATTTGGGACGCTTGTTGGCAAACCCCTCTGAGAAGCAGACGTTCATGGAGCTGGGACTTGCAACTCCCTGCTCACCTCTGGAAACAGCCCTTTCAAGGACATTTTCAAGGCATGTTTGCAGAGGCTTGCATTGCTGCTCGCTGTTCATGCTGAGGAATAAATTGGATTTGACTATCTGCAGCTGCTTTTGGCACCTTTCACTAGTGCAGAAATTTCCATTGTGATCTGTGAAAAAAATAACCACCAAAAATCCTTCATTTTCTAAGAAATATTCCTGGGCAAAATGTCACCTTTCATATAGGCCAGCTGAATTTAGCCAATTGTACCGTTTATTCAACAGGGAGCATTATAGTTTGCGCTTTGCATTTCTAAGAATTGAATTTGCTAGATGGAGCACTTCCCACTGACAGAGACGGAGTTGTGCTATGCTGGGGGGGCGCCCCCCC
>JAVKLA010000061.1:10025909-10057697 GCA_034782735.1 Sagittarius serpentarius | reverse complement strand
GCTATGCTTCCCCCCCCCCCCCAGCTGGAAGCCATTTTTACTTGTATCATAGGGCTTCTTAGCCCTGTTGAATCTGGCTTAGTGTGTCTCATGGGATGGAGGAAGGATCGCTAATAGCTTTCCAACCCACTTTAGTCTCTCTTCATAACACAAACTCTCAGCAAAACAGACTCGAGCAAGGTCTTTGTCCTGGATGACTTTTTGCTAAATAAGTTAGCAATGCTCTAGTTAGCAAAATCTCTTATCCCATGTGGACTTGTTCAAACTTACTGGTACACTACAGCAGGACCATGGCAAAGATAATGTAAGAAATGCTAAGAGAGGAGTTGTGTCACATTTAAACCTTAATACAGCCAATACCCAACATGCGTACTCAGAAGTGCCAGGGAGATTAAATATTTTGACCTGAATCATAAAAATCTGTCACTTTCTCACAGAGAATCTGAAATTGGTCCCTCTTTTTCTCTCTCACAGACAAACAGACAGAATAAGCTGTCCACCTTCAGAAAATGAGTTGACTTCACCTTTCAAGAAGAGCATTTGCTTCTTCTACACAAAATTTATTCATAAGTGTGTTTTCCACAACAATCTTAGTTCCTAAAAATAAGTACACTAGGGTTTGTTAAAATTTTTTTTTTAAGACTTCTGTGGAGGTTGTATGTTGTAGGGTCATGCAAAAGGGAGCAGATACATGTGAAAACTTATTGCAAATTCTTCTAGACTAGAGTTACTTTTTTTTTTTTTAATAAAAAATGTTTTTTCTTATTCCCGTCATACAGTGAAATGAATCTTCAGATGACAGATACTGGACTCTGCCAGGCATCTCATCTTGTATTGAGGCTAGTGACAGTCTGAAAGAAATTGCTCATCTGAGCCAACAGCCGGCTTCTCCAATTGTGTTTGTCTTCAGTGCTAATTTCATTTCTTTGCTCAGTTTTCCTGGAATCTGAGCACACACACTGACCTGATAAATAACTGAAGCTGGCAATAAAGATAAAGGAAAGTTCTACACTTCAGAGGTCAAGCTAGCCTCCAAATCATATTTGCCCTAATGGAGAACAAATTCAACACTACCAAAAGTCAAATGAATGTTTAGTCACCTGAGAAAATACCATTATAAGCTGAAATGAGCTCTCATTATTTTTTCCATTTTATTTCTTTAATTTCTCCTTGGCTTCTGCTACAAAACTAAAAATAGGGGCATTAGTCACAAGGTACTTCAGAGGCACCCTCAAGGCAGAAGGAAGGTTCTAAGGTAAATCAGAGCTGGTGGCTCTTAAAATGGATGAAATCACTTGCATTAGGCCTTCAGGATGCATATTTTCATTTATTTGATTTATTCCTATTGTTTAAGCTGTGATGTGAAGTGGCACAGATGTGGTGGAGCCAGGCTGATGAGGAACTTTATAGCGAGCTGTCAGGGCAGAAAATCCCATTGCGACGGGACCCTTTCCTCAGGGCTGTTTATGAGGACAGTGCAGCAGAAAGCTAAGTAAATGATTTAAAAGAAAAAAAAAAAAAAAGCCCCACACATGGGGAAACAGGCAGGTAAATTATCCGACATGCTGTTAGGCACCAAGGCGTTGGACTGCATGGTGCAAACGGCTGCAGAACTGGGCAGAATCAGACCTCTTTCTGGAACTGAGGTTGTGATACCTTTCTGGAGGTGAGGAGGATGTCTCTGTCCCTCATCCTGCTCTGCACAGTAGCCAGTTTGTCTCCAGAGTCTTGCTCTTCCCACATGAGCTGGTCCCTTCCTTCTCCACCCAGCCTGGAAGATGCTGGTGACTTGTATCTTGGTTATATCCATAAGCCTCCCTCTGCCCTCTTACATGCTTTGAGCATGTGAATGCAAAGGCTGGTAGCTGTCTAATGAAGTATTTCTGACAGCCAAACCTGTTCGTTCTGGAGCCCCAAAGGTGGTTAGTAAATAATTTTTTTCTGTCGTTGCTGATGTCATGAGGTCACATTCCCATGTCATTGTATCACCAGCATCCTAGAAAGAATATCCAGGGTAAGTCATCTTGGCAATAACAAGGTGTTTTACTGATAGATACGCTGACTTCTGGAGAAATGATGGAACCAGCAGGGCCAAATACTGCTTTAATAGTGTGTCCAAGACTTTCTCTTGCAGTTTATATCTTGGAAATTCCATAAACCACATGTATTTTGCAAAGTATCGAAAGAGAGTAAGGAGGTACTGTGGAGTTAGATATTAGCACACAGTGGGGAAGAGTGGAGAACCTTTTATGTTTCCCACTGTGTCCCTGTAAATCTCAGCACTGTCTTACCTCACTATATATATATTTTGTTACTATGGGCATATGAGTCTTAATTGGTTAAGGGAACTTTTCTACTTAGTTTAAGCGCAGTTGTGGAGTTCGTTAAGGGCAGCTACATAGCTTAGGTCTACATACAAAGGATGAAATATTTTCTGTTCTGTGGGTGTCAATTATTTGTCATAGAAATCTCTTTGTAATGAAACTTCATCTGATTTGTGCTCGTGATGGCAAAAGTAATTCTGAATGATTAACTTGCATGTTAATGTAGTACCTGGAAAAGGATGGACACATCAGTAATGCCTTTGAGTTTCTGTGCTACAGAAACATGTACATCATAACAGAGCTGTCAGCAAGCTGTAATGAAGCTGACTTACCACTTAAACTGAATTTTTTCACCTTTTGTTTATCCACTTGTGCTGCCTTTGTAATGGGAATTCATTTGGTTCAAGTTTCCTGTAAATTTCAAATGCAAAATCCCCAAACAAAAATCCCCAAGGAACTCCTTGCTCCCATTTCTACAAAATCAAAATATATTCAGAAGAAAATTCTGATTTTCATCAAAATTATTTTCTCTTCAGAAAAAAACCCAGGTGATATCATGGTTCGTTTCAATATTAACATGAGCTGTCAGAGGTGGTGTACTTTTAGTGACAAGTGTGTCCCTCCTCTTTCACTGACCAGGTTTCCAGCTCGTGTATGGCTCCCCTGGTACTGGGACATTTCTCTTCTCATGGAGCTGGGGATTTCTGTGTCAGTGATGCATCTGGGAGATGCAGCCCAGTGGCAGAGGCCAGGCTGAAGAGGAGACTGCGAGCAGGAGGTATGCAGCTGTATGGGCACAGCTGTGCGTGGGCAGTATTTTTTTTTAGTGAAGTTTTCTGAATTTTTCTTTGAAGGCATACCCCTTTCTTTCATTCATTTTGGAATGATAACAAATATCAATTTATCAGACATCTTAATTTTTGACCAGCTGTATACGGAGGTCAGCAAGAGTTTTGTTTTTTTCCCTGTTTCCCCTGTCAAGGGGTCAAAGCCAGCTCCATGAAAGCATGTCACTTTCTAGCACAAAACATCCAGTTTTAAGGAAGAAAGGACAAATTATTTTCTGGAGGAGGCAGGTTTGATGAGTTGCAATTGTAATGACATATTTATTCCAGGGCTAAACTTGGCCAAGTGTTTGTAAGTGCACACAATACAAGAGATGTAAATGCAGTATATATTGTTTGGCCATGGGAGGAGGAGTGCTGCTCCTGGCATAAAAACAACAAAGTGGATGAATCTGAGAGCTAATATAATATCCTAGGCACCCCTCCATATATCAATAGAAGGAATAGTGCTAAAAAGGCTGCTTCTCAGATTTTAATAAGATGGTGTCTGTGAAGATTACATTTTGGCGTATAGTACAATATTTCATTTTCCTCAGGTTTTAGAATCTTTTCTAATAATACATCTGTGTGTACATTTTGTGGTTGCAAACATATTTTAGGTCACTCAGTTAAGTGACATTAAAAAAAAGTGCTAACAACAAATTTAAAATGTTGCTGGTAGATGTGTGCAATAGCTCATCTGGTAAACAAGCTGTTACTGGAAAAAAAACCGTCACTGGTACTGTGTATGACAATTATGGCAACTAAAAATGTTAGTTCAGCTCCATGTCACCAATGCCATCAGCAGGCAGATGGCTTTGAGATAACCCCAGTTAGACTGGCCATGTCTGTTTCAACAGCAAAGATAAAAGTTGTTTTTCCTGTCCCTATAGTTAATGTAGCCCACACCAATCCAGTACCCTGTTGGATAACTGTTAATAAATCTCCAGAAATCAACCACATCAAAGGAAATCCCTAGTTCTCACTCAGCACTCTTTCTTCATCTTATAATTTGCCGTACCTTTTGTGGGGCTGCATTATGTACTGGGCTCTTAATCCAGCCATGCCTTATAACCAGATTTGCTGGAAGATGGAGACAAGAGAAATTCTTAAATGTTGTTGATTTAATTTTCTTTCTAATATTTAGATCCTGGCTGATCAAGTATGCGTGACACCAGTATTGTGTTTACTGAAAAACAAACATTTGCAGTGGTGGGAAAATTGCCTATCTATACCTCGTCTTAGATTCGACACCTGTGTCAACACTCCCACTAGTATAAGAACAATACAGTCTCTTCCAGTAGGCAGTAGGATAGACAACCCAGTGACTGTATAAACTGCATCCCTGAAAATTCCTGTTGCTGTATCTGGGGTGGCAAAGAGTGACATTAGTCTTTTGAGCTGAAAGCTCAGAGCGGGCCATTGCTGCTTTAACTCAAAGTGTGCAGAATGGAGTAGAAAATGTTATTATTTTTATGTTAAATGAGCGAAAATGTGCAAATCTCAGAATATGCAGCAGTTTTTTAACTATTGAGGACAAAATAGATCTGTATACGCTTTGCTGTAACTTATTTGCTGGTAAAGCCAAATTCATGAAAAAAGTAGCTCACAAATTACTTCTTAATTTAAACTCCTCTAAATGATCTAACTGTCTGAGGTTCTTGTGCTGGCACATTTGCAATAAGCAGTTCAGTGGAAGGGTGGCTCAGAGTAAAACATTGGTGGGCAGAATTATGGGTTTAATGTTCAACACCATTAATTGTACCTGCTATTTACTTAGTGTTTTACAGGGTCAAATTGTCATCCTAACTGATTTATGCAACAGTCAAGATCTTTTATACATTCTAACCTTGAAGCAGAATGGTAAAATGATATGCCTCACATCACCCAGAAAGTCAGTGGCACTGTTAAGGCTGGTCCCATAGTTGCCAGGGTCACCTAGGGGCTTGTTCCTCCTCCATTTTACTGTTCACGGACACTTGTATGGCTGAAGTTTAGGTAATTTTTCAAGAAAAGGCAAATTCTTTCTATGTGTCTGATGAAACAGAATATGTATAAGGAACAATGAAAAATTATCTTAGGAATAATCAGAAATGTTTAATTCAGCTGAGAGAATCAATACCCAATAGCCACTGACACACAGAGCTAAACACAGAGTACCAGACAACCACCAACAGTTTAAGTTCTCTTTATGGCCACCTTGTGAGCAGTCTGTACTCTTGAATATATTAAGCAGCTGTGAGTAATGAACAAACTTGTAAAAATTAATATGTTTTTTTGAGGGACAGTTAATGAGCTGAAGAAGGGCTAAATTTATTGAACAAGTAATTTATTTAACGAACAGTTTGACTGAAAATTATGGCACCTGTGTTGCAGCTCGTAGCTGGACCTAAGGGGCCTGTATGTTTTACTGTGGTATAAACTGCATCCTGTATATTTTAGTGCTATGGCAGATTTCTGGCCTTTCCAACAGGATGTGAACAGTTAGATAATGACAGCAAGCAGAATGGAAACAGTGGAGTTAAGTCCTGGAGGAGGATCACCGCAGCCAAGATACAGCAAGATTAAAAACGGGATTGGACTAGCAAAAACATCCTGAAGGCTGATGTTAGCAAATTTTGGAAGGGAACTAGTACGTCATCCTTCAGGTTGTAAAGTAAACTTTATTAGTGGCTTGGATGAAACTTTTTTGGAATGAAAAAATTATCTCTTGTGTCCCTGCTGCAGCCTCTCTCTGACAGATCTGAAGTTGTCTGGTGTCCTGTGGCAGGACCTGTGCAAGCCAGAGGCTTGATCCATTTTGGCAGTTCTCAAGCATCTTTTAAATCTTGTAGACACTTCCAGCACAGCCATGGTGTAGACATGTATAATAGAGTCTGATGGAGAGGCTACTTGCCTATTCCCATGGCAGGTTGTTAATAATTAGTTTTTCCCGAGGTGTCTGGGACTGGTTACTAGATGCTTGACTCAGCTGGCTGATCCCATACAGTAATTCCTATACAGTTTTCAGCCTCACTGTGCTTAAAGCTAGATCAGCCTGGGAGAAGAATTTAGTTTTCTGTATATTTGCTGATGCCTGCACTGGTATTTGAAAGGAAATGGCTGACCATAACTCGCACATACAAACCAGGCAGAGCAAATCAACAAATAAGCTGTGTGATATCATGCCAAGGAAGCCACTTCCCTGCACCTGCAGTATATGAAAGGGGATATAGCACAGCTATTTTATAGCCATGGGAATACTTGGCTCCAGGTTAGTAAACGGGATTACTGAATGATTGTTTTGTTGATGAAAAACATGTAGCATTTGTGGACTGTTGAGGGAATCGGGTGCCAAGAAGAAAACGTACTAAGCCACTGCTTTTAGCCCTGAGTGGAGATGCAGCCCTTGGAACTGGGAAAGGGTATGTTAAAGAGTAGAAAACAGATCGATAAGTGGTTCTCAGAGAGGAATGTTTGGTGCTGGTTAAATGGTCAACCTGCAGGGAGCTAGAGAAGGAAAAGCTGTATGAGGAAGGATGAGAAAAGCTGTTACAGAAAAAGGGATTTAGTTGTTAAAAGCAGGGCCATACCCGAATCAAAATTTTTTCATATTAAAAAAAAAAAAGAAAACCTAACCCTGAGTGAATAAAGCATCAATTTTCCTACATTTTAAATGAGATCTAAAAAAGAACTCAGTAATGGCATTGGTTGCCATGGTGTTTAAAGGTGCAGCTCCACAGACACTTCAAATAAGAGGAGATGCTTTTATCTGCCTATGTGGCTGAGTTAATTTTCATCTGCTGGAATTATTCATTTAGTTTGCTTTAATTATTCCATATTGGCAGTATCATAAAAGGGCCTGATTCTGCCATCTTAACACAGACAGAGCTCTTTTGACTCTAGAGGAAGACAGATTAGACGCAAGCTGAACTAGTCAGGAGATGCAAATGGGAATGCTGCGGCTCTGGGCTTGCAGAGATGCACATAGAAACTCTACTGACAGCACAGAGGTCCATTTAAATAGGGTCAAGACAGAACTGGGCAGAGAAACACTCACCAGGCTCTGGGGTGTGAAGGTGCATGGAAAATGCATAGAAGAGGTACTGTGTCCTGTTCACACAGGCACTGACGCTCTCCCAGGTCTGTTCAGAGGGACTGTTGAGGCTGGAAGATTCGCTCTTGTGTCCTCCCAGGTTTTACCCTTCTTTCGCCAGAGCAGTAATATCCACAGCTGGGCTAGGGGACCTTGGTGAAGTGGACAAAGCCTGTCCCCTTGCTTTACTCACCTCCAAACTGCTGGCGTGTTGGGCCGCCCCATGCCAAACAGGCTTTTGAGCTCACTCCTTTTGCATGACTTCTGTGGCACTGGGAATGGTTATTGACTGAATAAAAAGGTTACTAAGTAGATGGGACCTGCAGTGAGGTTCCCAAATCCCTACTGCACACTTTCTTCTGACTTTCGAAGTGCTGAACACTTGGCTTCTCCCATGGTCTTCAGTGGTACTTGCCGGGTGGTTGCTGCTGTTGACAGCAACACCGCTTGGGTGAATGCTAAAATCCCTGCTCCTGTGCTCTGTTTGCAGTAGCATCCTCATGCCCGTGAAGAGCCTGGAAATTGTTTCAGAACTTGGCTCATACATACGGTTTATTGATCGTGTGCCTTATTAACTTTGTATCTCACCAGCTTAGCTCCCTCTGTCCCCTTGTATTTTGGCTAAGAACACAGCCATCAATACTGGCATTACATCTCTAAACACAAATACGTCTTTCCTGTATTTGACTTTACTTAAAATACAGGAGCAACCTGAAAGAGGAAAAACTAGAAACTGATGATATGAGATGATGCAGCCCTGTGTTAACTATGCTATGGCTGTCATTTGAAACAGGTGATCAATAAATACATTTATCATGTTTTCTCTCCAAATATTAGTTGTCACATAATCCACAATGAAATGGCATTCAGAGTTTCAAGATCTTTTCCAGCACCCTCTCTATGCCTTATTTTATTGATTTTTTGCCCCCCTTGTTCCCCTTAGAAGCATGAGTCAGGAACCCTCTGTTATTAAAAGCATTCCCAGTTGCGCATACCTTTCATTTCCTTTGGGTTACATTAATTGCCTGACAGCTAAAAGTGATCTGGGTTTTTCAGTCTTCAGCACTGGACCACAAGAAATATTTACCAGCTACAGCAGATTTATAAAGATGCCACTGAGATGCCTTGAGACTAACAATCAGAAAACACAGCAGCAAAACAACACTATTTTTCAAGGTTAAATGCTCAGAATGCTAAAAAGGAATTGCACATAATAAAGCCAAACAAAGACTTGGATTCAGCCCATTTTTTCCTCCACTTGTCTCACATAAAAGAAGGTGCCAGTGGTTTAAAAATGATTGCACAGCGTCACACGACAATTAGAAATTTAATAAGGGAGCTTTAATTTTAATTTGGGTTTGGTTTTGTAGCTCAAATACCCGTTAGTGTCAACCCCCTACCTCTATTGCACAGTCATTTTCTTTTCATGCATGCCTTGCTCCGTGTCTCTGTAAGACTCACTTAGCTGAGAATGGCTGGATGATACTATATAAAGAGCAGCTAACGTGAAGGAGGGATTGTCCAGGCTGATGTTAGCAATCTGGAACTCAAACATGTCCTGCATGACTTTGAACAAGTCATTTAGCCTCCCTGCACCCTGTTTCCCAGGTATAAAGTGCAGGTAATAGCACTTCTCGCTCACCGAGGGCTGGGAGGATAACTGCTTTCAGAGGTGCTCAGATACTATAGCAACCAGACCAGGAAAGGAGCTTTAACAGAGGAAATACCCTGTAGATGCCTACTGGGAAGGCAATGATACAAAATTTGCGGGCTTAAATATATCAACAACTTCGCAGCTTTGTTTCAGTGACAAAGTTAATAGGTCTGATTCTCATTCAGCCACAGCCCCCACTTCTCGTACATAAAAAGACCCGTCTTAAGGCCCTGCATCACTGGCAGATATGCTGCCCTCAAGGCATAGATGTACTGGGGTCTTTTTCACTGCCTTGAAGCAGTGACTGAGGTCCCCACATATGACAGGAAGATATCCCCTGCCTTAAAGCCACTTCAGGTCTGCAAGTAAAAAAATGAAACTTGAACTTCAAGAAATAGATCTCTACTGGTCTTGGTGTAATTTATAATTTAAAATGCAGTGCTCTATGTACAAACCCAATAGAATTTAACCATTTAAAATTGGTCCACAAAGGCAGTGATAACCGTTCTTTAATGATACTCAGTGAGAAGAGGTGATGCAGAAATATTACTAATTCTTATCCAGGTGACCTTGTAGCAATTGTTTGGGTTTGTCTGTGTTTCAGATAAATGCTGTACATGTACATATTTATAAATTATTTTCATTCAAAGGGAAAGGGCTTGCTCACAGGGGATGAGGCTTGCAGCAGCACGCCTGATCTGTCCTGCGGTTCTGAGAGCCAGGGAGAAGGGGACCACCTCCCAAGATGAGTGGGGGTTTTAAATAACAGAGGTGCCCAGCATCCTGGTTGTACTGGCCTTGGTTTCAAGGCCATCAGAAAAGACTGGCAGCAGCAGGGAAAGGCTGGAAATGGTAGTCTTTTTCTTCTTGTCACTGCCTCACTGTGAACCTAAGAGAGGCTGCTACGGACTGCCAAGCTGGTCAGGTAAGCCATCTTCCTGGGGGTAGCCAAAGCTGCCTCCAAAGGCAGCTTAAACTCCCTCAGTGGTGAGGAACTTGTTGAACCCTTTGCTGCTCTCTGAACTACATCTTTGTAGCACCACCAGTCTGTGCTGGGAGCAGTTTTGAATCAACCTTAACAGGGAAAAAGGGAGAAGAAAAGTTCCACAGTGGTATAGCCTTGAATTAATAACACACGGTGGTATAGTCTTCCATTAATAACAATTGAGACATCATTGACAGGCACTGCTGCCTTTCCAAGCCTTCCTTGAGATTTTAATTTCCCTTAGGAGGTGATTTAAGTTTAGTCCATTTGTCCGTAGTTTTTCTGAAAGGTGCTATTTCTGCAATGGGACAAGCTGATGGAGGTGAGCGGCAAAGCTGCTGTTGCAGGCAGCCTAGACAACTCGGTTTGGATGACGTGTTACCTGGCAGATTCCTGAAACTGGTTTGCAATAGGTAGGTGACCCAGGTACTTCCAGCAGACCAGACAGCTGAGCCGATAGCGAGCGCTGCAGGTTGCTAGCAGTTCAGCACAGCGGGGTGGCTCGTGGCAGCAGTGTTTGGAGCAGGGTCAGCACTCGGACTGTACCGTCTCCATTAGACAGGACAGAGCAGTTCGTGGCAAGGAGTTTTACACTCTAGTTAACATCCATGCTATCTACTCTGGCGGGGGAGGGGGGGAAGCTGAGGTTTATATCCTAAATATTTTAGGGAAATACATCATTATTATGAATTAGAAATACCTAGAGGGGCTTGAAAGTTTGGATTTAACCCCTATACAGACTGTTGAAAAGTACCCTGATTTCAGTTTCTCAATCTATTTCCAAAGTGAGTTAAGAAAATTAATTAAGACCATTTTTATTTTGGTGAACTTCTCAATGGTGTAATGTGTTTTCAACTAAACTGGTATAAATTAATACCATTAATTTACATTATTCTTTCTGAGCACCCTTTGATAGATGAGATCTAAACATAGGCTTTAAAATCTTCAATACTTTTAGACTTAGCAGCAAATGGAAATGCCTGTTTTGAGATCCCATCTTTGTGAGTGGTTTAACAAGCTGATTTTTTTTTTTTAATGTGTATAAGCTATTTTTAAAATGGGATCCTTATTTTAGAAACAGCAGGCATTTGCTTCACAAGCTGATACGTGGTATTTCTCAGTTATTTTATATGCCTGACCCTCTTTTGCCAACATGGCACTGGAAGAGCTGTTTTATTTTTTCAGCCCTAATAGTACTGGACTGCAGATCTTATTAATTTTGTGTGGTTATACCATATTGTGCCTCCAGGTTTATTCTTCCATAATGAACATGGAAAGAAGATTTTCAGTTTTCAATGCACTAGACCATCACACCTGTTACTATTTCTTATTTTCCTCCCTCTGCCTTTCAAGCTGGAAGGAAGCCTTTTACCTTGGAAATGTGTCTCTTTCTCTGTAGGCCTTAAAAGTCCCTCAAAGCCTAAGGCTGGCTGCAGTAATCCTGCTTTATCTTTTTTTTTTTAACTCCTAAAAAAAAATTAATCTTGTGAATCATTACTCATGTGAACCTGCAGTACTCATTTTGTTGTTGTTCTCAGTCTCAACCTTTACTGCTTTTGATGATCCAACTCTGTTATCACACGTTCACTTTCAGGGCAAGGCTTTGGGGGACTTCAATTTTTCTTTAATCCCACCTCCAGCTGACAAAATACTCTGACCCTTTGCAACAGAGAACGTGTATGTGTGTGTTCATGTCTGTGCAGGTTGACCTGATTGAAAGATCCTTTCTTCAGACTTTGCCTTATGTGTTTACAGATGCAGTTAAGACCATAGAAGGATTATACCTAGTGATCTTTGGCTCCAAATGCTCAGGTCATCTCTAAATTGGAGATGCCTTGGCAGTGGACAAGGGAATTAAACCATTGCTTTTACAGACATACTTCAATATTGTATATTTAACCCATATTTTCTTGCTAAAAAATATTGCTTCACAGATCAGGTACTCCTGGGGAGCAGGAATGGTATTTGTGTTTGTGGAGGTCTTCTCATGGGGACTTTAATTTTGGTCTTTTTTGTTAACTTCTTCTGGTAACCTAAAATAATAAGCTAAATTGGTTGATTCCTGTGTATTGGGGAGGATGGGGAGGAAAGGGTATATAACTTTTGCACAGTTAATAGAAAATCCTCCAAGGCTTGGACTGAACCAATCTCTAACTTTGAAGTATCCTCCTTTTTCACCCTGCGTATAGACAGCAACAGTATAAACAGTCCAAGCAGTTAGTTACGTGCTCTTTTGCATTTCTGCGTAGCTTCAGCAGCAGATACCTGCATCAGTCCCCCTTACTCTAATCTGCACTGGAGGGAAGAAGGGGAAGTCATTAGAAGTGGGAGAGGTGCCCAATGGAGAGGGTAGGAACTGTCAGCTGTGTTACAGCAATAGGTGCAGCGATGAGTGAAGGGAGCAGTAAAGCCCTTGAGGAGCTGGGAAAACTTCCTCAAACAAAAACCACGTTATTTATCCAGTACATTTCCTCTACTTTAAGAAAGTTAGGGAAAGGTAGGAGATTAACTTACCTCCCTGCATGAGAGGAACAATGCTTCAGGGAGAAGAGACTTATCTCAGTGTTGCTCTGGAGACTATGAGAGCTGGCTCTGTTTTTCCCATTTAGGATGAAGAAATCATTCTTCCCATTCTGCTGCAAAACAAACGAGTATCTGACTGAATGAATTTGAAGCAAACAGCTAATAAAATCTGAAATAAATGAGATTACTGAATCAAATCATAGAATGCAAAATATTTGTGTAATTGTATAATTCAAAGCTGTTGCAATATTAATGAATATTATAATACAATGATTAAACACAGGATTCATATCTGTTTTGCAAATGTGTCTAAGCCTTTAATCTAGCAGGGTATTACAACCTAGGTAAATTTTGTTAAACCTCCTGTGAAAGCATTTTATTTAAAAAACACAACTACAAACCCCTTCCTGTTCAAACCCCTCACCATCACTCATTGTTTCCTTAGTCTGCTTCTTCCCGTTGTTTCTGGCTCACCCACTGAAGATAAGATGAGACAATATGTAACTAAGAAGACACACTGAGCAGTGAGAAACCAAGGATATAGTTCAGCACAGCTGAAGTCCAATTGCCTAAAGCACCCTTTTATTCAAATCCTGCCTTTTCTTTTTCTGTAGTCTGATCTAGGTTCTTGTATAAGGTGTTTTTCTCTGAATAATCTTGCTGTTCACAGTGAACTGTTTAAGGAGCAAGGTCCTACTTAATGGCAGTAAGTGTGGCAAAAAGTAACCCCTTAACTGCATCGTCATTTATCTCAACCCCTATTTATTTAAATTTTTGTTTATACAGCCCAAAGAGCCAAACGTAAACCAAGCAGAGTTTTTCTTCCTATGAGTTTTTGGATCATCTTCTCTTCAATTGCTAAAAAAAATGATGTTCAAACACCTTTGTGTTTCTTTTGATTCTCTGGAAACTTGCAGAACTTTAGTCCAGGCTGAACAAAATTGATTACTCCTATTTTCTACTGTCTAGTAACTAATCGTGGCTCCTTGGAGCCTTGCTTTAAGTTGTTCTACAGAGCTTTTGTGCTGTTGTAAATCACTGCTGTTGTCAAGAGGGAAAAGTTTTGAGCTTTCATCCATCCTTAATGCTTGGTAGTGCAAGGTTGTTGGCTTGTCTCTGAACTCTGCTTGATCCTGGCAAGAAGAGGGACAGATTTCTTGACTGTAGCCTTTATGTTAGCACTATGCAGGTTGGTGTTTTATGTCCTGTGATGGGGGCAAGGCTAGGAGGTTGTCCAGCTCCCTGAGTACCCTTCCTGTCGTTTGTGTTTGAATCTACTCCTGGTCAAGCCACAAAACTGGAACTGTGTGAGCAGTGGGGATGCTGTGAAACACAGCTCAGGGACTCCTGTCCTAAGCAAGGCAGGTGGGTTTGCTGGTTCAGTGTCCCATGCTCATCTCCCTCTCCAGGGAGCTGTGATGCTGGGCCCCCTCAGTGGGCACCTCTGCCTCCTGCTCTGTCCCCACATCCTCTCCCTTTCCCCCCTGTAACGTACAAATAATGGCCACACCAGTGTCAGTTCACAAAAGAAGTGCCTGTCAGGTCTGGTTCAGCTCCGCAGGCACCGAGCTGTAGAAACCAGGTATCTACCATTCTGTTGACGAGTAGACTATAATATCAATGTCCTTGAGAAAGTTTTCTTTCTCAGAAAGCTATTCTACTAGTAAAAGCATCTCCCCTGGTTAACGGAAAGCCAGTTAAGAAGGAATAGATGTATTATGCCTAGAAACAGGTGTACATTTTTGCTGCAAGGGGAGTTAATCATTTGAACAATTTACCTTGGATTGTGCTGGATTCATTGTCACATGAAGTCTTTAAATCAAAACTGGATGTCTTTTCTAAAAATAAGAAAAACTTTACTCAGAAATTACGTGTCTGGTGAAGGACTTACTGGGTGAAATTCTGTCATATGCAAGATGGAGAAACCAATGACCATTCTAGTCCCTTTTAACACTAAAATTGATATGATTCAGTGCTAGGAAGGTGGGTGGACCTCTCCCGTCGTTTGGGCTACACACCAATGAATTGCGTGGTGTTACAATGATCACGTGAGATGGCTCCATGCTTTTCGTTCCACATACTCGCACCCATCCTGTACTGCAGTACTGCTCTATCTCCACTCCTATATGTCTTTCTACACTTACAAAAATGGGATTGGTTGTCCTTTTTATGCACTATTCTTTCAAAAGTACTGTGTATCATAGGGGTGACTAATATCATCCCATTCATCTTCATAACATTACAATCATTCTGCCATCTTAGAAAGGTATGGGCACCTGTATCCAGGTAGGCTAAATCATAACAATGTAAATAATACTTTGAGTGCTTTGATGCAGGAGAATAAATGCCTTCCTATAGAAGCTGTAATAGATTCTGGGGATTTTTTGTAATGAAAATACAACCAGTTGATTTTAATACCGGTAAGACAATGTGATAGGATCCATTCTTTGCAGGATGATGAAAGGACCTGGTGAAATGACTTGATTCATGAAACAAATTACAAAAGAGATATTAGTAGATCTAAGCTGTACATGTACCTGCATCTCCCCTTTCACTCCTCACAAGTACCAGAGAAGAGGGTAGCTGTCATTTTCTGTCATACTCATACAGGCTTTTGTGCATCCAGTTGTAAATATAGAGCAAGATTTGGATTTCTGGCCTCAATACCTGAACGTACCAGCATGGGCATGAGGTTCCTTGAAAGGCAATGAATGCTATTATCATGCCATTGCCTCTTATCAGGAAAGCAATAAAAAAGTGATTTTTGGGGGAAATGCAGGTAGTTTTGTCTTTCCTTGAAAGAAAAAACTCAACATCACTCTAACCCAGATGTTTTATTCAGCTTGAAATGAATAGCTAATTTTATTTTCTAATGGTCTAAGCTTTTTAATTTTTGCTTTGAAAAAACGGAACCAAATTTCTGTGAAACGTAGTATCAGTAATGAGTCTTGAAAATATAAAGTAAGAGCAGTAGGCTTTTTCAGTGCTTCTCCCTCTCTGATTGAAGTACCTGCTGAATTAAATCCAAATTTACAAAACATGAGTTTGCTATTAATTCGGTTTTCCTTTTGCCCAGCTTACAGTAGTGTCTTGTTTTAAGGGTAAGTAGTTTGATGCTTGCTACCAGCAGAGAGGTCAGGAATAGACTAAGGTTGATCCTGGGTTGCGTAGGCAGAATACAAGGTGAGCTTGGCCACTGCAGAGGGCATTACTGTGGAGTAATAGCATTGTTTGCATCAGTTTTTAGCATCAGCCATGTAGTTTTGTCCATGTATATGTTTAAGAAAGGTCTGGCAATGCATGTAAGGATTGTCCTAGCTGCTTGCCACGTAGGTTTGCACAGTGATGTTTGATTTCCCTGTCCCATCACTCAAGATGGTTGATTCCTTTATGTTACAAGCAAATTCTATTTCCTAATAATGGTTTTCTGAAATAACTTTTTTTTTCCCCACCCAAGCTCAGTTTTGCACTAGAAATAACACACGTCCATGTCTTCAAAGTTGTAAATGAATTGCAGGTGCAGATGGGTCTAATTGTGCCTGTCTGACAGTGCAAATTTTAGCTCTCTAAGCCTTTAAAAGGCTGTGGATTCAAATCACAGTCTACAAAGCAACAAATGGAAAGTCAGGCGTTTACTGAGTATGGCTAGGCTCCCCCTGAAGCTGTTAAACCAATGAGAGGTGATGAGCCCTGCTGGAAATTAGGCTATGAGAATTTGTACGTCTTAACTGTGGGAAGTCTTACAGAGAGGCCACTGCAACAAGTAACCCCGCCTCAAGCACAGCAGTCACCTTCTCAACACGGAAATGTTCAATTTAGATGTTTTGCTTTCCACATACATTTTGCATCAAAAAAGTATTTGTACATTCCTGAAATTTTTTGCACTTTTTCTCATTGTGTATGCCCACGTTGCCTCTGCAGTTCTGGTTGTTGTTTTTTTTGTTTTTTTTTTTTGCTTATTGTCTCCCAAAACAGCGATCCCCTTAGGTGAGCAGCGTGGATGACAAACTGTGGCCACGTGTGCTATTAAGATGCAGCAGAGGAGGAAAGGTGAGGTGGGAGAAGAACTTGTGGAGGTGGCAGCTGGAGGTCTGGTGGGAACCAGAGTATGGTCTGAACTGACTCAGGGACTCGGGAATGGTCTGAAGGAACCCAGAGCAGAGCCAGGCCACAGAGCAGCAGGCAGGGATTAGCAGAAAAGTAATAGAAAAGAACAATTTGTATGCAATTCCTGTCTCTTTGTGGCCAAACCGATTCTCTAGAGAGGCCCTTGGTGTGGACACGGGTAAACTTGAAGATAAGGTTAAAAAAGCTGTACAAAAGGGCGTGGGTGGACTCTGTGACAGCAGGACTGTCCTTAGAGTGAAGAGATGTGTGGTCAGCCTGTAGCCTGGTAAAAGAGGATAGGCATGGAGAGGCAGAGGTAAAGAGAGTGTTGAAGGTGTTGAAATGAGGTACCTGTGCATGAGGACCTTACGGGATGAAGAGGAAGAGTGATGTGGTCAAATCACCAGGTGGCCGCCAATGGATCCAAACTAAGATATTACTAAGACTTTTCTCCCTGCATTGGACATATCTAACCTATTTCCTTCATGTTCTGTGGTTTCTCGGCAAAGAGATGTGTTTCTGTGTGCGTCCTCTCTTTCGCCATGGTTTGTGTTACCATTGCTGAAATTCTCCTTGGCATCCTATTTAGCTGATACTATGTTGTCAGTACCTTTGTGTGATCTCCACAGCTGGGAATACTGGGTATAAATCACTGCCGTACAAGTACTCTTTTCCTGTGTGATGCTTCTGGCAGCCAAACAGCATTCAGCTGTGCACAGGGCGAGGGGGCTGTGGCGTGGATGGAGCAGAAATGCAGTGAGGGAGAAAGAGCGTCAATGTTCACAACCCGACCTGCCTTCATAGGTACTGTGCTGAGCTCTCCTGTAGGCTCTAATGTATCCCCACGCCTGATGCTAGGTTGGAGCCAAATTACTCATCTTGAGAGTTAGCATCCAACACAGAATTTACATTTCCTCAGTATCTGGAAAGCATGTGCTATGCAATTTCATTGTAAACATGGTCCAGGCATCATTTTGAATGGGAATAGGGCACCTTCAAAATGAATTGCATTATGCTGCTCCGTTGAGGTGTTAAACTGTTTGATGAGCATTTCAAAGCTGAAGCCCTGCCACTGATTAGTAACAGTGCACGTACATCATGAACCCTACCCTGTCAGCAAAGCTGTGGGAGGGCTGTGGGGGGTGCCAGCTGCTCCCTCCTGGAGTATAACTATCACCTGAAGTTTGTCAACTTACTGCTTATTGCTTATATTGCTTAGACTTAAGAATAAGCCTGCATTTGAGTGCTCAGTTTTGAGATGGCCTCTGACATTCAGTCACACATCCTAACGTATTTCTCCCCAAAGTATGAGTTCCCATGGCTTTCTGAAAATGAAGCTGTTAATATTTCTCAAACCTGGGAATGTCTAAGCACACGAGTCACTTTGGAAAATACTGGCTCTCATCCATCTCTCCCTATAGTCATGTTAAAATGACTAATTACTATTTCTTTCATCCCAAAGCTTTGTGAGAAGATACAGTTAGTTTAGCAGTACCATCACTCTGCTACCTGGTATGAGGGAGGGACTGCTTCCTGCTTGTGTTTTGTCAAAACCAGAATAGCCTACAAGAGCTGACAGGTTTGGGCAGAAGAAGAGCTCAGCGATAAGAAGGAACAATGACAGCCAACCACCTCTTGGCAATCAAGCAGAGAAGCAGTGACAACCATTTTCCTTTCCTGGGGGAGAAGCAAGACTGAATGTCAGCAACTACTTACACGAACACGGTGCTCTGTGAGAAAGAAGCAGGACTTCCAGGTGGCGAGACACGGAAGGTGGCTGCTGCAGTGACAGTGAAGCTAGTGCTTGAAACTCCTGCTGCCACAGGAGAGAAAAATCAACCTGTTTGCTGCAGAATTGCTCTGCTGCACTGGTCTAGCTCTTCTCCCTTGGAAGCATTTTGATTTTATTGACAGCACAGTGAGACCTAGCATTAGAAAAACTCAGTCTACCTCCTCAGCCAGCATTTTCCTAATAGTGTAAATAACCATTTGTGTAACCACCAAAACCTGGCTGTGGAAATCATGACCTCATTTGAGATTATTTCATTTTACTAAGTAGAAGCTGTGCCTTTCTACACAGCGGTACTAATTCCTGCAGAAATCTTGTCCTTCAAAGATATATTGCCTCTGCTTAGACTGTGGGCTGATTTTTACAGCTGGATTTGCTGTAAGCATTTATGTGATTGTTCCCTCATTGCCCAGGCCCTGGCCTGAAGGCCGTCTTTGTCATCCATACTCTCGATTGGTGTGAAGACTTTTTCCTCTCAATCCCCTGGTCGGATATTTACCACCGTAACTCTGGCCACGGGAAGGCAGAATTAATGTTTCTGCTCAATGTCGCATCAGGGTATCACATAGAAAGCTGGGAGTGAAAGGCTGGAGAGAGCCTCCAGAGACTTTCAAGCTCAAGGTGCTGCTCCGAGGAAGGATCAAGTCAGCCCACACAGCTGCTGCCAAGACATATCACAGTTTAACTGTTCTCAGCAACGGCGGTGAAGGGTTTTTTGCACATCCAAAGGCAGTGTATCTCAATCCCTTACTACCTTAAGAAAATTTTTTCTTAGTATCCAAAAAGAATCTTTGCTGCTAATAAAGCACATTTTTTTCCTTATCCTTCTTTCCTGCTTTCTCAACCACTAGGGCGGAGAATAACGTGGAACTCATCACCCTTTTATAATAACACTTAATGTATAGAAAGACTATCAACCTACCCCATTGGCTTTCTGATTTGTAGACTGAACAAAGTGAAGCCACTCATTAATGCTCATTTTTCCAAATCTTTCCCCATTTTTGGCTTTCCCAAAAAGCTCAAACCTCAGAGGAGGCTCAAAAGATGAATGAAACATCACTTCTCCTGGTTACTGGGCCCCACCCATTTAAATTAAGACCTTTTTCTTTTCTTTTTAGGATTGTTGGAACTATAAATATAAAAGGGAAAATCTGGAAATGTGAAACTCTTGCAAATCAAAATCTGTCTGAATTTAGGAAAATTGACAAGCGAGTTTTGAGCAGCTCATCTCCCCGTGCTCCAGCTCTGTTTCAGACACTGCAAGCAAGTTACTTAAAGACAGACTTATCTTCTTAGTTAACCTGCTTCTTTCTTGCAGCCTTCATCTGTGGGCAATACCATCTGCAAGAGTAATGTCACCTTCAGCCTCGCTGTTCATTCTCAATTCTGTCCTAGGCACTAATTACCCAAGACATTCTTTTGTTCTTTCACATGATCAATACATGCTGGTTTTGGAATGACAGTTTAAAAGCAAAGAACCACATCCTAGATCTGGTAAGGACATGATTTTAATGTGTTGGATACCATATTTTCATTCTATGTAATGGTACTTCTTGAGCATCCTCACCTGCAATGTAATCCTAAGAGATCTGCCAGTGTGCTGCAAACACCACACTCTACTTAGTGAGCGCGCTCTGGGGGCTCCAGGCCTTTTGACTGACAGTGATAGATAGCCTTTTCAGTACTCCTTCCAGTACATCTCCTGATCGGCTGGATGCACCACAGAGTAGTTAGAAAATTCTTTGCTGTACAGAGAAACAATTATAAAGCATTTTTAGAACAGTGAACTGAATGTTTTTCACAGCTGGCAGTTCTTATTTATGACAAGTAATAATTGCCTCAGCTGAAAAAAAAAACCCAAAAAGGAAAAAGAAGGTATTTTTAAAGGCAACTTGGTACCCTTGGATTTGCAAGTTGGATTCTGCAGGTACTGGGTGGCTTCAAACAACTGAACACCAAGGGTGCTGAGGGATGGACTGCGTCTGCAACAAGGCATTGCTCCTAGTTGGTGGTGCAAGACCTACAGAGAGGTGTAGCTATACACTGACCAGGTAAGAACTGAAATAAGTGGGAGTTTTGTTTGTTTGTGGGTTTTTTTTGTGGGGGAGGGTTCTTGTTTTGTTGTTTGGTTTGGTTTTGTTTTATTTTTGTTTGTTTGTTTTTGAGTTTGTTTTTTCTTTTAAAGATTTTTTCTTTACATTTCAGAAGAAAGTTTCTAAAAGCAGGCTGAGCACCCCTACATCAATGTAAGTACTTTGGAAAATGTTACCTTGATCTGTGCCTGTCCTGCGAGACTGCAAAGCTCTTCTCAGCTCTCTGGTCTCAAATGTTGTCCTGGATGTTTCCAGAAAGTGTGTCAGGGCAAAACCTGAGCCTACACAATGAAAAGGGAGCCCACACCTCTGGCCAGATCCCTGACTGCCCCAAAACTTGGCTGTAGCAGGTCTGTATTCCATAGAAGAATGCTATCTTTGGAGCCTCCTCAGCTGGTAAAGGCAATGTAAGTGGGACAGGGAGATGTGAAGAGCCCTGTGCCTGGCCAGAATGGGATTCCTCTTACACATCCATTGTGCAAGAAAGCTATAGGGCTATACCCTGAAGACCAGCTCTCATCTGGTGGGATGAACTGTAGTAGAAAAAAATGCAACTGCAAGCAGAGCCATCACCCTCTACTGGACTGCAAATTTTGTGCAGTGACAGTCTTCACAAGTGATAACGCAGCATACACCCAATTAGTGAGCAGCTTGGGCCTTCTATCTAGAACATTTAGGTTTAAAAGAGCATGTGCTATGTAGTAGCGTATAGATCCCTAGGCTAGAGAGGGTATAATTATAGAAACACCTTCTGAAATTGAAAGAACTAGACACTAACATAATGCATTACCTTCCAAGCATGTGTTTTCTGTTAAAGAAATTTATGAGGTATGTTTGGAGCTAATGGATACTTCTCAGTCACTGACCTGCAAATACATGTTAGAATTCAAAAGACTTGAGCTCCTATGGCTTCATACAGATTTTTACCCAGCACTACTTCTTTCATCTAGAATTTTCCTTAAGAAATTATAAGACAAAATATTATGGCTTTTGAATTTGGACTCCGCAGAACAACTGTTTCTGTGGATTGTTTCTCAGTTGGGTAGGTTCTGTGAGAACTGTTCAAAACCTAACACATTTTTAAAGTGTCCTGGTAAGTACTTTTATCAAAAAATTTCCTAGTGAATCACCCAACAAAACTTACAGCCAACAACATGCGAAAAGGGAGATGGCTTTGCAGGATGGAGGTTAACTTTCTCCAGTTCTTTTGCTGAGCTTGCAACATTTTTCCTATTTTAGTGGGAGGACAAAATTTACCAAGACATGTAAATAGTATCTATGTAACTAGTAAAGGTATTTTCCTTTATGCTAAAGACTATTTATTTTTGTGCAGAGAATGTTATACAGCCCATTTAAAATCGTAAATATACTTTTTATATTTCCTTGCTGTATGGCAAGCACTGGTTCCACGTAACCTTGGCTGGGAAGAAGGATCCTCTAGCTCCTTGCCGAGGAAGACAGAGAAGAACTGCCAGAACAGTCCTGCAAATGTAGGATTGCTCAAGGAGTGCCTCTGCTTCAAGGCTGGAAAGCCTGCATATCTAGGCGTCACCAGTCTGACTTTCTTTCCAGTCTCTGCTGTGTCTCTTCCAGTGCATGGCCTTTAACGCAAAGCAGCAGGAGGGGACAAAGAAAAGGAAAAGGTCAGTGTTTATTGCAAGCTGGCTATGGCATCTGAGTTGATAGTATCTAAGAAGTGGCTGGCACGATGTAAGCACCCAGTGAGGCATTTGGCTGGTCTTTTTATTTAGACTGTGAATTATTCTCTGCAGAGATCCTGCATCCTATCGTGTTGTATGACATTCTGGGCAGTATTTCAAGACAAATAAATACATAGAGACAGTAATAATTCCCTTGCACTTTTCTGTCAGCTACAGGATTTTGGGAAACCTCAGTACACGTTTCTTCTAGGTCTTCATTTTTGAAAGTGCCTGTAATGGCGAGAAGAAAAACAAGCAGTTGGCTCTAGAAAAAAAGGACAGTTAAGCTTTCCATTAGACCTTGCACAGGCGAAGTCCAAAGCACCCCGATTTCACAGCAATATTAGCAAACCCATAATAGCAAATCATTTCCTGGAATCTAAGACCCTTTGGGCTCTTTAGAAAGACGTCAGCAGGACCTTCCACATACTGTAACGAACATGTTTTATGTGCTTTCCTGGGCTGAGGTCTCTCATCATTGTTTTCTGCTGATACCTTGGAGATTTTCTGGATCTCTGTGTTCCATTGTACAATTAACTGCTGCTGAAAAAGCCATTTTATTGATAGTCTATAGGGTCTATTCTTGGAAGAGAAATGAGTAACATATTTGAGGAAAATACATTGTTTACCCTTGTCTCTGCATGACTGTATGTGGGGTCATACAGGGACACCTGACTTTGGGTTCCAACGCTATCGAGACATGTTTTCATCAGATAGCCTGTGCTGAAGTCAAAGCAGAGCTATGCCTGCTCCTATCAGCTGAGGATTCAGTCTTTTTAGCAAGTGTGAGAAATGACTTCAAATCTCATGCTGCCACAGTGGCAGAATCAGATCAAAAATGGTCAGGAATAATGCTCTATTGCTTTTTTTGTCTTAGGCTGTACACGCCTGGGCACTGCAGTCTCAAGCAAAATAAAACCCCATGACTCCCTTCCTAGAGCCAGATTTTCAGAGGCAAGAGGATCCCAAAACAAGCAAAACACTCTGGTGGAGGGAAGGAAAGATAAATGTAAGGGCCCAAAGTGGCTGAAACATGAACATTTTTAATTTGTTTGGTTTTTTTTTCCTTTGAGAGAAATCTCTGTTAAAAAGGGGGCATATCATAACGAAAAGTTCCCTGTTGTACCAGTGCGTGATTTAGTATGCCCAAGTGTGCTTAGTATCTCCCTAAATGTAGCCAGGCAATGGCTTTAACTATCAGGATGCAAAAGTTTGAGCCTGAAAAAGAGAAGGCTGAGACAGATTTTGAAAGAGCTTCCCTAAGCTGGAAAGCAAAAACTAACACTGAAGGAGTTCAGTGTGTGTGTGTACCAGCGCTGGGGCTCATGTGTTTTTGCTGGGAAAGTAGACAGAAGGAAGCCTGCCATGGGGAGGCTGAGCACGGGTGGAGTGGGGACAGAATTGCCTGGCAGCAGAGATGCAACCTGTGCCAAATCAGAGGTGACTTGAATTAGGCTTTACTGCTGACTGAATCCTGACCTGTGAGTACAGTGGTATTGCAAAAGGAAGATAGCAACCAGCTGTCTTAGGAATCACCTTGCTGGAGGAGAGACTGAAATAGTTTAAATTATACTTCAGGAACTAGGCATTATGTGCAGGTATTATATGAAGGCTTTATCTACTGCGCTGGTGTTTTCCTATTTTGCTTAACAAATACTTTTTTGCTCCACTGGTTGCTGTTTGGGAGTGGGGACAGTAACTCATTGAACATTGCAGAGAGATTTTTTTCAAGTTCACAGGTGTCGTGGTTTAACCCCAGCCAGCAACTAAGCACCACGCAGCCACTCACTCACTTCTCCCCTCCCAGTGGGATGGGGGAGAGAATTGGGAAAAAAGTAAAATTCATGGGTTGAGATAGGGACTGTTTACTAGAACAGAAAGGAAGAAAATAATAATGATGATAATGACAATAATAAAAATAAAAAAAGATTTGGAATATACAAAGCAAGTGATGCACGATGCAATTGCTCACCACTTGCCGACTGATGCCCAGTTAGTTCCCAAGCAGCAATCCGCCCCTCCTGGCCACCTCAGCCCAGTTTATATCCTGGGCATGATGCCCCATGGTATGGAATACTCCTTTGGCCAGCTTGGGTCAGCTGTCCTGGCTGTGTCCTCTCCCACCTTTCCTGTGCCCCTCCAGCCTTCTTGCTGGCTGGGCAGGAGAGGCTGAAAAGTCCTTGGCTTAGTCTAAACACGACTGAGCAACAACTGAAACCGTCAGGGTGTTATCAACCTTCTTCTCATACTAAATCCAAAACATAACACCATACCAGCTACTAGGAAGACAATTAACTCTATCCTAGCCGAAGCCAGGACAACAGGTTTTTGGATGGAGACCTGAGCCAGTGATTTGCTTGTAACCTTTATAAACACGACCTTTTGGCAGTCAGTCAGATCTTGGCAGAAGACTTGCCGTTGCTTATCACAAAAAGTCTTTTATGTAAGCATGTCAAACTTAACTACACTTTTTTTTTGATTTGGCCTTCATTTTGAATAGTTTCCATGTATGATTTTTTAGCCTCTGGCTAGCAAAGACTCTTGGGTAGTTATTTGATTACCAGTTAAATATAGTATCTTATGTAGAATACGTACAGTTGGTTTATACCTGATCTAAATATCTGTCATGTTTCTTTCTTGCTGTTTCCTTGCTAGGGCTTGTTCCTGCCACTATATGATTTTGTGTACATTTCCAAGCCAATAGTAATAATTGACCAAAAATCACAAAAACATAAGTGCACCGATGATGGTGCAGGCTGACACTTGGCTTTCTTGTTTCGTAAAAGGAGCGTTTCCTTGGAAAGATGGTGCTAAGGTTTGGCACCTCTTTTTGCCTCCCTGTTTCTCCTGCTGCAAGTGGAAGAATGTGCCCATATCTGTGCTGGATCTGGTCCTCATTCAGGGCAGTCATGCCTGGTTTTGTGGGAGAATTTGAAAAGATTGAAGGAAGGTTGCATGTGTCACCCACCTTGTACCTGTCTGCATAATCCGCTTCTAGCTGTTCAAAGGGAGAATGTGGCGTGTTGACAAATGCCAGTGCTTTTTTAGAGCACATTGTAAGATAAAACCTAAAATATGTTTGCTATTGTTTTCTGCTACCCTGGGCATAGCTCTGTGCCTGGAATATGTATCAAGAACAATTCCTCTGTTTACAGTTTAAACATGAGCTATGAAGTACTTACTCCAACTGCCAGTTGCCTGGGAAAAAGGTTTGCAACGACCATCTATTATCTCGGCTGCAAAAAGAGTAAACTCTTAACCACATATGAAATTAAGCGATTCTTTTCTAGCAATTGGAGTTTGGTTTTGGTGATGTGTTCGTTTGTGATTTAATAGGTCATTACCTACTTTGCCTATAATCCCAAAGTAATAAATAACTCTTGGCAAGATGGATAATAGCTAGGTCTGAGAGGCATGAAAAAGATAAAGCAACAGGCACAAAGACACATTTTATGTTCATAGGTGATGGGATCTAGCCAAGAAATGTGGTCTAAACTGATATGAGAGCAGATTTTTATTAGATGCCTCTGATTTGGGGAATGGCTAAACATTACATTCACAAAAGCTAGTTGTCTGTCTAGTTTATAAAATGTGTTTTGGACATGTTACATGGAAGTATCCCTTTCTGAAGAGTTAATTCCATAGCTCATGGACTCAGACTCATGGTCTTATGGACCTAGACTTCCCTCTGAAAGACCACGCTAGCTTTTTGGGCCCAATTATTCAAAAGTCATCAATGCTTCACTATTCACTTGGTGCCCCATTCAACATCTCCTGCAACTGCTGCAAGTTGTACTGATTTCTGGGGCACAAGGTGAAGTTCCTCATCCCTTTCTTTCTTGTAATATCTTATTCAGTTCATGCCAAACAAATAATGGCCTCTTGTATTCTTTTATATTTTCCCAGCCATCCTTGTTTCCTTCTGTGCAATGTAATAGTGATATTATTGCAACGTATTATATTGCGTCATCACATCATTTTTGTCATAAATTCATCATGTTGTTTTTGATTATCCCTAGATATGCTCTGCAGAGCTCCAGGCTTGCTTTGTAGTGTGCAAGAAAGTACATGAGAAATCGAAATCCAAATGTGACAACAAACTTCCCCAGGGCTGGGCAGGGAGGATGGCTTTGCTATGGTGCTCATCACCAACTCACTGTTTGTTTCTTCTGTGCCTCTACTCTTCATTTGACCAGGGCCAGAAAACGAAGACGCAGGCAATGTGTAGATGCCTTTGACATGGTCTGGTTTTGAAAATGTGAGGATACAGCTGTGCAGTTCTGAGCTTGATGTCAAGGTCATGCAGTAGAAGCCAGTGGCTGTTGTTGAAAATTTTTGGATTAAGGAAGAGGACTGACTTGAAGTATCTGTCCTTTTTCTTTTCTCAGAAAGGTTCAAAGAGAAAATGTCTTTGCATATTTTAAGGAGGTGAGGAGATGGGGGTGAGGAGCGAGATGCCTGCAAAAGTGCCATTGGATGTTTGTTCATTCTGAAATAGAGAGAAACAAAGAGAGCTCTTCCCTATTTCTCACTAGCCTCCCCCGTTTCCAATACGTTAGCTTTATATCAGCTAACTTTAAGAACAAAATGTGCTCAGGGAAAAGAGATTAAAATTGCAAAGTTGTTTCCCTTCCTATCAACAGAACTGACAGAAAAATGACAAAATGCTTGTGGGAATGATTAAAGAGAGTGGATGTTCTAATTCATGTCATGTCCTGTATTGCTAATTTATATGTATTTGTTTTCGTACCAATCTGGCAAATTTCAAGAAAGAATCTGCCAGGAATCAATGGGAAAACCAGCCCTGTATATTTTTTTGGAAATTAATAATAAGTATTTGCTGTGTTTTATTTGGATTTTAATAAGTGATGAGTATCAAGAATGGAAGCAGCCAGTAAGAAGCGGCAGGATGGCTCACAGCAGGACTGGAGACTTGGGAGCCCTTGCTGGCTCTACTGTTGGCCTGCTGGGTGACCTTGGTCAATCAGCATACCCTCCTCTGTGCCTCCATCTGGGCAGTGGAAATACTGACGCTAGCCAGCTTTGCAAGCTAGCTAGATTGCAAGGTAGGACTGGCCAGGAACCAGGAATTCTGCTCTGTAAAGAACTGCAAGGTCCTGTGTTTCATTTTTTCTACAGGAAAATGAGGAGGTGAGACCACTGAAACTCTCCTACAGGGGACCAAGGCTCCATGTGGTGCAGATTGGGGATCTGAATCCTTGCCTTACACATCTGATACATGTGCTCTCAACTGTTGGCTTTCTAGGGGTTCCTTACATCCTTTCCTCTCTTTCCTCCTTCCTTCTTTCCTATCTCTAAAGAAATTATAAGCTTCTGATTTCCTGGATATTCTGTCCTGAGTGATACAGCAGTTAATAAATGCAAAATATGAATTAGATATCAACATTCATTCACTTGCTAGGGCAACTCTCCATGCTCATCTTCTGGCCACTCCACTTTTCAATGCATCAGTTACTGACGCTTTCATGTTGCACTATTACTCTTTCCTCCACTGCCACTTATCTGCAAATATGAGACGCTCACCTTATACTTTGACTTTTTTCTTTCAGTTTTATCCCATTATTTGGCAACATTTCTGTAGATCACATTAAATATCCTCTAACTTCTTCAGCTGTAATTCTGTTGCTTTTCCCATAACAAGTAGGGAGTTATTTAAAGTTCCACTAACTCCGCTGGTTCCAGTAAGATGATGTTGAAATAAAAGATTCTCCTCAAAAGACTGGGGGAAAAAAATTCTGGCCTGTTCACCTGCCTTCTCAGAGGCATTCAAGTGCCTAAATCCTCTCATTTCCAGATCTTTGGAGATTTGGCCTTTAATGCTTCAATAGCCTGTAAATGTGCTGATTTAATTATCATTCAGCCTGGTTATGCAGATTAGTTTTTTCAGTCTTTCCTTGTAAAATAGCACCTACAGCTCCGTAATCACTTCTGTTACTGATTTTCTCTCCTTTACATGCCAACCTGAATTTTTTGGCAAGGTTATTGCCTTCTAGGTTTTTCAGCCTAACTGTCAGGTACATGGCATGGCTAAGAATAGACTGGGAAATATGGTTCTTGTTAATCTGTTTCTACAGAGAGAAAATTAAATTTGATGAGAAGAAACACTTGCTCTCCAGCAGAACTTGGTTAATGTCATGGGAAAGGGAGAAGAAAATAAAATGGCTGTGAGGGATAGCAATGGGGAAGTTAACAAGAACATGGTAGGGGAACTCAAGAGAAACACCATGCAGATAGTATATCATCCCAGCAAATATGCTGTTTTCCTGTCTGAATCCATTGACTTGAGCTGAGAAATGTGTTGTATCTAATCTGTGCAGTCCTCTTTCTCAGAGATCCTTTGACAATGCATCTCATCTTGTGAGTCAAATTGCATTTGCATTTTCAGAGGCTGGGGCTCCAAGCTACCGAAGCATTTACAGTTTGCAGGAAGGCTAAAGCAATGCATGTTAGAGGACAATTCCTTGCACCATCAGTATTTATTTCAAAAGGAGAGATCTGCCTTCATGGCTAGCCAGACTCAGTCTCACAGACGAAAGAAATGCTGTTGGGGGTCCCTGTCCTAGGGGCCTGACTGACCCGTCTTTTTTCTTCCTTGACAGCAATGAGAAGCCTCTTAGAGAACCCAGGGAAGGGCTGGCAAGGGCCCAGGGAGCCTGAGGGCTGCGAACACCAGCATAATGGAGCAGGGTGACTGCTTTCCTCAGTGGAACGTTTCCCCTTTCCAAGGGACTTAAACCTGAAAGAAATGCTTGGTCATATGATGGAATTACTCCATCTCCCTAAACCACTCTATGGTGAGTGTCAATTTTTTTTTTTCCCCTCTCCATTCTGTGGGTTTCTTTTGATGCAGGGTATGTCTGATATGATCATGTCATACTCTGGTGTTGGAAGGAACATCAGCTCAGCATTTTCAATGGAAGCAGGAGTGGAATTAACCCAGCTTGTGTATGGGAAAGGGATGGAGAGGAAATCTTGGTCTTGGAGAGCAGGTGACTTAATTTTCTGGAACTGCTTTGAAATCTTTCTGTTTAGCCTGACTCTTCTCTGACTTGATGTAACACGGGAGTTACCAGCCAGAGGAATTAATGTGTTTAGCGTAAGGGGAAGGAGATTAAGGGATAGGATCTGTGAATTTTGCCCATGTTTTTTTGAAAGAAAAAGTGATGTAAGGAGAATACAAACAATTAGGGCATATGCTGTGTTTATCTTCAGAAGCCCGTGGTAGGTGTGCCAGTACACTGTTGCTCAGCAATTAACCATAAAGGCAGACAGCAATTAACCACATCTCTTCTGTGAGTGGTGGTACAAGTTATTTGTATTTAACCTTCATGATTCATGAACCACTTTCATTCTGGGAACTAGGGAGAACGGGAAGGAAAATTTAAGAGCCTGATGTCACCATGTGAAAAATGATCAGACTTTAGTTGTCAGTAATGAAAAAACTTATATATGTAAATAAATATAAATACATAAACTTTTTCCATTATTGGCAAATGAAAGAGTCATTTATCATATATATATGCGTGTATACATGCATACATACATACCTATGTACATATAGATGTATTTGTTGGATGACGATAGAGTTCTATTTCTGGGAATTTCGGGCTTCATTTACTTTTAGGATCTCAGATCAGGTATGTACTGAAACCAGTGGAAGAATTCTCATCATTATGAATGGCTGCTGCATTTGGACTACTAGTAAAAACACCACCATAAGAGCTATAGGCTTTGAAAGTTTTTTTTTCCTTTGTGTTTTTGAAGATATTAGACTTATTTGGGAAAATGAGCCTTTATAGGATTCAGTATTCAAAGGAATGTGATGGGATACCCAGACTGATACAAATAAGCCTGTTCTGATGCCACATCCTTTTCAAGGAAATTTGAATTGACAGACAGCCCTCACGAAGAATTGTCATTGGAACAGGTACAAAGCTTGGTCATTTTTTTTAAAAATATCCTGGCCACAGGGGAAGAAGAGCAAGAAAACCAGAGAATACCTGTGTTATTCTCTGTTAAAGAAGAAATAACTACTGCACCAGGATTACATACACTATAAAATCACTTTTTCTTTTTCCCTGAACCAGAGTCCTGTCACAGAGCTTGTTTTTGGTGGAATGAGGTTTAGCAACTCGTTTGTCTCATTATAGGTAAACAGATACATTTTGGACAGTTTTCCATTGAACGTCGTATAAGTTTAGGCTTAACTGTAATGAACTGGCTCCAAAATGTGTACTGGAATATTGATTTTTGTGAATTAATAAGATATTGTTTTCAGGGTTTTATGGATTAATACTTAGCTACAAGCTGTTCAGCATTTGGATAGAGAATATCCTAGCAGTAAAATGCAATCTTGTTTTGGAAACAGATGGAACAATTGGGTTGGTGGACAGATTGTTTTAAAGGGTAGCAAGGGAGAGGCAGAAAGTGCCTTTATTGGTTGTTCTTTCAATACAAATCATAAGTATTGCCAGCCTAAAAGGAATCCAATGAGGGTTTTCTTTTTTGAAAATAGAGTTTTGGGGGCTGTTATTTTTGTCTGTGCCTAAAAATGTAATTTGAGAAAAAACAATTAAAATGACGTATTTTGGAAGGAAAACAATCATCTTTTTAGAACAAAAAGAAATAATTTAAATCGTGTCCCCGTTTATGGAAATGTATCACTTAGCTTGGAATCAAAAAGCTTATTTGAAACTTTAAGCAAACATGAAATCTACTTTGCTCCTGCTGTCCCTGTTCCCACTGGGAACTCTACAATTTTCCAACAGGAGCTTTTTCAAAGGTGAATTTTCTCAGGGGAATTGTCTTTCGAATCCACCTAATAACTGTGTCACGGAGCATTTTGGATGTTCCAGAGTGGGATGAAAAGAGGTCACAATATTGTAAGAGGAGCTGAAGAATGAAAGAAGTGATTTAAGCTGAAGACTGTCAGACTTGTCAGACCATTTGGTCAGGGGCAGCACAGCAGTGGGCTAAGCATGTCACAGAGCTTGACTGGCAGAAACAAGAATGTACTCGGAAATTTGTGATCATCCCGGGAAGTCCACGGTGCTTCTGGTTACCTCTGAGCTACCAGGCTCTAGACCAGACAAAGTGCAATGATGTCAGTTGGCATTGCTGGGAACAGTATTTTGGGTGGTACTGGTCCAAAAGGGTCTACACTACAGCATTTTGGAGACAACAGCAAAGCCTATGTGTTTTGCCATCCTTTACTTGACTGTAATTATTCAGCTATGCTAATTCTGATTTCAATTGCAATGCTGGGCTAACTGCACTGGTTTCATGGAAGTTAATCAGTTTTTCAACTGAGAGCAACATCAAGGCCATAATCTCCGCTACTGGGCAGTCACAAACACAACAAATAAATAGCCTTTGGCATAACTTCAAGAAATATGTTTGATCAGTTGTTGTTCCTGTGCCGTGAGAAGACCTGTAACAGCATTCCTGTAGGGAACAGGTTGCCCTTGAAATGTAAATCAAATTCAGTATTGTCAGACTTGTTAGTACAGTCTTTGGTGCTGCCTGATAAACAGGCAGCACATGGAGCCTTGACATCTGGTTGTTTGGGTGTTAATAAAGTACTCGGTCAGCATTTTAACTGGGAGGCATTAAGGAGTGTGGTGGGTTGACCCTGGCTGGACGCCAGGTGCCCACCAAAGCCGCTCTATCACTCCCCCTCCTCGACTGGACAGG
>JAVKLA010000061.1:9989795-10007227 GCA_034782735.1 Sagittarius serpentarius | reverse complement strand
TTCCCCTTCTTAAATCTGTTATCGCAGAGATGCTACTGCTGTCACTGATGGGCTCGGCCTTGGCCAGCAGTGGGTCCAACTTGGAGCTGGGGAAGTTTCTAGCAGCTTCTCACAGGAGCCGCCCCTGCAGCCCCTTCCCCGCTACCAAAACACCATCACTCAACCCCAAAACAGCGATCCGCAGCTCCTGATCCTGTTGCTGCTGGGGCTGAGGGGGTGCGGTGGGGCCATGGGGAAGGGCTGTCCTAGAGCCAGGAGTTGCTGAAGCTCCTCTGACAGATCATCCCAAGGGCAAATCAGCTGAGGAGCGGTGGAGTGGCACAAGGCCAAAAAAAAATATTTGTGATTCCTCTCTTAGAGGTGCTATTGCACTACAGCAGATACAGGCAGAGCAGTGCCTCAGTGTGCAGCCCCTGCAGTGGCTTGGGGTTTAAGAGACAGGGTGCCATTAATCTTCTGTCAGCAATTAGTCATTTTTTCATTTGCTTTCCAGATGTGCAGGATAAACTCTGTGTTACTGCTTCCGGCCGCTGCAGTGCGGGAGTACTCGTCTAACCGCATGCCACTGACGTACACGCGTTAGGGCCCAGATGAACACATAGACAGGTCAGCTTTCACCAGGAGCTCTCTGTGACTGGAGAGCACGAAGGCCAGATGCACAGGTCAGGGTAAACGATCCCCCTGCACCCCCCCCGCCCCCCCCCCCCCCCCGCCAAAATAGTATGATAGCTCTTGAAACGAAGAAAACAGCTCTCCCCGAGTGTTATTTTGGAGTATGCATGTGTGTATGACACAGATGACCTCAGAGTTTTCTTGCAGCTCGGGCTGTCATAAGATAGACTCATAGTTTGAGGCATCTCTTGCACCATTGACTTGCTTTTCCCTGTTCTCTCCCTCTTCTTCACTTAAAGATGCTAGTGCATGAAAAGTCCTTGCTCCTGATCCAGCTAACTCCAGGGGTCATGAATTAATAGTTAAGGTTATAGGGATGGCAACTTATTTGATGTGCTGTTCTTTGAACTTACTTGATGCTTCCACGTGCGAAGGCAGGAGAGCAGCGTCCCTGCAGGCAGCTGGCTTGCCTAAGGCAGGCTGGGCACGGCAGCAATCCTCATTTTTCTCACGTGGCTCAGGCCAGCACTGCCCTTGGTTTTCCCTCAGCATCTCACCAAGGATGCACCCATATCACGTGGCTGCTGTTTGCGGCAGTGCCTGCCAACACCACTACACTGATATTGGTACAAATACTTGGTGGGAGAAAAGTGCTGCTCTGTGCAGTCTGTCTACAGCCATGGCAGAGGGGGAAGGGGTGCTGCTGGACTTGCTTGTGTAACCTTAAATAACAGCCTGTTTATCTGTGCTCTCTGATAGTGTGTTATTTCCTAGAGTAATTCTGTGTTTCAGAATAGCCCAGAAACATCTGATTGCCTGCAAAAGAGAAAAACTGTAGATTGCAAGTGCTCTGAAGCTATTCTAAAGTAAATCTGTTCTGCGTAACTGCAGAAGATGATTATGGAATGTATCTAGCAATGATGTCTATGGGGCTCCTGTCTTTCTTTGGCCCTGTGGCTGAACTGGCTGCATGCATACAGCTAAAATGTCATTGTACCTGAGATGTTCCTCAAGACTATCTGATATGAACTGACTGAAACTTTGAAGTTTGGCAAGGAAACCCCCGACTCACACAAGTTTCCCTGGGAGAAAGCTCTTTGGTGTGGATGAGAGGGAGAATACTTGTGTGGGATGTCAAAACAGTGTTAATTTCTCATCTGCCATAAGGCATCCTCCAATGCCAAACTAAAAAGGATTCCAAGTGAAAAGTAGCATTAATAAGAAAAAAAAATATTTTTGCAATAATGCTTTTTTTTCTCACCCCTTCTGCTTTTCCTTCCTCCTTCCCTGTGAAGTTCTGGTAAAGTCGCTGGGATCTTGCCAAGTATTTAGCAAGAAAATTGTTCGGTTCTAGTATTTTTTGACAGATCCATCACTGATCATTCTCTGGAGTCTGTCCTGTCAGCTCAACAGCTGGTTCTGCTCGAAGAGTTGAGTCTAACTATTTGTGCATATTTGTAAATGATGGATTTAGACAATACCCAAAATAGTTGTACAGTCCTGCTACTTTGACATAGTAACTTTTTACATTTGCTTTGCATAGACATAAAAGACTATGCCAGGCACATAGTAAGGGACATGAACTGTATCTTCCTTTAATGTGTACTTAAGCTGCCATCTGAGGTCATGGCAGGGCTGACTTTTCTGCAAAGGGATCAATTGGGACATGCTGGGGTTCAGAGGAGTTTATACCTTATTGAGTGAGCGACTGAATCGTCCAGTGCTGTTTTGAGGACTGATTTTTGAGCAGCTGTAGCCCAGGGCACTCATGATATTCAGATACATCTTCCAGTGATGGATGCAATAGGTGTCATTGGTGCAGAAACGTAATTATCCAACTGAAATGGCCTTCTTTTTTTGCATGTGGGGTGCAAACAGGGCTTCTGGGATTCAGAGCCACTGGTTCAGCTCTTGGGGATAGTTGAGTTTTGCAGGTGTCCCAGTGCTGAAAGAATGACGACTTTAAACCTGGTACCTGTCGGATGTGTTCTTGGGTCCTTATCCAAGTGCCTCAGAAGCACCTGGCTTGTACCACAGCTCAGCAGCAGGAGCAGCACGGCTTTTCCTCCCTCCCCTAAGCTGGGCAACTCTCCTTTGCATGTCCCTCGTGCTGAAGGCATAGCTGCTGTCTCTCTACCTGGCTGCAGGCTCTGCATCCAGGGCAGAGCTGGTTCCTGCAGACTGCTTGCAGAACAGGCTGCGAGCACTTTGCAAGGTCTCCACAGGCTGTCGTCTTCTCAAGCGAGCCAGAGACAGTTTTCAGGGAAGCAGCAAAGAAATTAGTATTCTCTGTAATGATTAAAATGCAAATAAATTAATGTATGTGTATATATATTTAACAAATAAAATTAAACCCTGTTTTTTCCTCTGCCATCTACTGTTTCTCCTGTCAATCTGTGTGCCACTAGTCCCACTTGGAGACCCAGTTCCATTAATGCTGTGCTGACTGTTTGTTTATACATATTTGTGTAAACGAGGCTGTTTAATCTAGTTCTTTAAGAGGAAAACATTGAAGTAGCCTCTGTACCATGTCATGCTGTTCTGTGTCCACCACACCTAGGCTCTGCTGGAACAAGATAAGCGGAGCAGCCCTTTCAAGCTCCCCAGAAGAGCTCAGACGGTCATCTTGGGGGACTGCTTTGCCAGCAGAAGTTTGCACTTGTCCTGCTGAGCCTTGCGTCTCGCATCCAAGCTTGTTTTCTCTCTACTGACTTGAAGTAAATTAGCTTCTACTCTCTGTCTTCCCTCAGAAAAAAAAAAAAGAGAGGAAAGAAAGGATAAGAGCTAGCTTGGGAACTGTTGCTTATGTGAATGCAATTTTAAAGTAGAGTTTATCTGTTTTTCTTGGAGGCTGCAGTTAGCCTGTGCAGCTGTGCTGTTTTGCCTGCTCCTACCAGGCTTGCATGTCAGTGTTCCCAACGGCCTCATGAAGGTCCAACTCTGTGTCCTGTCCTGCTGCAGCTGAATCCTAATGCAGCAAACTGGGAAAGTATCTCTTGCTTTCTCCGTTTCTGCTGAATGCTGCTATCAGCTTGGTTATTGCTCAGCCATGGTGATATTGCTGCTTGATTTATATGGCCTCTATCCTTCTTGCTCCTCTGCCACTTGAGTACAGCCGTTATAAAAGCCATCTGCAGCTTGTGCCTTTATTCCTTAGTTTCTAGGCTGGCAGATGGTATGGACAAAAAAAAGAGCCTTCCTCTGCCTAAATTAAGCAATAACACATCAACTTCCAATCACATTCTTCTTATCACCTCGTGATCACACTTTCATAAAATCCCCGTTTCCACAGCTAAGCATGATAGATATTTCTCAGCCTTATGGCTTGTGTCTGAAAGGAGTCTTTGTGCCACAAGCACTAAAAGAATATTTCAAGAAATTACACATCTGTCCTTGCCTCCCAATTTCCAGTTTGCAGCAGCTCTTCTCAGCCAGCCATTTGTTGCTGCCAAAATAAAACCGACAAATTCTCCTGTTTGATAGGCACTGGAGCTAGCAACAGCCTGGCTGACGTGCTGGTGGCTGAATGGGCTGTTTGCAGTCTCCTGTGCTCTCATTTGGTGTGAGTTCGGGTATCATTGCAATTCAGAAATCTCATTTTAGAGGTTTTATCTCATCACAATAAAAAGAAATAATTTGATTCTCTTCAGTTACGGATTTTTTTTTTTTCTTTTGACCTGCTGGTTTATTATCGTTTCCTCATTTGGCCTAATTAAAGTGCTGTGTATAGCAGCTTGTTAGTCTTAACTATGTTCCTGCATCGCTCCTGGTAGTGCATCTTCACTGATCGCTTTAGCAGCAAGATTGGCCCTGGGCAAATAATTTGTAGCAAATCACTTGACTGACTGAACATCGCCTCCTTTTTTGGTTTATGAATCGTCTGTGGCAGATCATTGTTCTCTCAAGCTTGTTTCTTGTAATGATTTCCCAGCTAATTCCTGTGAATAATTTTTGGGCTGGGGTTCCTCACCTGTGGTTCCTTGTGACTTGGCAATTGCAGTTTGAGCTGCTCCAAATGGACCTGTAATTTGCATAAGAAGCTTTGGTTTCTTGATTAAATCAGTATAATCATCTTCAACATCAATACTTAACAATATAAATTCCAAATTTTCTTGGGCATTCTGGGTATTTTAGTCAATCTTTCAGCTTTACTAAAGACTTGCTTTGTTGCATGTGGAAGTTGAACAAAAATAACAAGGAAATTAATTACAGAAAATGTCTCTGTTTTACCCCTGGCTATTTTGTGTTATATACCTTTTTGCAATATTCCCTTGGTTCTAGTTCCCAGTCTTCCCATTGCCCTATGAAAGCAGCTGGTTTTCTGTGACTCAAAGGGACCCCCTATATCTAAAACCTGGAGAGCAGAGGTGACCTGTGGCTCAAGCTAAACTCTTCTGTCTTTAATCTGCAGCAAATGCTAAAATTTGCCTGCGGAGACCACTAACGCCTTCTTGGTTTTGCTTGGATGTGAGCTGGAGTGGAGCAGGTGAGTTTTGCAGCCAGTTCCCAGGAGCTGGCGAGGCGCTGGGGGCTCTGTGGTTCAGCACAGTCACACAGGGTCACGTCTAGTGCTGGGTCACTTCCAGCAGTTGTGTCCCCCCAGCTTCCTCTGGTGTCTTCATCAGCTCAGGCAGCGCTGTGCCCTCCGGGTGAGATGGTGTCTTACTCCCAGCAGGAGGCATTTACTGTGCGGCAGAGGGTTAAGTTACTGCATAAATGAAAACAAAGTGCTTAGTTCTCTCTGTACAGTGCTTTAATGGAAAAATATGCTGGCTATTTTCTGCTCTTCCCTCACAAACTGATGTGTTTGTAAATTCTAAGCAAGTACTGACAGGTGACTAATTTATTTTTGTCAGCTTAGCAACAAAGGCTACCCTTTGCCACCATGTTCATTTGTTATGGCAGTGCGTTGGCTGACATTGAGATTCATTTGGATTTTTAATATCTCTCACTGACACAGCATTGTAGCTATTCAGCTGCATTCCTCTCTTTTTCTTCCAAAACTAATTCATTTCTAATTTCTCCCCATTATTTCCTTAATCTTTTACATCTGCAGACAGGCATTTACAATTTTCCTAAGGTGGTACTGCTAGTCTAAAGCTGCAGTTTTGAGGCTCATCAGATCATCGCTGACTTTCGCCTCTGTTTTTTTACAACCCAAAACGCAAGGAGAAATGGGAGAGGAAGAGAGACAATTTTATATATTTCTTTCTTTTTTTTTTTTTTTTTCTTTTCTGGAAGATGCAATGTGCCGTTGCCAAAAATGATCAAGACTGATGTGCCAGCAAACGCATGAGTATGTCAGTTAGCGAGTACTGTCGAAGTTAGTAAGTGCCTGGAGCAGTGACAACACCAAGCGCTGTGTCGGCTGCTCCAGGCTAGTGTGAACCCAGCCAGCACAGGCAGTGCCGCAGGAAGCGCAGAGCTCAGCGTGGGCAAACCCCGCACTTCATCATCCACCTTTTGGGGAGACTGGAGCTCCTGTTATTGTGGAGGGACATCTGGGGTCAGATCTAGCTCTGCGCTGAAAAGTAAAGGGCTGGAAAAGTAAGGGATGGACCTTCTGCATTTCCTATGCATCTCCTATGTAGACTACTGATCCCATGGTATGAGTGAAAATCATTCTTTTGACCTGCTCCTGCTGTCACCTAACAGCGGGTACGATCCCAGGGGCAGCAGGACTCACCAGGACCAGCGGATGCTCTGCTGGTCAGTCTGGGACTGGCTGCAGCATTTGACCAGCGATAGTGATGCCGGGAGAGGACAAAGGGGGTTCCCATGAGTCTTCTCACCACTGTGGGTTGGTAGTGGCCCAAGAGCACGTCGCCCGCCCAGAATGAGCCACTTGTCTTGTTCACACTGATGTGAAGCAACAGTTACTCCTCTGGATGGGCTTTGCTCTGCTGGTGGCTGAAGTGAGCTGTGCTGAATCTGGTCCAAAGTTTCCAGGCGTTCCTTGTGCTGGGAGAGGTAACTTGCTGCCCTGCCTCCCAGTGCCTTTGTGGCACCTCATGTGGCCAAAGATCCGTTCATCTCAGGTTTGACAGGTTTGCTCGTTAGAGTTTCTTGTCGCTGTCTGGCAGAAGCTTATGGCTGTAATATGGAAAAAGCCAGGGGACTTGGCGAGTGTGTTTGTGTTTGTCTGTGCGCTATTTTCAGCATGTTAATGTGAATAAGCACAGTAGCAGTCTTGGAGATTATTGGTTGAGATTTTTTTCTTGCACAGCATTCTTCAATAAAGCAGATACAGAAATTGCTTGTACAGTTGTATGTCCTTTTACCTTCATGTGTCAGTTCAAAGCTGCTGGATCTTTTTATTTATTTTCAACAAAGTTGCTGGGAAATTCCCCTAAATGTTATCAGCACTCACGTTGAAACATATTTTTATAGCGTGTTTCTAGACCCTTTAACTTCAACAAAGCACTGAATAGTTCACGGATGGCGCCATTGCAATTATCTGTCCTCTGTGCATTCCTCTTAGCTTTCAGACACAAACCCCATGTTAACCATACATCATTACTAGACTGACTTCATAGCACTAATTGACACAGAATGAAATTCAGAGCAGGAAACAGAGAGGCTTTAGCATTCAGTATGAACAGACTGCAAATTAGTGTTACTGCTGTAAAGGTTAACTGAGATTGAATACTGTTCTCTTACTACCATGTAAGCTGAACGTTTCCTTTTTTGGGGAAATAGCCATGACTGGCATCTGAAGAGCAGGGGAGGTGCAAAGGGAAGGACAGTACCTGACCCTGAGGAAACCTTGTAGCGGTATCTCATGGCTGTAAAGTGACTATGGACATACTGAAGAACATGGGCTGGTTGGATCAGATTAGACCCCCGTCCTACTGATGGGTTGCCTTTGTTAAAAGCAACATGCCTGCTCGGTGTCTACCCAAAAAGGTACAAGAGGCTGGATGTGCTAAGTGAGGTATCTTTCATCATAGTTCAAGTGTGGCAGTCTTGATGCTGTCTTATTTTATGGAGAACAATAACAATATGTGAAAGCTTACCTGACATCATTTTTTATAAGCTTCAACTGGAATAAGTGAGTGCAGGTATTACTTGGTCTTCTGTATGCCTCGACAGGTCAAAAAGTATCTTCTGAATAGGGTGGAGATACCAGAAGTCGTCTCTGGGATTGCATATTCTCAGCCTTAATCAAAAGTGATCATCTGAACTTCCTAGGCAGCTGTGAAACTCGTGAACTGGGAGGTCTTAAAAAAACCCCTGAGTCTTACATGCATGCATGCATGGAGGGGAATGAGCAAGTCCCAGCTTACTGAGCTGAAAGTCTGGAACATCTAAAGTCAAATCAGGGTAGGACCGAATGCTGAACTGTATATGGGCACAAAGCTTACTTCTATTTCTTACCTTTAAGCCACAGATTTGTATGACTGAAAGAAAAAGTTATGAAGCAAGTCTTGCATTTCAGAAAGTTGTCTAAAGACCTTCTCCATTTTTTTTGGCAATATTCTTGTGTTGTCTACTGTGAACACTAGAAGTATCTATTAGACAGTTGACTTCACTGAAAATATTGGTCCAGAATCAACAGAGGCTGAATGGTTTGCTGTTGAAGGCAGACCACAGCACAGTCATCACCCGCATTATGCAGACTTTCTCATGTGATAATGTGGCAATCTTTCCGTAATTATAATATTAAAATTCTTTAAAACTAAGTTTTACCCTTAGTAGCAGTCTATGACAGTCCAAACCCATCAATTAAAGGGTTAGCAATACATGTAAGAGCCAATAAAACAGTTACTGCTTGACAAACAAGTTCATTAGAACGAGCTCATGTATAAGTATCTTTTTCTTAGCAGTTACTGTAGTGGCAGCTCATCCAAGCCAAACGTGCTGCCCATGTTTCAGCCGCAAGGTGAGTTTCCATATGGCACAAGGTACTGTTTCTGATGACATACACACAGAGCCAGTAAAACCTGATAATATATTGCTTATTAGAACACATGAAGATGCCGGAGGATGTCTGGCCACGCTTTTTTGCTTACAAGGGTGTTCAGACAGAGCTTTAGAAAAGCTGAGTGGACAGTTCACTAATGACAATGTACTGTACAAGCTTATGAAAGCAGGGAAGTGCTGTGCAAATGGTTCATTAATTTCACTATAAATGAACCATAGAATAGAAAACTGACTGTTGGTGACTGGAATAATTTGACTAGGACAAACACTCACACAAAACCCCCTTTTCACCATATATGAGAAAGGTATATGCTTTAGAAAGATCTGTGTGAATGCTGTCTCACCCTATGAACCTCTAGCTTTTTCCTTCTCCAGGCTCCTTGCTTGCCCATCGGCTGATGCGATGTAGCAAGTGCCCTTCAGAGGTTTGACCCCACCTGGTGAAATGAACCAAATCTGCTCTGCCCGCCTACAAATTAAGCTGCTGCAGAGAGAAGGTCTGAGTCCTGGTGTGATGAGAAGGCCTACTTTCTTACTCTTTCTGCAGAAAGTGGTACCTGAAAGCCAGAGTATGGTCTGAATCCCTTTCAGTTTACATTTCTGCTGCTGTCACGGTCTTTAGCAGTAAGTTTTCTAAGGTATTGAACTCAACACGAAAGTGGCCAAACTCTGTAACTTTAACTTGATAATAAAATACATCTTGTTTATAATTTTAAGTGGAAAGCTAATTCTGCATCACCTGCAGAAAACATAAGAAATACATTGGCTGCTTCCCAACCCACTGGCAGGTGCCATGTCCAAGAGCGGACTTAAGGGTAGGTATTTCCAGCTCAGAAATGCATGCGTAATAGTGTGTAACCTCCTCTTCTGTCAGCTAAAAAAAGCAAATAGTGTATCTTTCCCCTAGGTTTTTTTTTTTTTTTTATTGATATGCATGCCATCACACCAATTAAGTAATTTCTATCTCAGTTTTAAAAATAATTTGTAGGCAGAATCTCCTGAGCTAAAGCATCTTTTGTGAAAGATTGCAGTGAAAGTCTTTATCTGCACTGTGATCAGACAACTTGACTCTGAACAGCTGTATTTCATCTAATATGACTTCATGCTATGACTTGCTAACAGTAGTCTGTGTTTTGTCCTGTATCGGTACAATTAGCTTATAAGGAGATGGGAAAATAATATAAATATTCAGTGATGAATTTAGAACTGACATATTGCAAAATACAGATGCTGAATTTCAAAACTGTGAAATGAACTGTTCACAGGGTCTGATATTAACCCCAACATTCAGAACATGTTTTCTTCTAATTCTGAATGAAAATATCTTCTTCCATTGTCAACATCTCCCTGGTGTAAGCACTGGCCAGGTCCATCCTGAGCACCTAATGGTTGTGCGGTAGCCTTGTCCTAGCAAGAGCGTCCTAATGACGTAATTTTAACGTATCTCTCAAATTCAGCTGGACACTTTTCCAAAGGCCTAATCCTGACCGATATTAAGCTGTGGAGAAGCTGTAAGGTGTGGACAGCCATAAATGCGGCAGGGTTTCGCCTTGCTCATCAGAGCAGCCACCTCCATGTGGACTACTCAGCGTGAGGCCCTTGCTTTTGAGAAGTGAAAGGCTCAGCAATCTCTAACCACCGTATTTTGGTACTACCAAAGAAGGCAATAGAACCAAGTGATGTAAAAGCTGAATTTTTAGAAACTCGGGGTATTTAGAACAGTGGAGGAGGTGGGGAAGAGAAGGTACCTCACCTTCCTGGGGGCTTTGATTAGTGGCTTTACAGCTGGGCAGCTGGTGGTGGGGCTGGCGCCGGGGAAGGCGCAAAGGGCTCAGGGTGCCCGGGGAGATCCGCAGGATATACAACACGGCTGCGTAGCAAGAGTCTATAGAGCTAAAAACGATAACTGAGCAACGCTGGCTGTCGGGCCGCAAGCAAAACAAAGAGGAAAGGCCCTCTGACAGCAGTAACACAGAAGTCACGTGGCGGCAGGGGCTCGTTGTTCTGTGGAGGGGTGATGCTGGGTGCCGCGCTGTGGAGGGGGGCTGCGCTGGGGTCCTGCTTTCCCAGCACCCTGGGCCCTTTGCAAGCTCCTGTGGCTCTGAGCATTTTATACCAGTGTAATGATAGTGCACACAGTACTGGTATTAAATAATTATAACAAGGTATCAAAACAATCCCAGTGCTAGCCTGTTTTCAATGTCTTGCAACAATTCCCTTTATTATTTCATTTAATTCCTCCCAGAGGTGGATTTAGAGTTTCTTTCTAGAAATCCAGTGTTTGTGCTACACTCGTTGCTTCCTCCTTAGTGTTGTGATTTACAAGGTAGCTGCATGTATACTCATTATTAATAGCAGATTTGTTTTTATGGCATATACAAATTATTTTGCTAAGAACCATGTGGTAACAAATTCTGTCACTTTGCTTTTTGGGTGGTTAATGCATTTGCCTGCCTTTCCCTCCCCAAAGAGCAGAGGTACGGGGATTATGCGCTTTAACCAGAGTGTGTGCTTAAAGCTTGTGGGAAGGTGAGAAATAGGTGTATCAAATGATACACACGAGGGCCAATGAGTCTTCCCTGACTAAATAAAAGGACAAACCAAGTCCGTTAAACCTATCTTTGTAGTCACTAGGAATAACAACACATCATTAAGGCCAAATTATTTTCCGAACCAAAGCAATGACACGGAGTTGATTCATACAAGTCACCAGTAGGTAGCCTTCAAACTATCACCTTGAACAATAATTAAAGCTCTCCAAGTTGTTTTCCACAGCCTGCTGTAAAACACCATCCAAATGGGAGTTTGGCAGTTCATAAAGAATTCAGGTGACCAATACCTGGTTGCATATTCTCAAACATGGGGTAGTAGAGCTGGTAAAGAAGAGAACGTGACTGCTAATCAGTGGTGCCTGAAGCTTTTGTCTTAGTTTAATTGCCATGGCAGGAGGATGCCATGGGGGATGCCAGGGGGTTTAGTGGCTTATGTAAATAATTTCATGAATCATTTGTATTGCTATTGTTTTTAGAAACAACTCGCTATGGACCAAAACCTAACTGTGATGCTCTAGAAACAGCAATAAGCACACTGCCCCGGAAGACCACCAGACTCACAGACCTCACACTGGGCTCCTGTGCTTCGGGCACAGAAAAACATTTAACACCTTTGCCTTTAAAGGCAAAGTGTGGGTGCATAGTTTGGGTGCAGTTTTGCATTGAAGAGACATTTTTAACACAGGGTGAAATCCGTTGTCCTTCAGAAGATGGTTTTGTTTACCTCAATCAGTGCTAAAATATTCATTAAAGACAGCAGAACTGCTTTGTATTATGCAAAGAAACTTTGTATTAAGTGTTGTTTGTATGTGTTCAGCATATGAATGCATAATGCTCTTAATACTCAGACACTGCAAATAGTTGTTTTGAAAAAGGATCCTGATGACTTTCTAAAATGTGTATTTGATTAAAAAAAATAAGCTCAGGATTGTATCAGCCCTCTGGATAATTTTCACATGAAAGACTGGACAAAATTTCCTCCCCAGGTTTTTCAGGAGTAAATTGATCTAAACAGAAAATGTAAGATGGAAAAAAACCAGCCAACTGCTGTAACTTTTCCACTAGTTGTTCTCTCTTCTTGTTTTTACAGGCATCCCTATGTGTGTTTTGGTTTTGGTTTTTTGTAATATGGACCACCCTGCTGGGCTGGTTCTCCCCAAATGTGCTCCCCAGGAAACACCTCGGTTGCAGTCTTCCAGTATGAAGTAATGTCATTCTGGTGGCATTAGTCAAATTTTCCACTGAAGCAAATGAAAAATGCTCAGCAAAATTCACAGAAATGGTTTATAATCCTCAGCCTAAGAAGCTAGGGAATTCCAAATTAAAATTGACTTTGGGCATGTGTGTCAGTAATGCGAGATTGAGTTGGTGCCCTCTCACCCTGTACTTGTGTCCTACTGGCAATATATTGTTTCTTTGAGCCTTTATAGCAAAAAATGCTAATCTGCGATACACCACGTTATTAGTTTTTGTAAACAGGCTATCATAATGTTTTAGGAAGTTTGCATTAGTTTTGTTGTCAGGAAATGAAAGTGAGATTCATGAATAAGTACAAACTAATCGGGCATAGATAGAGACAAATTTGGTTTCTTTAACAGCTACGGTCTTAACTATGGAGTAACTGAGTGTAACTGACTCCTTGTAATCTGCTTTGGTTCATTGCACAGAAGAGAAGAGCAGAGCAATATTTTTGCAACTTATAACAGCATCTGATAATTTCTGAAAGAGGAGTAAAAAGAGATGACTTGATACCACTTAATAAGGCTATTTTTAGTAAAAATATTGTTTTTCCTGTGGTATTGTCCCATTCTGGTTCTCTAATTTGAGTCTTTTTACTCCTCTAAAAGAGGCTTAGTTATTAATAGCATTATTGAGATGAAACAGTGGTAAATTTCTAACTATTTTTGTTCATCGAGTGTCCTGAGCATATTCTTCTGCCTTTTGTTGTAATCTTCTACAGAGCTACGTGCAAGTGAGCGCTTTCCTGTTCTCCCAACTGCTATAACTCAGTGTGATGGCTTTAAATAACGGGAAGCCATAAAGTATGATGGAGTTAAGCAAATTCAGGTGGAAATAATGTGAAAAATATTATTTGGAGTAGATACAGATCTTAGTTTTGATTTTACCTGTCCATTGCTGCATTAAAAGATGTTCCTTTTATGGTCCAAATCAACAAAATATAAAACTCCTAAAGGGAGATTTCGTCACTCTTGCCTGAGACATGAGTCAGTGATGCTTCTTTCCATATATCTTATTAAACAAAATATCATTTAATGTGTCTTTTATGTGAGGCCATTTAAACGTACTTGATGGCATTTAGTTTTCATTGCTGTGAAGCGAGTTCACGAAGTTATGCCTGAGGTTAGCCAGAACGAGCAAGCAGGGAGGCTGACGTGAGAAGGTAAATCGGTATCAGCGCAAGCCTGGCTGGCAGCTATTTGTACCCTGACACGTGTGCTGTGGGTGTTATTGAGAGGAGGAACATAGATTGCACACTACAAGTCTGTAGCTGCAGTTCTGTTCATGTTTATGGCAAAACTTCAGCAGGGAAAACCCAGGTTATATGTCCTTTCTGTGATTTCAGGTGTGATCTCTGCAAGGACGTGATTACCTGTCTTCCATTCTCAGGGCACCCAGGCAGCCTGTTGTGCGCATGGGGTTTGTTCTGGCTTTTTTTCAGGTGGATGAATAGAGCGTAAGCTATCAGAGCAGCTCAGTGAGGGGTCTAGATGGACCTTTCTCATGTTCCGCATCTATACGCTGTATATACTCTAAACACTGTTTTGTGGTCCTTTTGCTGCACAGTAAGCTGTATTTTAAGGTGTTCCCTACTCATGGCTGCTGCGTGACTGGGCAGCACGTGTGTGCTGCTCAGCTCAGTGAGACCTCAACCTGAAGTGGCAGAGGTGACAGAGAAAATGTGCCTCTGGGAAAGGAGCACTGCACGGGGCCGCGAGTGCTGCTTAATAAGAAAAGTACGCCTGTGCCAGATTAGAGGATCTTTTGTTCAACAGGCTACATAAATCAGAAGACAAGGATGAATAGCCATGATTTATATTCCACATTACTATGCGCGTGATGCTTTTTGCTGGAGAGAGGAGGGGCCAAAACAGGTGATATGTCTAAAAAGAAAGTCTGTGCTAACTGCTGGACTGAAGCCAGTTGCATCCTTCACCGCATCACCTGTCAAAACTAGGAGCACAGGTGATGTGCTTCTTAACTGGGAGGGATGCTGCTCTTCCTGCTTCTCCAATGATTAGCTGTGAGATTGAAGAAAAATATAGCTTGATCTGTATGATCATTAAAAAAATTACGGGTTTTTCATGTTGTCTGGGGCAGCCCTTTTACTAGAGCCTTAACCAAAAGAAGTGACGGTGTTAAGCAGGCTCCTCGCTTGGTCCTCACCTGTATTGTCTGCACTCACTGACTGACTCTGCATTTCTAGCACTTAGTGACTCTTTGGAAAAAATATCTCCAAGTAAGAAGATGCCCAGCAGTATTCTGTAAGTTTCTGCTGTAACCCTTCTATTCCACCACTACTTCTACTGTTTAAATTAAGCTCTGGGTTCACAGAGGCTCATAATCCCGCAGCAATGCCTACATCTAACACTTAACCAGGCCTATCTAAATATTTTTTTGTTGCAGTAAATACAGGATTGTACATTTTTGTTTTCATAATTGAAGTACAAGTTTTGACTGACCTTTTTAGAGTGGAAGTAAAGTGACATCCATGTCTTTGATGAATGCGCAAGGAGAGGAATTGGTGATGTGATTTTTAGGGGTTTTTATTTCTCAAGCTCTGCTTTTTAAACATTCAGGTGAACTCGCGTCTCTTTGAAGATCCGTTTCCTTAGATTTCAGAGCACTGCTGCACCGGTTGTTCTTCATCTTCCTGTTGTATCAGAGCTCTGCGGTGAAGCAACAACACCTTCTGTGACAGCCGTGCGTACCGATAAAGGAAGCTTTTTTTGGTTGTGCCTCAAAAGAAGGTTCCTGAACTACACAGTCCCAGATTTGCACTTTTTAAATCAACTGTCTGAAAGCTGCTAGGCTTCTCTTGGTCAACAGCAGTGTTATTTACAGCCTGCCTGCCTTGAGGGTAGGAGGTAAAATACTTCTTTCACACGAAATAGTTGTACTTCTAATCAGAACAGAAGATTTAATGAACTTGGTATTTTTATATTCATACCGGGAGAAACTGCTTTCTTTTGGTCCTGCCCTGAATTAATTGTACGCTAAGAAAGTCTGTTAAAAATGCCTCACTTGAAAATCAGGCTGGGAAAAGAGGTGGGAAAAGAGGACACTGGGGCTTGTTTCTTCTACCCTGGGTTAAACCTGCTGACCTGCAACTCTGCAGCTGTCCTAAGGTCAGGAAAGTTGAAGGACTCTCAGGGAGAGGTAGAGTGAGCTGGGACCCTCGCCCATGGCATGGGGTCTTTGCAGGCTGCTTCACCGTACCCTGTACTCTGGCCAGTTGTAGTGACAGAAGGCCAGACCCTTTAGCTGAGTAAAAGGAAGTCTCTTGTGATGTAGACAGAGAAGTATTAAATAAAAGCTTTTTACTTAGAGGGGAAAACCCCCAAGAAACCCATGAAGGAAGCTGGTAGAAGGAAAGTATCTTCAGTCTCTCTAGGATTTCTGCTAGAATAAGCAGGGAAATTATTAATTGGTGTTTTGGGAGAGGTAATAAAATGTTGTCAACTAAAATTTCATCCTTATCTCTTTGGCAACAGAAACAGAAGACTACAGAGGTTATATTGGGAAATATTGTCTGTGTTCTCCAAGTTCAAGTGGCCTCTGAGCGCAGGAACACTTCCCAGCTCCAGTACCAAAGTTTCCAGCAGATAACTTTGCTGTGTTAAATCTGAACACTTCTCTTCCATGGCTGAAGGGCTACAGGAGGCTTTGAGTCCAGCGGCCTGACAGGGCAGAAGGAGCCCTTGGAGAGGGTAGAGAGAGGCCATTTCTCACCACAGCACTATATAGTTTTAAGATGTGATGGGAGTATTTCAGGGTGTCAGCCCATTCCCTGGTGAGGATAATGGTAGCAATAGTATTTACAGTTGCCTGTAACTGGATTTGTATGGTCCCATCAGAGATGTGGAGGACTGACATCGAGGAGCTGCCAAAAGTAGCAAGGTGGGAGGTGCTGTGGGGAAGCTGCAGGGGCTGTTCGTTGTAGGTTGTGAAGAGTCTCCTGATGGCTGACGGTATCCCTGAGTGAGAATAAAATCAAGGAGACCCTAAACTCAGTTTTTCTAAATGCAGTACGTGTAGTATGTTCAAGAGAAGCCTAAACATACATCTTTTTTTAGCTGTGATGCGTGAATGTCTAAGGATGGGGTTTGTTTCCTCTCTTATTTTATACTTCACATGTTTTGCCAAAAGCTCTGACAAAATTTACTTTTATTAGAAATTTCCCTTTTTAGTTCTTCTCTCGTGCGTTCACAAAGCCAGTGGTTTACAGACATAGCCTTAAGCAGTTCTGCAGCTTCCCAGTATGTCTGCCAAACAAGGGAAGCACGGGTACTGCAGGTACAGCATTTCCCTCTGCTGTAAGCTACTTGGCTACAGCCCGGCCCTGGGAGGCAGCTCCATTCCTCTGGCTGTTTCTTCCCTGTGCTACTGCTCAACAGTGGTTCACTTCATCCTCTGTTTCTGACACAGCCCTTCCGCCCCAGCCCCCCTTGCTGTGCCTTTAATACGTGTATCCCCCCTTGTGTCTTCTTGCTGTGTCTTTGGTGGTACTGTTCAATACTGACCCTGGCTGGGCACCGGGTGCCCACCAAAGCTGCTCTATCACTCCCCTCCTCAGCCTGGAGAGGGGAGAGGAAATACAATGAAAGCCTCGCGGGTCGAGGTCAGGACAGGGAGAGATCACTCGCTAATTGCTGTCATGGGCAAAACAGACTGGACTTGGGGAAATTAGTTTAATTTATTACCAATCAAATCAAAGTAGGATAATGAGAAATAAAACCAAATCTTAAAAACACCTTCCCCCCTACTCCCTCCCTCCCCAGCTTAACTTCACTCCCGATTTTCTCTTCTTCCTCCCCACCAGCGGCACAGGGGGATGGGGAATGGGGGTTGAGGTCAGTTCATCACACGTCGTTTCTGTCACTCCTTCCTTCTCAGGGGCAGGACTCCTCACGCTCTTCCCCTGCTCCAGCGTGGGGTCCTCCCATGGGCTGCAGTTCTTCAGTCACAGACTGCTCCAGTGTGGGTCCCCTGCGGGGTCACAAGTCCTGACAGCAAACCTGCTCTGGTGTGGGCTTCCCACAGGGTCACAGCCTCCTTCGGGCACCCACCTGCTCCGGCGTGGGGTCCTCCCCGGGCTGCAGGGGG
>JAVKLA010000061.1:9974724-9989365 GCA_034782735.1 Sagittarius serpentarius | reverse complement strand
GGGGAAGCTTCTAGCAGCTTCTCACAGAAGCCACCCCTGTAGCCCCCCTGCTACCAAAACCTTGCTGTGCAAACCCAGTACATTTACATAGCAATGAATCTGGACCTTTGCTTAAGTTTTGCACCTTGACATCTTTGAATCTTAATTTTGTAGTTGTTTTGGCTTTGTGTGATGGGGTTTTGGTAGTGGAGGAGGGGGCTCCTGTAAGAAGCTGCTAGAAGCTTCCCCGGCTCCAAGTCAGACCCACCACTGGCCAAGGCCAAGCCCATCAGCGACAGTGGTAGCACCTCTGGGATAACAGATTTGAGAGGGAAAAGCTGCAGTGAAGAAGGGGAGTGCAACATGAGAGAAACACCTACACAGACCCCGAGGTCAGTGAGGAAGGCAGGGGGGAGGTGGGCCGGAGGAGGGGATGGCCCTGCAGCCCCTGGGGAGAGGGCAGGTGCCCCCCTGCAGCCTGGGGAGGGCCCCACGCCAGAGTAGGTGGGTGCCTCCCAAGATGGCCGTGACTCCGTGGGGAAGCCCACGCTGGAGCAGTCTGTGCCTGAAGGGCTGGAGGCCGTGGGAGGGACCCACGCTGGAGCAGTTTGTGAAGAACTGCAGCCCGTGGGAAGGACCCATGTTGGAGAAGTTAGTGGAGAACTGTCTCCCGTGGGAGGGACCCCAGGCTCCAGCCGGGGCAGAGTGAGGCGTCCTGCCCCTATGAGGAAGGAGCAGCAGAGACAACGTGTCATGAACTGACCTCAGCCCCCATTCTCTGTCCCCCTGCATCACTGCGGGGAGGAGGGAGAGAAAATCAGGAGCAAAGTTAAGCCCGGGAAGGAGGGAGGGGTGGGGGGAAGGTGTTTTTAAGATTTGGTTTAATTTCCCATTATCCTTGTTTTGATTTGATTTGTAGTAAATTCAATTGATTTTGTTTTTTCCCCAAGTTGAGCCTGTTTTTTCCCCATGACTATAATTAGTGAGTGATCCCTCCATGTCCTTGTGTTGACCCATGAGCTTTTCTTTGTATTTTCTCCTCCCCCTCCCACCTGATGGGGAGGAGTGAGTGAGCGTCTTTGTCATGCTTTGTTGCTGGCTGGGCTCTTAAACCATGACAGTAGTTCAGGTCCATCATTAACCTGTAAATTGCATTGCTAGCTTGGAGCATTTGACTGTTTCCCAGGCCTCTTGCCTTCCAAGCTGTGATGTAGTAGTTGAGACTTTAGGATGTTTAGCTGCAGCACCTGGCACTAGAGCTGGTATTTTCTCCCTTCCTAGGAGATACAGATTTGGTCCGGATGTTTGGCCCAAATTACTAAAACTCAATGTGGGGTAGCACCTGGCTACATGCTTATGGGGTGGAGGAGCCGGGTGGGCTGTGCAGCGCAGCAGCAATAAGTTGGTGGATCTGCACTTCCCTGAGGCTGGTGAAGGTCCCCACCAGATGAATGTCCAGCAGCCTGGCTCTGCCACAGGCAAAGCTGTTTTTTCTGTATTGCTCCTAAAAGGAGCCTGAAGCAAGCAGCTCACATGTACGACACTGGTGGGTATGAAGACGCTCAATCCTCCCCCAGGCAATGTTGGTCTTACCAAGTATTCTGCTTTCTATGAAAATGAGTATTTCCTGGGCTGGACAATAGGGGTGAGATGCCATTCTGGAAAGGGTTTCTTGCACCTTTTTTTTGCTGCATATTTTCAACTGTTTTGTAAAAGGTCTCATTGTTACTCTACTGCAGACCAAAATCTAAAGAGCTGGTATCAGTACTTTTCACCAAGCAGAGATCTGACCTGATATTAGTATTCCATGGAGCTACTGAAACATACCCTGTGCACTGCTTATAAGGGATGAGGGATTTTCCCACAGGTGTTCCCAGTCAGCATGTACATGCTCCTGTACAGAGTGCAGTGCGCTGCAGCTGACTTTGATCTGGTTGTTTGCTACCTTCTGCCCTGGAGGAAACTGCACTTCTGTAGTGCTAGGGTTATACAAAAATAATATGCTTTAGATGTTTTCAGCCAGAAAGACATGATAGACCACGCCATGAATATTACTGAGATACCAGCTTGGAACCTGGAGTACTTCTTGCTCCAGACAAATACTCAGCTGTATGTTTTTCTGTGGCTGCAGTGATGGATGCTGCAAGGGGAAAAATATCATTCAAGATCCTTTTTCAGTTACTCAGAAGAGAAGGGTAGAGAATATTTATAAATGCTCTGGAGGTCTGAGAGAGAAGAGGTTTGAAGGACAGTGGATACAGCTATCTTTTAACAGAGAAGTGAAGTGTAAATCACGGTCAGATGAGAACCTCTCGCAGTTGCTCCCCACTGGTTTCTCCTTGCCGTGAAAGGACCGTTGCAGTCAGCCTCACTTCTCTCTCTCCGCTCTGTGTTTTGTTGAGAGGTTTTCTCTGTAAATGGAAAACGGGACATCCGTAATGTGGAGGCATTCTGGCAGGCAGAGTGTCAGAAAATCTGTATATAATGCTCTTGTAATGATGTTTTCTAGTGGCTGCAGCTTTTGTCAAATGAGCACAGACATCCATCCATGGTAATTTTCCATAAATACACATATACGGCCAAATCACTGGGCAGCGCAACACATGGGCTGAATAGGCTTTAGCTTAGGGTTGAGCATTCAATTTCTCTCTTTTGACAGAAAAAGATTAATTTCTGGTATTCCTTTATCTTTCTATGATAGCTCTTTCCCAGGCCATCCTTACTTTGCTTTTATGAGCCTCAGAATGACTGGGAGAAAGTGTTTGCTTCAAATAGCCCCTCCGTTGTTTGGTAGTGCTTTGGATTCTGGTTTTGCACAAACATTGCTGTGTTGGTTCCCATTGTCTTCGTATACTTGGCACCCCATTTTGTTCTCGTTATGTAAGATGTTTGTGATACACTGTGCAGTCTGGTTGAGTTCTCCTCATGTCGACTGTTGCCATATGTCTAATGGCAGATAAGCAGTATGCAGCTTGTTATCTCAGCAGAGAGCCAGAGCCTTACCGTGGTGGAGCCACAGTAATTTATATCAGCTGAGTCTAGAGCATCATTGCAAGTTTTTGGTTTGCTTGATGCACTTTCCTAAAACTGAGCTGCTGGGTGAGGGGGGTGGGGTTGTTTTTTGAGGTGGTGGTGGTGGTTTGAGCAATTGGATCAGCAGAAGGTACTTCTGATCGGTTTTTAACTCTGGCCTCACTTTTTTTAATTGCTGTTGTACCCTGGCACTAACAGAATGACACTGGAATAGCGGAGTACTCAGAAATACAGGGTAGGAGCTATGCTCACACCCTGAAGGTCTCTCCAGCTATCATTACTTCACCAAGGCAACACGTGCTAATCTCCTAAAAGAGTACATTTCTGCCTCTCAGCTGAAAACACATTTAATCTGATCTTTTTGTGGCATCTCTCCATTTCAAATGCTAAAGTTCTCTTGTGTAGATTTGTTTTGTTATTTTCACCATCTGACTGCTTTAATCTGTCAGATTTATGATCTGATTATTTTACTTTATTAGCTCTCAAATTAATTAACACTGCAATAGTGCTGGCTCATTAGCAGTATACATTGGGGTCATCCCACACAGATAAGCGTATCATCAACCTAAGGACATGGATTTCCTTTTTATACTGTCACATTATTCACTTGTCCTTCCCATCTCAGTGACACTGTGTTGCTCCATAATGCCAAAAGAGTCCACTTAGCTGTCTCACTTGCTACATATTCTTCATCATCAGTTCCCATATGCATTGTTTCAGTGTTTATTCGTGCTGGGCAGTATGATCTGCTGCTGTGCTCACGTCTTTCCTGAGCCCTCTGCCTTTGCTACTTGTATGCAAAACAGTGTTTGTGGTGTCACTGTGGGAATAATTTGATTTATTTTGCATGCAAGAGAGATACATCTCATTGAGTTCTCCTGCTTTGGCAATAACTAGGTATCAATATATCAATTGTCAGGTCAAGTCTCCTAAATAACATCTGGCTGAGCCTGCTGTTTCTTTATTTGTTAATAAAGCAATTTTTCCTCATATCATCTTGCAGAGTGCTATTACTCAGGGGCTGTGCTTTCTTTATGTTGTGGCTCTGAGTCTCATTTCAAAACAAATCTCTCAGCCCCAGTTATGATGGGATTGTCTGTCAGAGATGGTGTTTATCAGACACTGCCTTTTTCCCTGCAAAATGTTAACCTACATTACCTTACAGTGCTGTGTGTCTCAGACACTTTGAGAGCCTCATGGCTATGTGTCATGATCTGAGGCAGCTACTAACTCATGTGCTGAACACTACATATCACCTGAGATTTTGAAAAATGTCTCTTTTGGTTTTTTTTTTTTGTCATTTCTACCCTGTGTTAGATTACCTGAAGCAAATGAGCAGGAACTCTAGTGAAATACCACCATCCTGATTTTTGTTATTGTGTTGGGGTTCCCCAGGTCACCCACTCTTCATATGAGTCTCTGGAAAGCTAAAGCTTGCATGGTCTGGAAGTGGTACCACTTGACTCATCTAATTCAACCCATGAAACATAAGACCAAAGACTTCCTCGGGTTAATTCTTGCCTGGATGAGGTCACCTGCTGCAGGGAACAGGAGCCAAGTGAAGTGTGCAGCCATTTACTTTTTGCCGGAGTAGTCTAGGCTGCCCATCCTTGAGTATCTGAGAGCTGTAAACAAGCCTTTTTTCCATCATGTAACCAGACATATACCTGCTGTTGAGCCATCAAGAGTTGGGAAATGCCCCTCACCCATGGCCAGTTAGGTTTTTCCATCACTGGGCTGGAGGTTTGGGGAAGGGCTGCAGGACAGGCAGCTGAGTCCTGCATATGGAGCAGGGATGGGTTGGTGAGCTTTAGACTACAACGTTGCTAACGTTTTGGAGTTCACCCCATCTGTCAGATAAAAGTCAAAAGGAATGGATTAAAATTCCCCAAAACACATTTGACCTTGTCAAAATGTTTTCATCTCCTTGACCTTCATTTCACCAATGTCTTTCGTGTTTCAAGTCACAACCAAATGCTGAAGCCTGAAAATTTCCCAGGGACAGATTTTGCTCTTTCCTGTCAGCTCTCTGCCCTGCACTGGAGTCTTTCCAGCGTGAGGACACAGTGGCTTGTGCTGGGCTCCCGGGGAGGGAGGTCTGAGCCTCCGTGAGTGCCTGTCAGCAGGAGCCGCCGAGCACAGTTTTGGGATTCTGCTTTCTTTAATCGGGTGTTTGGTAAGGCAGGACTGACACCAGCCGGGCCTTGCCAGGGTCAACACCAACTCCCTGAAGGAGCAGTGGGTGTAAGCAAATATATTTTAATGGTGGTACAACAGTAAGAAGGATGAGCCACAGACACTGAGAATAAAAAGGTGCAAACTAGAACAGGGATGCGTTTTCTTCACTGCAAGGAGTGGGAGGTCTCCTAGTAGTGTAGGTGCTGTGCATTCAAGCATGGTCCTCTCCATGGTGCTTTAAGGTGATGGTATAGGTAGCAGATACGGGGAAGGGGTCAGTGGTCAACATTTTGATCATGGTGCTAATTGGAATTGTCCTCTCTTACAAGATCTTCCTGGTAGCTGGGATGCCTGGACCTCCTTCGCCGCAGCTCCCTTGGCCTGTGTATTTTGTAACGCTCAAAATGACATTTCCCAGTGACCGCCAAAACAATAGAGAGGTCAGCCTTCCTCCTGACTAAAAGACGCTAAAGGGAGCAGTAGCAGTTTAAAGCTGTTTAAAGCCCAAATGCTGGTTGTTCCTCCTAGGCCTTCTGTTTAGGATTATTTGAATTGATGTACATTGCTGTCCGAGAAGTTTCTTGCTACAGGCACTGTATTAACGTTGCCAGTATCTACTGCTTCTGCAAGAAAGCAAGCAGCTTGAACAAGGGCTTTGAAAGTATCAGTCTGTTCAGGAGTCAGACAGAGTCAGGAATTGAAGCCAGATATCATGAGTATGTTAACAATTCATTTAATCGCAAACCGTCATCTCTTTCAATGACCATCTCAGTAATATGGCCAGAATAACCACTTTCACTGAAGTCTAAAGACTAGTATTGTATTTAGGGTTATCATTCCAGTATGCACTGATGAGCTAGAAGAAGCCTGAAGGGAAAATAGATGTAAGAAAGTAATTATTGATGTTAGAGATGCCAGGGTTATACATATGAATAAAGTTACTCTGAGATTTTGTTTTCCTTTAAGAGGAGACAGATGTGTAAGTTTACATAATAAATGGAGAAAAAAAAATCATGAGCTTTTAAAACAAACAAAAGAACCCAGATCCCTAACATGATTTGGTGCATGTGGTAGTCTGTAAGCAGTTCATTACAGTTGTCTTTCAAAGTAGCTCCCAGGCTGGGATTGCAGACGGTTTGGAAACAAATTATTTACTGAGAAGAAATAAAGGGTATGGCATCCAAAAGTGAAGTAAATCCCTTAGAGCTTGATCTGGACTGGAGGAAATACTTGGGAACGTTTCCAGGTCAGAACAAATCAAACAGGATTTTTATTTAGCAATACCAAATCCCAACTTGCCCTACTGCCAGTGCATTAATCATAACTACCCAATACTCTCGCTGTCACGAGGTGGATACACACTGCTCTGCCCTGTGGGGGTTCCTGTTGTAATGTTCATAGGATTGGGATTACAGCTGTCCCAGGAAATGAAGGGATAACGGCACTCATTTGTATGCACTTTAATTGTACAGTTGTTGGGTCTCAAAATGAGAAGTATGGCAAAACCTCTGTTTAACTAGAGTTAGTTTCTTTACACGAAATAGAGGGAGACTTCACTTGATTAATTTAGGTCTGCTTCCTGCCTTTCATTAGCAAATAAAAGCTGCTTTGTATGCTGGGGTGGGGGATATTGAGGTAGGCAGAGAGATATCAAAGGCTGCTGTTCTCTGCTGGGTGGTTTTCCGGATCAAGCCCACAGGAAGCGACTGGGACGCTGGAAGTGAGGGGACTCAGACACAGATCGGGGCTGGCAGGTTTGTGCTCCAGGCTCCACGAGAAGACTTAGTCAGAAACTATTTTTGTTTAAAGCATTTCTCACTTTCTGCATTATTCAACTCTTCAGGCCTTTTGCAGAGTCCCTCTGGCATCCCCCACTGCAAACAAAGGCCCATCTGTGACCTGGCTGCTGGCCGCTGTGTATGGCAAGGGGAACTTTCATCCTTCCCAAATTAGAGATGGAACCGAAAAATCAAAAAGAGATGTTGGTGCTGAGGGGTCCTGAGGTCGGGGACAGTGCAGATTTGCCCTGGAGTTTCACCACTGTCTTATGAGCGTGCAGATGTTTGCATGAATCTTAATAGCTTTGTATTTTAGATAAAGCTGGATCCAATTTTATACCAAAGTTACGTCTGGCAAATGCAATCTGAAGTTAGACCAAGGCAATGCTTTTTGTTTCTTTTTTCCCCTTTTTGCTCAGGAAAAAGTTACCTGCAAGAAGTATCATGCTTTTCCTAGTAAAATTGCTCATCTTGGGGTCCTTTGTTAATCTTAGAATAACCATGTGTCTCTTAAGCTATGCAGGCTGCATGTTGTTTAACTTCCTAGCAAACATAAGTCTCCATTTATTGTCACAGAAGAAGGTTCAAGGCTATTTTCTGACAGGGAATCAAGGAAAGCAAGAATTTCTCAGAGGTTTCTTGTGCTTTGGAGAAGGGAGGCCCTGCATGGATGGTGCAGGACACAAAGTGAGAATTGCACCAGAGCTGGTTGCCAGACTAGAATATTGCTGTGCTTAACGTGGTGTCCTTAGGACAGAGAGACTTGGGTAGTCATGTTGGATAGGCAAACAGCGTAAAGATGTTGGGTTAATGTAATTTTAATTATGGGATTTGTTTAATTGTGGCACTGATGAAAAGGTCACGCAAAACATGCACAGCACCAGTGAAACTATGTGAAGAAACCTGATGGAAATGAAAAGAGCACTCTTAGCCTCTCCCTTCTCTAAATCCCCAGTGCCCATCCCTAGACGCCATGGGCAGAAAGGGAGACCGAACCAGGGAAATGCTGAGTGGCTCTTGAAAGCTGTGGAGACTTTCTGAACATTGCTATTGTCTGGCAAAGCACGTTCTGATACTGTCCTTTGGTGACTGGGATTGCTTTGCTCGGTGCTTAACCCTGAGCGTCTGTGATCTGAAACCCTCTGTGGGGTGAAGAGGATAAGAAACATCACTATAAAGCCAGCGTTAAAGAGGTACTTTTAAAAAGCATATAAAAAGAAAAGCATACAAAAAGAATGGGAATCTTGCATTGAATCATTTCCTACAGAAAGGAAAGTCGTGGACTGAACCCTCTTGACTTTGCCGTGAGTCACAGCCTCCCAGCCACAGTCTGGTCAGGAGAAGGGGAGGGCTGACCTCACAGCCCTGACTCTCAGTTCAAGATGATCAACTGGTTTTTGAAGGCCTTCTGGAGATGACTCACAGCTCTCCCTTCACTCTATGGCCCATGAGCAAAAACACGCGATCTGGCAAGAGAGCGAGTGAAGGTATCTGCCACAGACCATCAGGCTTTTACTGTGGATAAAAACTGTCAGTCCCTTGTTGAGTTGCGCAGTCTGTAAGCATGACAAGCCCTGTTTCCCATTACTTTGGAGAAAATAAAAAGAATCGGGAACAGAAAGTAATTTTTTGAACGGAAACAAGTCTGATTTGATTTTACAGTTTCAAATTGCGACAGTTTCCAATTTTATTTTTTCCCCCATGAGCTGCTAATCCTCCATCAGAACATGAATGCAGGGAGTTCCTAGAGACGACTGAGATGGGTCACTGCAGCCCACTCTGCAGGACTTCCCTGATGGGTAGGTGCAGGGTGGCTATCTCTGGGGCACGTGCCTTAGATGGGGTAACTGAATGGTTGCTATTTTTAAAGGGAGGCAGGTCACTAGCAGAAGATGATAGGGGGCATATTTTTCCCACATACTAGGTGACAATGTGATTCAAGAACTCATCTTTTACTGCGGTCTGGGAAACTAATAAGGATCACGGAGAGAAAAAAAGACAAAAGATCTAGTCTCCTAGAGAAATCCTGGAGTGAGATGGTGTCCTGAGGCTTTTCCGTAGGAACTATGGGATGGTTCCTGTATTCTAGAACTGTTCCACGTCCCAAATCCCATTGAACACTCTTCCTCTTGTCCATAGAGTTTGCTGAGTGCTCCCTTCAGGCCTGGGAGGAATCAGAGCTGCAGTATGGAGCAGCAAATGGAGGTAGGACTGCTTGCACAGCCCCTCTCTGGGAGAGCAGAGCCATTCTGCCGCGCGCCCCGTTGAACGAGGCAGAGATGCTGTGGGCTGGTAGGAGGCTCCTCTAAAAACCAAGAGGTGTCATAGGCCCTGGGGTTGCTCTGAGCTGCTGCTGAGCCCTCCTGCAGTACTGGGAATGGTACCACTATGTGTAGCACAGGGCAGTGTCAGATGCAGGAGATACTAGAAACCTCAGTTAGGCAGGAGCAAATGAGTAAAGGTGACCTTCCAAATACATTGGGCCGTGAGCAAATTTTGAGCATGTGGTGCTGTAAAGCAAAAGAAGATAGTGGTCTGAATGGAGGAACAGAGTTGCCAAAGGCTCCAACAAAGCTGGAAGTTTGGAAGAGGTTTAAACAGTATTTCCCTCTGCATTTGTATGTGCTGAGCACCGCTGCAAAGGAAGACGGCCAGCGGTAATGTTTCTCAGGGTGATAGCCCTGATGCACTTCACATATTTGAATAGTGTTCAGGTAAAACAGAGCATGGTCTGGGTCAGTGTACCAAAGAGGTTTCGAGAATGCCATCCTAACATGGCACATCTCAGAGAGGATGATTTTCAACTGAAAGACGTGGAAGATGCGTGGGGCTGCAGCAGAGTGACTGAGGTTGAAGAGTCCAGCTGGAAATTTTGGCAGGGCTAATGGAGTATGCGATGAAAGACTGGATTAGGACTAGGACCTGGGACAAAACAGCCTGAGATTATCTGTTGGAAGATCTTGAGTTAACCTGTGACAATCAGCTTCCCGTGGAGCACAAGCTGGGGGTTTGACCTCCCCGGCCGGGTGGGTGACCCAGCACACTGGCGGGGTAGACGTCAGCAAAGCTCGGGGACCCTGTGAGAGGAGCTGATGTGGAGGGTCCTGCAGTGCTCGGAGTCAGAGCCTGCAGAAACTGCTGCCTGCTGCGTGGAAGCAGGCATTTTCAAGCACCAGCGTGGTGTTGCATGGGCGATGAGAGCCCAAGTTGCACAGGATTATCTGTCAGATGAGTATTATCGTTGCAGCAGAAGATGAACGAGCTAGCAACCTGAAAGCAAAAGGGACACTTACTGATTTTAAATTGAAAATTGATACACGATCGTATGTGTTATCAGGGACAGCACTTGTAGTACTGAAAAGGGAGTCATATGGGGTGGAAGGTGAGCAGGTAAAACTCTTGGCTTTTTGGGGGTCAGCTAAAGGAATACGAACTAAAGGAGGTGGGGGTAAATAACTGGAAAAGATTTTGCTGTGGTAACAGCTGGGAAAAGTGCTTGTTACTGTGTTGAGTATATTCAAGTCCTTGGTGTTTTTAAATCTGGGAGTTAGTTCACTGAAAGGTCAGGCACTAAATCAGTGAGGGGGAATTTAAGGATGTCTCCAGAGAATGAGCAACTCTCAACAGAACACGCCTAGAACCGAGAAGGCCCCGCTGCCCAAAGCCACGTCTCAACAACGTTTCCCTTCCACTAAGGCAGGAATGAAAAGATGAGTTGGATTTCTACTGTTGGTGTCAGATGCTGATAATAAGTATTTTTCACTTTGGTTTTTATTGCTTATAGCAGGGGAGAAAAATGGAATATTTAGCTAGTGCTGAAAGAGGTAAATTAAAAGTGAAAAATCTCCACTGCTGCTGGGAAATCTGAATTGCTGGTTTGAGAGGAAGCAACGCAGTAAGGGCTGCTGCGGGCAGTGTCACTTGATCTCCCTTGCACCAAGCTGCATGTTCAGCACTGCCATACCTGCAGCAAAGCACCGGGATCGCTGTGGGACTTTCCTTCTCCCAGAGATGAAAGCTTGAGAGCTTCCCCGGGCTTCTCTGGGGTACGCACTTCACAAGCTGGGATGTGTAAGGGTTTGCAGGGAGCTCATAGGGTCGGCAGAACTGGCCATTCTTGCTCTGTAAGGGCCTCGAGAGCTGGACATGTGGCACAAAAGAAAGAAGAGTCCCAACCTCATGCAGAACGAGCATGATGTGCAGGGTGACTATTTATTAGAGAAAGGAATGGCAGCTTGTATCTGGATGCCTTTCCACATCTCACAGAGTGGTGTGTGCTAGCATCCGTCTAGTAGCGTGTGGTTTAAAATGCATGCAAGTAAATATTGCAGTGTTATATAGACCAGAGCAGATTGAATCGGTGAACTCTGCAAGAGTGAACAGCCAGCTCCAGGAAACAAGGATGCTGTGGTGTGTGATGTTCTCCTGTCTTTGTCTCCCTTCAGTAATGGTGACTAAGGTTCAGTTATTTATGTCCTTGCTAGTAAGTATTGGGAGGCAATCATCGTAAAAGCAGACGGCATCTCAGGTATTTAAATCTCAGTAAAACGTTGTGCTCTTTACATCTTTGAAGGAAGCAAGGACAGAATGAGCTTGCGTATGCAAATGGCAGTCTACATTAGCGACGTGAATTAGCCAGGCTTGCTGTGGATGGGAGCTACTCATTGTCTGTCACTGAAAATACATGATTTTCTATCACACTGTGCGTCTGAGAGCTCAGATGGGGTGTGAGAGGGAGGATTGCTTTTTATTTCTCTTTTTTGTTTTTAATTATTGTTTTTTTAGCACAACTGAATGGGAAATAATGTTTGTTTCCAGAAATGGTTTTGCAGGAACTCCTAGGAGGCATTGCAAACACTCGGGCATTCAGGCAAACCCCCACAAAGAATAAATGGGGAATTGATACATGTGAGTAGACCATGGGTCTGAATAACCGTCCTCCCAAACTCTCCAGGGAATGCTGTTAGAGTCTGAACATTGTAGGAGGAGAACTAGGATTTATTTGATGAAGATTCACTTACCATAAATAAATAAAAATAAATAAGTAGGCCAAATTAGTAATGAATACTTCAGCCAGCTCTAATGCTAAATAAACATACTGAATTGTAATGAAAATACTAAAGCCTGTTTGAACTGGAGCTAGAAATCCAAGGAGAAATAACTGTGTGGCACTTAAATTAGCACTCACCATAAAATATAAATATATGATATAAAATATAGATTATTTTTTTTTATTATTATTTTTAACCTCTTGAGACTTGAAAGATTCATCTGTTCCCTGTGTTTGGAAGGCTTGAACTAGACCCTCTTCAATGCTATACAGTGACATAAATCACTGAAGAGTTATAAAATTCCTTGATGTATGCTTTTGGACAGTAACTATATTTGTAGAGGCTCTCATGGGGGTGCATTTATACTGATATGAGAGTGTTTTAAATTCATATAGCTATCTCCATATAAAGCATTTTTATAGGATTTTTCACACTATGGGGGGTTCTGTGACTTTAATTATACAACTCAAGCTGGATTGGTAAAACTTATATGCGAAGATAAGCCCTTTAGCAAGGCAGACTCCTGCACTTGAACTTAAAAGAAAATAATTTTCTTCTTGTGAGTTCCCCCGAGAACAGCTGGAAAAATCAATAGCTGCTCCGCCACGCAGGAGAGACTGTGCTTTGCAAACAGCCCAGGGAGTAGCGTGGTGCAAGTGTTTGCTTGGGCTCTGATCCGGCGTAGCTGAGACGACCCACCTCTGGGTGGCATGAGGCTGCTCAGGGGCCACCAAGTACCAGTCAGCCTCTCACAGCCACGTTAGACCATTTATTAGACTCTGTAGAGCTGCATGGGAGCTTCACGCTGTGGTGTGAGTCAAAGACTTAAGAGCAGCTTGAATGAAACTGCGGTTGAGGCAAAGAAAAGCAACGTGCAAATGGAGCTCTCAGAAGGGGGTCAGGAATATTTCCTTTGGAGAAAGTGCATCTGCCCTTTTATCGAGGGCAAAACTCTTGGGTAATGGGGTGGGACCAGCTACGGGCCCACATGGGGCCAGTCTGGTTGATGGGCTGGGGATGACCAGCAGTGCTGGTGCTTTCGTCTCTTTGGCTCGTTGACCAAGGGAAATGGAAATGCCCTGTGGGATTACAAATGCTTTGGAGGTTAAGTGGCAGCTGGAAATTGATACCAATATCCCAGTGGTGGACAGGAGTATCACAATGTGCAGATTGGCAATTACGTGCCTCCAAGGATGCGGGCAGCGTGTTGGCAGGGATAGGGAAAAGAGCTATCAGGAGCTAAGACTTACTAGTTCACCTGATAAAAATAGGATTATCCCCATCCCTAAGTTCTGCAAAGCAGCTCGTAGAGGCAGAATATATCTGTATTCTCTGACTGCACTACACAACAAACAGAATGTAAGAACTAAGAACTAATAAGGTATGTAGTCTCCCAATGTGAACTGAAAAAGAAAAAATGAGAGCTTTTTGCTTTATTATAATAGCATGGAGCAGAGTGAAATAATGGCTCTGCATATGAAATAGGAGGATAATCAACCCAAACCTCCTGTGATCCTACAATAGAGACACCAACACTGGAGGCAGACAGGAGAGTTAATAAATTAAGGTGCAACTAAAATAGATTCATGGTCATTTAACAACGTGTCAGGGCTCCTAGAGAAATGAGTATAATGTATTTAAGTCTAACGTACACATAACTTTAAACAGAAAAGAATGAGGGAAGGAGAAAATGGGAGAAGATTTATTGCAGCAAGCAGCTGAGGTCAACTCGCTTTCACAGAACAGGAGAAGAAAATGGCACACATGTGCCAGAAGGTGGCTGTAGCACTTCCTTCTTCCCTCAGTAGGAAGTAAAACACATTGAGAAAGGATCTGAATACCCTTATGGTGAGTTGTTCAATAGCCTAGGAACGGCCAAATGTGATTTCTCAACTTGAATTTTCCTGGAGCAGTCATTTTCTGCTGAAGTTAATGGCCTCATGTCATGAGAACCAACCCCTGCCCTCCCGCTTTGAGTATTGGCTCTGGGACTTGGCTGCACAGCAAGCATTCACATGGGTTTGGGGGTTTTTTGTTTGGTTGGTTGTTTTTTGGGTGGCAGGTAGAATAAACCTGAGCTGTTGATTGATTTATTTTTTGTTCCTCCTGCATTGTTGTTAGCTTGTGAGAAGTCGCCATGTCTGCTGGGTTTCTCATCAAAGGATGTTAATCATCACTCCATCTCAGACAGAATAAATACAGCCAGTGATTCTGTGGCTGCTGGGAATCCACCTCGGTCTGCAGGCCTTGTCTGGGTACTTTAAGAAAAGTATATACAGCTGTATAACTATATAAATAGTTACTTTGAAGCTCTGTCCTAAAGAGAAGTGGGGGGAATTCAGAGGTACCTATGGAGGCGTTCTGGATGTTTTTAAGTTAGCTGAAGGAACAGCTGTTGGGGTGTTGGGAATGCTTTAGCAGAGGTTTGTGGACAGAATATAAAGACCAGGTTTGCTGAATCAGCAGTTATGGACGGAGCCCTCTCTGACAGACACAATGCAAGCACAAAGCTTTGCAGTGCAGAGTTTCGGCATAGTTGGGTAGGTGTCCTGGTTTCGGCTGGGATAGAGTTAATTGTCTTCCTAGTAGCTGGTACGGTGCTGTGTTTTCAGTTCAGTATGA
>JAVKLA010000061.1:9907868-9974624 GCA_034782735.1 Sagittarius serpentarius | reverse complement strand
TAAACTGTTCTTATCTCAACCCACGAGCTTTACTTTTTTTTCCGATTCTCTCCCCCATCCCACTGGGTGGGGGGGGGGCGAGTGAGCGGCTGCGTGGTGCTGAGTTGCTGGCTGGGGTTAAACCACGACAGTAGGGCACAAAGTTGTCACTGCTGCGCTGAAGGCTGAAGCTGCTCCGCCTTTTCCTTCCCCTCTCAAGAGCTGTTGCACGTGGATTGCCTGCTGGTCGTGCCCCAGCCCTCAGCCGCCTCTTCAGTGCCTCTGCCCCTTCCATTGCACCCCTGAGCAAGGCATCAAGCAAGGGCCTGGGCAACCCCCACGGCTAACATCACACATTGCTGGCAAGGTTAATCCTCACACCTCACCCAAGGCACATGCGGGGCATTTCGGAATGAAATACTCTTCATTCTTGCACACTGGTCTGTGAAACATGAACTGGGGGGAGTATGGCATTTGCAGGCGGGACCCTTATTGTCACAGTTGCCCTCCTATGTTTCCCCTCTGTGCAGGGCTGCACCAGCTCTGTGCCTTTCATGGTGAGAAAAATGGGGAATAATTTTATTTCTTACAGTGACACTACTTTCTCTGCTCCTGTGAAAGCACGTATGTGCCTAAATAGGCTCTCTAAGGACTGCATTTTAAAAGATATATAAGTGAATGCTGTAAAAAAAGAAAAAAAATTAACTGGTTTTTTTCTGGGATTAAAATAGAGCCATTAATTCCAGTGTTTAATGGCTTTACTGTGATGGTGCTCACACTTCTTCCATGTTCATTTTTTGTGACTTGTTTAGCACTTACTGACAGTGCTGTTCACTGAAACAGCATGTTATAAGTGAACAGGCTCCTAGATGACATGGATGATTTGTAAATACTTTATACAACCAGAACATATTTATGCAGGACAGCCATTTATTTGGTTATTTCCAGAGACTGAGCCACTAACAGTTACATTAGAGAGACAAAAAGGACTGAACTTCTTGAGAAGGGCTCCATTTGGCCGTTACCCTAACGAATCTACTATTGCTAGATAAAGATAGATAAGAAGTTTAAGCTTCAGGCTTTGTCTGCTTCAAAGATCCCTTGGAAAAAAGAAATAATCAGGACTTGCCTCTTCTAAAGTTGATATAAGACTCCACTGATGTCAACAGCGCAGGTGTGAGGCTTGGGAAGAATTATAGCGCGAGAGAAATATTCTTGTTCTTTGCTTTATGAATCAAGTGTTTGATTTAAAATTTGTAAATGTGCTTTAGAAATCTCTGACTTAAATCTCTTATTTGAGCCAATAAGGTATCCTAGGCTCTTGTGTCATAGAGCTAAGTCTAAAAATAAATGGAAAAGAGAAACAGATGTAGACAAATGTAAGCCTTGATTCTGCTTTAAGATTTCAGCAAATGACTGGGATCCCTGGACCAGCCAGCAGCCCCCTGCAAACTGGGATCCACCTGTATAAATCTGACAGCAGGATCAGTTTTGCTGTGAAACTACAACAAAAAAATGTCCTGATCATATTTTCAGTGATGCTGAAAATCTGCTCCTCTAACCGAGTTTAACTGGCGGAGGAGTGCCCAGGATGGCAGGTCATGCCTCTGTCAAGCTAAGTGCATTAGTTTGAGTTTGAAAATAATAAACTTTGTAGTTAAGCTGTAAGTGTAACTATATGAGAGATTTATAGGGGAGAATGTTGTCTTGATTTACTGTTACTCTGTTAATCCAGATGTGTGTTCCTGGATGTGTGTGCCAGGCACAGGCTTTCCCTTCGTAAATCCTGGGAGGTTTCTGTGTTGTGAAGAGCAGAGCTCCTCAGTGCTGCAATGTCTGGGGGAATCCGCAGTATTGCTCACTATAATAGGGCAAAATGAATACAGTCTCAATTACAAAATTATCCCTTTCACAATTCATGCCATTCCCAGTCCCTCACTACAGTAGGGTTTCATCAGGATGCAGGACAGGTTTACGGAGCCCTTTTCCTTCCTGCTCCATCGCTCCTGAAACTGCCACAGATCTTCCCAGCAGCTCTGCTGGTTTTATTTGTTTATTTACCTTCCATTATCCTCCGTGTTCTCCATACTTGGAGGTCAGTAGATGACCGGAAGATTTGCCCAATTTTTTCCTGTGCACGACGAAAGAGACCTGGGTCCCCCAACGAGCCATGAACTTCTATTTCTATTTCACTGCGGTTGTGCAACAGTGATCTGCACGCTGCCAGTCATCCACCATATTGATGAGATTAGCTGGTAATTAAAAACCCAGCCAAGCCAGGCAGAGGAAGATGACTCAATTAGCAGAATGTCACTGAATCTAATTTACTTTGCTTATCACAGATTTATTCTCTAATGAATTAGAAAAGAAGAGCAGGACACCTTCAGAGGGAGATCTAGGGGCTTAAAGGCTTAAATGCTTTCTAACCCCTTTATGCTCATGGTTTGGTTTGCAGGGAGCGTGCCAATGCTGCTCATCACACGGAAAGGCTGGTTCCCAATAAATGTACCCTAAGAGAGTACACGAACAGAAGTCGTGCTGTTGGCCGTTTCGTTTGACAGGCACTGGTTAGGTCAGACCTTCCTTTGTTTAGAAACATTCATGTATTTTTAAGTTGATAGTAAGCAGAGGCTGTGGATGTCATGTCATTGGAATTGTGCTCAGGGAGTGTTCGATCTCGGTGATCGTGGAACTGAATGTGATATTTGGCCAATGAAAGTATGAGGGATTTCCTGGAAACAAAAGCATGTCAGAAGTAGACATTTTTCCAGTGTAATGAATATTTTAAGGCACTTCTCAATGTTTTTCTCATTTCAAATGTGATGTTCGGATGATTAACAATTAGAATAACGTATTTTACTGAAGCCCTTTGGAAATACTTTAAGAGACTATTGGACAGATGTACAGCTGAATTTGTATGTAAAGTGGAGACTATAAAGCATTCTCTCTTCTGCTCTCTTCATAGTAGATAACGTAGCATATTATGGTTGATTTAAGTGAGGATATTACTGGGCTCTGAGTTTTTAATCTGCTCTGCCTGACAAAGCCCACATGGCTTCATGGGTCTTACTGAGCTCGTGGGGACTGCGCGGGGGTCTGCACACGCCGGTCACACAATGGGATCAGGGCCATAGGCTGTGCGTTTGTTACTTTCATTGGAGCTTGTGTAACACTGGTCAATACCTGACCTTTTTAGCCTGGGAAGATGAAGATGATCTCTGGCTTGGCAAAGAGACACCAACTGGAGCAAACCATCTCATTCTGGTAACTTTGTTCAAGTAATAATAAATATAACAGAAAATATGAAGCTTTTAAAGCTTCCAAAGCTATTAGAGAATCTCTCTCCAGAGACTTAATCCACGCTGGCATCTCTAACAGTCCAGTGAACTGGTTTGGAAACTGTAACGAGATGTATGCTTTTCTGCAAACGTGTATGTATATGTTGATTGCAGGAGGGAGGGAAGAGTTGATAATGAGAATGGATGGGATGGGAAGCCTTCTCTATTTTTGTCCTGAATCCGTTACCAAGGTATGAGAAATGCTGGTTCAGTGAGGCTGTAACTGTCCCTAAAATTCACTACTTTCACTAAATTTATAATGCAGCTTCCACACAGAAGAAAAAATGTTTAGAAGTAGATTACTGTGCAGAGATGGACTCAAGTATTTTGCAGTTTTAAATGTTACGCTTTAAATACTCTTTCCTGCTGTTTTCAATCCTTGTTTCCTTGTTTCTTGCCCCAGTAGTTCTCCATATCACAGAATGCAATTTCTTTAGCAACACGCATTCATTAGAGGGCGTCTTCTCTACCCCATCTCGGTTGCAACAAGCTGTTTTGCAGATTTGACCATTTCCAAACATACATCTATAAACTAGCCTGGAGAGAGCAAAACTCACTAAGGTATTCTCATTAAGCTAATAATGACAAGGAAGGCCAAATCCTCTCCCCTGAGCTGCTGGAGTTACAGCGCCAAGAGGTACTGTGTCATGTTCAAATGCTGTCAACGGCTCTTGGTAAGTAGGTATTTTTTACAGGTACAGTTACTGAGATCACAACTCTGAGACTTTTATAGAACTAAGTGAACTATATAAACTTATGACTAGCTGTAGCATTGATATTAACGATTATTAATTTCATTCTAACTCCACTGTTAATACAGTGATTATCCTTCTTACTATTACTTGCTTTGTTTGTTAGTGGGAGAACAGTGTTCACGCACGTTGTTCTTCTCAGACATATAAGCCACAAAGCCCAGCTCAAAGACCCTGCAGTTTCAGAGCTAGATCTGCTCTGCTCACAGCAGGTAGACCTTACTCCCTAAGCCTTTCCGGTGACTTTCTTAATGGAAAATGTTGCAGAATTCCACAGGGGCATCCCAGTCTGGCTTCAAGAAGAATGATAGGCAATGAAAGAGATTAAATATTCATTCATTTTGCTTTTGGATGTACTAGCTGCAGAGACTGGGCCTTTTCCTGGTTTCTATCAGTGAGCAATTTCTTGCAGGTTTGGAGAAGAGATTGCAAACCACAGTTAACTTTAGTATGGCTCCGTTGTTGCAGCATTGGAGCTGGTGTAAGTGTTAAGAAGACGTGTTAATGCAGAGAAGAAGGAGTGAAAAGAAGTGGCAAAGAAAGCTGGGGAGCTCCTCAAGGATCCAAGGATGAGAGGCTCAACCTCGATGCTGTAAGACAGAGGGAACGAGAAAAGTTGAAGGATGTCATCAGCAAAGCTTATGCTGGAAAAGATGAGGCTGGACTGGAAATGTGAGGAAGCCTGCAGGCGTGGGTGCTGGATGATGGCTGGGTGTTGTAGGTGATGAAAAGAGTGCTGTATCATTTCACAGGAAGGCGAGATGCTTTATAGGAAGGTGTAAATGACTGAAAATGTATCAGTTAAGAGCAAAAGAAAGGTATGAGTCAAAGACAGTGGTATTAGAGGAACTGGTGTCTTTACACACTATGAATCTCAGGGATGGGACAGATCAAAGGGGAGTGGATCCCAGGATTAAGACTGTTGAATAAAGACTCTGCCCCGAGGCACTCTACTTGTAAGAGTCAGTGCAGGTATCACTGTTACACTCACAAGCAGCACTATGGAAAAGGACTATTCAAACAGTTCCTAAGCCCAGTTATACAGCACCACTCTTCCCCATGGGATCTCAAAATGCTTTATAAATCAGACACATCAGGAAAAGATCTCCATCAACCAAATATTTATTTTAAGTGATATCACTGGAAAACACAATGGATAAGAGGAGCTTAAGCCTCTCAGACTCATGTGTAAACCAGTGACGATCCTCTGCCCTGATGTTTTGGAATATCTGTTTAGATTGCCATCATCCACGTATGGTTCTCCCTTAACTCCTTCAGGGGCTCCGTCCCTGGTCTCTACCCTCTCCAGTGAGGTAGCCATGGTTCATTTACCTAGACAGAATTCAGAAGCAGGCAGGGGCTGTGTGGATAATAAGGCACAGGAGGGCCTTTTCTTGCTTTTGTGGGAGCTGAAGAGGAGCACAGCAAGGAATGGTTTCATTCACACGTACCAAGCTAGACACCATCAAGTGTCGTTTTTAATTCTCCACTCGTCGGTTAGAAAGAAGAGACAGAGAAGCTCAGAGCCCTGTCTAATGTATCCATGTGCATGGCTGTTCCCTGCACTCTCAGCCAGCTGTCTTGTGGTAACTGGGGTCCACAACTTTGTGCGGGAGTCAGTAATTACCACTGCCACTCATCTTGTGAGTGCCGAGCGGTGATGGTGGCATGGGGGAATGACTGGTCCAAGAGTCTGCTCTGGGTGCACTGATGAGGAAGAATATCCGTGTCTGCTTCTCAGAGTCACATCCTGGCAAAGCATGGCTGTAGAGGAAGAAGAGCAGGGTGAGGGGAACGGGAGTGGAGTGCATGGTTGAATACGAGAGGAGCATCTGGGAAGACAGGAGGGTTTCTGCCACCTGCAAGAACAGGAGTGAAAAAGCTGAAATTTTGTCTCTGTGGAGCTGAGGACCTGCTTGGACGGTGATGATCGTGCTCAAGGCTGCTCAGTTTTCCCTAGGCTTACCTCCCGGCACTGCCCAGCTGCCCTGCCTAGCAGCGCGGCTGTCTGCAGATTGCATTTCAGCTGGGGTTTTTCTCCTCCCAAAAGTATTCCCCAGCATCTGGTTTCCCAGCCACAGCGCTGCTTCTTGCACGTTTACATTAACATATTTTACTCGTGTGCATTGCAGGAGGAGGCATGCGGGGCTGGCCAGTGCCTCTGCCCTGTCTTGAGGCTCACCCATTGCCTGGCTCTGACAGGGTGTCAGGGCACTGAGGGTGCTCCGGATGGAGAGAGGGAATGAGACATTCTCTCAGCACAAGGATGTGCTGTGCCAAAACCAACAGATTAACTAGTAAGGCACCAAGAAATCTGAACATGACCTAATAAAAACACTGCTGCCTGAGCAACCGAGACGTAGCCTCTGCTGCAGTCAAGGAAACAGTCCTGCAGCACTGGGGAAAATCAGAGTCCTGGAGCAGGCCTGGAGCTGTGGAAAGTGAGCACAAATGGGGAACAGAAGACACAAAAGTGAGAAGAAAAGGGAGCTGGGACTCATGAAGGCTCTTGTCCCAACTCCCTGGCTGCTCCTGCATGCTGGGACCCAAACGTGGGGCTGCTAGAGGCAGCCTGCCCTTCCTGCCGTGGCAAAGTGCGGCTCAGCGGGGCAAATCCAGCACAGAGATGGTCTTATGAGGAAGGTACTTCTGTCACGCATCTAAATAAAAAATTAGAAAATAATAATTAAAAAAACCAAACAACACCCCTCCCCCAGGTTGTTTTATCAGCCACGGATTGACTTAATATGGGTCTTGAGTGGAATAAGATTATGAATCTTTTAACAATGGTCTCTATCTGTGTTAGCCAAATAACATTTCTGTCTTTGACCCAGCCTCTCAAGGCCTTCTACAGATGAATACCAATGACCCAGGCCTTCATTATCCCATCATTACACAAATCCTGCTGTTAATTTATGTATAGGAAAGGACTAGCAGCTACATAAGGCTCCATCAGCTGCATAATTACTGCATATATTATAAAACAGCAGCAAATGCTGCCTGTGAATACAAACCATCTCTGCTCATTAGAAACCTGCAAGAATTAATTAACCAGGGTGTGATTCTGCCACTCGTAGCCGTAGATATTGTCCCAGTGTGGCTCAAGATTCAGCTATCCTGGTCGTTCCAATGACTTTAATGGAGATACCAGAGAAACTAAGATCAGCATCTGGCCTAAACCAAAGCTGAGGGAGGCAAAATTGGGTGCTGAGTCCTCAGCCAGCCCACCCCTCTCTGAGAGCAGACATGATCCCCGCTGGCAGGAGAAGGGGTCCCACTCAGGTTTTGGGTCCTGTCTAAACCCATCCGTTTACAAGCCAAAGCAAAGCTGTCGCAAAGGGAGGGCTGTGCCCCTCATTTAACCTGCGCTCACGGCTCCTCGCAGCCGGATCCATGGAGATTTGAGTGGTCACATCTGCTTTGCAGAGGTGTCCATCACTGAGCAACGTCTACTGGCATTGAACTGGCTCTGTGTGAGAGCCTGGTAGCTGGTCCCTCCCTGCAGGGATGTGAAGAGGCAATGTCCAACCTGCTGTGGGGCTGGATGCCATTTTCCTTCCCATCTCTTTTGTCACTGTTCGAGCTCTTGGGATGCAGGTCCAGATTAAACCTTTAAAACAAATGACCTTATAATTTAAATAGAGAAATGAAAGGATTTAGGAATTTTCCACAGTGACATTTGTATTCTAAGATTAATTTGCTAGCACAGTGCTTATAACTTCCCAGGTTTCTGTTTGCTTATGTACAAGACAAATGTGCTCTGCTAGACTGACTGTAGCGATTAGTTAAATTACTCATACATCCATTATTAAAAAAAACTTCTATTCTGCTTTGAGCCTGTGTTTGTTTAGTGCCACCTGATAATAACTTTCTGCTTGAATGATGGCCACTAATTTTGTTTATGGCTCTTGAATGTCAATCATGCATATATTTTTGAAACTCAGTTCAGGCCAGTAGGTACGGGTATGTATGGATGCCTGTTTTCATGACAGCTTATCATGTGAAGTGGAATTGAACTTTACCCAGCATATGACATGAGTGATAGAGGTGATTTGGTACCTATATCAGTGAAAATTGCATAGAAAATACGTATGAAAGGGAAAAAGTTCTGTTGATGGGAAGTGCTACCCAGGAGTTCTGGGACAGTGGGGGTGAGGGGTTGCTTCGACTCTTGCTCCTAATTTCAGATGAGCACTGGGGCTCTGGTTAGCAGTCAGACGCCTTCATGCCAGTTAACACTGATCATGCACTTAAAGCTGAATTTCTAACAAAACATGGCAATAGCAAACCTCCTTTGAGTCAGTTCTGGCATGAAGGGAGGAAAAGCTGCATTTCCCAGGAAGGAGTCTGCTTATTCTTTTCAAGATGATTGAGTTATTTTGAGTTTGTTGCTACTATTTTAAGCAAATTGCACATTTTGAACAATTTAAAAAAAAATCCTACTTTCAAACTGAAAATACTGCTATTTTTTGGCATATTTTTGTAGACACACATAAACATCCGTTTATTCATGCTTGAACTATGGGCACATTCCTGTGCCCATTTTTCCCCTGGGAAAGGCTTTCCTGCTGGTGGACACTGTGGGAGCTGTGGTGCCTCCTCTTCCAGAGGGAGCCTGCAAAGTGCTTCAGAATGGCTTAAAATAATTCACTGTTGAAGCAGCCTCAAAGGACCAAAAGCAATCAAGTCCATCAGGCAGGGACATTTTTAGTTTGACCATTTCTTCCACTAAATAAAATACCATGTGTCCTCATTAGAATGAGAGATGCATGAAAACTGATCAAATTTGATTTGATCAAAAAGATAGAACATAGATGAAATTTATAGATTACTGGTCTGGAAGACATTTGCCTTTCTTGATGAGCCTCATTTTTCAGGGAGAGCATTTATTAAAAGTACATGTTGCAAGTTTGTACCTATATAGTTATTCTTGTTTCTCTCTCACATGCTCTTTTTGGCTGACAGTCTTCAGTTCCTATGTCTGTTGTCTTCATGAATTGTGTTCTCATTTATTTACTTTCCTTTTACCTACTGGAAGTTCCTATTAATAGTTAGGTAAAACTGTATGATGCCAGCATGCCTTTCTCAGGGGCAAGTTTTACAGAAGTTGTCAGTTTAATAATATAGCAATAAATTCCGTTTAATGTAAATCAGGACTTTCACAACAGTGTCTTTAAGTGGTTCATTTTGTCTTACAGACGTAAAGGTCTTGCATTGCATTGGCTTGCCATGGTGAAATATTTCAAACACCAGATATAATGAAGCCATTTGTTGTGTCTTAGACTTCTCTGGCGTAAACACGTTGCTTGATTAGCAATTCCCTGTGAATGCTTCTGGTAAAGAGTGAATACTTTTCTTTACAAGGGTTGCCACTTCTCCTGTGGCTTAATTTGGGTTGCTGTGTGAAAGACATGGGGGGCATAGGGTGAGAAGGATTTAATATAAAATTTTTGACTCATTCTCTGTAATCTCACCCCAGCATTTTGCTAGCTCTGATGTATTTGGTGTTTTAAAGGGTATGTCAACACAGTAAATTTTATACTGCCAATAAAACCTGTTGGTGAGCTCACTGAGAAATTCCTAGATCTTGGAAGGTAATTGATGTTTGAAATACATAGTAATCTGTTTATTGCAACGTTTTACACATCTACAAAATTAGGTTACCAGTCAGTAGCTAGCTGTAGACTACAGTGCTGCAAGATAAACCTGAAGTAATAAATACTGTATGTTACCCTGTATGATCTTTTTAATAGTCTACTTTTCAAAGAGGTATTGGAGAGAAAATGCTTACTATTTCCAGCTTATTCTTAAAATACAAATAGTGGAGATACATACCTTATTAAATGGATCTCTGGCATATGGTAATTGTGCTGATTCTATTGATGGTTAAACTCTAGCTCCAGCTAAATGCTAATGAGTGAGGGGTAGCAGCCTTAATTAAATCCACAAAAGATGTTAGATACTGTTGTTGAGGCTTCCTAGCCATGAGAGCAAAGCTCCCAGTTGCCACCTAACCAAGTAAGCACCTTGGGTCCCTCAGGACTGCGTCCATCCAGAGGACTCCCTAGTGATGCTCAGGGAGGGATTGTCATTGCTATGTCCTGTGACTTCGAGCATCACCAGGGCATGTTGTGTAGCCAGAGTCCTTGATGGCAATTCAGTGATCTGGTAAGCTGAGCATTCCCCATTGAGAGGCAGACACTGGGAAATTTGAGGTAGGAGTTCATCTGAAGGACTACCTGGCTCTGGTTGCTCTGGCTGCACCATGGTTGTCTGTCAGCACATAAATACCACTATGGCTTTAGCCCTTTGCATTTAATATCCCTTTTTATGCTGTGAGTACTCCTTCCTCCATATATCTCAGTTTTCAAGATGCTCTGAGCCCTTCAGCTTTGAGATGGGGTGTTACATCTCAAAGATATGCACTCTGGTGGATGAATGATTCTCAAAAAGAGGTTAGATACCACTATCGGTGAGAGAAGGCTGTTTGCAGGTTTTTAATGTTCTTAAAGAAAACTTCAGTTTTAAGAGTCAAACTGTTAAAATGGTTGTGGAGGACTGTTTAAGGAACCCTTCACATCACGAATTGCACAGTAATGAATTTCTTTGCAAGATACATAAGGAAGAACTTGCAGGTTTCTGTTGGTAGCTAAGTAAATCTGCAGTTATCAGCTCTGTGCAAGGTAGAAACTCATGATGAGGAAGGCTGATCTCATGCTATAAATACATTGGTTGGTAATCTAATATAGATCACATATGCCTCTCTCGCAAATTAGAGTTAGGGTACTCACATTATTACAGACTAAACTGGAAAGTCTTAGCATAGGACAGTTGAAAACATGTGCCCTGGTTCTCTGCTCCTTCATGTCAATTTTATACCAAATTCTATTCTGGACTTCTGACAGTGGAAAGGAGTGGATCAGTGAAAGAAGAGTCAGCCCTTTTCTCGTTGCAAAAGGCACTCATAAACAATCGGTGCCATTCAGGCCTGCAACAGCCTATTGGCAGAAGAAATCTTTTTTCTTTTTCTGTATCACTGACACTAAAGCATCCTATTCTTGATATTCCTGTCTAGTTATTGACTAGTTAGTAACAGCTCTCTCTTTCTGAGGAAGCTCAGAGAGGCTAACCTAAGGCCAACCTCAAATTCATTGACAAGAAGGTACTATTGTATGGGTTTGGGCCCCGACACAGAATAGAAGTAACTATTTCCTGATACTGATGGGCAGAGGGCAAAAATCGAAGACCTTTCTTTGACATTCAGCAAATTCAACGATGAAAAAGCAGATGCTGCTGTTCTGTCTAAAAGGGAAAGCAAGGGCGTAGAGAAATCTAATAAAATAATTTATGTTCTCTGTTGAGACTCACCTAAAAGAAAACTGTTGCCTCTCAAGTGCTGAAGTCATGTCAAGAAGTCATTCTTTTTTTTTCAGCCTTATACACCCTCTATATTCAAAGATTAAGTAAATATATAACTTTACTTCATATTACCACACCTCTGCCACCAATTTGACTGGGGTCTTTTCCTATAGGTGACTGAAGCAAGGCATATATGCTGTCAGTCTGTAAAGAAAATTACTTTGAAGAGGCTTTTTGTCACCTCTAGTTGGCAAAGAAACTTGTGTTTTAAGCTTTAAGGTCACCCAAAGTTCAGGCATTAATAATAGAGACAGGATTTTGGTTGGAATTTAGTGAAAGAGCAGCAGTTGTGGGGGAGTTCAGCTCTTTATACCCAAATCTTTAGAAAAATACTGAAAAAATCAGATAAATAGATGACAAGGAAGTAGTCAAACCCCTCTGGAATTAAGAGAAAAGGGAGGTGGATGTAGGTTAGGGGTATGTTGTTTGCCTGATGTGTTTTGGGTACAATCACCTATTTAATTAACTGACGGTTTCTGTGTCCAGGTAGTGCAGGGGACTCCAGCTCCTCGGTGAGCTGTCACTGGAGCTGCCAGTAGCCGAGCTGTGGTGCTGCTTAGGGAGACCAGGCGGTATGTAGGCACGGCTTGCACGGACATGGTGGAGCCATCCTACCTCCAGCCCAGCACTGCTAGGCAGGAGGAGAGCCTCTGGGCAGGAGGGCATCTATTTGGGGAGACAGAAACAGGTTGTGAGGGAGGAACTGTCCACCAGCCAGGGGATCATCTCACCATGAGGAATGTCCCCCACTGGTATGGGCAGGTGGGCTCTAGTGCTGGCATGATTTAGTTATTGGAAATAGAGACCCGTATCAACCACTAATCTCATAGGTGAGAGTCTGTTAAGTGAAGACTATTAAGCAGGAGGCTAAAGACAGGACCCTCATGGCAGCGCGTTCTGCAATGCCTTCTGTACCACATCCGAGGCTAGACAAATGGTCAGTGTGTTAATACGTGCTTGAATTCTCTCTAAATGGTCTAAGGGTGAGTTTTTACTTGGTTTTCATTTATTTGAAAATGGAGAACATCTTACACTGCAGGGAGCACTGTACAGGAAGGATGGGTATTATCCAAACCAGGCTGCTTTTGTGCGCTTAATGCTTCTAAGAATTTAAGGGGTTTTTTAAAGCAAAGTCTGTAGAAATCGGAGAGGTGTGAAATAATGAGTGTAAGAATGCAACATGCAGACTCCTCTAGAAGTAAAATAATACAAAAGTTCTGTATCCTGTGGGGAGGGGGAAGAGAATAAGACAGAAGTCATCAAGCTTCTGATAGAACACAGCAAAGAAAGGACAGAAAAATAGAGTTTGATTATGCTGTGACCATTAAAATATGCAAGTGATGAATATTAAGTCAGTTGTTAGGAAAGGCTCAGGGGGCAATAGCTGGAAAAGTAAAACATTAGGTAGGACTTTAATAAGCAAATGAACAGAAACTATAGTAAAAGTAAAACCAGAAGATTCATGGATAAATATGATACAGTGAGAAAGAGTCAAAGCAGGTTTTGTACAAGAGTTATGCCTCAGAAATGGGAATTCTCCAAGGAGAACATGTATATTAGGGTGATCCGGCTGATGTTGCTCATGTTTGTCAGGCTTTCAACAGTCTGACACTAAAGGCACTCAAAGAAACTAAGCTTTCAAAAATTAAGAGGGAAAGGGCTCGGGCTAAAGAACAGGAAGCAAACGATAAGAATTACCATTTTTACAGTGGAAGGATGCTGCTGATGGGTTTCCTGTGGATTTTAGGTAGAACCTGTGCCATTCAATGCGTTCATAAATGGTCTGGAAAAGAGGATTAATTAATACTGAGATGACAAAATTTACTGAAACGGAATATTCAAGGTAGTAAAAGCTAAAACTGACGGCAGAATAAACATGATAAAAAGTGACGGGGTGGCAGCATGGAACTAAAGGCTGAGTATTGATAAATGCAAAGTAATACACAAAGGAAAAAAATAACCTTAACTATTCATACACCTTGATGGGCTCTAGATTAGCTATTTCCACTGAGGAAGGTGCTCTGAAAGTCATTGTGAATATTTCTCTGAAAGCATTAGCTAATTCTAGCAGCAGTCACAAAAGCAAATCGACTCTTAAGAATTATTAGGAAAGGAAGTGAGAATAAACCAGAAAACATTATGCTACTGTGTAAAGCTGTGCTTACCTCTCTAATTTGGTATGCAGTTAGAGTTCTCATCTCAGAAAGGATATAAGTAGGACTAGTATGGAGACAGGCATGAATATTATTATATAGCTTCCATCTGAGAAAACTACAAGTCTTCAGCCTGGAAAAGAGATCACCGAGGAGAAGATAAAATAGAGCTCCTTAAAATCAGTGGTGGTGTGGAGCAGGCAAACAAGGAATGATTTTTCACTGTTCCTCAGTAAACAAAACACAGAGAAAGAAATAGGCAATACATTTAAAACACATAAAAAGAAATCTCCTGTGCCACTTATATGTATGACGTGGAAGTCACCCACAAAAGATGTGGAGTTCAAAGTTATAAATGGGTTCAGGAAGCAATCAGGCAAGTTTCTGAAGGGTCAGTTGACATGCTGGTGCACATGCGACCACTGTCTACCAGCCCCCTAAGCCGGTGGCTGTCAGAAGGTGGGGGGATCTTAGCGGTGGAAGCATGCTGTGGCTGTCCCACTTACTTCTGGTCCCCATTTTTGTAAATACACAAGCTATTGCTGTCAGAGGCTGGATACTGAGCTGATCAGTATGGATATTCTTCTGTTGAAGCTGAGCAAGAAACACATTATTTTTAGATTGTGATGGAGTTTATCTGCTTTACAGCAACCAGGAATCCTACCTGCCATTCCTGCATGGAGGATCAGAGTGCTGAAGGGCAATAAACTTATGACGTGTTTGGCTCACAGTGAGATGCTCACAATGTCTGAAGTCAGAATAAAAGTCCACAGTGCCTTATAAGAAAAATACGATTTTTTGCAAGTTCATCCCTCCAGGCTGTATTCTTTCAACATCTGTGAGGATTAAAGAAATCCAAACCAATCTGGACCCAGTTAAGTTTTAGCGTCACCAAAAAGCAGTTCCCCTTGATTTGCAAAGCTCTTGCACCTGAAGGCTCTTGCACCTTTATTCCCCACTGGCAGTGGCTGTCCTGGGTGCCCAAGCCACTGTCCTGGCACCCTGGTCACCCTCCTCTGGCAGTGTGCCTCCTTTTCTTCCTGCCGCTCAGTAATGTCGGAAGCAGTCTACAGCTAACTAAAGCTCCCGTCTAGCCATTTTCTTCTGGCTTTGACTTCTTGACTCCTTGATGTTTTCTGTCACTCAAGACTCATGTGCCTCTTCTAAGCAAAAACACCATCAATAAGACCTTCACTCCTGCACCATCTGAGAACTATGAAGAAACTTCAAGAGATGTAGGTGTGCCAGGCAAGGGCAGATCTCTTCTGGGGCAGGAGGAGACAGCTCTTCAATATTCACACAGGCCCCCAGCATAGCCTTCTGGGATAGTTTGGGTAGGGTGTTAGACTCTACCACACGGTGCTGCAGACCAGGGAGGTTGCTGTAATTCGTCTGTGATTGACTGGTGCTTTGGACAGGACTGAGAAGCTACCCTGAGCTCATACGGAGCAAAGAGGTCGAAAGCTACTGCAGCACCCTCCTTACTGACTCTGCACAGGCACTAAATCCCATGGTCCTTTTTGGGGTGTTTTGGCTTTTTTCCTCCCAAGTTATGCAAAGAAATTTCCCTCTGTCTTACAGGACTTGGCAAGCACTTTTCCTAGTTCTGGCAATAACGTATAAAAAGAGGTGAATACATCATAAAATGTATATGGCTTGAAGAGAGTTTTATGTCTTTTAAAGAGGTCTGCTTGCCTTCCCCACAGTAAAGCACTTTGATATCTGTGGATGAAAAAACCCAGCGCTGTATAGAACAATGAAAGTACTAACACTGTCTGGGATAAATCCTACAGTATTCGGCAGGCCTGAGATAATTATCGTTTTCCAGCAGAGGAAGGAGGCAGCAAGCTGCGTAGAGTTCTGAGTTTTATCTCTTCTCTTTCTGCCATCAGAAGAGGAACTTTCATGCTCAGTTGGTATGAAAAAATGTAATGAAACTCTACAGCAAGTAACTTAAAAGCTGCATAACTCATTAGGACTTCTGTCCTCCAATTATGTCCCAATTTGCTTACCCCGTCAGGTGCCGGTTAAATCCTACTTTATTTTGTATTTCCATCTATTATGCCAGTAATCACTTTGATGCCTTTGAGGTTTATCTTGGCTGGTCTCACAGTACTCTGCGTGGCTTAGAGTGCAGACTGGAGCACGGAGCTACCTTTGGAGATGGTGTCCTGGCCACAGCTGTGTTGGGTTCAAAGATTACCACTACCAACACCTTGTCTTCTCCCTTCCCCCTGAGGTTTGCTGCCCTCTTCAGCTCTGCGGTTATAATTTGCACATATACATGGAGTAGTCACAGAATCACAGAAAGGCTCAAGTTGGAAGGCACCTCTATAGACTGCCTGGTCCAACACCCCTGCTCAAAGCAGGATCAACTAGAGAGGGTTGCCCAGGGCCATGTTCAGGTTTTGAATATCTGCAAGGATGGAGAAACCACAGCCTCTCTGGGAAACATGTTCCAGTGTTTGCAAGGGGGATCAAACATAAGAAGAAAACACCCCAAACTTTTTCTTAATTTTGAATGGATTTTCCTATATTTCAATGTGTGTCTCTTGTCCTGTCACTGAGAAGAGTCTGGCTCAGTGTGTTTTGCTTCTTCCCATCAGATATTTACATACATTAAAAAGATACCACCACCGCTGAGCCTTCTCTTCCCCAGGCTGAGCAAACCCATCTGTCTCAATCTCTCCTCATACATGATGCTCCAAGCCCTTAGTTGTCTTAGTGGCCCTTCGCTGGACTTGCTCCAGTACCTACTTGTCCAGAACTGGACGAGCAGCACTCCAGACATGTCTCCCTAGGGCTGAGTAGAGGTGATTAATCACCTCCCTTGACTGCTCGTGATGGTCTTCCAGCAACCCAGGCTGTTGGCCTTTACCTCAAGGGCACACAGCTGGCTCACGTTCAGCTTGGTGTCCACCAGTACCCAGGTCCTTTTCTGCAGAGCTGCTGTTATTATGTTATTCTATTTTGCCAAAGGGATACAGGTAAATGGAAATGTTCATATAAGTTGTTGGGTTTTTTTTTAATACATGTCCTTTGAGCAAAGCTGGGTGAAGGACTGTACCCCTGTGTGGTCATGAACATGGCTTCGAGAGGGCAGTAACCTCAGGGGCAGGGGTGGAGGCTGGTAAGATGGTTTGATTGGAAGGATTGTTTAACCTGGTTCAACAGCAGCCAGAACAACTCAGCTAAATGCACCCTCTGTTTCCCTGGCTGGTGAAAGACATAAGCAGGTCCCTTCTGAGCAAAATCCATGCACATTTTTTCTGGCTGGAGGAGGATAATGTCTGTGGCTTGTTGGTGGCCAGAGGTGAAGGGCATTTTTCCCTTGCGCTGACCCAGGACTGGCAGGGCTGGAGGACTGGGTGCAGAGAGAGACAAGCTGGCTCCATGCTTTGGCTCTCAGCAGTGTGGTGGCACATGTGGTACACCCGAGCTGTGATGTCCCAGGCACTGCTCCCCTCTTCCAGCTGCCTCCCCATGAGTTTGCCAAGGTTCTCCAGAGGCTTGGGAGTCCTTGCAGCATTGTAGTGAACGGATGGGCTTATGTCATTTATGAAAACGTGATGTGTAACTTAGCCTGGTGTTAGCAAGCCACGAAACAGTGCTGAGCAAGCTAGTATGTGTATGAGGCAGAGCTCAGCAGAGCTGCTGGCTCTGCTCCTGGGAGCAGGATATCTGTGTTAGTCCAGTAGAGCCCTTTTAGCAGTGGTAATTAGCCTGTGCATCGCTTGTCACTGCTCTCCTGGCGCCAAATCTGGAACCAGTCTGGATACCAATGAAGTACACTGTATTTATTGCATGTTGTAAACATGCCTGTAGGTTGCCATTTCACTTAGGCTCAGCTCCATGAAGGGATTTGGATACCTAATTCTGTGCAGCCGGCAGGAGTTAGGCATCCAGTTCTGTCTGAGGATCCGGTCCTGAGGCTCTTAGGCGAGTGTTACTCAAGAGGTATTCAATATGATTCAGTGCGTGTAAATCAGCATTGTTCTCTTTATCTGAAAAAGGGTCGCTTTGATTTATACCAGCTCAGGAGCTGTCAGGCTGATTTTAGGAAAATGCTTGAGTTTCCTTCTGAAGCCTATGGCTCGGAGTGATCTGTATTCTACTGTGGCGTAGAGTTTTTTCAAAATTTGGGAGCCATTTACAACTTCACTGCCATGCTGTGACATGATGCATTGCTTTGTAAGCAGGGCCTTAAACAACCGGGGTCTTAAATCCATAAACTGACCGGGGCCTGGCAACACTTTGAAAGTCTGTTTGCCAAATGGCATCCCTCTGAACAGGCTTCACAAATATCTGACTGTCTGAAATGTTCACGTTTCTTTTGACACTATAGCAAGATGTTATGAGACTACCTAAGGGTTATTTCCCCTAAAAAAAAAAGAGAAATTATACCTATTTTGTGTGTAAAATGATGCATCTGAAATATATGACATGCTAGCTCCTCTGTTTTATTTCCTCCAAGACAGCATCCTTTTTTAAAAAAATAAACAATTGCTATTAATTTTGCAATTGGATCTTGCTTGCTAAGACATCCCCCAAACGTAATATCCTCCCTGTGACACCTCGACATTTGTGCGTCTTCTCTTCCCTCTCTGCTCCCCGTTCTCTAGATGGAGCTAAGTGGGGATGGTTGCTGTAGGTACTGATCTGTCTTACGTTATTCTCACACACACATTTCAATTCTTCTGCTTCAACAGATTTCCCCCCCTGCCCCCTTCACGAAGACATAACTGTATTTTTCTGCAGCTTTGCTTTTTACTGAGGCATCCATACAATCATTCTAATTTATCATTTCACAGCACTTTGTTGCTTTTAAACAGTAAGTTGTCCATGAGCACTCAGGTTTGGCAAATAATGTGACTAGTTCGCGGAGAGCTCTAACTGTTGCCCAGACTCTCGGTAATGAGTCTTCTCAAGGCTTGGATTAGTGTGGTTATACGTGCTGCTGCTCTGCATACTTCAGGTACTTGTAAAGAAAATGGAAAATTTTTGCCATATTGTCCTAATTTAAATCAAATTTCTCACCTTCCTCCCAGTGTTGTAACTTTGCATGGAAGGGGCGGGGAGGGGGGGTGGAAATCCATTTTCCAGACATCTCTGTCCCTTCTGTCTGCTCTCACTGAATGAGACTGTGCTAGCTGGTCAAAGCCTGAGCTATTACTTAAGAGCTAACTGTAGCCATGTGATACATTGCAGCCTTTTCTGGGGAGACCAGCAGATTTGTAAGAAGTGAGGAGAGTGAGTGATACCACATATTGGGGATCTTGGTGAGGGTGGAGCAAAATGTATTCAAAGTCCAGAATAGAATCCACCACTTGGACAACTACACATCTTTAATCTCCAACCTTATTTCCACTGTTATCTACTGGCTGCCTGTATTTACCCCCTACCTCCTTACCATCCCTTAAAAGCAGAAAAAAAAGAAGTGAGAAGCGAGGCAGCAGAGTTCCTTGACACCAGTTTGATTTGATTTTTGGCTATGACTTTCTTAGTCCTGTAAAGCCTGTTTGTTTCAAAGATGGAACCCTGAAAACTAACCCGACAAGTGCACATAGACACACCAGCCCTGAGGTGCACGCAGCAGTTTTGTTTTCCTACTGCAGTCACTTGAAAAGCAGCAGTTTCTAAATGGTCATACCCAGTAGTGGTCTCCTTGTGACCACGTGCCAAAATGAAGCATATTGTAAAATCTGAAAGAAAATGGGAAATTTAGGGAGGCCAAAGCCTGTTACTTAGCTTGAAATTTGTCAAAGATGTCAGTTTTCCTTTATTTCTAAATGAGTCATGGAGACTTCAGCAAGTGGTTGAAAAAGACCTCGATTTGGCAGATAGCTCCTACCCTCTCCTTAATGGGGAGAATAAAGCACCTCTCTTCTAAGTAGGGCATTCAGTGAAATGTGTTGGAAGTATCTGGTGAGTATGTCCAAAAAATAATAGAAAAGAGCATCTTCTGGATGCGCCTGTATGTCATTCAGAATGGAAGCAGTTAATAACCCCATTATTTTACGGCACCCTCTTCAGCTTCAATTTCCATTCTCTTTTATAACAATCTAAGAGGCTGTTGCCAAACTGCCTAGACATCCTTCGTGCTACCTGGTGAATCATAAATCTGCAGACAATGCTCTCCAAAAGCGAGCAGACTGAAACAATGTAAAATGAATTCTGGCCTTTTGCACCAACATCTCTCAGTGTTTGTGTTCTTCCTTAACTGATTTCATGGAGTTGGGGAAGGAGTCACTGTTTTGGAATTTTTGTTATTAGGCTTTGTATTGCTCTTTATGCACCAAACTTTTCATATAAGAGAAAAGTGATCTTCTGTGGTGGTGTAGATATGTTCAATAATATATACCTTTGATTCTTTTTATGCATGGACTTATGGAGCTTGGGTGATGATTGGACCAACAATCAGTGCCAGATGACTGGAAGCTGGAGCCTTTGCAGTTTTTGGTTAATTTTGGCATGCACTACATGAAAGAGCAGAGTGGGAGGGTTGTTCTTCCCTCCCGCCATTCTTGCTTCCGATTCCTTACTGGGCGTTGGTCCATGCATGCACAGGGTGTGATAAATGACCATTGCAAGCCTTTGGTAGATGAGCAGGTGGTTCTTAGTGAGGAGGATATACTGAATAGTGAGCAAGAAAGGATCAGGCTTTATGCAAACTATTTTTCACTTCCATGTCCTAAGGTGGGCTCTACTGAATTCATCCTCCAGGAGGACCACTGATGCCAAGATATGGCTAACCTGGAACATTTCAATCCCTTCTTCAAGCTGTGCAGTGTTTGCATGAGTATAATAGCAGCTGTAGCCTGTGATCCTGGACGTCCTGCTTGCTCCTGTGGCTTACAGCTCAAAAGGTCAGCTCCTGTCTGATTTACAGAGAGCTAAGATGCAACCAGGTTTTGTTTAGAAAAGTTTCCTTCAATTCCTCTGTGGTGCTGCTGGGTTGGGGAGGGGGCCCAGTGTAGCCCAGAAGACTTGACCACAGTTCTTGAAAATGCCAATAGACAAGTGTGTCAAGCAGGCAAATACTTGCCTCTTTCCCCAGTTCTGATTCTCAAAATATACAAACCTTAATACAATGATAAAAAAGTGGAAAAATTTAAAGACAGAAAATACAATAACAGAATTATTTTTAGAAAAATGTATGGAGACTTTGTAGAAAATCTATACTTTAATTTCCCCGAACAATGTGAAAAAGCAAGTCACCTTCTATCTGACTCATTATGTCTTATTGAGAAGCGAATTGTAAGTCTTCCTTGTTCAAGCATGATTAAGACTTACAGGTCTCTTGTTGGCTAGATTTCCTATTGAGCATAGTAGCAGCCAAAGAAAATGATGGTATAATTTTATGTGATTAGGACAAATCCTTAAAAATCTTGGGCAATTTTCAGTAACTATGTCAAGGCAGTAACTAAAACAGAAATTTTAACACTTGTCAAAGCTTCATTGTTGGACCAAACAAATGTTTCTAATTGGTTGAGTCAAATTGTGTTTATTCATATCCTTGTGTTTTCTTCAGTTTTCCTTTTTTTTCTTGTAGACATCTGTTATTTTTCTGTTTACTGCTTACGTAGCCTTTTTATGCACATTTCCAAGAGTGAAAACATAGTTCATTCCTCTTCAAGCTTCAGTTAGATAGTCTTTTGTCCAATTCCTTTTTCTTGTCATTTTCTTTTTTTATTAATTTTCAAATAAATTCACAATAACAACTGAAATAATTAGGATAAAGCAGTAGGATTTACAATAAAGCTTTGTGTTCGAGATCTTGTCAAATGTGGTGCGAGTATTGTATACATCTCAGAGATGAGAAGGAGAAAAACAAAACCAAGTCTGCAGATGAGGTCTTAAACTATTCCCTTCTGCAGCAATTGGAAATTTAGCTCAAGGAAAAAAATCAAAGCAGACACTAAAAGAAAGGAAAACATAAATAATTTGTAAGTTTGATAATAACCTCTGAAGGCATAAACAGTGCTGGGGAACAGACAGCTACTGGAAATGCAAACGTGGTGTTTTGTAGCTAGCTAAACAAAGGATTCAGGCACTATCCTTGTCAGTCTCCTCTGGTTTAGGACGAGCCCACAAGGGCACACCACGAAAGCCTTGGGCTATTGAGTTGTCTCGTTCTATAAACAGTCTTAATCCTGTTTACTTCTTCATGGATTTCTGCACCTGATTTTTGCTGTATTTGACTTGGTATCAGCCTAGGTTTGCAAACATGGGTGTTCATCTGCCACGCTCCTCCACCAGCCTGTTTGAAGATAATTACTTCCTTTCTTCTGAGTGATTTTATACTGTTGGCTAAGAGTTTATCTTTCTTCAACCTTAATACCTTGTAGTTGAACTTCAGCATATCTTTCTGTATGACACCCAATCTAGGGCATCAAACTGCCACAAACAAGGGACAGGACCCCAAGACATGCACACGCTGCTGACAGAGGTGAGAGCTGGAGCTTTGGGTGTGTTTGCTGTTAGCACTGGATGAGTATTAGCCAACATCCACTTCCGTAAAAGCCTTTTTGACCGATTTGATTTGCAATCAACATGCTAGCAAAGTTAGCTTCCTCATGTGCATTTCTTTTGTCACAAAGAGAGGTTGCAGTCATCAGAGGGAGTTTCTTCCAGCCCAGCTCCTGATTTTTTCTCCAGGACATGAATGCTACTGCATTATTTCTGTATTTTTGATGGGCAGGTTCATCACCGATTACACCTATAATAAATTCCTCTCAAATTTCAGGATTAAAAGTTGCTTTCTGGAAGAAATTGCTATTACATGTAAATATTATAATTTTCTGCTTTACATACCTGCCCAATGGATTGGTGCCTTGTTATCACAGCTTCTTTTTTTTTTTTTTTTTAAATAATTATCAGTTATCTGGTTTCTTTTAGAAGTTTAGTTTTGTCTTCTTTCGTATTTTTTATGCTATGCTTCCCTCCACAATTCTCTAAACAAATTTTAATACTAAAAGTTGTCAGCTGCAGTTCACATATTTCCCTTTCATCCAAAAAGTCACAGGCTAGATCTTTAAGTTAAAGATGGATCAAGATGTCGAGAAACATTTAGTGTAGTTTTAATTTCAGAGCAAAATTTTAATACTTCTGTCCCATTTTTCACCACCTTCCTTCCCCCCCCCCCCTTTTTTTTTTTGGACAATTCCGTAGGAGATCCAGAACACCAAAATTTCAGTGAAGAATCAGGAAATATTTACTATTAAATGGTTTTCTTATTTTGAAATCAGTTCAGTTGTCATGATAAAAATGTGATGCAGCTGTGTGAGTGGTATTGCTGGAAAAAGATATTGCTATGTCCTTTTCCAATCCAGTATTCCCCCTTGAAGTGAAATCCCTTGCAGAAGTTAAGGCCACTCTCAACCTGGAGAATCACCTACCAACGTAGTTTGACTTGGGCTGTCAAATGACTCTGATTTATTTTATTTTTTAGTGTGGACACTGGTTTCGGTAATGTATTTCTTCAGTATTGCTTCATGTGATTCATAATTTTACCCAGGTTATTTTTTTAAGTATCTCAGACGTACGCGCAAGAGTTGCAGTGTTGTTGGTCACTGCCTGCCTCTCCTAGCAATCTGCCAAGGGCAATATGCACAACCCAAAGGTAAAATGCTACTTACTGCATTTTTTTCCCCTGTTAAGTGCATGATTCATTGAGGAATTCAAAGGTAGAACTGCTGGGGGAAACAAAACAAAACAAGCCCACAAGTAAATATGTGCACAAATGAACACGGAATAGGTGTATGTCATGCTTTGAGGAGAGCTGAAGTCCCAAGGACTGTGTGAGGACGAGCCCAGCGGAGAGCTGTGGGTGAGCTGTCGGTGATTTCTCCTCACCAGGGTGCCAGTCATCTCACCCAGCTCTGCCAGTGTCCCCAGAAGCAAGATCTCTGCACTGTCCATGGGAGATTGCAGCGCTGTTCTGTTGGGAGTTGGAGTCGGTGCAGGCTGTAGCATTGTGAAAGGAGGTTTCCCCTGATGGGGGGTCTCAGGGCTGCAGTCTCTGATATGGCACTCGCATGGGAGGTGCCGAGGAGTCTGAGAAATTAGTTCTAAACAGTAAGACCTATCCTTCATTTTTGTGACATTACAGCAGCTGTAAAAGTTTAAGACGTACAATTTATGTTGGAAAGGATCTCTAGAGGTCTCCAGCCCAAGCCAGGGCTCAAGGGAGGTCCAGTTATAGAAGGGTGCTTGTCCAGCCCAGGCTGGAATATGTCCCAGGATGGTGATCCCACGCAATCTCTGCGTCCCTGTTTCAATGGTTGAGTACCTTCAGGGTGAAATATTTTTCCTAATATCTAACCAGAATTTCCTGTATTGTAGCTTAGGTCCATTGCTGCATGTCCTTTTGCCAAGATTTACTATAGGCTTGTTACTTCTCATGGCAAAGTTTAATAAATGAACATTAATGTGTTACCACTACTACTCTAGTCCAAATAGTAAGTGGAAGGGCTCTTCTTGAGATGGAGTTATTTAGAATGAGCTTCTTAAAGGTAATTATCATGCATTAAAATGCAAATTGGAATCTAGAAGCACCGTGGTCTCTAGAGTAGGTGTTTTGAAAACCCCGCTGGATACCTGTGTCCTCTGCAGATGCTTGTGAACCTGCAGCCTGGTGCAGCAGTACTTGATAAATTTATAACTGAGGTGGTGGTGCACACAGTGACCTGACCGTCGCAGCAGCGCTATTTGCAACAGGTTGTTTTAAATAATATGCAGAAGACCCCAAGAAGGAAGCTAAAGCTACAATTTGATTATGTGTGGGCAATCTGCACGAGAGAGAGGTGCAAAGAAGTTGACTTCAAATCGAGGCAGGCGCAGGTACCCCGAGGGAAGTCCTCAGTGTGAACAAGGAGCAGTAACTACAAGACGAACAGTTTCAAATTGGCTTTTCATTATGGTTGGCTCATTTTAAAAAGCTGAGCTGGGTTTTCCTGGGTGTTTAATGTTTGCAAAATCCATTGATTTCAGCTGGTGTTGGTACACGCTCGACTGTTTCAGAAGTGTCGGAGCAGCTGCTATGCCGAGACTGCCGCACATAACTGCTGAGCACAATAATCTCATGGCTTGTTTGGGTTCCCTGTGCCACTCTTATCCAACTTGCTATCTCTTGCCTTATCCTTACATTGTAATGCCTTTAGGACAGGACTATCTCTTGCACTGTGTGCAGCGACTGAAGTGATAAAGATCCTGACTGTGCCTAGTGCTTCTAGGAATTACCACAAAAAAGCCCCATCCCATAATTATTTATTAATATGGTATGCATCAATGTGAGACATTTCATTGGCTTTAATAGGCTTTGGATCAGTTTCCTTAGTACCTCTGGCCTTTTTCAGTTCCATTATTCATGAAGGAACATGTTGAATTCAGAGTTAGGGACTGCAAATATATCTAGTGTACCTTGTGATGCTCAGTGCTTTTATCCACAGTTACGGAAGTTATCCCTAAGCTTAGAGCTGCCTCATCTATGTGGATGAGTACATGGCAGACCCCCTTCTGAGGATGCTCGGGCTTGTATGAAATAAAGGTCGAGTTCCTCCACCTAGTGTGGATGATTTTCTTTTTGCCCTGTGATGGGGTGTGTTCCCGGAGCTCGTCCGTGCGGTGCACACCTCAGATCTGAACAGCAGCCTTTGACCATGGACTGCCGAGTCAGCAATGGAGTTTAACAGGTCAAAACAAGGGTCGTGCTTTGCTCCACCCTATTTTCATTCAGGGACAGTCTTTTTGTCAACCTTCCATTATCTTTCCCTCAGCTTTTACCTAAAGATAAAAAGAAACATCTTATAATTCATTACAGTTCATTAAAATGAAAATAAAATTTATTTTGCATCAAAATGAAAAAATATGACTTGTTCATTATTAGCATATAAATGGTATTTTTTATGTCACTCTGCCACAAAATCACTTATATTTTCAATGATCACAGCACACAAAATTAATTTTTGATAGCCTTTTGTGATTTGGTTGAAAATTCTCATTTCTTTTTGTGCATTAACAGCAAACTGTATCCACTGCTATTCATACCAAATTTTAGATAATGAAGCAATTAAAAATACATGGATTGAAGATCTTATCTCATTTTTCCTCTGGCCTATTTCTGCTTCATTATTCATGAAGGGATATGTTTAATTCAGAGTTAGTAATTGCAGATATATCTAGTATAAATTGCGCCTTATAGTCTTTTACCCAATTTCAATTTATTTTAGCAAATAGATCTATGGGGAAAAAAAGAGCAGGAAAGACAAAAGGGCAAAAACTACATCTCGGTGTTGCCAAACAAAACCTTACAGGTCTATTGCTTGTAAAGTATGTCTGCAACTCAGGAAAAAGTTGATGCAATGAAGCACTGTACTCAGCATATTAATAACCTTGCATTTGTATCAAATGGCTGAATTAAATTATTCTGATTTTGAAGCAGTTTGAGAGACCTCATGACTCGGTGCAACTGTCATTCTGCTGCTTTTATCCACAAAGTCAAAAAGTCCCAAATCAGTGAAAAGCAGAAGTAGTAGAGACATAAAACTAGATAAATAGCAGAGTCGAAATAAAATTAAGGTGTTTTAAGCAACGTAGAGGAACCTTCACTTGGCCAGAAAGTGAGAATGAGCCTGGATCGTATGTTTCCATGTGTCTGGAGTGAGATGGATTTGTAACGGCTTGCTAGAACGTTCAGATCCTGGACGCATAAAAATCATGAGAGCTTCCACTGGGTTTGGGATCCAAGGAAACAAAAGCCAGTACATGCAGGAGAGTGGGCTGGGAGGGGGCTGCCAAAGTGCAGTGAGGGCTGCTCCTTGGCCAGATGGCTCCTGCCTTCCCCTCGCATAAATCTCACCCCAGGGGTTGGGTTAGGGTTGGGATGAGGGTGCCAAGGAAAAGACAGCTAACATGTATGGCAGGAGAGGGCTTGGACCGGGCAGCCAAGATAGCTACAGGGCTGCTGGTGCAGTTGTCCCCCAAAGTCCAGCTCACGTGGGACCAGGTCGAGTTCCTGAGCTAGGGCACAGCTGAGGGCTCTCTGTGAGGTTTGGATGGTGCCTGTTGAAACTGCTCTTCATAGGGAGGTGCTAACAAGGTTAATTATAACCAGGAATTATAAGAGTTGGCTGTTGGCTGCTGCAGTCCCAGGGTCTTCTTGTTGGGCTGTAAGCTGTCTTTAGGAGTTGTCACAAAAATCCCCTTGTCCTGAACCGTCAGCAGAACATAGAAAGGGGCATAACGTGGGTGAGTTTCCAACTGTTCCTCTGACCAGGTGTCAGAGCGCTCTAGAGAAAGGTTTTGTTCTAATCGCTAAGGACACAGCCCCAAACCTCCCTTTATACCAGTGGAACTTCTTGTACATATGTCTCAGACTTGAAATAGAGTTTGTAGAATTAACAATTTGGATTTATTAAACATTGTGATCAGCACTTTCTAGTGCAATTATTAATGCAAATGTTTCTGCCCAGTTATTTGATTAACTGAATAACTTGCAAAGTGATGCATAGCCTTTCCTGTGTAGTCCTTGATTCATAATTTCAATAAGTTAATTAATTACAATCTTATTTTCTCTCTTAATGAATTCTGGTTTGCTCTGATGGCTTTGGAAGTCTTAAACACATTGTGAATGATTCTCAGCTAAAGTTTCAGAGAGTTTTTATGTTTTATAGGAAATAGCAATTAACAACTATTGCCTTTTGGTGTAGAGCAGACTTCACAATTGCCACCAGCACTAGCAAAAGTTCTGCCTACCTTCCGCTCCCTGTGCTCCACGAGGAAAATCCGTCCCTTCATAGACAAGTATCCCTATTTTCCCTAGGTGACACTACGAGGCATTGCTCTCAAAGAAACTACACCGCATTCAGTTACTCTGATCAACAAAAGCAGTGTTCCCTGACCTGCTGTGGGTGAACAGCCGCTGGAAGCATGTGCCACAACAGACGTGTCAGGCCTCGGCAGGATATCTAATCTGCCTTTGTCTGCAGCGTCACCTCTTGGTGACCTGGAATGTGTGCTCCATTCTTTGTGTCCTAAATTCGCTGAGAACTGCGTTGATGGCTTTCAGAGACCACGTCAGTTGAAACCTGCTGTTGGTTCATCACTGATGAAATTAAATATAATGCAAAACTCTTCCAAGTGCATGACATCTGTTTTCCTGGAATCCTGTTTTTAATAAGTTCAGTAAGAGGAGATTTCCTGCAAGTTGAACTGGTGCATGGAGGTACAACTTCCAGCTGGGTTCTGCTGTCGACACGCTGTGGCTGTGCTAAACCTGACCCACTTACTGCGTGTGGTAACCGGGTAGTTTGGGGTGCTACCCAGCCAACAGTGTAGGTTGCGTCTCCTCTATAGGAGGAAACACACCTCCTCACCAAATGGCCTATTTTTTTTCCACTTTGGCATGGTGTTTCCCTTGCTCCTACAGTTTCTCCCTGATTTTTTTCCCTACCATCCCCTGTTTGGATTTGGTCCTTTATCTTTTGCTGTGTCTTTCCAGATTGAGGCTGATTTGGGAGAAAGGAGGAGGGAGGCCTTGTGTTTGGGGATTTTTCCATTATCTCAGACCATATCTCCTCAATCTCCTCCTCCTTATTTGTCACGTGAATGTTTCTGATCTGTCTTGCCCTCCCATCACCACAGATTGCTCCCTTTCCATTGATCCACTTCCCTCCCTCCTTTTGCTGGAGGGTGGCATAGGAAAAAATGCCACTGAGCAGTCATCTTTTCCTCACCTTCCACTGATGTTGCAAAATAGGTGGCAAAAGCAGTCCCAGCAGGCGTCCTTGAGAGAGACCTGGAGGCTGGAGAATAGCGAGGCTCCAAAACTGAAATAAGCCATCTCTAATTCAAAACTGGGTAATTCAGATACCTATCGGACTCACTAACTGATCATAAACACGAGCTTGGCACAGGCCTAGCTCTTGCCTTCTCAGTGTCCTAGTCTTCTGTGAACGGTCATCTCAACAGTCACACAAAATAAGGCTTTATCAGCTTCGCTAATTAGAAACTAATTAGAACTGTCACCCCAAGCTGAAAAGATACCTTTGAAGTACAAATATTTCCTCAGCTTTTCTTGATCAAGGCTTTCTTTTTATGCCCCTCTTTATATGCTGATTCCAGCCAGCACATGAACAAGAAATCCTGGAAGGCTGGGAGGAAAATCTCCTCTTGCAATATTTCCAATTGGATAAAAACCAAATATCCATTGGAAATCTCATGATTTCCAGACAATGTACTGGCCAAGAAAACCTGGAGAAGCTTCAAATAAGCATCCAGATGTCTGGATAAATTCCTGAACTGAAAAAATCTTTGGAGGTTTCTTTATTCTTAATACAGAGAATAAAACCTTATTGTTTATCGATATTAATAAACTCCTTAAAGTGCATGGTGCCTACAAGGCGAAGAATTAGCTGTGTTGCTTGTGTTGATAAGCTTACAGGCCTGTGGGCTTGTCTGGCCTGGACAACAGTCAGGTAATTCAATTCAGGGATTTATTGCAAAACTTATTGTTGGGGAGATTAACAATGAGGATTCATGGAAGACCTGATTTTTAAAGTAGAGATGTGAATCTGAGGCAGGGCTGTGTTGTGAGAGGTACGTGTGGCTTGCAGAGTGCACAGGAGAGAGAGAGGTTGAAGCAGAGAGAAGAAATTAATGGGAAAAGAGAGATGTAGGAGATATATAGTCCAGATCTTGTTATTTATGGGGTCAGAGCTGCATCCTGGTTGAGCAGAAGACCATGAGACTGTGGTCTCCCTAGTGTTGCCTGGTCCCTGCTGCCACCCAGGTCAGCTACATTCACACTGCTCCCTCGATTCATGTCTGTGTGCAGCTCAGCCCAGAGCTGCCTGGTTTGTGTTCTGCACACACATTTTTACTGTCCCAAATCAGGCTTTCTGGTAAGCCCTATTTGAGCAGGTTTTCAGAAAGCCAAGCTGAAATTCTGAGCACAAATCCCATTATTGCTTTAAAGGGTCAAAACCTCCCACTGCTTTGGACATTCAGCATGTATCGCTTTTAACATAATTTACGCATGCGTAAACTACCACTCAGTCTTTTGCCGTATAATTTTTTGTTTCTACATTTGACAAATTTCCTAATAGGAAGGCAAATTGTGAGTGGCAACTTATTCTAGAAGGTAACCTGTGCAAAAGACAAGAGATATGTGATGTCAGTAAGGTCATTCCCACCTGTCCCACACTGGCCAGGTAATGTCCTCCACATGCAGCCAAGCACTGCCAGTGCCAGAAGCGGAATGCAGGGACACCAGGGTCCCACACCACTCCTTCCCTTTCCCTCGTGCAGTGCAGGGACACCAGGGTCCCGTACCGCTGCTCCCCTTCCCCTCGTACACCGTTGGTCAGGGCAAACGGGCGGCCACGTGTCGCTGCTCTCCACACTACCCTGAGATGTGGTCGGAGGTGGAAAAGAACATTCCCTGAGACAGAGATGTAGAATGGGGCCCTTATCTATACTTTTTTAAAATGCTTGCCATAAATTCACTGCAAAATAGCTCAGATGCCTGAAGAGCAAGCTATGTGACGTGGCCTTGCTATTTCAGATGTTTTTGTTGTTTGCTCTCTGCATCTTTATTAACTGCACTCTGTCAAGGCCGTTGCATTAAACATTGATCTACCTTGACAGCAGGAGCAGGGCATGCATATTGAAGGGCAGGTGTCAGCCCCTTGCCGACGGCATCCCTCTCTCGCAGATATTTAACTATTTCTTAGGCTCTCTAGAAAGACACATGGAAGGAGCTCACTGGTGCTGAGATGGCACAGAATTACTCTGCTAACTAAAGCGTGGCGGGCAGGAAAACTGCACGCCTGAATTTCATACCTGGAAACCTGCCAAACTAGGAGGCATCTCAAACAACCTTGTTGCTCTCCTGTCGGGGTACCGTCTGGTTGTTCACATTTACTAGGTGGGAGCTACTTACCATTTCATAGCAATTCTCAAGGCTGAAGCCTACTGACCTGCGGAAAAATTAAGCAAAGGTCATTTTATAGCACTTGAAGCTTCAGCTATGCCTAGCCATGAGCTCACTGCCTCTAGTTTTGAAGGTACTTCCTGCAGTGACTCTTTCATGCGATTGCCACTTCATGGTACAGTCTCAATTTCTAAACTTTCCAGGATTCCCTTGAAATAACCTCAAGGGAAATGGCAGGTTCTTGATGGCTTCTTGGAGGCACTTCAGACACCAAATATTGGTCTTGGTATTGGGAAGTGAGCAGACAGAGGGGTCTGCCTGACTTGGTGGTAACTGATGGAGAACGGGTCTGAATTGTTTGGTAGCCCTTTGTGGATGTTTGAAAGGGAAAATACTAATTTCTGTGTTTCTGCAAAGGGTGTCTGTTTCTTCGGCTTCTTGTTTTTAATGTAGTGAAAGGCACTAAGAAACATCACTGGCAGACCAAAAAAAATCTACAGCAACCTAAGAGAGCCATGTAACCCTTGCAGCTACTTTTCTGAATGCTTTACTTTAAACTACCTCGTGCCACAACTCACCCCACCTTCCTAAGCAAGGCAACCTATCCATAGCCCAGTTTCACTTGGATGCCCCTCAGTTTTCTAGCTCTTTAAGTAAAAGAGCCATGAGATACTTCTCCCCCAGTAACGCTTTGTTCCTCCCGAGCAGAGAGAGGCATTGCTTCCTGGGCTTTCTCTCTGGCTTTCCCACTGGGTTTCTCCCAAGGTCTGCCCTTGCTCAGGGTGTCTCACTGATGTGACAATCGCTAACAAGCTGCTGTGTGCAGTGAAGGGCATGTTGTCTCCACGTTACCGGTGACAGGAGCAGCCAGCCTGCTGGCACGCATCCCCCATGACATACCACTCGCCCTGGTCCAGCTCTGCAGTCGAGGGGCCATATCCCTGCCACACCGTCCGTTCCCTCCCTGTTCCCTGGCTCCGCAGACCCCGCGGAGGCTCTGCCTGGCTGCCTGTAGCTTTTGGCTGGGTGAGCGAGGCCGGGTCTGTCTGCCTGGCAGCGGCGCGGGCTTTGGGGAGGAGCAGTGCTGGGGCTGCAGGACTGCTGCGATTCGGCTGCCAGCTGGCACAGCGCAGGCAGGCGCCGAGTGGGGATGAAATGCACTCAGATGAAATGCCCCAGAGAAAACATTCCCACAGTCCCACTATACCTCCGCATTTCCCTGGCTTTGTAAAACACCTAGACTTCAAGCTATCTGCTCACTGCGTGCTTGAATTTGGCTTGAATGTCTGATAGCTTTTGTTTAATTTTGGCAGAGGTTTACTTTTTTATGTGTGTTTGGGCTTGTTGGTTTTTTTTTTTTAATTTTGTTGAATCCTCTGGCTAAGGATAAGTTTGAGGCTTAAATTACATAGACACACTAATATCAGCCTGTACAGTAACTACAGCAGTTTGTAGGCTTTGTGAGGTTTGTTATAAACCACCTCATCTCATGGCATCAGTTGTCACTGTACCCATCGGTGAGCAGAAGGACAGCCTGACGCCCTGTGCGCAGCATGCTGCAGTGGGGGTGCGTGTGTGCACTGCAGGGGGAGTGGGACTTGGCCCATTTCAGTTCAATCACAAACGTCATGTATTTCCCCCCCCTCTTCACCAAGGGCTTTTAATATAAGAGCTAAGACAGGCATTTGCAACTTTTTTTCGTAGGGCTGAACTCTTTCATATTTCAACATGAAACTTTTAATCCAACAGTAACGCCTGGGTGTTGCCTGGTCCTCCAGGGACTGATGGTGTGTGTTTGTCCAGAAATGATGTGCCTGCTGCAAGCAGTTGTTCTCTAAACTCTGTTCAAGCTCTCGTTGGCTTGTTCTCCACAAAAAAACCCAACCCTGACAGTACTTAGGCTGCTTCTGCGATGAAAATGCTTGCTGTCATGTTAATTAATGCATCGCCTTGTTAGTTCTTTGTAGTCTTCCATCTACCTGCCTCTACCCTTGTCTTTTCTCCCCTCCTCTCTTTGGACGGCGACCCCCCCTGGAAGGACTGCCTCCGTGGATCTGTGTGTGCACAGCACCAGCCACAGCAGGTGCTCCTACAGAAACAAACCTCGTGAAAACATGAAAGCACCGCAAACAGGTCTGGCCCGGTACGCCATCTCCTCACTTTAGTAGGAGCTGGGGCGGTGCAGACACTGGATAGCACAGGCAGCTGCCTGGACCCTCCTCCTTGTGTCCCTCATTCCTGTTAGCAAGTTAGCAGTTACCTGCCTGCTCAGTCTGATGCTGTGCCCAAGCAAAGCCCAGAAGTCCCTGAACGTGTTGCATGCACAAATAATTTTAGTCCTAATAGACTCTCCTGTCTAGTTTGAACCCTTTTTGTCCTTCCAAGAACAACTCAGGAAGGATCCCATGAGTTGGCCCACGAGGATCTCACTACCGTGGGTATTCTTAGGTCTCCATCAGGAAAGGCATGGGAATCGCTCCAGGCTGTTACATCAGCCTTGTAAATGACTCACGCTGGATGTCTGCACTTTCTTTGACTGGCGAGGAGACAGCTGGGTTGGAGAACTTTGGTCAGCCTCATCTTTCCAAGGGGCGAAACGAAGGCTGGGCCAGCTTGTGGTGTAACCCCAGCGGGTTCAGTAGGCTGTATTGGTGTCCTAGGGGATGCCTGTATTATGTATCTTGCCTACATGGTGTTGACTAAAAATAAGAAGTGGTCAGATATTTTTCTTCATCTTCTATGACACACCACTCCCCACCTTCTATTTTTTTTTGTTCATCTGCTGAAATTTTAGTTTTTGTGCCAATGAGACCACAGCAAAGTCTTTTTCAGCCTTTCCCATCACTCATTCCAGAAAGTTGTGCCAATTTAATTCACTCATAAGCTTATATTATCAGAAAATAAGGTCTAGGGCATCTTTTCTTTTCTTCTCTGTAGTCCTATGGTCTTCTTTTTCCAGCATTTGCTGGTTTGTCCCTCCTGAAATTTTATTTTCATAAGCTGTGCTCCTTCTGAGTGTTTCTCTCATGTTTTAGTTATACCTTTGTGGTATTTGTTTTCAGGTTTTGAGCAGATGAGGTCCTGATTAGCAGGATATGAAATAACTCAGTAATACATGGTGAGTGATGTCAGTTGTTCTTAAAGGTGGCTCCTTCAAAAGAGGGAAGATAACCTTTATGGGAAAATACAACTGTCTTCGTGTCCGGTCCAAATGGGTAGAAAAGACTGTGGATTAAGTGGAGCCAGTCCCTAGATTCACTACTGACATCAGTTCATAGAGAAAAAAAACAGTCAGGAAAAGGGAAAATGGGCTGTAGGCTGCCGTCCAGCTGCCTTCTTGGTGCACGCCCGCAAGCAGGGAGCTGGAGCTCGCAGAACAATCTATCGAGGATTATTCTCAATGCGTGGGTGAGTCTCAGGCTGGACACTATTGCACAACAAAGCTCAGCTGTGTGATGTTTGTCATACTAATACCACTGCAAAGCACTTAACAGTGGGGAAAAAAAAACCACATAAAAATGGGAAAAGCAAAATAGTTAAAATCATGGCAAAAACTTTGGGTTTTGATTGAATTTTGAAAATCACTGGAGAGTGATAACATGAAAAGGTGAGGAAGGGCTATTTTCAAATGATCTGTGCCATGTGGGGAAAAAGCAAATCTAACCAGATTGAAAGGGGTAAAGAGGGAGGAGGGAGCGGTGGGCTTGGACAGTCTATGGAAAGGGCTCAGGAGAGCCAGGAGGGGAATGTCTCTGTGAGAAAATGGAACAAAAGGTGGGTTTGAAATGAGGGACGCTACAGGACTCATTGGAAGGAAAGGAGAGAAAGTGTCATGCATATTATTTCTTAATTTTTTTCCAAATGATTTTACCTCATTCGCTTTTCAAACATGAGGGTGAAACTCTAAAGTAGGCAGAAACTCTCACAAGATTTTCATTGCTTTCTGCTTCCAGCCGCCCTGGAAACCCCTCAAGATCAGGCTCTCACAGTAATTCAGCACATCTGCTTCTGGCCCAAAACCCATCCATGAACCTGGGGGAGGTTTGGCCCTGATCCGGGCTGCTGCTGGGCCAGCGTGCAAACATGAACCAGAGTCAACTAAATGCCCCGGAGCACACGGAAAGGTTGGGCTTTGGCTTGCATAGTAACAGGCTGAAGAAAGGCTTATGCCAATTCTGATTATATTCAGATGGATTAATGTATCAGTTTGGGGCCTTTCTGCTGACTGTTTCTGAAGGGTACAGGCACCCTTTAACAGGTGATAGGCAGCTTTCAGTCCTGAAAATCCCAGCGGACAAAGTGATTTATAATTTTGGAAATTGGTAGCTCACCCTAGAAATTCTTGTGCGGTGCTCTTAAAAAGGCATGAATGTTAGAGTTACACGTGTGTTTATAGAGTATTCAGGCAAACTCTAAGCACTGAACTTTTGGGCTTGTAATCTCTCTTGCAGAATACAAAGGCTTTTCATGGGAAATGCACTGCGTCAATCATTTTCAACATTTAAGACCAGATGCTTTCTTGCAGACATTTTAAGTGTTTGTTCAGCTCTGGAGAATACCCTGCACATTTTTTTACCTTTTCTAGTTTTGTAATCATGCAGTTTTTCTTTCATTGAGTAACAGCAACAGAAACATCTTGGTGGGGTGAGAAGACTTCTCAGCCAGGCTTTGAGCAAGTCACAGAATCACAGAATGGTTTGGGTTGGAAGGGACCTTTGAAGGTCATCTAGTCCAACCCCCCTGCAATGAGCAGGGACACCTTCAACTAGATCAGGTTGCTCAAAGCCCCGTCCCGCCTGACTTTGAATGTTTCCAGGGATGGGGTATCTACAACCTCTCTGGGCAACCAGAAGGTCCACCTGGTTGAAGTCCTTGAACGAGCTGCTGTGGGTTTGCACACCTTGAAGTTAGTGGGAATCGAAGGTGCCCATTGCGCAGCAGGACTCACCAGTACTGTGTTGCACTAAACAAATCATATACTTTGAGACAGGCCCTACATCAAAGAGATTAAAAATAACAAAGAGAGGGTGAAAAGACAAGGTACGTAGCTTGATTTTATGCATGAAAATGGAAACAGAGGTTAAAGGGCTTGCTAGGGAGCATACAGTGAGCCTGGACAGAGTACGGAACTGAACTGGTGTTTTCTGATTCCCAACATGGTGCTTTTATTCTGCAACAAGGACATTTTGCTTCTACAAGTTCAGGGGAAATGATCATATTTTTTTTAAAAAAGAGTCTAATTTTCAGTCAGCTCTACACTCAAATGCTTGTTTAACCTGGTGATGTTGGTAACAGTTGGCTTCTGAGCAAATTTAAATAGCAATTCCTATTTCATAGCACACATTAATAACTGCTGTGCATGTTTCAGTCACAGGCAATAATTAGTCACAGGAGATACTAGCTATTACTTGAATATTGAGTCATGCTACCTTAAAACTAAAAACCACTAAAAAATGACTCATATACTGACCAGGAAATCATGAGAACATTGTGACATTCTCCAGTGGAGTATATGCCCAAAGCATGCACTACATGAGCTGCTTTAGTGCGGGTGTTTTTACCATCGGTGTTAAGCGCAGAAGGTGGCAATGGGAAGAAATCGTGGTTTGTAACCTATCCTTCCAGGGTGATCTGAAGACTTAAAAATATATATGATGTAATTAAAAATTACTTTGAAAATGGTCATTTCCTTCCCTGGTTCCTGGATTATTTGGTGCTGTTGTCCAGACTGTGCACCATCTGAGCATGCTATGGTTGCATGAGGTGACTCGCCAGGGCACCGTACCCTCTCAGGGATAAAATGAGTATAGGAAAAGCATCTCCTTTTGCCTTTAGATCTTTGCTCTCTAATGCACCATGTGACTCTGCTCTTCCCATTCAATTCCAGTAGCCACATTTGACTTGCCAGGCTCTGGGTGCTTGGGAAGCACCACCAAGGCTGTAGCTGGTTATGTGAGCATCTCTGGCCAGCTGTACAGGGTATCTTTGTGCAGACTGTTCCCCTGAATAATGTGGTGTCAGAAAAAGGGAAAAAGCATGAGTTTGTATCACTTTATTGGATGTTTTTGTCTGTTGTATCAGTGGCCGTTTGCATTTGATGTTCCAGGTTAAGCAAATCCCCAGCTGGTGCAACTGCATAGTCTCCCCCTGCTCCAATTTCACGTGCATGCAAAACACAAGTTAATCCTAGTGTGAGATGGATTTGTTTGAAGAGCCGTATTACCCTGCTTACACTGTAGCAAATGCCTGTGCAGTGCTGTTTCCAGCATGCGGCGAGATCATCTTGTTAAGCTCTTTAGCTGCTCCATCTTCCACCTTCTGGCTCGTACAGCATGAGCTTTGGCTTCCCATCCACGGTACCCACTGAAGTGGCAGCTATGCCTCGGACATGAAGCTGACTTCTATCAGCAAAGACAGTGACTCCTGTCCTGTGGCCCACACCCCCCCATAATCCTCCCGTGAAGCCGCTGGTGGGTACCTGCAGCAGTTACAAAAGTGCTGCCCCTGGGTAGGAAGAGAAAGTCCCTTGTGCTGCCATTATTTTAGACCACCGATGCAAGGCTTCAGCCTTCTTGTGCTGCACTCTGAGCAGATGGTAGAAAAATTAATAGAGGCATTAGCTCCTGCAGATGACTTCATCAAGCACAGTGGCATTTTGCAGCTAGAATAATCTCTCTTTAGCACTTTTAGCTGTATCACTTTTGCAATTAGCAACACATTTACCGCACTAAAAAGAGACTGATAAGAGTATTCAGGCTGGTTCCTGGTCACTGAGCAGTAGGGTTTCTAACTTTCATTTGAACAGGTTTGTGATTGTTTGGGCTAAAGAAGAAATGACATTGACCTTTAAGAAATGGCCAGGGAATTGTTGGAGTGTATGGGATTTAGGTACCAAACTGCCTTCTAAGTTCATCTTTGGGATTTGGCAACCTAACTCTCACATCCCTTCAAAAATGCCAGTGATAGATTTCACTGAGAGCAAATTGATTTTTCGTAGAAACATAAAATAATGGAGGCTGAAAGGGACCTCTGGAGCTTGCCATCTTCAACCCCCTGTTTGAGGCAGGTAATTTGAAGTGCCAAACTCTCTTCTTGGCATGGTGCTGCAGTGGGGGAGAGCCCAGGAGCCCTGAAAACACCACAGGGAGATTTCAGTGAGGCAGTAAAAATGGTCATAAATAATTAGCTGATACTAACTTTTGAAGTTAGTCTGAGCTACTGAGCTATATAAAGGAGTTTTTAATATTTTCTGTTCTCACCAGAATGGTGTTGGAGTTTGTACTGGGGAAGCGTTCAGCTAACTGCTCCAGGTTACCTTTTGAAGCTGCAGTTGTACACCACCACTTTGGAAAGCTGTTTGGGGACAGAGTATTTTCCCCTTGAGTCTCAGTATTGTTTAGAGAGGTGGCATAAGCGCACTCACTGCACAACTGCTACTTCAGGCCCTGATTCCAAATGAGAGACTGAGTTTTTTATGGCATAATCTCTTTTATTATATTTCATTGTTATTCCCTGCTTCATTATTAGCTTGACTTTTCTTTCCCATTTCTAATTTTCCCAACCTTCCTCTGCAAAAGAAAAAATTCCTCTTTAAAGCAGCTCCTTTCCTAGTTGCCATGATTAACTATGATTTTTCTGTCCTGTCCTTTCTGGCCCCACAACTCGTCTCCCTCCCCTAAGGATGCCATGCCAAGTGCCTTGCGGTGCCCTGGCTGCCTGCGCTGGAGCTCTCCGTAGCAGTGCTGACACGTGTGCTCACGGTGTTCCTGTCCTGCACTGGCTGAAGTATTCAGATGTATCTGAAGAAGCATCTGCTACTTCACCACATAAAGGTACTTGTTCAGGATGTAGGCTGCTGTCCTTTGTGTTTACAGAGGAGCCTGGATCCTCTGAGTAATATATCTGGGTAATATACTCCAGGGTAATATATCTGCACGTGGCCCATGGCTGATGGAGGAGCTCTGTGGACACAGTCATTCCCAGTGGAGACCTGTTTAGGTGGTATTTATTCATTGCTCCTGGGATCTAGGGCGTAGAAGTAGGTGCCCTTTGACATCCCAAGCATTAACAAGAAGACAACCAAGGAACATTTTTTTTTTCAATTTAAAAGTGTGTTTTACTTACTAATGTAAATGAAGAACAAAATAGAGCAAAGTCTGTGAAGAAATGTTTAAGGTCTTCACATCTTAGTTTTTTCATCTCTGTACCTCCGAGGAACAGCACACTATCTGAGCCGGGCTTTGTAGTGCCAGATAGCAGCAGTATTTTGTCTCTGCTTGTAGTACCTCCTCAGCCTCCAGCTATGTGCTGCTGCCAGCTGAGGCTCCCGAGCAGGGGGAGCGCGTGCCTGGTGTTGAATCCCAGCAGCTCGTAGCGCAACCACTTGTTACCAGAAGCCTGAATTAATCGGCTTGGAAAATTTATTAGATTAGCGAGGAATGACAGTGACCCAGGGAATGAACTCTGGCAGAGGGGCTGAAACAGAAGTTGGGCTTCTGCTTGTCCCCAGGAGATTTTGAAAGTGTTTTACACAGAAAAAACCTGCAATAAATGGCATCACAGAAATGTGGGGACTTCTTGGGGGTATGAAACAGTGCGTATTAAGGTTAGATTTCCAGAGGCATCTACTTCTTCTCCATCCTCAGTCCCTCTGGAAAGTCACTGGAGAGCATTTTACTGTTCCAGCTCTTCCAATAAGTGAAAGAGAGGGTGAACAGGCACTCGTCCCTCTGGAAAGGTGAGCTTTTAGGGGACTACAATGGATGCGGAGGCCCCTATAGCCTCTACTACCTGTAGCTCCGCTGCCCGGACCCTGTTCTTTGGCAAAGCTGCCCAAAGACTGCAGAAGCCAGGTTTAATGAACATATATGGACTCTCTTTTGCATAGAAGTATGGTAAAATGGGAGAAAGCAAATCATACCTTGCAGACCCTTCTGGAAAGTCACAGAAGTAATTCAGAATATGTCTGAATAATCCTGAACCTGAGATTTTTCTTCTGGTGTCTAAGAGACCTTTTCATTGATGGTGTCTTGTCTCTACATGTGTGCATGACTGCAAGCAATGCATAAAGGTTTAGCTTTCGGAGCCAGCAGTGATGACATGCCACACAGTACAAATGGGATGCCAACACAATTCTCTGATGTGCTTACAAAAATTCATAGCAAAAAGCTTTCCCTTCCTGCCTTCTCTCACGTCAGTGGCTGCAGTGCAGGCTGACCCCCACATACTGTTTCTGAACTGGGGAGTACCCCTTGCAGCCCACCGGGCACTGCCCACTGGAAGATCATCCTGCAGCTGCTCTTCAGGCTGACTTTTGCATCTGGCCCTGGGGATGCCAGCACAGCTCCCAGGCATCTGTCAGGCACAGAGGTTTTTGCACTTCTTCTGGAGAAATGAATTGCACAACCTGAAAGGAGAAAATCTGTTTGCTAGGATTCATGTAGTATCAGGAAACTTGAGACTCTAAGAAATACAGACAGGAACAAAGAACAGAGACATTAAGTTCCCTGTCCTGGTCTTTTTCTGTGCTACTACACCAGGAAGAAACCCCACTGTGACAAATGGACAGCCGAATAAGAAATGTCATTACACCAGGCTGCTCTGTTACAAAAACAGGGCAGGTAAAACAAAGACATGTGGCTCCCTTATCTTATGTTTAAAATGGTCCAACCTTCACCTTCAAGGTACAGTATTTCATGGCTTGTAATTTGTAGTGGATCTATGATTTCTCAAATCAGCTAGCTTTTTTCCTTCTATATAAACATGAATTTAAAAGCAGAGAGTAATACTAACTAGGGCTAATTCATTCCTCGAGATTTTTAATCAGGAGCTGCAGGCTTCATTATCTGAATTTTCTATTAGTTGCTGAAAGGTGTGCATGTGTCATAGAAACTATCACATGAAAATGTGAATAACACATAACAGAAAACTAGGGAGGAAAAAAAAGTCTCTGACCTTCCCTTCAAATGGAGTTTCATAGCTGAAAAAAAGCAAGCCCTGGTAACAGCTTCAGGTCTGCTCAACTGCTTCTGTAATATTGTCGTGCATTTTGAGCTTGGTTTTTCCCTTGCTCCAACACCTCATTTTTCTGTCACCACAGCAGGCCCTTGAGTGACTTTTTGGGGATGTCCAGAGCGGCTGTGTTACTCGGTGGTCTGAGGTTCAAGGTGCTCATCCCCGGTTCCACTGTGGCACAGTGGCAGCCTCACCTGTCCAGAGTCTGACAACACGTTATGAACTAAGCTCTACTGAGGCACTGGGAAATACGAGCAATGATGTACCTGTACTGCAAGTCACCCGATCACCACCAGCAAACATGGGATCCTAAGCAATGCCATGGCTTTGGTGGACTGCCAGGGACACTTAGTGTCCAGGTCATCTGGCAGCCACAGCCAGTTGTGCAAATGCCTTTTGAACATGGGTAAGAGTAGCACCACCCCTTGGCTCCACAGCGGCAGTGAGATTTGAGAGAATCGTACCTTACATGGATAATGTGGGCAGCATCCTGCCTATGATGCCAAAGTCAGGCAGAGAGCAGGGCATCCATCGGCAGATTGTCTGTGCTGCTGATGGTGGTCAAGGGGCAGGGTGTCAGTAGGCAGGGCGTCAACATGGCTATTGAAATAATATAGAAGTGTGCTGTAAATAACACCTTTCATGCTTAAGATACCACCAAGCACTTTAGCCCACACGCCGTTAAATACTGGCAGGAAAGGGGCCCTATACACAAATGGCAGAGCAGAGCATGCTGAGCAATGCTCGAAAAGAAAACTTCTTTCATCATCAGTGTATGATCATGAGAGCATAGCCCAGCATAAAGGAGTGGGATTTTTGGACAGCTCTGTGAATTTCAGCAGAACGGGACCTCACAGAAGCAGGTGAAATTACAGTGTATCAGCTCACACGGGCACCTCGGGTACTTTCATGATGTGTCAGATTGTGCCCATGGTCACGTCGTCGTGGGTGGATGGGTCTTCAGGAAGGAGATAGGCATATGGTTATGGGAGTCCTTGAGGGTTTCTAATTGCAAATTTTATTAGTATTCTTATTGCATTAATACAGATACTAATATAATATTGATACAACATATAATTTAATATTGAGCTGGCAAGTGAGAGCTGGAAGTACAGATTAGCACCTCCTCATCCTGCGATGTTATGCAAACCCATAGGAAAATTATCTCATTCACGTAATAATATATTGAATAATATCTCATACACTCAGCTAATTATACCTAGCTCAGGTGTGTCAAAATTAGCTACTCTCATACACAGCAACCAGGTCTGAAGAGAAACAAATGTCTGATTTAAATCTGATTTAGTCCTGACACTGCCTCTGCAGCGTGGCACAGCTGCAGCCTGCAGCTTCAGTGTTGCGCCTGGAAGGGAGCGATGTGTCCACTATCCCCATAGGGAGCTGTGGGACTTAATGGATGCTTACAGAACATTTGGGAGCCACAAAAGCTGGGTGCTGAGATGAGCATGGTGAGCTATGCAGAGCTGACAGACAGTTAAAGAAAATGGAAGAAAATGAATCGAATCGTCTGTGAGAAAACTCCAACCTAACCCGAAAAGCCAGTATCTTCCAAACTTCACATTCTCTCAGGCAGTTCCACTGAAAACATTGACTGCAAATGCTGCTGTGCTTTGTATTAATCCTCAAGGCAAAAGTAAGGTCACTGCTGCAAAAAAGTGGTAGCATTTTCATTTTAAAACAAGCCTACGGCTTACTGAGTTTTGCTGTAATTAGGAGGTCTTTTTTTTGTCTCTGTTCTCCTCTCCACCACATGCTGTGAGGCTGGTTTGTTTTCCTTGGCCTTGAAGTGGAGGAAAAGATTTTGTGGGAGATTTTTAAACTTCACGAGTCTTTTGCTTCTGGCTTATATTCGATAGCTGTTCATAGTTCACAGAAGGCAGAATGTGAAATGTTGCTGTGTGGTTTAGGAGTCCCTGAGAAGATACGTCCTGCTTCCCTTTGTGCTCCGCTCTGGACCATGGCCCCTCACCGCTGGTGTTACCAAATATCACAAGAACATTGATGACTCCCAGAGAAGGGTCTCTAGTTCCCTCTGATAACGCTGTCACAGTTTGAAGGCAGTCACTGAACCTTTGCAATTCAGGACATTCTTTGGGTGAATTTTGGCTTTCAAGGCTCACGGTTTAAAAAAAATTTTGTTGTTAAACAGGGATCAAAGGCCAAAGGAAAGCGACTTTACTGATTTCTGCAGGTTGTGGAATAACTAGCTGCTGCAGGGTAAACACTCTTGTGTTGTGGTAAGAGAGTCACCGCTCTGGCTCTGGCACTTGTGGATGTAAAACTGGGTTTCACCGCTGTGTCGGAAGCACAGCTATAAAGAATTGTGCTTTCAACACCCCAGGTCTCAGACTGGGGTGAAGCAAATGGTTGTGGGACACCATGCTGCGTTTACGGGCATTTTGAGGCATTTCTTCTCAGCACTGGAGCGCGTGAGTGGGCAGGTGCCCTCGGACAAGCAGGGCAGGAGCAGGGCTAGCTGCAGCCAGGGTGGAGGGCTCACGGGCAATGAGTACATGCGTTTATTTACTGGTACTGTGTGGGATGACTTCTTGCATATGTGGAGATTGATTGTACACTCTATAACTCACACTGATTGATAAGCTGTGTGAATATAACATCCAGCCAAGCGTCTAGGGAAGTGTCTCACATTTCTGTCTAGGCTAGTCACTTCCCTCTCAACCAAGAATGAACTTCAAAAAGTAGGAAGAGGCTCCTTTTTGGCTATTGCAGTCTCATCATCTTCTCTGCGTTTTTAATTTCTTCTACCCCCTGTCCCATTAACACTAGATAAGTGTGTTAGGAAGATAAAAATCAGCTTACAACTTTATGGATGATTGATTGGAAGGAAAAAACAGAGTGCTGAGCATAGCTGGCTCAAGCCTGCATAAGACCTCTTAAAAATTATTTACTAGATACTCAATAAAGTGTGCCAGAATAGCCTGTTAAAAATGCGGAGGCAAGAGCCTCGGGAGAGATTTCGCTGCTCTGCTCTGTGCCAGCCGAACTGCAGCTGTCGGTAGCATTAGGAGTAAACACAGCTCCAATCGACATACAGTTCTTTTCTGTTCGCAGCAAATTTAAGTCTGATATTTATAGGCACCAGTCGTCTCTGATCTCCTTTGATCCATTCTTTCCAACCGAAGAAGCTGTGCTTTGAAAGAAAACACCATCTTCCTCTTTTCAGTGGCAGAATTAGAGAAAAACGCCAAGATGCCAACTTTCAAAATGCTTCTAATGCCTTTAATGTTTATTTTAACGTCTAAAAAATACCTGAGGGCCTGATCCAGAAGCAGACATGGGCAAGGAATGCATCAGCAAATCTTGTTCCACGTCAGTTTATGGTTAACACATCCCTGTAGTGCCAGGTTCCGAGGTTATCACGAATATTCCCATCTAGAACATTAAGTCCTTGTTGGAGCCCATCTAATGTAAATACATTTGTACCAAGCATGCTCACCCTCCTGCATGCATATTCATGACCTGCCAGCTCCTGACAAAGATAATGCTCTGTGCAGTGAGCACCGTTATTAGCTCTGACTGACAAATGGATTTCTAATCTAATGTATGTCACACATGGATCACAAGAGCTTTGAAGTCAAATGCATTCTTGGGAGCTGAGCTACTTTTGTTACAGCATAGCATTAAAGCAGAGAGGTACGAAGTCCCCTGCTGTTGGATGGCACTCAGCAGTTGATAAATAGGAGGTGAAGGCACCCCCCTATCACTGGAAATGCTGCTGGCCTCGGGAAGAGAAACCTGCGCTACAAGCGGCTGTGGCTCAGCCAGGGAGGCTGGTGCCTGTGCTCGGCTCTCTCAGGCAAGGTGCTGCGGGCAGCGAGGGGAAGGAGCACAGTGCCAGGTCCAAGAGCCACCTTCAGAGAAGAAAATAGCATGGTCCCCTCTGAAATACCTTGTCTAAAGCCCATGAGACTACATTCTCTGAGTAAGGCTGTAACTGAATTTCTTGAACAAATGATGCTCATCCTGCCAAGGTACACGGTAACAAAGTTTCTCTATCCCCATCCGAATAGTACATTCGCACATACTCTGTACACCTATAAGGCCACGCCACATGCAACTCCTTTGCCTGTTTTTAAAAGGAAACATGGACTTGAAGGCAAAGACATTCATAAAGGATTTATGCTGGGAGCAAACCAGGACATGCTCACAGTGTGGCTCGGAGGCAGCCGGACCATTCGGCTGACGCTGGATGAACAAAAACTTCTCAGCTCATGAAACCTTTTCCCTGTTGCAGATAAGCTATTTACACATCCGGAGTGTCATTTTGCGATCAATACTGAGAACAAGGCATAACACAACTGATGTTGCTTGCTTTGTGTACGCAATAAACCATCAACAGATGGTTGGTTGCTTGTATCCTTACCTCTATGTAATTCTTTAATCTTACTCAAGTAGTCACTAATAAGCATCACAGGTAACACGGAGACTGAAGTACACACATCATCCCTTCATATCAATAGTGTAGCATGAAAAGCCTTAATGAAAACATAGTTCTATTGATACAATCAAACCATGGTACGTAGTCACTGCCTGCGACATTTTACCAGTTAAGAGTAATGGGTTTAGTGATAATCTTGTACAGCACAAGATCATGCTTGTGTTCTGAGTTGAAGCACAAATGATGATAAAAGCCACATATATATATGTCTCTGTCTCAACAGCACCCACAAACCTGGCAATAATAACCTGGTGCAGTTTTTTTCAAGTTTCTGGTATCCTCTGCAGCCCAGCTTCTTCATCCAACTGAAACTCTACTGCATGAAATCCACTGGAAAGCTCAGGTTAGCCAGCCCTGAACTCACGTAATTGTTATGGCTGATTAATTTGGTGTGTTTATTTAAATTGGCTAGTGTGTTCCTCAAATAGGTAATCTAGCATTTTTAAAAAAATTCTAATGGCTTCGTGGTGTTTTGAATGGCTCTAAGTGAAAACTGCTCTGTGGCTCTTTTGTATTTCTCATTTGAATGCAATGGATACCTTACAAATGAACAGAGCTGGAAAGGTGTTTAATTTATGAACCAAGATGTTCTTCTAAATAATGTCTAATTAAGTTCATTCATGACCTGGCACATGGTGCCTAGCTTAGTCTGGGCACTGCAAACCATTAGTAAACGCTTTAATTGTAGTAATTGCCACCGGCAGCAATTATTTTCAGGAAGGCGGCTAATTTCAATCAGCAGAGGGAATCTGAAACGTGAGGAACACCCATCATGTCTTCTTAAAATACCAACAAAAGCAGCTGCATGCCAGTGGAACAAATACTTGGCTTCACTTTGCAGGAGTGCTGGTGAGGTTTGGAGAAGCTGAGGACATATTCCCAGGCACTTGAAACTTTCTCCTTCACCAGCAACCCCAAAAGCAGATCTAGAGGGAGCGATGAACCGTGCTGCTGGTCCAGAGGCTGCAGGACAGACTGCTTTTGGAAGACATGGATGTTAGACATGCTAGGGTGGTGTGCACGCAAAATCATCTGCGTTATTGCTGTGGCTGAGATGCAATAGCTGTTCGCGTTGACTCTGGAAGCTCCCAGCTTTGCAGCATGGTTTGTTAGCTGGGCTAAGAGCCAGCACCCTGCCACGCTGCTGGCGATGCTCTGCCAAACTCAGAGGGAGCTGCAGTTGTTTACGCTGGCACGAACCACCTCCGTGTTTAATTTTTGAAAGATGGAATAAAACTAGACCCCCATACAAAAATTCAGAATTGAGTACAGGATTGTTGTCAAATGCTATGATTAGACACAGAGCTGCAGAACAGAAATAAAGTACACCATTATTTCTTTGTTAAATTAACTTTTCCACCCAAGCCCTGTGATGCTCACTGGGAAGACGTCACTTGTAATTTTTTTCCCCATGCACTCAGCGTGGTTCCATCTTACAGGCACTTTAGCACTGAATTAATTACTATGTTAATGGATGTCTATAGTCCATTAGTAAATTAAGACCTGATGATAATTCTCTTGGGGGGAAGGAGAGGGGAGTCTATTTAGTACCAAATCATTCAGTTCGTTGCCAGTGGACTCTAAATGTTCAAAGGCAGGAAGAGAAGTACATCAAAGATGCTTTAATTTGAAAAGCATAAGGGAAGCTGATCTCAAGGCCTGTCCGTGTTACATAGGCTGTACAGCAGCAGCAAAGTTAGCTTTGAATTTATTATCAACCACATCATGAGGAAGGGAGTAGGATCAACCTGTACCACCAGGTGTTTTCTTCAAATAGCGCCTGACCATGCAGGTGTTTAACTTATTTTACCTAGTGCTTGGAAGGGTACAGGTAGCCTGAAATTTTGTGGGGATATAAACATAAATGAGTGAGGTTGCTCCTGCCCACTCTCCAAATGACAGGCTTGGTCATCCTTGAACTCTAAAATAAATTTTGGAGAACCCAGCGACACAAGGGCGAGGAAAACAAAGGCACGAATAAACACAATATTTTTATAACTGGCATAAGTCTGCTTTGGACCCTGCCCAGAGGTCCTTTTCTGTTGCCTGAATCCTGAATTTGTCTCTACGTGTCAGAAGTGCTGCTAGCATAGGTAGCGCCATCGTTTCAGTGCAGTTTGAGCTCACCCCATTGCAGCTTGCTGCAGTGAATGACGGTTGTGGCGTGCCCGGGTTTGCGGCGGCTGCTGCTTCCCGCTGTGCCGGCAGCCCCCGCGCTCTGCCCGCCTTCGTCTGCCATCACGGTCCTGCAACCCGCATCGTCACCTTGCCCTGCGTTGGTAATGTGTAATGCGTAGTCTTAACCAGGGCTGCATTGCTTCGTATTATGGACATGTAAATAACAGCTGTGTGTTCAACCTGGTAACGCTTGACTCCTGCCTGAGCATTACTGCATTTTCTGCATTATGAATACAAGCCATGCTCATGCATTTTGCCTTTAATAGAATACAAAAATGAAATTTGCTTCATAAGGGATGCAGTCACAGACCAAAAACTGTTCATGTGCGTTTTTCCTCTCTGCCCGCAAAAATATAGCCGTTAATTAGGCTGGAAAACCCAAAGGAAAGTGAATTCAGATGGCCAATTGTGGAGTGGCATGGAAAATATCTCCATGACAACAGAAATTTACAGCACTTCAATTTTAATATATCAAAGGATAAGGGTAATTTCACAGCCACTATGCAGAAGATATACCCCTTTCTCTTTCTCTTGATAGTCCCTAAATTAAATGGAAGCCATGTTAATATGGTCCCAGATGTGAAAGTGAAAACAGGATTATGAAACCTAAAAGTTCTGAATTCAAATACACCAGCAAGGTGAAAACTTGCTCTGCTGTGTAGGACAAATATTTGGGCCTTTTTTGGTGAGATACGGCAGTATATCATAGTGATTTCTTCACACATTTTAATATTATGTGCCTATTTACTAAAACATAGGGCTCAGTGTGGTACATGTAACATAGGGAGGTACCAGTTCCCATCCTGAGCAGCACAGACCGCCTCTTGGAGACATTATCACTAATTGTCATCTTCTGATGTTATTGTTTTATACCCCATAATGAATTCCAAAGTGAAAAAGAAGAAAGAAGGGAAAAGATGAGTTTAGGGATCATGGATACATATCCGAAAGCCTGAGCTACATTCTCTGTTTATAATGAGCAGGAGTATTATGATTCCATTTTAAATACTGCATTCAATGTATTTTGTAAATGTATCCACAAACATGAATGTCTCTTGTAGAAAATGTCTCATAGGATTTAGTAGGGGATGAATCAATTTAGGTATCCATAGATATTTCATTAGTGATTTCACTAAAATTAATCTATTTGTATTATAAGTTAAAAATCAAACTTAAGTATGATAGTATTGGTTGTTGGCAATATTTACTTTTTTTTAAAATCCTAATAGAAATCACATCACTTTTGATTAAATTCAAGAGGATGCCCCAGTACATAAAAGAGCATCTCACTACTCTGCCTACAAAGAGCTCATCTCCTCTCATTTTCTCATTTTCACATATTCGAGCATGTTTTGCGTGTCTCCTTCCAACCAGCCATGCCTTGAACTTGTCCTCTTGGGCAGCGCTGGCTGTGAGTGTTCAGGGAGAAATGTGCTGTCTATAAATATGTGAAAATGGCAGGGTGAGGAATCACTGCAGCCTTCTTGTTTATTTTCTGTAATACAATATGGAAAGTACTAATAGGATTAGCCTTTTGTGATGAGTGATAACAATATATTAAAAAAAATAGGCAGCATGAAATCGCTAACAAAGTAGAAAATTGCTAATAAAATTCAATGGACCTGATTTTAGCTTTGATAATGCTTCTAGCTTTGAGAGCCCTTTTCCAAAAAGCAAGCAGAGGGATGGTGAAAGAGAAGGATTTTCGGCGCAGAGCCCAAGGCTGCTACTCTTTTGACCATTTTTCCTGCTGGAAAGTGACCTCCAGCACCTGGAAAGTGAAAATTGCCATGCTTTCAAATAATCCAAACAGGGCTGAAGGCTGTCTGAATGTATTACCTGCGTGGAAACCTCTGTGTGCGGGTACCTACCCACCCCTCGCTGAGACACGCTGCTCTCTGGTGATGCAATGCAAATGAGAATGGGTGGAAAACTTGGCTTCGGGGCACCTTTTTGTTCTCTTCTGTGTATCACTCTGGCCAGCTCTAAACTTACCCAGACTCCCAATGAATCTGCAGAGCTGGGAGGGGAAAACAGCAGTCTGGGTGAGTTGGGAGTGTGGGGACCTGAGTCAGAGCAGGACGGGAGCTGGGGAGAGCAAAGAGCTGATACCTCCCCACAGCACCCCAGGTTCTAGCTGTGTAGGCCATCTTGGCTGGCTTTGTCCTCTGGCCATGATGTAACCATTTCAGTCTTAAGAAAAGCCTTGAAAATTCCTTTACTGAAAAAAAAATAAATTCAAAACAAGCCCAGACCCAAATGCATTTTGTGGGAAGAAAGCTGAGAGCACGAGCAGAAAGACCAGACAGTGCATGGAGGGAAAATTGGTAAAAGCAGACAAAGGAATTTAAAATGCACAACAAATAAATTAATTGGATAAACAGCAGGGCCAAAAGGTAAACCAGAACAGAGACTTGTGTCCTGTAATAACTCTTTCAAAACTACTCAGATTAAAGGAGAAAGCAGAGATCAAACATGCTAATTTAAGCAGATGCCAGGCTCAAAGGATAATGTGGACCTCAATTACTTACTCTTACTCTTCCTTCTCTTCTTAGCTAAGTGAATTTCTCAGCCAGTATTTTTGAGTTTTGCCAGACAGGAACCCGACTGCATATTCCAACAAAGGGATTTGGCAAGGTACTCCTCCTCGCCACGTTCTTCTTTCCATTTTTTCTTAGATTTAATTATTTTCCAGCCTGGCCTTCTAGCTGCTCCCATACTGAAAATCACTTTAAAAAACATTTATGAACAAACAGGGGAACGGCTCGGATACCATAAGGCCCAGTATCACTGTCAGTCAAGGTGATGTCCTTTTCCTTTCAACCAGCTCAATGCTCCTTGACCTTACTCATTACATCCCCTTGCTTGTAGACAAAGGTCCTGCCACTGGTTCTGTCATACCCAATTTCAGCAAGTTTTTAGGAGCACTTAGCAACATTTTCCCATTCACGTTTGAACTTTGATGTACTTCCTCGACATGGGTTGCTTTTGAACTTCGGACTCGTTTCGGAGGGGTTCGGTCCCCCTGGGTGCAGCGCCCAAAGGCTCTGGGCTAGATTTTCTGCCTTCCAGCATGTTTTAAGGAAGCCAAGGAAGTCTCATAAACCTGTCAGAAAACCTCTGTGGCTTGAAAAGCTTTGTCCCAAATGCAAGAAAGGTAGAAGTTTTATTTTTCTTAAGCTTCTATAAATGATAAAGAAATGTGAGTTTTACATTTAGTGACAAAAATTCCTGCAACTGCAGGTGCAATTTGTGGTTTCTGGAGGAATGGGGAGGGGAAGACAAGACACTGGAGGGCCTGAGATGTTGCAAAATGTGATCTGTGCTTTCAGGTGTCTCCATAGGCATCTGCTGGGCTGGTGGAGCAATGCTTGCTCTGGAGAAGGCAGCTGCGGGGCTGCTTGAGGGAGTTCCTCTGGATCTGCTCTGCAGGGGGAACACCAGCGGCGAGGTAGAGGAGTCTGAAAAAACAGGCCAAAGTTTTGCCAGACTACTCAAGCACTCTGTTGTGCTGCGGTAATTCACGTCTTCAACTCATGGGAAAAAATACTCCCTAGTGTGAGGCATAAGGAGCTGTGCCCCAGATGAGGCTTTAATTAGATTTTTATTGCCATCAGGTGGTTTTGCATATCAGACCAGACACTCTGGGGTGCCTCTTGTCAACTGTCCCTCCAACCTAGGCTGAAAGGTCCTAATGTGTGCTGGAGAGCCGTAACCTTTGAGGGATGGTTTTAAGGGATAGGTTTTTCAGCAGCACAGATCTTGTGCACACCTCTTGTGCTCTTTGTGCCTTTGAGAAGCACCATCAAAAAAAAAAAAAAAAGATAAAAATCTGGCAGCCATTTTGAAGCTTTTCATATCCTATGTCATTAAAACTGCATGACTGAAGAAAAGTTGCAGTGGCAGCCTGCTCTGATGCCACTTTGTCCACCAGTGAGAGCCCCCTCCGACAGCAGCTGGGGTTTGGGATAGGCGCAGCATGGTCAGTGTGACCAGTGCGGAGGCCTGGCAACGACTGCTCCCCCACCAGCAACCACCTTTCCACACGATGAGTGGGTCCCTTGTGAGGACTTGTCTTATGCAGAGGAAAGGACTGCAGCTCTTGGAGGGCTTCCTCTGGGCAAAGACCCAGCCTCTTAAATCACCCCACTTTTCCTCTTCTCAGTGTAGGGGAATGAAAAGAAACCACCCTGCTGTTGAGTCGCCCCTTCCCCATCACTGTGGGAATCAAGAAGCGTATCTGGTCCTACTTTCAAGCCTCCTGGGAGATAAGCAGAGGACAAAATGCAAGGGTGTTACCCCAGTAATAACCAGCTGCCTCTGCCAGGGAGCTACAGCAATTTTTGCTGCGTTAATGCATCCTATTATAAGATGGTGATAAACGTCTTTTCCTGCACTGTGAGTTTGATATTTGCAGCTGTGGGGCTGCCCACCAAGAGCATGTGCTGTGGTGGTTCAGTTCTTCTGAGGCATGTCCATTGCCCACATCACACTCTAGTTTGAGTTTATTTCTATTTCATAAGAATTTTCGAGACGTTAAAGAGTCACTGCGTCTCCATAGGAGTAAATGGGAAATGTATGTCAAGTGTGGTACAACAGAAAATTACCTTTTTTAATAGTTTTTTATTGTAAATGAGTTATCAGGCCACTGATAAGATGTAATGACTTGGTACCACAGAAGAGATTCAAGGAAAGGCAATGTTTTCCTTTTCTTTCACAAGTGACTCTCAGCTAGGAGAAATAATACTCTAGAATAGCAGCTATAGCAACAGTAGGATTTGACTGGGTAGAGGTCAGAGAGTATAAGCTGTTTTTCACTGCTGATTTTAACATGCCATCCTCACAATTGGCTGTTATTTGTGGTGTTAGAAGCCCTTTCCTGTGATTATATTTCATCTGGTGCTACAGCAGTGCTGAATAATTAAAGCTGTCAGCAAAAAAATGAAGTATCTATATACCTTTGAGAACAACTTCAAAATAATTTGATGTCCCAGTTATCTCAAGAAAATTATTAACAAAAGAAGCTATCCACAGGGCAGAGAAAAACATGCTTTGAGGGCATCTGTGCGTCTTTTTCACAGCATATTACGCAGAAAATTGTTACCAGTGGCAGTCATATGAAATTCCCTGGTAACTGCAGGTGCATGATTTCTACAGACGCGTTGGGGGTAAAAATCAAACGCCCACTGTCAGGGTAGGAGAACGCAAAGCCGGCGCTTCAAGGTCAGGCAAAGGGGCATTCCTGTGCTCCACCATGTTTGCTCATTACCCCATGTGAGAGACTGAGACAGCTAATGTCTCAAGCACTGTGGTGGCGCAAGTTCCACCTAAAGATGGACTCTGCACACCAGCGAACCCTGCCCAGCAGGTCAGGGGCCTGTGTGCAACAGGGCGGGGAGGGCGGGCTGTGCCCGAGGTGCTCTGAGGTGCTGAGCGGGGCAGCTCACCAGCGGAGAAGGGTCCTGCTTGCACGGAGGGAGAAGTTCCTCCCCAAACGACCCCCAAGCGTGCCCACCGACCCATTTCCCGAAGGTTCTGGAAGCACAAACCGTGCATGACACCTGATTAGCCTAATGAGTTTGAGAACCCGCCCGAAGGAGGCGCAAAGAGATGACAAATGGGCACGAACTGAAGGCTCAGGTGGTGCGGGCACCCCTCTGGGGCGGGACTTTCAGGCTGGCTGGGCCAGCGCTGGACCCGGGACTGGTGAAATCTTTCTCTCTTTCTCTCTCCCTCCCCCCTCTTTTCCTCCGAAACCCCGACACCTCATCCTTTTAGACATAAAACCGCTGACCAAGTCTGCGATGAGAAGCAGATCCAGCTGCCCCCGGACTCCTCTCAGCGAGGGGCCTAGAACGCAAGGGGGTCCGCTCTGTCCCCCTGGCTCAGTGCGAGGGCTGTCCTCACGGCCTGCCCTGCATCGACCCCTAGATAGGCAAGGCTTGCAGGACATGTGTGGTGACCATGTGTTATCGTGCCAGTTCTTGTTGTGAGAAACCACGGCACCTCAGGTTATGCTCTGAAGTTCAGGTTGTTTCTGTCATGAATAAAATGTTCAACTGATCGTTTGGTGTCGCTTCACCTTAATTTAGACCGAGGGAATTTTGAACTTTCCACAACCCCTCCCTGGTCTGTCCAGCACGGGTCATGACACTCCATGTCTGCTTTTAGGAGGGAAAAGGTACCTGACACGTTTTCTTCTTCGTGTCCCAAGTCATGTCCTGACCTGTGCCGCTTTCTGGGTTTTGTCAAATGTGTCAGTTTGGAGTTGCCTGTGCCCCACCAGGATGCAAGGGGCCAGAGGAAAGGCTGAATTTTGTCCCTCCTCTGTTCTTGCTCACTGAGCGTAACTTCACGTCTGTACTCCAACGTGATTTTCTGTTATGCTATGAATACAACTATCATCACACTATTTTTGGGGAGGGGATGAGGGTGGTACTGAGAATATACAGCTTGCTTTGCAGCCACAGTAAAGATTAAAGTATGTTGGCGTGGGCTGCTCCAGGCATGAAATTCAGGAAGAATAAGGCAAAAGCAGCAGCACTTTCCCTGGGGATGGGTAGTCTGTCTGCGAGTCTGTGTCGCAAGGGTATTCATACGTCACGGGCTGTGTGGTTGCTCTGAATGTGCTTCCTGACAGTGTCGGGCTGCGTTGCGAATCAGAGGGATCCCACTGCCGTTCATGGCTTTCATTTGCAGAGAGGGACGCGTGTGCAGCTATCAAGGACCTACTGTAGCAGAACCGTGCTGGAAAAACACTTCTCCTCTGAAATTCCTTGCTGACATTAACACAACTTAGTTACTCCAAGGACGCGATATCTCAGCGCACGGGTCAGTACAACAGGCACCAGTTGCTCATATTGTAGGACTTCAGCAGAACTGTGTGAAAGATGTGCAGCTAACTTGATAAATACAGGCAAATACAGTGACAATGCTCTTTGCATAATGTTCAGGGGCCGTCAGGGTTTTCACAGGGCTGGAAGGACTAGCTTAGCTTTGTGATATCCTCTGATAGAAATGTTGTTTCTGATTTTCATTACATCTGAATTTTTAGGTCCTCTGCATCATAAAGGAAATGTGTGTCTTCTGTAATTCTGTACAGTGACACCCCTATAGCTCATGCTGAAGTTAAACTCTTACCTTCCCTGGGTTGCTTGCATTAAGCTCCACAAATCCTGAAGCCGTTAAACAAACACAGACCTGGGCCTTGGTGGAGCTACTCACACATTCGGTTACGCAAGTTTGTATGAAGGCATTTAGCTGGACAAAGACATCAGAAAATTACATAATATCTATTTGCAGTTATATGTACTAATTGGGCAAGTAGCTCAGCAGGAAAGCTGCTATTTGCATACACAAGTGCGGGATGGATGTTAGTCATCAGTGTATATCTGCGAAGCCCAGTGCTTCATGCACAGGTTTGCTAAAACCCAGCACTCACACGGCCATCAGTGCAGCCCCGCGCTCAAGAAGGGTGAGACGGTTCCCTCTCTAAAGCCAATGGAAAGAGTCAACTTATTTCTCCAGGGTCAGAGCTGCTTTAGGTTGCCCTTCTGCTGGAAACCTGGTTTCATCTGTGTTGAGTTTGGGAAGTTATCGCATGCCCAGAGGTTGGGGTGGCTTTATTTACAAGCTTGTTTATGTTTATGCACCACATGGAGCAGTTTAATATTTGGTTTTTTTGTGAAGCTCGAGTGTCTGCTTTTAATAAGATTGCCTGCAAGCATTCAAATTTGCTTTTTCATAGGGTAAGAGACCTCTCACGTGCCTTTTAGGGGTCCCATTCCTTCAAGGCAGACATATAGCAAGCTGCTTTGCTCCTTGTTTTGGCCTAGGGCTTTATTCCACTTTCTATACGTACACGTGTATATATATTCCACACTATATACATAGCATAGAATAAAGTATGTATGTATACGTATGTATATATGTATTTGGAGTCTGGGGACAAAGAAATACATCTATGGATAAATATGTGGCGTGAACCTCTTGGCAAGGGGATTCAGCTGTGGAAGAGAGGCTATTGCTCTTGGGGTCGGTGTGTCCTGTGAAGGCGGCGGCAGCAGTGCAGCACACAGGGGCTTGCCCAAGGCTCTGTGCTCCCGTCAGCACGCAGCGCTGGGATGGAGCCCACGAGGGCTTGCTGCTTTTGCTGGGAGAAGCTCATGGGGCCACAGAAGCTGTGCCACGGGGTTGCGACTCGGATCCCAGGTCCTGTTCCCAGCTCTGCCTTGCATTTGTGTATGTTTAGCTTGTGACTTCTGCCCTTTTCTTCTTTCCTGCCATCCTTTAAGGTTTATTGTGCTTATTTAGCTTATCAAGCCCTTACAGCAAAGTTCACCTCCTTCTGTACAGATGTAAAGTATATTATACATTAACGTTTGGTGTATTTAGGTCATGCCCACCTGGTACATTGCAGCTGCTGTGAATTCCATATCATCAGTTGACTTCTTTGTGTCGATCAGGCTCATTAATAGTTCCCCCCCCATGTGGTACTCGCAGAGCATTTGGGTCAGCACTGGCATCTGATTTGGATGTGTCCTCAGCGCGGCTGCAGCACACGTGGCAATAGCAATCGCTGCCTGTGCAACGGAAATGGAAATGCTGCTCCTCCCTTCTACCCTTCCTTTCTCTGGGGACGTTTCCCCATCTTGGAAATTAATACAACCTACTAATCCATACACTGCTAAGAATTGCTAACTAAACATTCAACTCTCGAAAAAGGACATAATATTTTCCTTCTTTTCTGCTTTGATCCTGTGTTCAGTGCAACTTATCTTGCCCTCTCTTGGCATTTAGCTGTTTGTGGGGGTTCTGTATGATTAGGGTTGTTAAGTTGTGTTCATATTGCATTGCTGCTTTGTGCTGCATCTGTGCAAGTGACTCCACTTGCCACTAGCACAGCAGATGCACAGAACATTAGGTAAAGAAAATTCACCCTCCTGTGGAGGGAGTTCCTCAAAATGGCAGAAAATCAAGGCAATAAATCAAGTGCATAAATATTCGCATCGAAGTCTAAACCTGCAAGGCACACGGAAAGGCCACATATTGTTAAATCTCCCATTATTTATTGCTTTATCAGACAGAAGCATTATTGCATTGTAAAGGATATATACTTTCCCCATCATGAAGAGGAAAGAACCGTATAGCACCAGCAAATCAGGATATAAATTGCTGAGATATACAAGGCTTGAACCTAAGCCCACTGGGGCTGAGGAAAGACTCTCATGGCTGAGAAGTTGTGCTCCTGTTCACATTTTTTCTACCTCTCTCTTTCTTTCCTATTACCCAGAAGAAAATGAAAGCCTTACAGCATTACAGCTGGTGGTGTTTAAAGAAGTGGGGGTCGGCTCTTTGGTTGTAAACAGGGATTGTTTGGGAAAAGCGATGGACAGTGCATTGCTGATCAACTATCCAGGCTGTATCTTCACTTTAGGAACCTCCTAAGCAAACAGGTTTGGTACTGAGTGAGGAAACCTGCCTGCAGCTGCAGCACTCAGAAATAATAAGGGCCAAACTCATCTCCGTTGTCTCTGATGTGAATGATCTAGGGCAAAAAAAATAGCAAAAGGTTATAGTTGGCCATTTCTGCTCCAGAAATACAGGAAAGCCACATCAGTGAGTATCTCAGGCCCATCTGAGGCTTTCCCCGCTCTAAACTCAGGTAGTGTGGCCAAAAAGCAAAGGCAGGATCCTGCCTTCTGTGACTGGCAGTGAAACACACTGTGAGAAATTCAGTGGTATGTTATGTGCATTGAGGGATATATTTCCATCTAGATTTACATCCAGATCCTGGTAGGACCTAGATCAGACTGATCTCTCAGTGTAATGGTTAAATGGAGAAGCACAAGGTATTTCTGTGAGTTAACCTGGGGCTGAAAGAAAAAACGGGAAAATAAACAGCCAACAGTTCCCATTTGGGATCAAACAGGATAATTTTTTTGTCAGATGGAAATTAAAATGGTGTTTGAGTTGGTTTGGGTTTTTTTTTTAGTCTTTTATCCTTCCTTAAAGCAGACCTTAAACTAGATTCCAAAGGTATTTACCTTAAAACCCAGCAGCAAGGTTAAAAGCCAAGATATTGCCCATTTTACCTGAAGAAAAAAAGTGTTCCCATAGTGTTCTCAAGACTGAAAAGCAGAGATGCACTAATCACAAGTACTGTGTAAACACATGGACATTACCCCAGATTCCTGGTCAGCGGGGCTGGTGAGCCCTCCATCCATCCCTCAGCCGCGCATGCGGCTCAGGCTCGGCGTTTGGCAAAGGCAAGTCTCGGAGCAACTGTGACTCTTCCCGGAGAGAAGTCGGTCCTTGCCACAGGGAAAGCAGATGCATTTGCTTCATGACAGTAGTTTACAGGAAGAGAGTCTTATTTTCCCCCAGAAGTACAGCTTGGAAAAGCCACAGCTCTTTGTGGCTTCCCACGTTGTATGTGAAAGACAGGTCTGGTCGCTGAAGAGCGTGCAGTTAAGTAGTACTTGAGAAAACTAAGCCGCAGAAGTTGTTGGGTTTTTTTGGACTGTTTTCAAACAATGAGCCTTTAAATGTTGGTTAACTCCTTATAAAATGGTGCTGAGCCAAGTCCTGTTCCTCTGGATGGGAAAGCCTCATGATTCACTGAGGAATGTAAATTCTTAGTGTTTCTTTATATAATTCTTCCTTTATTTTTTAATTCAAAATTGAAAGAATTAATATAAATTGGACTCATTTTTTGCTCTGCCCTCCAGGAAAAAAAAAATTTGTAATAAGAAAAATATTAGGTGTATGAGTTCAGTGCTGTTTTGCTACAAACATATCTGCCTACAAAGAATGTACTGAGGGTAAGGGAGACCAGCAGTGTTAGATGTGGAAGCAGAAATCCTCTAGTGAGATTTGGTCTAGGGGACTAAAACATCCACAATCACCACCTCATGGAAAAAAAATAAAAACCTTTTTTTCTGCCCTGTGCAGCCCCCAAAAGCATTTCTGTAAGCTTTAGGGACACTGCTGGTCTTAGGGGCTGTTTCTCAGCCCCTGGGACCATACAGGTGTTATATAATGGAAAAGACAGATTTATGCTATCTGAAGGAGTCCTGGGGTGTGCATGGAGCAGGGCTGAGCCCTTGGACAGAGCAGGGCTCCAAGGGGAGCATCTGTTCTCCTTCTCCTGTATTCCTCCACCCCAGCAGGCACCCAACCCTGAGGCTACTGGGGGAAAAATGTGGAAAATGTCATTCTCCTTTGGGGAACTTTATTTTGACTACGCCCATAAATGGAAAGATTTTGAATCAAAGCTGTTTCCGCAGGGAACCAAAGAGTTCAGGGTGTTTATTTGTCTCCTTGTCACTAATAAAACCAAATTGCCTTTTAAAAATAGTCCTTGTGCCTTACGCAAACAGGCAGGGAATGATGCAGCAGGTGGGGAATGAGACTGGAAAATGAGTGATCTCAAAATTATTCCTCCATCTGCCGCGAGGTTTGGGGAAGCTCCCAAGTCTCTGCTTTGCCACACGAAGCCCCGGAGATACAGTACCCTCCTGCCAGGAGGTATTTGCTACCGCTCATCATGTGCCACCCCCTGAAGCTATCATGCTTCAGGGCTCACAGCCCTGCCTTGCACATCGAGCGCTCGCTGACATGAGTTGCAGGCAGTGTGTGATCAGAAGTGAGCTAAACCTTTCTTCTCTTGGGGCACTGCAGTGCTAACACCTCTCTTCCCAGGCTCGTGCCAGACACAAACATCTCACCCATCTTGCTACCCAGTAGGAACCTACTGCAGAGGAATGGGTTTTCCTCCCTTGTCATTTAGTGACTGCGACCAAGAATCAGGCTGGGAACCACCCGTGCTTTCATGCAAACTTTTTTAGGGCCAAAACCTCAAATAAGACCTAGGGTAGCATGATGGCAATCTCCTGAGGAGCTGATCAATTGAATATAAGAATTCCTTGGAAAACCAGCCATTTGTTTCTCATTAGATGTGATTTTTATGCTAGACTCCTCCTGTCAGACCCAACACAATGTACATATCTCAGGGGTGTGGTGGGGCAGACTCCTCCTGGTGCAAAGAGCGAAAAAAAGGAGCCGCAGGAGGGCGACGGCTCTTTCCCTTGTTAGCTGCACCCTGCTAACAATAGCCATTGTGTCTCCAGTGGGAGAAAACTCCCAACACTCCATGTGCTGGGGCAACCTAATTGGATGCTCAGTATTTGTGGAACAAGCTGCAACCAGGAGAAGTAGAAGGGCTGTTATAACACCCCGAGCAAGTGGGAATGGACGGACTCCTGGCGCATTGCAAGCTGCAGGTCGACCAGTGACTGGCAGCGAGGAGGGCTGGCGTGGGCATCTGTTGGGTTTACACCTGTAAGTCCTCATATTAAAGGTCTTGATAAAGCTCCTGGTGTGTTGGGAGAGGAATGGAGCCTCAAAGTGCGAGAACAGGAGAAAGGGCGGGACAAACCTGGAGAAACAGCATTGCCTAAACCCACACATCATCTTTCAGCTTCTTCGTAAGTAATGTTAGTTCTCTAATGTTTCATTTATGCCCAGCTAAATGAGTGCAGGCGTCTCTGGGGACAGCAGTGAAGATGCAATACTGTAGTACATGGAGTACATGAGGGAACCACTACACAGGCTTGCATTTGCAAAATGTTTTTAAACTGCACACTTGTCAGCATATAAATGCAACACTGAAAATCATTAGGAATAAAATAGCAGTGGGAAGCTGTGGACATGACCTACAATTGGCCTGGGATGGCAGAGCCCTTCATCTTTATCCACTGATCTGTATCTTAAAATTTAGATCAAAATTAAACAGAGCTGACTCTGAGAAAAACCATACACCTCCATAAGTGATTAACCATACGTTTCAGCGTCCAGCGCTGAACGCCTGTTTATTAAACCCTTGGCCCCAGGTGGGAAGGCTTCTTACCACATGAGATAGCACCACTGACTGATGTCAGTAAAGCTCTGCACATGCACAAAAGTCTGTAAATTCAGTGCTTATAATCCAGCCAAACTTATAATTCTCCAGGGTGGGACATTAATAGTAGATGAAAGCTCAGATAATGAAAATGGCTTTTATAGTGAAGAACAATTTTGTTACCTCCCGAGAAACAGTAAGATGCAACATGTTACACTTAATTTTTTCTGGCCATTGGTTTTCCTTCAGGTAGGTGCTCTACAAAAGGCAAGGTATGAATCCAAGAGCCTGACTTTACTCAGCAGAGTACTCGCTCAATTAGAGATTTTTTCCCCTCTAATTAGGGGAAGAAGGTCCGGGAATGACCGCACCACTTTCCGCCTAATTCACCGCAATTCTTTATGACGCTCTAGAGAAGGGGAAGCAGAGGGGTGTGTGAGAAGGGGAGATGGGGATGGCGGGGTGTATGAGACGGGGAGATGGTAGTTTTCATGGTGCCGTTTGGCCACTCCATGGGTCAGACAGTGGATGTTTGAGCCCTCCTGCAAGAGGAAAGTTTGGGAGGCTGCCCTGCAACGGAGAGCCCATGTGAAATGACTCTCTCACCAAACAGTCAGCACTGTTTGGACAGCAGAGAGAGATTTGCTGATGCTTTTTTCTCATGTGACGCCAAAGTCACCCAAAGGACTGTCATTGTTTCAGAGACACCAATGCAAAGGTGTGCACTGTATCCTCTCACCAGCTTCAGGACTGTGCTTTCTGAGCCAGCAGCAGCTCTGAGCCCAAGCGCCCTTGCCTACAGCTGTGTGCCACTTTCCACCTCAGTGCTGAGCCACTAATGAGGGCTTTGACATTCCTTTTTCTAGTTAGATGTCGCCTAATTTATTATTCAAATTAGAGGAGGGTGAGGTAAGACAAAAAGCACTTTCCAAAAGGTCTCTATCACCTTATACTGGGCATTAAACCTGCCTTACTTTGGAACAGGATATCTGTACTGTGGCACATCGAAATACCGAGACCAAATGCCTACACAGCCACTAATTCCTAATTTTTTCCAGAGTGCAGTAGTTAAATACAGCAGAATGTGTACTTCAGCACAGTAAACTGGTGCAAGGCTGTAATGTCTAGCAACAGAGCCCTATTATTGTTCTCCAAAAGCAGGTCTCAGTGCACCCCCTCCCTTTCCTTTTCATATGTGTACGTGTGTGTGTGTGTGTGTGTCCCCAGCACCCTTCAGCTCTGCCCCTCGCTGCTGGTGCACACTCCCTGCCTTGCCCCGCTGCGGCAGACTGCAGGCAGGCAAGCCCCAGAGCAATACGTGGGGCACATGGTGATATTTAACACTTTGCAGTTATTGCTTAGTCACTCAGGGCCTTACAAATAATGCAATCTGAATAATAACATACAGCGAGCGCAGATGAAGTAACTGTCGACACATCAAACCTGAGGGAGAAGAAGAGAGCCTTCTCCGGAAACTTCTGTGCGTGGACAGGTGCGCTGCTGTGTGGGTAGCTGTATTTCACCACCCTTGCCGTGCAGTCAAGGATGGGTGACAAAACACCTCCAAAAAGATGGAATAGGGAAGTTAAAGCACAGAAGAGCTTTACATGAGATTTTCTTTAATATGAAGCAAAACCAAAACAATGCTGTAACTTTTGCAGCGACTCACTAGGGCTTCAGGGGCGAGGTAAGTCCATGTAGAGGTGAGTGGGAATATCTGATTTGGTTAAGCACATCGAAGCATGAGTGAGGCCTGTGGCAGGCGTTACTTGCCATGAGGAAGCCATGTGAAGGGCTCGTGGGGGTTTGCACGGGAGCTGCAGGCGGTGGGACAGCCCTGAGCCTCGGCCGTGCCGGCTGCAGCAGCCCGAGGCTTGGCGGGGCTGCGCTGAATACCAGGTGCCCAATGCAGCAGAATGCTTTAAGGCACAAGGTCCCAGCAGACCAAGGAGGATTTTTATGGGGCTCAGCCTGGCTGGTCTGTGGGCCGGCCCCAGGCTCTGGCTTTAGGAGCGCAGCTTGGGGTCCCCAGCTAGCAAAGGGAGGTGTGCACCCTTCAGAAATATTTGTGAGCTTTGCTCTCCTGATGCTGCAGCTGATTTCCCAGTTATGTTTGGTGATGACAGCGCTGTCACTCAGCTGTGGTTTTTTACAGTAGTTAAAGTCATATAGTAAGCAAAGCTCCGAAGCTCCTGATGAAACCTGTCTCAGGAGGGAGTTTTCTCATCAGAGTATTGACTGGTATTTTGCTAAAAGGCATGTGTTAAAACCCAGGACTTTAGGTAATTCCAGCCCCAACGTTGCTGAAATCCAGAAGAAAATGTGATTCCTTGGTGTTACACATCACTGAAAAATTCTGCGGGGCTGAGGTAAGTGCAAGGGTTTGTCCCAACATGACCAGAAGTGTCACATTGAGACTTTCATGCCATTCAAAGTCATTCAGCTAACAGCACCTGTACGAGAGGGGGGTCTAAACCCTAATCCACCAAAGGCTGAGCCCATCCACCCTGTATCACCGTCTCCCACTGAGCCCCCAGAGAATAAAATTAGGAATTGGAGAAAACCAAACCAAAACAAAAATCCCCCAGACTTACAGACTATGCTCTGCTTTTAGCATGCAGTTGAGCTGGTTTTATTTGCCTTTAAGCAATTGTGTCTTGTATTTCCCCCACTCCTCCTTATTTTTAAACATTCTAGAGAAGACCTTCAAGGCTTGGTCTGGAGCCCTCTGTTGGCCCTGAGCTGATGCTAGCCCCTTGCATGGACGGGATCTCCTCCATGGCACTGCAGTTCTTCCAGCATGTCAGAAAAAATTCCCTTAAACACACCCACAGTGTAACTCATCTGAATTAGTCCTGCTGGTAATTGTGGGAGGAGAACCACTTGCAAAGCAGGGAATGAATCACTTGCAAATGAATATTAAGCTCATTTGGAAATGGAACCAAAAAAAGAACTGAGTCAATGCAGACTCTCCTCCCCTTGGGAGACAGAGCTGCTTTTGAGTGGCAGCAGAAATCCCCTTATCACACCCAGAGCGCGCTGCGGGCGTTTCATGCGCGCAGCATCTGCATGTCTACTCGCAGCCCTGGTGCTGGATAACCACACATGGATTTTGATGTGTTGCAGTGGCCATCACTTCATGGACTCTCCTAGCAACAAATTGCAGGGGTGAGCTGAGACAAAGTGCTCCAAGTCTTCCACTCCACTTCCCAGGGGCTGTGCTCCCCGCCTCCCCTCACAGGAGGAATAAATCTTGCCCGTCTTTCCCTTGGCTGTGACAGCGCCAGGCAGGTCCAAACAACTCGTTCATCCCTGTCGAGACCCAGTGAGACCAAGGCGGGCTCCCGTGTGCTCCGGGGTGTGTGGGACACTCGGGCTGCCATCACCCCGCTGGGCTTTCTGCAGAGCACGGGGGCTGCCCGCTGGGGTTTTTGCAGTAACTGGTGGGTTCCTGTGGGAGCTACTAGATAACGCTCAGGTTTCTGCAGAGCCACACTAGGAAAACTGGATGAACTTGTCAGAAGACACAACCTATGCTGTGTTGTAATAAGGGCAGGGAAAAGGGCCAGGCTCAGCTTTTCTTTTCACAACAGTTTGGGGGTTATTTCAATGTATTTTAAATAGATAGTATTTTTTGTTGTTGATTCAGCTCAATCTATCAAAAAATTCTAAAAGAATTTGAGTGAGAAAAGGAAGTCAAGAGTCGTCATCAATCGAGCCAAAACGTTAGGCAAATAGAGAAAGAAAAGCAGCCTGCTTGTGTGAGAGCAACAGTATTTGGGGTTAATGCCACTTTTTATCCAGACTGGAGTGGAGAAAAGGAAATCCTTAAGACTTAAAAATATTGCTGTAATACAAACTGTAGTTCTTAGCTAGCTCTTGTTTTGAAAAGTTATTTATTTCCCATGACTAATTCGGACTTTCAAGTGCGGTCATTGCCTCACACGTGGCATTGTCTGGACTCTCTGGGCACCAGGACTTGATGCTCTTGGAGCCCAGGAAGGAAACGCCACCGTTTCCCACCGGCAGTGCCAGCCTTGCTACGGAGCCCCCCAAAATGAAAATCGTGAACACTGAGTTTCTAAAATGCATTTCACAGGGATGCTCACATACCAGAATTAAAGCATGGATGCAGAATGAAATCGCTGCCTCACTATTTCTCATTTTGCCTATTTTAATTAATCTGCCCAGAGACACTAAGCAGCATGGAGGTGATTTGGGAAGGGCTGGTGGGCTGCAAAGCTCCTGGCTCAGCTCTGCAGCTGCCCCTGTTTTAAGGGTAAATATATTAAGTGTGTTAAACTGACCGCGCTTCTCATTTTCTGTGCCCAGGGAACAGGATGAGGCAGGCAGCACTTCAAACACACGTGCTTGAAGGGTTCCCCCCACCCAAAATCTCCTCTGTAGGTTGAAGAGAGCATGTCTGGCTGCCCCTTTCCCAGCACAGGCAGCCTCTCTATCTGCCATTAATAAGGACAACAAAGGGGGGTTTGGGGGATTCTGGGTTCAATTATGGCAGTGCCACTTTCAAATTCCTTCAGTTCTGCGTGACGCACATCGGGCACGAGCCGAGCTGCACCAGGCAGAGAGCTGGGCTAAAAATAAACCCAGAGCGTTGCTGCCGTGTTAGTCTCCTGTTGGCATTTCTTCGTTTGTTTTATAACATCTTCAAGGCCAGTCGAATGGGGGGGGGGGGGAATATTTTTGCTTTTGAGGCTGGATCAAGAGCCAGCTGGTACAAATCAGTGTCATTTCACTGAATGGCTACACAGCATTCAGTTCTCTTTGGTATTGATTCACACACACGCCAAGACATACTAAATAAAAAATATACAGTCTATGCTAATTCTTAATGTATTCTTATAATGATATTAGTTTAATTTATGTTAATTAATTAAACAAATGAACAAATTAATTCAGCACTTACTTACCTACCCATGTAAAAGAAAGGGACTGTGGTGCAAAGACTCAGAAAGTAGCTGAGCGCTGGCACCCTGAAAGAGAGAGCAGGGGAATGGGAGGTGCTGGTCCAGTGGACCTCACGTTAAGGGCTTGTTGGCAATACAGAGAGAAGGACTAAATCAGAGAGAAAAGCTTCCAAACAGGGAATCTTTGGAAAGAAAGTACATGCTTTTAAATATGTTCAGACATGCCATTAATCGTCTGGAAGGTCTGAGGTCTCTGCAGTACTGCTCCCCGTACTGCAGGTCCCAGTTACACTTTCCCCAGCCTGTTACCTTGGTTCAGTATATCAATCACACCAACATTTTGCTGGCAGTCTGCACTGGATAGCACAGCCTGCAAACGGATCTCGCAAAGCCCTTCACCCATTCTGCGTACGGACGCTGCCCTCTGCACCACTGGGGCTGGCATAGGCACAAACCAGGCACGCCAGCTAGGAGCACCGCGGCGCCCGGCTTGTGCCACTCTCCTGCAAAACCAGCCGCCTGCCCGGGCAGCGGGGCCCTCATCCTTGCTTTTGTATGTTACTCTTTGCAAAGCTATCTCAAGGAAGAGCATTTCAGAGCAAGGTTTTTAAAAAGGTATCCGGTAGGATACGCAGAGGTTGCATCGTGCGGCAGCAAACTCCTTCAGGTGTAAAAAATGGCAGCGCCAGCGATGTGCCCAGCTCACCCCCCAAACGCATGGGCAAGGCATGGCTGCATCCCCGCTCTGTGATGGGCACAGCGCAGGGCCAGGGTGGTCCCCTGTGCTGTCGATCCCCCGGGACACCTGCCTGCCCCCCGAGCCCCCTGGCTTGGCAGGTCCTGCTGTGGCCGGGCTGCTGGAAATGAGCTCACGTCACTTTTTCTTTCTTCCTGGAGGCAAAAAGACATTTCTTCCTCTGAAGGCCAGGGCTGGAGTCCTTGTCTGCTAATGAATGCAAACCATCAGTGAGCAGTAATGGAAAATCGGGGATGATGCGGCAGGCAGTGGCTTGCTTTCAATGCACAAAAAAAGCCCTTTTAAATTTAAATTTAGCAAGGAATTAAAAGCACATATAGGCGGACTCTATTAGAAAGTGAAATATTTGATCTTGGCTATTAATCTGTTACAAGAATACTTTCATTTCTTTCCCATATGTATCCAGTGATAGACTTTCATAAATGAGCTCACATTAAAATGTACTTTATGTTTCTAGTCAAATCTTTTTTATTATTATGCAAGTCCTACTTAGGAAAAAAAATATTACAGAAGCAGACTAAAAGAGGAGTAAATTATTTTAACTCATTTATACAAGTGAAATCCTGCTCCTACTTGATGGCTATACATTGTGCAGTACTAAAATGCCTTGGGAAGAGGTTACTCCATTGCAGCTGTGCTACAAGCTCTAGGATACCTTATAGGCAGTGGAAATACAAATAAAGCCTAAAAATGGCTCATGTAGCATGGGGCTGCGATGTCTTGAGCCTTGACAAGGAACATCCAGACACACAGAGACTGAATACAACCTGTCTATACCGTTTTTGTTAATTATTATTGACCTTTTCAGGGCTGTCTGGGAGGCTCTAAACTGTCTCTTACAGTGGCTGGGAGAAGCGTGTAAACCTGAGGGACTGCTTGGCCGGGGGGGGGGGGGGGGGGGGGGGGGGGGGGGGGGGGGGGGGG
>JAVKLA010000061.1:9890397-9907858 GCA_034782735.1 Sagittarius serpentarius | reverse complement strand
TTGCACCCCCCCCCCCCCCCCCCCGACTGGCCCAACAACCCCTTCCTGCAAGAAAACTCCCCAACAAAACCAAAGCAACAACAAAAAGGAAAACCTCTTTGAAACAAGTTTCTTCAGCAGCCATGCAAGTTAAGCGTATGGGCTGCCCTCCTGCAGCCCCATCACCCTCTGACCACGACTGCACAGCGACATGGCAGTGCAGTGCTCTCCTTCGCCCGGCTGCTGTGGCTGTCAAAGAAAAGAAGGCTGGACTGGTAGACCTGGGCAGCCGCAAAACAGCCCAGAGCCATGTGAAGGGCTATGGTGGCTGTGCAGGCAGTTTTGAGGCAACGAGGTCAAGCAGAGGTGCTTGGAAAGGTGCTTCCATGTTTACAGAGCATCATCCGGTGCTGGCAAGCGGTGCAAGGGTGTCAGCCCCATCCCCGTCCCAGGGCTACACTGCCGGTGGTGGGACATGGGCATCCAGCCTGCATGGGCTTCGATGGAAGAGCGTATATGGCCTATGTTTTAGGCTAAGCTCGCGTGGCTTCAAGCAGGGCATTGGCTCAGATGACCTCCCCAGAGCCCTGCCAACCAGAATTATTCTGCAGTTCTGATTTTACATATATATATACATAGATATACATATACATTTCTACATATATGTACATTCACATATACATATCACATTTGGCCTGTGTCTTCCTGAAGTCAAACGTATATTTTGTAAATGGTCTATAATTAATATGAGCTGCCACTACTGGAACTCTGCACCACTGGTGGAGAAGTGTTTTATGAGGGTTCCATTTGGCTAGGGAGGCTCCGCTCCTCCAGTGCTGCCCTGCGCGCTGCCGTACCCGAGACGGTGGACATCTGCAGGGATTGTGTTGGGCTGCGGACGCAGCAGACTGGGCAGCTGATGGCTTTGGAGAGCTGCATGGCATGTTTTGGTAGAGGTATTAATTCAGAGGTGAAGGGACCTCCAGCAGCCTGAAGCCAGCACAGAAGAACATGACGGATGTTTCATGGCGACAAAGAAAAAGTGTTTACATCTTACAACTTACATTGGCAGATTAGGCACAAAATGTCTGTTTTATGCCTTAGGTATCGGGGCACCCAACCCATGTCATATTCCTGCCACATTTCAAATGTCTTTTTTGTTTCAAGACCCAGCAGGGGCCACAGCATCTGATCTTTCATGCTGCTCAGCAGACAGCTTTGCCTGTAGAGTCATAAACACTGTGGATCCAACCGCTTCCCCAGGACGGGGTTGTTGCTGGTGCATGGCAAACGTACATTTACATTATGCTTTATCTGAAGCTGAAGAGAAAAGTCCAGTCTGGCCTTTTCTAGAAGAGGGCTGAAAATAGAGGCTGGATCAGGCTTAAATCTGCAAAACGCAGCATACTTTTGGATCATGTTAATACTATTAATAAACTAGCCTGCAACTCCTTGCTCATGAAATTAGGATCCTGGCATGAAACCAGAGAGCTGCCCAGAACAAACCAGTGTTTGGTAATTGATGCCAGGCCACTTGGTGTCTGAACCTGGTCCCCTCAATGTCCCCCCAACTTCAGGTTCAAACCTTCCCCAGCTGGGCAGGATTAGCAGTCCCTGTCTCCTCAGCTGTGCCTGATTCCTCAGCCCTGCAAGTGAAGGCTTCCAGCCAAGGGCAGCCAGGTGGAGGAATAACCCACGCTGAAGTGCTGATTTGGCACCAGAATACCCCAAAATCATCTTTCATAAAAGAATGAAAAACTGCCATCTGTGTCTGGTTTTAAATATAGTAGAACCTCATGAATCTCCTGCTTTTAATCATTAATAGACAGCAAACATTTACAGCTGTTTGCGTTTGTGAAGCCTCAGATTACTAACAGTTTCTGATTTTTAGAAAATAGGCTACAGATTCTTTAGTAACAGATGAAGACATGTCAAATATCCAGGCACTGAAATGAAATCCCTATTGTCAAGGCAATTAAATACCTTGTTCCTGTTGCACTTTGTTTACTGTGCCTTCCTACTGGCAAACTGCTCTGCAGTAAGTTTTGTGTCATTACCGTGAATTAACCATGTTCTACACGCTATAAATATTAATTATGATCAAGATAGATTAGGCATGGCAGATGCAAAAAAAATGTGATGACGCTATCTCAAGAAGAGAGATGCAGTCTTTAAAGCCAGCATGACACTGTAGACAGCTCAGACAGGCCTTTCCGTGATGCATTGGGATTTTTGTGCATAGCCTCAAAGAGTGTGCAGATTCTAGCTGAAGTCCACAAAGAAAGCAAAACACTTGAGCACTTGGTAGCTTGATGCTTTTTTTTTTTTTTCTTCCCCTTTTCTTTAAAGTAGTGGCCAATGGCACATTTGGAGATAATTAAAACAAAGGTTAAGCTTTTTTTAACATGCCATGGGTATTAGCAGCTGGATGAGGAATAAGCCAGCAAAAAAAGCAGCAGACTTCTTACACTGCTGGTAAATAAAACCAGGCTTCAAAACTGAGAGAGCAGTCTTTTTTTTTTTATTTCCCTTTTTCCCCGCTACAGAAAAAGCTTTTCTTTGTGCCAGGACTAAAATATTAGCACTGTGTTCCCTCCTCTGTTTAAACAGACCTCATTGCATCTAAGTGCCAAAAAAGTGGAATTCCTGAACAGCAGGTGAAAACAAAACACAAGATCAAAAGCAGTTCTGGCTGCCAAGGGAACCTGCAGCACTGCTTGGGGGTGCATGAAAAAGTCAGACGCCTGGTGGTGTCCAAGACTTTTGGAAGGTCATCAAGGAGTTTGTTTTTTTTTTTTTTCCAAGCATCCCACATCAAAAAGCAGCATTAGGAGGCAAACCTGCAATACATCATGAGCATGGTGCTAAAGTTACCAATCACCCACTTGTAGGAGAATTTTAACTGTTTCTCCCCACTGCATCTATGGAAGCAGCCCTAAGAAATCAGTGCTCAGAGTGGAGCCTGTGGGTAAGCAAATAAATTTAAGTGTTCATACTGGGTGAACGTCAGGCAATGGCTGGTTTGGGTCTGTAACCCACTGGGGGAACTATGGAAGAAATGCGTCTTTCTCAGCTCATCCTTTCAGTAAAGGCAAAGGACGCATATTTTGCTGTCCTTGTAACCAGCCAGCCCTAACATTAATTCCTATTTCTGCAGCCAGCTGTTTATTCATAAGCCCATGACTAAGTCCTTTCTGTTTGGGATGAGATACACTTTGGGGACGCATGGAAGAAAGTGCTCCAACACTCCTCACAGTTAATGGCCTTCAGAAAAAAGACCTAAGTCAAGCCCCTTGTTAATCCCTTCTGCCCCCTCTGCCTACCATTCCTTGGTAGCTTTGGAAAAGGCAGGGAGAATCTGGCCCAAAAGCAGTCATCCGAGTTTGAAAACTAGGAGAACTTGGCCCCAAAAGCTTGGATGTGTCTCTGGATCCCACGGTGCAGGCAGCGGTGGGAGCCCTGCGGAGTCCGACCCATCTCCCGCCACTGCTGCTGGCAGCAGCACCCCTTGTCAGGCTGCAATTAGCCCTGCGTGCCTGCGAGCAATCCTCTTCACCAACACCCGCTCATTTCCGAAAGGTGTCCGTGAACGTTTCCCCCATAATTGCTATGGCTGGGAAATGGAGCCTGAGAAATGACGGACCAGACAGCACACTGGCCTCAGCACTGCCATCACAGATCGGCAGTGTTTGGTCCCATTTTTTTCCTCCTAAATATCACCAAGCAGCAAAGTGCTTTTAAATAAAGACTAGGGTTGAAAATAATACGAGGTGTGCAACTGTTCTGAAAGACAGCCTTTTTTTTTTTAATTTTAAAATTCTGCATCTGAAAACACAGTATGACAGAAAGCATTTATATACAACTGCAGTGTTTTTGGTATAATACAGTATTTAATACATCCATTTCGTTTTCTGCAAAAAAATTTGCTTTGTCGGACAAAAAAACCAAACTCCCATTGACAAAGAATACAGCTAAGGCACATTGTTTCCTGCTAAATGAAAGACAAAAGGGTGCAAAAACGGGTAGTGCAATAATTGCTGAAAATCACATTCTACTACAAGAAAAGCATTCTGACTTTGAACTTTGATTACCGGTCAATTTAAGACATTTCAATATCTCATAAAATACTCCTTTAAATAAATAGCAAAATATCTACATCTTTCAGTGTGTTCTATTTGAATTTCCAATTTTTTTTAAACTTTGCTGTATATACATGGTTTTCTTTTTTCTTATTCAATAGCTTACAAAATATTTCTGTACAATTTTATGCATATTATGATCTATAACAAAATAGTTCTTTCTTAAAACTATATTACCATCAGTCTTTGAAAATGAAAGAATAGGAATAACTTATTATGGACTATGTGAGGCAATACAAAAATCCAATCAATGCAAAACAAAACCAAAATTGACAAAGTCAGAAAAATCATTTCATTAACTCAAATTAATTCTTTTTGTTTCACAAATCTTGTTTTCTATGTAAACCCTTTTCAGTTGCCTTTGGGTTGTATCTGCATCTGAATACCAAAACAGGACAAGATTTGGGATTCCTAAAAGCACTGCAGCCTGCCGGGAATATTGGTGCTACTGAAACGCGACAGTTCTCACGGAGAAAAGTATTAAAGAAACCCAACATATACAAGCCTTAGCAGAAGTCCCTGGTTTCTGCTGACTTTGACAACCTTTGGATGAAGCTCTGAAAGCCAGATTTTTGGAAATGCATTTGTGACTTAGATGATACAACCAGGCTCCTCTGTCTTCTAAGTGTACTGTTAGATCCCCAACCATCACTCAAAATCTGGCCCCATGTGGTGATATTCTTCATATTTTAAGACCATACCATTAAGAGGATATATCTTCTCACAGCTAGCAGTACAAATCTGAAAGGAATGCTACTATGTCATGACAAAATGAGTGAAATTACTCCAGAATTTGTCTTTTGCATCTGAAAGCAGTCTGTCCTGTTATAGTCTGAAGATAAAAGTTATTAAGTTTGTACTTTGTAGGTAATTAAATCATCCTTCCTGATCTGCAGTGAGTTGCAGGAGACAGAGCTCACCATTTCCTAAGGTTTGTATGAATATCTGAGCCTTCCTTTTGCCCAAAGGGAAGGTCATTTTCTTCCCTTAAAGACTGCATTTGTAAGCAATTTCTATTGTATTTGTGAAGTGTAAGCTGACAGCAACACAACTGAGCTGTAATAGAAATCTCAAGGTGCCTTTTATTCACACCACAACAAACGGAAAAAGTAAGCAAGACACAGACAACACCAAACTTCCTAACACAGTTTAAGGCCACATTTAGAAAAGATGAAAGTAAGGCTTTCTTTAAAGGGGCAACACACTGGATGCCACAATGGGAACAGACACCGAGCGATCCAAAGCTGATTGATAGGATTCTCCCAAGGAAAATCTGAAACAACATCCTAATTTTGGCCAGCAGGTCTGTGCCTTCTTTTGGATGTAAGCGGGAAAATAAAAGGAAATGCCATAGACATCCTCCTCCAGAATATTCCCAGCAAACTGAAGGTGCTCCCCTAGCAAGAGACTGCTGTCTTCTCAGTCGAGGGTGTTAATTACAACAGAACCAAAGACAAGTCATTACAATATACAAATGCAGCGCAATGAACCGCGCCTAGAATTGTCACTCTGTTATCAGAGGCACCTGTACAGTATCTTGCTGTTTATTTGGCAAGGTTACAAGTAATGCTTCTAGGTTTTAACAAAGTAGAAAGAGAATTTGCATAGATTGTACATTCAGTTCAAGGAGATTTCTGGTACCTTTTTTTGTTGTTATCAGGTAAACATGTTTGCAGACACAGTGAGGTAGCAGCTGTGATAGCACCCATGAGCAAAAGAAGGTAACCAAGGCAGAAGCGAAGAGCAGAGAGTGATCTACACACTAATGTTAGTATAAGGGAACAAAATCAACACGGTACCTGCAGTATCACATCATGAGGGTTAATCGCTGCCAACACCACACCTACTTAACTGGAGACAGCCTAATGCTACCATGGTCCTGGCTAACATGGGCTGTAAGATCTTGTTGCCTCAATTTTAAATGCTCTCAGCCTGATTCTTCTTTCCCTTACTGTGATGGTGATGGAGAAGGTTTTCCAAGGCCAGCCTGTTCTCTCTACACCTTCGAAGGGCGTTAGTTACAAATCAGAGCATCTGCTCGCTGTTGAAGAGTCTACAAGGAAAAAAGGTATTATTTCCCTACAAATTCTTCCTCGCTCCCCTTAAGCCTAATTCACATTTGGTTTGGCTTCTCTGTGCCTGGCTGCTGCTCTCAGCAGCTCCTGCTGGGCCCCTAAAAGGGTCATGTCCTGTCCCCTCCAATGCTACATCGCTCCTACCCTGTCTGTGGGCATGGAGCTGTCGTGGCAGAAACCTGAGGATTTGGTCTGGAAAGACTTTTTTACATGGTGTTTTCAGTTGTCATTTGATACGGGTTTAATGTAATGTCCTACGAATCCTTAAGACTATCTTGGAGGCCTTGAATGGTTGAAATAAAAGCACATATGGATCATTATCTTTTCACCACCACATTGAAGCAAAGGCCGGTGGGAAACGCCACTAGCCACTTTCTACCAGGTCAGTCTTACTCTGTTGCTGAAATAACCAAACCTACTATTACACATATTAAATACCCAAGCCTGAAAATCAGGAAAAGATAACTGCTCTCACTTTTACCAACTCCTTCATGTCTGTTAGTATTGAGCTGACTGAAGGCTGCTCTGAAAAGCAAACTTCTGATTTGTAGCTAGGGTTTTTGAAGAAGCCTAAGGGATTTGGCTCACGCAAGTACAAAACTCCCTACTCGATGGAAGGCAGTGGTGTTGGGCAAGGTTTCACATGGCCAGTTTCTGCAACTTTGGGATCTGGGAAGACAACAAGGAGGGTGTGATAGCCAGCGGCAAGCTGGCAGTTCTCTGACAGCTGTGATGAAAGAGAACTAGAGAAATCAACAGAAAGTTGGTCCTCATTGCCTGGCCACAATAAAAATCTGGATTGTGTTTTCTTTTTATCTGGGAAGTCAAAGCCAACATCTCACGGTATCAGCATTTCTCAGCCTTGCTGTGCAGAAGGCACCCAGTTTATTCAAAGTTTTGTTGCAGCACAATTGTGTCAAACTTTTGCAAAGTTTCAGCATCTTCTTTACCCTTCATCTCTCCCTTTGGTCAGGTTTAGAATATCCCAGTTCTGATTCACTGACTTCACTACTCTGCTCACTCTAATCGTAGCTAAGAGCGATGGAGACTTCATTAGTATTGCAATTAGTGCTGTAGGAGATGGACAGAAGGTGAATCTACATTAGTTGGTCCTTTTGAAGGTGCTGCAGGATCACTGTTAATATGCTGTTAAACAACTGTACGTGCACTGTGCACTGAAGCCAGTATCTAGGAAAGTCAATTTGTAACACACGAACGCACATTCCTGTATCTCTAGGCTTAGCAATAACGGAGGCTTAACAACAGAGATACAGAGGGACTTTCTTGTATAACACTTGCTACCAAGACGGAATTGTTAAAATTCTCTGCTTGCAGAAAACACAAACAATGAAGAGCACAAAAAAATGAAGATATAATTTCAATTCTAAAACAACCATGAATATCAGAAAGTGAAAATACAAATATTACTACTCAATGTCCAAATGTCATCAAAGAAAGAATTGGACAAATCTGAAAATAAACTGTCATTTGAGCTATTTCTATTAGCCCCAAGCTTTAACATTACCATATAAACAGGTCTGCATAATGCCAAGACTGACTTTGGCCGTAATTCATTAAATCACATATGTAGATGTCCTACATTTTGCCACGTTCCCTTTCTGTGTAATACTGACTGATCACAGGAGTGTTACATGGCTATCATGCAGAATGGGCAGGGAATTTAAACGAGCAAAGCATTACACACAGAGGACAAAAGTGTGCATATGGAAGCACACCCCTCTCCCACAGAAAGGGATTTTGATCAAAACTGGCTTTCAGTTGGGAGTCCTATTCAGCAAGGACTAACCAGGGTGTTTGGAAAATAAAACACTTGCACATTCAAAGGAAGATGCGTAACTTGCATGTTTTGTGGGTCCCTGCTCTGAATTCTCCTTTTCACCAAATGTAAGATCTGTGAAGTTATTCTCTTCTAACAATATGGAATATTCATCACAGGCTCCAAGTGCCTGCCACTTCAGAACCAGAAAAGCCACTAAGCAGGACGTCGGTCTTAGCGGCGCCACTACAGCATGAGCTTGGAGCAAGCTCTGACCCCTGATGCAGAGTCTTGCTTTCCATGGTTTTTCTTCACAACTGCAGGGCTTTGTAACTCAGACACATACATAACTTATGTATCTGTGTCTGCATATTAATAGCTATAGCAGAGGTTGTCGTTTAGGTCCAAAACTTGACACTGCCCCCAGAAGATGTTCCAAACATGGCAGCTCATCCTTTGATGACTTCAAACACAGACCGTATTTACTCATAGCATGCTGTCACACCTTTTATTTATGCTGGACTTGACTCTGAAGTCCTTACTCAGCATTAGCACTTTGCGGAAGTTTTGCCTGAGAAAGGACTGCAGGGTCAGCCTCTTCAGTTTTACATCGTATGTTTTAACAGCAGCACTGGGATTGCCAGCTTGCTACAAAACTTCTTTGTGTAGACACTTTTTGTCTCTCAGAAAATAAACATACAAATTTTGTTTTGAAATATTTTAAACCTAGCATATAATGTAAATAGATATATCAGCAACCATTTGTTTTCTTTCCCTTTTTTGTTCTAAAACAAAATAATTTGCACCTTACATTTTAAATCATAAGTGGCAGATTTTCTTCTAACCACAAGAGACAGGACTGTTGCCACCTTCTGCTTGGTCTAGTTAATAACGAAAACTTACCAACAAAGCACTTAAGAACATTCCTGCTCAAGAATAAAAAAAGCATCAAATTTAAAAAAACCAAGTTATGTGCATGCGTGTGTGTGGGCGCACCCTTATACATATGCTTATGTGCAAGACAGACTGAAGACTTTGCGACTACCCCAGTAGTCTTACTGAGAACAATCACTGACTAGGATTGTTAATGAATTTTATTGTGTGCCCTAAATACGATGTTCTTCATTTATCTGCAGGGCTTAAACCGTGCAGTTGCCACTGCATCAGTGTGACTAAAGCCCTGGATTTCACAGTGAGGATGGAAGGTCCCCACAAAATTTGAACTTCATGAAGGAATGTTAGATTAAAAACAAGTACTGTTAAAAAACCCCCTACTGAATAATACTGTGTTTCTATTATATAAACCTGTTGGCAACCCTGGTTTTAAACACACTTGCCTCTAGAGCTTGTTGAAAAGCTGGAACATTATTTTTACTGAAATATTTCAACCAGCTCTCGTTGCTACAAGCTTTCCTAAAACTACGGCTCTCGTGACTGTCAAAATCATGACAAAAAAAGAAAGGGAGGTGTGAGGGGAGGAAGGCCTTTTCTTAATAAAGGCAGCTTCAGTTAGTAAGATAACATCATCTTCAAGCTGCAAAAGCAGCACCTACTAATTAGTCATTGACTAAAACATAAATAATAAATACCTAAATTGTTCCTTCTATGCATCCATTTTTGTGCCAGATAAACATTTCAATAGTCTGCCTTAATGCCAGCACAGCTGACACCACAATTTCAAGTCCAAAGCAAACTGCAGATAGCTTTAAACCAGTACTACGGGGAGAGATACTACAAGCTGCTGGGATCTGTGTGTTACGGTCATCTTGCAACTGTTGTTTAAAAGGGAATTCAACCTTTCCGTGAGATGAGATTATGGGATGATTTAAGGGTCTATTTCCCTACTGATGTGGACACTAAACTCCCATCAGCAGAAAGTTAGCCATACACCCAGAAGGGTAAAGAGAGACCTTACATCAACAGGATTTTTTTTCCCAATTAACCCAATAGCTTTTAGTAGCCTTTTTTGGGTTATGTTGTTAACAAGAGATTACCACAGCAACAACAACAAAGTGCATGTGTTATGCAAATGTAAAATGCATTAGTTGGAGATGAATTTGCATGTAAAACCTCTATTTTAACAAGTTCTTGGAATGTAAATGAATTTTTTTCCTGCTGTAAAAAATTCAGCTCAAAAATGATGCAAAACATGCCTATTTAAAACAGGATGCAGCCTGCTAGAAATCCTGAAGCCAGGCAAGGGTAGTTTGTTGACAGAATAAAGTAAAAGCACTGAGAAACATGGCATGGCTCTCCTTCACGTTCAGCTTGTGGCTTCGGTCAGGAACCAATGTCCTGCACAGCCTTCCAGATGCCCTGCACAAGCCTAGAAGGACCCTTCTTCATGAAGAGCTGGCAGATCTGAGATCAAGGGAGGGAATTAGTGTTAAAACTTATTAGCCACTACTCAAATTAAGGAAGAAACGTGATGTTGCAGATTAAGGTCCCGATTCTACCATTTTACTGGTTCCATGCAACTCCACTGCCTGATAAAAAAACTCAGCTCAGCTCGTAAGCAAAACCAGCAAAGGGCGTGAGCAAACACATCACAACCCACCCCCAACCTACACACACACACTTGCTGTACTAGAAGTCTGCAAAAATGCTTAGGTGTTGGTGGTTTTAGAAAAAAACCTGCAGATTTGAAAGGGCTGAAATCCAAAATGCTTCCTTGTTCTTTAAACTAATACTCTTAGTACCCAGACCCTGAACCTGACTGCATGAAACAGAGAAGACTAATATAGCAAAACACTGGTTCCATTTAGAGTTTATCATGAAATTAGTCTAAAAAAAATCTCTGAAAATAATCTGAGTTTCTGCTTTTGCTCATTTTCTCTAACTAGGGTAACAACAGACATTAGCTGAGTCCAGCTTTGTGCTATTAAAAAACCAAAGAGTGAGGGTGCACCATAATTATTTCACGTTCTGCGAGGTAATGTGGCCGTACAGGCTCTAGCCTGCAGTAACCAACCTCCCCAGGAAGCCTAAATAGAAGGGAATTTTGCTGTGATTTATTCATGGTAGCAAAATAATGAAAGCCTATGAAACAGCAGAGGTACAGACAAATTTATTTTTTAAAAAACACTTAGCAGCTGCTCCTTCACTGCCCCCGCCATGGCTTGCTGCTACAGTTTCGAAACCCGCAGAGGCGGTGGGTGCAGCAGCAAGCGGTACGGCCGGGGCCTCACGGGACAGCAGAGGCTGCGGGACGACCAAAGCTGCTCCTGACAGAGCTGATGGAGAGGGCAGTGCCAAAGGCCTTGTCAGAACTTTTTTTTTTTTTTTTTTAATGAATTATATTGCAATAAGTAATGAAAAACAGTAATGTTCCCTTAGGTTTCTGAAATCTGGTGTGAGATTCACATATGAACAAGGTTAAATTCCCTTTTAAAAACCTATGCCGGAGGAGAGCATACCGGATGCTACCTCAAGCGACCATCGGGTTTGACGGGGCCCAGCTCAGATTTGGGGTCCGGGCTCAGGGAGCTCCAGGCTGTCTGAGCGCAGCCCTGCATGACTGGGCAGGCGGTGGGGCCGGCACTGCAGATGTCCATGGCTGACCAGACGCTGCCAGCCAGAGAGTCCACCCACGCTTCCAGCCGGGTGCCCACGAGCCCTGCATTCCTCTTGGCCTGGTCCACACGGGCGGCACTGATGGGGATGTTCAGGACAGGGTTCAAGCCCTGGAAGCTCTGCTCCATGTACGCGTTCTTTGGAGGCCCGCTGTGATACTTCATGGCTTCCTCTGGAAATGCAGAAATAAACCCAAAAGTTAGTGCGTTAAAAAAACCAACCCAAACCTTCAGGATCTAAGGGCACAGCAAACAAAAAGGCGAAAGTTAGTGGTGTGCTATAGTCCATTTCCCCAGCACTGAGGACACACTGCACCCCGAGGACGACTGGCTGGGCTCAGCTCTTCAGCTCCTCGTGCTCACCACTACAAGCTCCGCTCACCGTGATGCTAACCCTGCAAGCGCTGCGTAAGCAAGGCGAAGCACTGAAGCTGAAAGCGGCGTCATCCTTGTTATCATCACGTAGAACTGATGTCTCCAGAGCTGTAGGACACCCAGGCGTGACAGAGCTGTTCTGCACAGCACAACAAAAAGGCAGGCCCAGCCTCAAGGGCGTCCCAGCTATGAGCTCCTGCCTGTACCTGGAGCCTGGTCAACGTGCAGCTCCTTCTCAGGAGAAACCCATTTTGCATTGAGAAGCTAATTTTGCCTCTTTCACCACAGAAGAAGCCTGGGAGATAAGTTACCCCTGTGGACAGTCAGGGAAGGCTGTGCTTTGAAATGAGGGAACAGTTCAAGGACGCTTGGTGTGAGAAGGCTGCCGACCCTCGTCAGACCTTCAAGTGTTGTCATTGATTTGTCTAGGAGGAAAAGCCAAGATCTCAGCCTGTTTTGGGTTTTTTTTCTAAACTAATGAACCTTGCCCTGCTGTGGAGAAGTCACAATGTTTGTTAGGCTCAATCTGCCTCCAAAAACCGGTGGTGCCATTCCTGGCACTGGAAGGATAACACCATGGCCTTGGGCAGCCCGGACCCATAATGAAATATGTGTAGCCTCAGCATCGTCCCTGGAAGTGCTCCAGTCTCGCTGGGAAAGTATGCTCTCATTACAATGACAGGTCAAGCTCTTGTGCCGAATAATGGATCACAACCATTTCCTAATGACGCTCTTCTTTGCATCGTGGTTGCTTTCCTTACGGTAACTCTTCTACCTCAGCAAAATGCAGTACATTGCCACAAATCTGTAATAATGCAGTAAAAAATCATTGTCAGGCTGTGACAATGCCTTCAAAGACCTTGAATTGGTCACTGTGGGTTACAGTGCCCTTGTCTAAGGCTGTCTGGCTTAAGTTCTGCGAGCGCACAAGGCGCTGCTCATAAAATCAGAATGGGACCCTCCAAAAAATGATCACTGAGTGCTTCTTGGGAGTAAATTTTCAACCATTCCTTTCTGTTCTCAGCTGACTTCCCCAGCATCCTCGCTCCAGCAGCACAGAGGGTATGTTTAGCTCTGCCAACATACACACTGTCTAGAACACAAAATGGGCCCATTCAGGGTGCTCCAGGCTAGGAAAGCCACGGCACTCAGATAGCGTTTAGAGGCCAGGAATTACATATTCACGGCTACAATTCCTTCCACATGTCCTTGCTGCTTGCACTGCAGCCTGACACTGACTCCTTTCTTCCATGCGGAGGACAGTATCTCAGGCACTGGCAATAAATCAGTACATTTATTTAGAGGGAAAAGGGACATTTAATTGGTGCTTTGCTGTTACATTTGTGAAGTCTTTAATGTTAAATACTGTGCTAGTCCCTTACTTCAAATCCCCAATTAAATTAGTTCGGCACATCCCCGTCACCATTATACATCACTTAACTGTTCCTGCATTCATCTAAACCCCTCTTTTTATTTTAAATGGTAGATATCCACAATAACCTCTAGTCAAAATGAGTTTATTCCATGCACATATGTCAGAAGTGTGCTCTGCCAAAGCACTGCAGTTTAAGAAACAGAACAAGCACACATGATTAAATTTCCTCCTTTGGAAGCAATTAAATATGGAAGACTGTTTGTCAACATATTAATTAAATAGGAACATTCTAAATAAAAATCCCAAAACAAATAAGAGTTGGCATTACTAGCAGGATCATCTGATTGAAACAGGCAATTCAGAGAGCTTGTTGAATTAAAGCCTGTTGTGCATGTGTTTAGTGCATGGAACAAGAGAGATCTTTTTTCAGACAAATAACAGGATGAAATGGAACTTGCTCTTCTCTCTGGCTCAGCCTTGCACTGTTCCAGGCTTCAGGACTTGGTGGATTATCAGGACTAGAAGTAATGAAATCTACAGAAACTGTAGGACCCAGTGCTTGGCAATGCAGCAAGAGATGATCTCTTTCTCTGAATCTGTGACCCTTCTTGCTTAAGATCAGTGGGTTGCTTTTGCTAAAGTAAAGGTGATAACCTCAGCATCTTCAACACATTTTAATTTCTGCACTCTGCTATTGCTGTAATTGTGTCGGACACGCTGTGCTTCTCACACCAACACACCGCTGTTTTGTTCAGCACCACTAAGTGACTGCCGCGCTCCGCTCCAGAACCGACTGTGCTGCAAGGGCGTGTCAGCAGGTACAACCGTAATAGTGTACAATGGGACTGAAGAGAAAGTTTTTTAAAAAGCCACAGACAAGTATCAGCAGATAGGAGAAGAAAAGACTGCTGAGGACAGTACTAAAGGGAACAAAACACTATGTTTTTCAGCGTGTTAAGGGCTACCGCTGCCCACAGTGAAAATGTGCTTCTCCAATGTGAGACACATGCCGAAACCCTGACGTGGTACTGGTAGGGGATCGTCTGGCCCCACAGCAGAAGGAACACCCCAAGTTAGGTGTCTGCACGTCCTATAAAGAATGAGCTGGGTAACAGCAATCTGAGTGCAGAGCTACGTATACTAATCAATAGGAAAAGCTGAGGATTCAACCAGAACCCTCTCCTGGGTCCTCTAAGCCTTTGTTAAAACGTTCACAGAAGAAAGAAAGGAGGATGCTGCTCATTCAAGCTACGGCAGATGTGGGCTATTCCTCTTCGCATTAAAGGAAGAACGACACAGAGGTAATCATGACTCTCTAACTTACTGGGCTGGGATAGGAGAGGGACAGTCTGGATCCCAAGCCCTGAAATACTGCATAAAAGCAGGCTGGAGCTACTGGGCATGCTTTTAAAGCACTGACAATTCAGTCCTTGCTCATGAAAAAATAACAAAGAATGTGAGGCTTGCCCCTATCAGATGTATGTTTAGACGTTTATATCTGTACACTTAGAGCAACCAATTCAAAATTAGCTGAACTGCAGACATTAAGCCAGATTTCTTTGCTGGCAAACACATCCAAACAGCCCTTTGACTTCAGGAGGACATCTACCAATGCAAAATATATTCCATTGACTCTGAATTATAGCTTTAAAAAAGTGAGTTATTTTTGTCCCCCATTTTTGTTTGCTCTTCACTCTGGAAGGGCACTTCATTTCTTAACTGACTTTTCTTGGTATAACTTCTCTGGACTAAATACGCAGCCTACAGTCAGCCGCATAGCCTGGGATTTCAGCATTTTTGTGTGGGTATGTTCTTCATTTTGCAGAAAAAGCAAATGAGTTTAGACAGAGTGGGCTAAGGAATGAAAAATGTGGTTACCTTGGTACACATTAAGGTGCTAGACCTGTGGGTTTTTTATAGCAACACAGAATGTACAGCTTTATTTCTTTACTTGAATTGTGTTGAAACCCTCTGGCAAAGAGGTAATTTTTTATTGACATTTTGTTTGTTTTCTCTTGCAGCAAACAAGACAGTGCTGCATTTGCTCATTGTGAAGCTAATCGACTCCTTGTCAACTGGATCTGAACTAAATTTCGAAGCAAATCCCTGTCTTCAGGGTTTTTCTCAGAATGACGATTCCAGGGCATGTCTACTCTTCTGCAGTCATGCGCTTGCCTGCTGCTATTATTGCGTTTATCAAGAACATGTCATGTTAATTCTGGTTAATTTAAAGAAATCACAGCAGTTCTGACACAAGTTGCCACCCACTTTATAATCCGTATAGATGCAATTAGAATTGATTGAGCCACTGCAAACAACCAACAGCAAAACAAAGGCTTCCCAGTAAATAATTAAGATGATCTATAAATATGGATTAGGTTAAAAGGCCTTTGAGATGCATGCGTGCATCACAGTATGTCTGCTAATGCTGTCAAGCCCTTGAAAGAGGTGGCTGCAGCTACAGGGCACAGGGACCAGGAGCTGGAGTTTAAGGCTCCCTGTCCCGCTGAGGAGCAGCAGAGGTCAGAAGCCAGCCCCATGTCTGGGGCATGCCATCAAGCTAGGAACCGAACATGAAAGGTCTCTCTTAAGGCAAAGAAGGAGGATGCTTTTCTTCACTGCCCTCCTTGTTTGAAGGAAGAAGGGTTTTATTTATTCATTTATTTATTTATTTTCAAACCAGTGTTTAGTATCAGCTTGAGGTTTGGGGCTTTTTCTGCCCCAGAAGTGAATCTGCCCACTGGCTCACAGCAACCTATTTAGCTATAATGAAACAGGTACTATACATTAAACGCATGACAACTCATTATCGTCACCCAAGCTGGGAGATCGCTGTGGAAACTTTGCCATGAATATAAACTCAAATTTAAAAATGAAATTGGTTTGGCTTTTTCTCTGCCCCTCTCAGTGCCCCTGGGAGCCGTGTGTGATCACACTTGGCATGACTGCTTCACATGGACGTTGCAGAGCATAGAAGGGTGGGTAAGTGGGATGATGTGGATGCAGAGCCAACCTCTACTGAATTCACTGTTTTCTTAGAAATTGAAATCTATTTAGTAGCTTGGATTACAGTCTGTGAACTGCTGGCTAAATACTCTGAATTATACCTGTTTGGCTCTGCCTCTCCAGTCCGTACGCAGGGGACCTGGACATCTGGCTTTGAGTCTCCAAACTGCCCTTAAATTCAGGCTGCCTAGAGCAGACAGCAAGAAACCCCCATTCCTGTCTGTTATCACTGCTAGTGATCTTCTACTGATCTTCTCCCTGTTTTGTCTCCTCCACGTTACATTCCTCCTCTGTCTTGGCACAATTTAATCCTAGGGCTGCCTGCTGGTCCTTGGCAGCCTTCCCGTGTCCTTACAATAAGCACGGAGTACTTGGCTTTAACACACAAAGCCATATGGCGAGAAACTCAAAATCGCCATTTGGAAGAAGAGTAAAACAGAACCTGGCTGTGCAGGATGTAGCGGGAAGGAGACGCTGGTGGAGCAAGTGAACCTGATTTCTCCAAATGATTTATCTCACAAATTCACTTAATTTTCCTTTTTCCTTTTCTTCTTTCTCCAACCAGGCAAACACTTGAAGGCACTCTTGAGCCAGAGCATCTGCTGAAGGCAGAGCTGATCAGTGACACAACTCAAACTAGAGAAAACAGACACAGATTTGGATAACTGGAGGGGGTAGAGGAGCAAGAAAGAATAAATAACACTAGATTCTAGGCTTCCCACTGAAATATAGCTTTGGGAGCCTCATTTACAGTGGAAACACCCCAGACCTCCCAGCATACTCAGTAATTCCATGTAAAATCTGATCTCTGTTTTGAAAAGGTCAATGAATCTGTGTTTTTAAAACAATTTACATTCTGTCAGTTATGCACATCTGGACACAATATCAAAGAAAACACCTGCTCTTGATTTTCCTTTATGGTTTTACTTGCTTGCACAGACTTTAGGCCAAAATTAATAAATAAATAGGAATAGAAAAATGAATAAACTAGGTGCATACGCTGTTTTTATAAACTGCTAAACAAAAAATCTTTGCTGGTAGCTGTCCCATGAATAATTTCTTTTTATTTTCATAGAACCATAGCAGCATAGAATGGTTTGGGTTGGAAGGGACCTTAAAGACCATCTCGTTCCAACCCCCCTGCCATGGGCAGGGACACCTTC
>JAVKLA010000061.1:9830148-9890258 GCA_034782735.1 Sagittarius serpentarius | reverse complement strand
TCCAGTTTAAAGCCATTACCCTTGTCCTGTCACTACATGCCCTTGTAAAAACTCCCTCTCTGACTTTCTTGTAGGTCTCCTTTAGGTACTGGAAGGCTGCTATAAGGTCTCCTCAGAGCCTTCTCTTCTCCAGGCTGAACAACCCCAGCCCTCTCAGCCTGTCTTCGTTAGAGAGGTCCTCCAGCCCTCTGATCACCTGCGTGGCCCTCCTCTGGACGCGCTCCAACAGGTCCATGTCCTCCTTATGTTGGGGGCCCCAGAGCTGAACACTCCAGGTGGGGTCCGACAAGAGCGGTCTAGAGGGGGAGAATCACCTCCCTCGACTTGCTGGTCACGCTTCTTTTGACGCAGCCCAGGATACAGTTGGCTTTCTGGGCTGCAAGCGCACATTGCTGGGTCACGGTGAGCTTCTCATCAACCAGTACCCCCAAGTCCTTCTCCGCAGGGCTGCTCTCAATCCCGTCATCGCCCAGCCTGTATTTGTGCTTGGGGTTGCCCTGACCCATGTGCAGGACCTTGCACTTGGCCTTGAATTGTAATCATAAATTTTGAGAGTCATGATACAGGAATGAACACCTTTCACTTTATTCAAAAGAGGAGCAAGTGGCTCCCTTCATGATGCTGGGAAGCCAAAAGCAACTTTTCCTTGTGCTCTGTGCTGAAGTGATGTGTAGATAAGTAATGATTTAGGAAACATAGTGCTTGTTGTCATGTCCATGCTTTCCAGGTACAAGATTTTAGTGCCTGCTGCACTGCTGCCTGATTTGTGCAAACGCTTTTTAGAATGACACAAACAAATTACACACAAGACCATGGACAGATTTTTATGTATGTAACTACGTGGACTCCAGTTTTTACGTCTGGAGTATGTAAGACAGAGGGGGCCGAATCATTATCAAGCACATGTCATGCAAAGTGGTGTAAAATGTATCAGCCACTCAAAAAGCTTCTGGAGTAGCAAATTGCTTTCCAGGGTAATCTTTCTGATGAGAGCTCTAGCTTCCCCCCGCCTCTTTTTTGGGGGGGGGGGGGGGGGCAGTGAGGGAGGGTGGTTGGAAGAAAAAAATTTTAAAGAAATCCTTAATAAAACATATTCCCCTCTTCTGCTGACAACTCCTGGCTAAGTCTGATGAATGTTTCGTTTTCAGTGTTAAGACAGTAATACTATTCCTTCATTTTAGAAGATTTTTGGTAGCTTTCGCATTGTTTACAACAGTAACAGAAATTGTTCTTTTAGAAGTTCTGATTCTTCTGTCATACTCTCACAATGCCTTTATTTGGCAGAGAAAAATATATTTAAATAATAAAGTGGTGACAAACTGAGAAAAGCTGGATATCAAAGCTAAATGACAATTGCCTGCGCAAAGCACAATAGTGTCACTGAGACAGAAAGCCTTAAAAAACCCAAACAACAGGAATTTGCTCTGTAAATACAACTCTTAACTACAGTGGAGTGTCACTATCTGCACCTGTAATTAATTTTCTTCTTTACCTTCATGCCTCGGACATCTGGAGATTATACATCACATCATCAGTAGCAAATCACTCCTTAGGCTTTTTTCCTAGATAATACTGTGGGTTCCCAAGCTTTATACTTCATTCCTATAGTAGGTTCTAGTTACCATATGAATGAACAGGGCTCTCTGACAAAAAATATGAGCCAGTTCTTCTCCCAGTCTATCAATAGGCAACACAGAGTAACTCCATAATTTCAGTGGAATTATTCCAGATCCAGAGTTCGGACCAAAGTTTTGCCTTTACACCATAAAGTGTGGGCTCATGGTTGAAGTCTGAGACATGCTTAACTTTCCACAGGGCACTCATATTATAGGGAAAAGCAGCACGGCTGCTGGCTACCTGCCACATTTTCCATCCAATTTATGCCTTAACTGTTAAATTACCACAGAACATGCAATCCATTAATTTCCAGGAGACGATCAGTAACAGCTGCATTTAGAGGCAGGTTGCCTCAAACTTTAAAAATGTATTCCTTCCACACATGGTGTTTCTTCACAATTAATCATCGTGTATTGGCTAATAACAGCAGCAGGTTGTTGGTAGTTTAGTTTCTGCTTAAGAAATGATGCCACCAAATGTTAGAAGAAATCAGTAAGTTAGCTATTCTGCTGAGAAATGTGTAGAATCAAGCTCCTGTTGAGCAAGATAAGGGCTGCATTAGCTCTCAGCAGTTGTCTGGTGGTGTTTGCATTACAGAAGCAGCACATTATGCTGGAAGGTAAATGCCTGACTCAGTTTATTTGCTGCCTTGCCAGAAAGGAGAACTTCTGAAAACTTAATAGGATCATTCATGTATCTAGCAAATTTAAGATGTCTAAAGTTATGAATATTAATACTGGGCAGATGGAGGCACTTGAGCACATTAAGAGGAATGGTAAAGATATTCATAGCAACAAACTTGTTTTCATCTTACTGATAAGGAAACAGGTGTGGCTACAAAACCTTCTCTCTCCTCCCAGCCCAGTGCCCTTGGCACTGGCTGGCGACCCGAACACTCAGTGCCTGGGCCAGTGCAAACTGCTGCTGGGAGCCTGTAGACACCGGCAGCTCGAGAATGACCTCTGTATTCGGATGGCTCAGGGCTGCTGTGGCAGGGAAGAAAATGGTTTCCTTCTAAAAAATGTCAGCGTGGGACTGATAGTGTGCTTACTGGGATCGCCGTATCCATAGATATTTCTGTAACACAACTGCTTGGCATGTACTGAGCAGGTTTTGGCAGGTATCAGGCAAGAGTGAATGCCTGGACCTGACAAGACGTCAGGTGAGCTCTGGCCTAGGGTAATTTTGTCTAATTCAGCATTTTGTGTATTAATGCTTTTATTGTTAAACACACAGACTTTGTTACAGTTTTATAACAAAAATCTGTAACTCTTGATGAGCAAATGTGAATGAAAAACAGCAGAGAAAGGTACATTTTTCTTTCTGTTTCTAAATGATGGCTTTTACAATAGCTGTTAGATTACGGAGCCTGAAGTTCTCTGGATGCTGAACTGTGCATATTTTAAAGATATAAATAGCCTTTTGTTCAAAGTGGCTGTGTTTTACAGACTGGTTACAGACACTTCTGCTTGTCTTAGTGCAACAATTTCTTCTGATTTAGTATCTATAGAGTTCCTTTTCTCCTTTACCAATACAGTAGTGCTTCATTTTTAACAGCAGCCTTTACAGCGAATACCGACACAGTAACTGTATTATTCCTGTACCAAATAATAAAACTTACCTTGTTTGATAGGCTGCCGATTAGAGAAGGTGAGAGGAGTAACAAGGAATTTCGTTTCAGCTACTTGTACCCAGTGGTGCAGAATTTTTATCGTCCAGACACCAGGTCGCAGGGGCAAATTCAAAGGTGGTTTGTAGTGAGTAAATTCGGCACTGGATTCAATAAGAATATCGTATGTTGCTGCAATTACATTAACAGGATCCACCCAAATGACAGTAACAGTGACATTGGGGCCTTTTCCCCATTTCTGCATGCCAACTGGCTCATCTGTCGGCCCGAGGAGTCCTCCAAAATTCCGGAAAAGCCTTTCCTTAGCGTCCCATTCGGTGCCAATCTGAAATCAAAGACCACATTGCTGCTAACATCATCTCTGTAAGCATCTAAGACCCTTACATCAATAAGGGCTCTCAAGACACGCAAATGACATTTCTCTAATGACCGGAATTACACATACGTATAAAGGCTGATGGCAACACGACCCAAGATCATAATGTGTACACAAATTGTGAGACAACCTTGAACGCAAGGCTTGTTTTTTTGGTCCAATTGTCCACTTTTGATTGATACAAAGGTTTTCTTTATTTTAAGAGTGACGTAACAGGCTATAGCAGCTCTCCTCTTCCTTCACATGGAAGCAGTCAATAAAGCACCAAGCCTAGTGACTGAACACAGGCTATGCGTAGAAAAAAACATGAACTGGGTCATCTCCTGGGTCATGAAAATGTACTACACATTTCGGAGACAGACCCTGCAGTAGAGACCTACCCAGTTACTGCTAAGACCAAGGAAGAGGCTTTTGCTGACTTTAGGACAAGTCAATCAGGTCCTTTACTACAATCTATCCATGAGATGCTGTCTCCGTGCACTCCCTTCCTGCCTGATGGGTGAAGTTATTTCTGGTAAACTCTTTTCTTACTCTCGTAATAGTAACATTGTTTTTTATTTATTCACTAACTAACAGTAAAACAGCTGATTCACAATCTAGTGTAAATATTTAATGGACCTTTCTTTTTCCTAGCAGCTTTCATATTTCAGTGCTCTTTATATGAATTTTAATGGTTCACCCATAACCCATGGGTTGATACAAACTTACAGGCTGCTGCCATTAACACTGGTACACTACCGAAAAGAAGCATCTCTGAACAGATAGCATGAAAATGTAGTAACTGACCGCCTTAGGCCAACTGAAAGACTCTTTACTAACCCAACACTATGAGGCTGACCATTAAGGAACCACTTCCATCAGTTCTCAAGAAGGCAACCTGGTGGACCACAATATTGAAGGCTGCATATTTGCTTTTGGACGAAGTTCCCACCTTACTTGTCCCATGAGGTCCCGTTCCCACGATCTCAAATCAGAAGTGATCAATATCAAACACAAAGATGTGAGGGACCCCATTTGAAGTGAAGAACAGGAGAACCCCTTGGCTCCTTTTGGCAAGCAGACATCTGATGTCATTCCTTGGAGAGACATACAGATGTTTTGGCCAGCCTGGTACTGAAACCCCTCATAGTCCTTTAGGTCTTCTTTGGCCTTTATCTCCAAACAAACAGCATAGATGACCTACGAGTTGATTTGTTCCCTATACAGAAACCATGGGATTCTCTCAATGGTCTCCGGAAGCCCATGCACACACAGATAGGATCCTCTCTTTCAACGTATGTGGTTATTGAAGATTTTCCCCACACAGAGCTGTCATTGTCCCTAATCTTCACCTCACAGGGGCATAGTCAGAACCTGCTTTCCTGAAAGCGTAAGAAATAATTGTAGCTCATTTGCTCCAGAGATATTTCTTCTAGATTTCACCTCATTTCATGAGAATAAGTGGTTCCAGTATAATGCCCAAATCCCCCCAAAACCAGAAGACATAACAATTACCTGATGCCTACTACCACTGATACCTATACTGGAAACTGTCCAGTCCCCAATCCTTTCTAAATAAATCACTGTTGGTTGGAAGACAAATTACAGGCGGACTGCAAGCAAAAAGCTACAAGGCCAGTAGAATAAAAACCTACCATCCTAAATCTATCTGTCATCATACGAATTCCTCCTACCGGACTATGACACTGCAGAATATGAGACAAAATGAGCCTTCCACTACTCTGCATTCAACACAGCAGAATCGCTGGTATTTCAGAGGTATTTCACCTAGCACACCAGCTAATCAAACCAGACAGTGTAGCCCAGATATCAGACCCAAGCATCAACTGCCTCGAGGAGCTGTCAGTGCGTACTCTCCTGACACGACTGACTGAATATGTATGGAAATAAGCTGAGAAAGAAAATTTCCTGACCAGATCTTATTATCTACTCTGCCAGCCTTCACTGAGTGTGGCCATGTCACACCTACCGGAGCTCAAGGGACCTGGAAATAATAAAGCCACAACATGTAAAACAAATCTATACCCTTTTGGGCAACGAAAAGCCTATAAGGAAGCTTTCCAGCACATTTGGTATTTCTTACTGAAGAACTCCTTGAAGAAAGCTTACTTCATCCTCAAAAATCAAATATTTGTCCCTGACATCCAACTACTTCCCTCTTTTTAGTCTCCCATCTCTGGGAAAAGGAATCAGAAAGTTACAATCCCCATGCTCCAACCTCCATGTGACACTGCTCAACACCAGGTTGCACAAAAGATGTTGAGAAGTGTTCACATGTGCAAAGGTTTATTAGAATGGTCTGTAGAAGACCAAAGGTTGCTTTTGGGCAAAAAATGTAACAAAATTGTTGGCTGGTTGTTAAGCTTTGTGCAGGCACATTATTGGGTTCCCTGATGTAAACCAAAAGTTACAGCCAAAGGGCAGGAGAAGAGAGGGAGGAAGGGACAATTCTCACGCTGGTGGCAATTGTTTCCCATTAGAGCCTGTCACTACACCACTCTCAGGGTGTGTAGGTCCATGAAAACAACAGCACAAGAACAACAAGAAGAAAACACTGCCACAGAGCAGGCTCTCGGCAACACAAAAGCAAGGCATCTGGGCACCCTGCAACACCCTGCGTGCCCTAGAGACGGGGCTCAGACCAAGACAAGCTGCTGACACCGCTTGGGGCTGCGTACCACATAGGTACCCTTAGGGAAGGGAAGGACAGAGCGCTGCACACATCTATTTACAGCATCTGCCCTTTATGTCCAGTTTCCAGCCGCGGGACATACTTTTCCATGCTGCACAGTTTATAGAACAAGCTGGTTTTAGAAGCACAGTATTTTAAAGGGAATTTTACTTAAAGCACTAGTTAGAGGTTTATATGTCTTCCCTTGAACGCTACACAGCTGAGTTCCCAATACTGAGATGTCTGATTTTACAGGCCAAGAGATACTACAGTCCTATAATATTTTTCATAGCCCCTTAAAACATTGTAAGTAGGCCTTCACTTTCAAATGGAATACACAAAGTATCGGATGGAATCAAGCAGTAATGAATATGTGATGAATTATGAAGGGATGTGGCACAGAAACTGACATTTTCCACCTCATTATTTTAATCACCATGATTTTGGGCTTCAAGAGCAGGCACTGTGCACGGGGTACGTTTGGAAAGCTGGAACTCTCTCATTGGCTTAAAACTCCTGTTTCTATCTCTGTTCAGTCCCAAGATAAAATTTTCCCAAGATAAATTATGCCTTGATTATGGGTTTGTGTCTCATTGCTCACCACAAACAGGCCCATTAGGTTCACACAATGCACACTAATTGCCTGCCACCTAGTTTATTTTATTCTCCGTGATGAATCACAAGTCTTAACAAGACCAGAAATGAACTTAGTTTTCAACTGATATATGGCGGGCTGAGACTTTTAGTACTGTACAGCAAATCAATCTTCTGCCCTCCATGTAAAAGTTGTCATGAACCCAGGCTCGTAGCATACATACTGTGTGCATTGTGCACAAGCCAATTTTAGAAGGTGTGGGAGTTTCATGCTTGGAAATCATCTCTCTTGGATTTCCTGTAAGTTTGTTTTATTTTACTCAGCCCAAGACTGAGTGCAGGAGTTGTGTGCCATTGAAACGCTATCATTAACCCCACTGGCCGTTAGGCAGTCCAGCTGGCTGATTTTTCTCCACTTGTCTTTACATGGTGTAAATCTGCTACTTGGGAAGCAAAGTCTGAGAAGCAAAGCAAAAGAGCAGAGCACAGGAAGGCTGACTGGAGAGATCCTGTTATCTCCGCTGCAATTTCAGTTGTGCATCAGGGTCACAAATACACCCAGGATTACATTCAATGCAGCATATTTGTGCTCTTCCTGCTGGCCCCGCTGGTGTGAGCTGGGACAGGAAAGAAAGCTCCCAGCTAAAAAGGCCCCATTCAGGTTTAAATTTCTGCCAGCTCAGGGGGTGAAAGTCATTGAAGAACCAGCAGTTGTATGTCCCAATAAGCACAAATCTTAATTTTCTTTTCGGCTGCTTAACCTGTGAACATTGATGCCCTCACCTTAGCTGAACTGCTAAGTTTGTTTTACACTTGCTGGACTTTGACGAAGAAGTGGCATTTTAATAAGCAGTAGCAGATCAGAGGCTTTCCAGCCACACTGAAGCTGAAGAGGTTAATGCTGGATTTATACTAGGGTAACAGAGAGAATGATTTGGCTCAGAGGCAGAGATGCTTGCAGGCCAAGGGAAGGCAGAAAGTAAAATAAACAATTAAGAAATGATTAAATTATTTACTTTGTACCTCCTAGTCTTTTAAAATATAAATCATCTATGGAAGGAGAGGACAGTTGAAGAGTTTAGGTGAGAAAAAATAATGAAAACAATTAAGCAGGCACCAAAAGTCTTTTTGTGTGTTTCAAATAGAAGAAAATGTTTCCTTAGCCTGAAAAAACCTCAACAGTGATTAAATCCTTCCCATGCTTTGCACTCACATGGCTTCACTGCAGCAGCAGTTCCTACAGGGCTGCTTACAGATCAGCTGTGGTCTATGAGGCCATGAAGAGCAGCTCATTAGTCCGGTGGGATCCGGGAATCTTCCCTGCAGGGCAACACACTCCAGAGAGCTGTGGGCACAGTGCAGCAAAGAGGCCACCAACACACCACCATTTCCCCTGTCGGGGGCGGGGGGGGGGCCTGACACTGGGCACTGCTGCTGCAGGACACCCATCAATCAGGCTTATGCTTGCTGCAGGGCTAGTTTTGGGGAAAAAAAAGGTGCACTGGGGCCAGGGGGGACCTGGCAAGTGGCCAGCAAGTAAATTCTGGTCCCAGGTTTGTTTTCTCCCTACAATTGCAATGAAGTCAGATGTAGTCTTTCTAAGTATTTTTGACCTCTAGACTTCAGAGATCAATGTATTTCTTTTTATCATACAATTAGAAAAAAAAACCCCTCTTCCTGCTGCCAGCCTGGTTGCTTTCAAAAGAAGGACCCAGAGCAGGCATCAGGACGAAAGTGAGATTAAAAGTACCAAATAAACAGCAGAAATACTCCTACAAATCACAAGAATTAAAGCTTGTATGACCATTTATCACTGCATGAAATGGCAAGCCTACCATCAGACACATTGATAAATGAAACACACTTTCCATCCATCTCTTTAATGGCACATTAGTGTCATGGATTTGCCATGCACACCAAAACACTGAATCCTACCTAGGCATTTCTTAATTGCCCAAGAAGATAGTAATTTATGGACTTAGTCATAATGACTAGAACACATTTGTTCAATCAATTTTATACCTTAATTGAAATTTGTGGCTTAACAAGAAAAATCATGAAATTAACTGCTCAGACAGTTATATCTTTAAAAGAGAACACAGATGTCAGGTTCTATTAGTGGTCAACTTTCCTGATATATTTTAGGGTACATTTTTTACACTCTATGTCAGATCCTGAGACAAACTCCTAGAAGAAATAACAGGATTTGTGGGAAATCTCAGCCACTGCTGTGATAATTTTCTCTTCCGTGTTACAACATTAATATTCTGCTCACATGTGGCATTGGTGCCTGACTATCACTAATTTTATGAGTTTTTTTTCCAGCATACTCTTGAGAGGAACGCTTACCACACCCCCGTTCACATCTGGAGCTGCAGAAACATGGCATTTTCCCCAGGTATCTCTCACAGCACTCACAACAATCAGTCACAAAACTTTTAAGTTACTGAGCCCCTTTTACAACAGCAAATACCTTCCATTTGTTCTTAAAAGAGGGAGGATGTGCATTACGCTAGAGAGCCACTCTCACCTAAAAATTACATGGAAGTACTGTTTCCAAAGGCTGCTGAATTAGTATGCAGTCTCTCCAGGGGCTCCTGACATTGTGCATAGGTGGCTACAAATACCTACCTCCGAGAACTGCAGCCTTCCAAAATCGCTTGGTGGACTTGCGATCTTAAAGACTTTCTTGGGCATCACCCATGTTTCCAAAGTTTCCAGTTTACTGACAGCCAGATTGGTTGCATGGTGTCTGATCAGGAAGCCTTGGAAACGATCAGCAAGGAAGTAAAGGTGGACAGAAATGGGATGGCCCATGGGGTAGTATCTGTAAAACAGCACACGCACACGCTCATCAGTTACACAAGACAGACATGAAATCTGCATTTACTTGGAGCTAATGACTTAAGAAGCATTCATTTCAACTAGAAAATTCACCACTGTACATTAAGAGATTTCAAATGTGTTCATGACTCATTATCAAATATTCTTAGGCTGTTCCAATTACCCTGAAACATAAAAAAAGTGTTACTAAGAATATATGCTCATTTAGAACATACTCACAGCTCTAAGCTCTTTAGGAGATATCTCTGCATGCCAGAAAACTCCCCTCCCTTACTACCTCTTCTTGGCAAAAAGTGCCACCCGGAGATATACATTGTTAGGCTGCAGCACTGTTTGCTAGGATAAACGATGTTCCAGAAATGTGTCTATTGCTCCCAATCAGGTGGCGGCCTTTTTTTTTTTTGCCTTCAGCAGGGTTAGTCCCTACAGATGCCTGGCAATGGCAGTGCCTCCCTCGCTTGCTGTGGGACAGCAGCAGGCTGGGGACAGCAGAGGGTGCTGCGAGGCCGGGCACCGGCGAGCTGATGCCCCGCTCCATTCCCTGCATCCAAACCTGATCCCCCCGCTCCCCGGCTCGCCAAGGGCTGAGCTCTGTAGGGTGGCACTGCAGGACACCAGGATCCCGCCCCCATTTTAGGTCTCCTTTATTTTAGGAAATAAACTTCACATTCCTTAAAGAGTCGAGGTTGCTTTTGCCGTGGATTTTGTACTCAAAAATAAACTGAAAAAAGGTCAAACAAACAGGAAAACCCTCTCATTGGGAAATTCGGAAGCCTCCAGTTACAGTTCGGATTTAAAGACACTGTAGTCATGGTTTCAAAGAATTAAAATTTATGGTCAATTGTCTGCTAGTCTCAGAAACATCTGTAATGATGTTTGTGTACATAGGGATACATAAATAATTAAAATCATGTTATTCATAGCTCTGAAATCAAATATTTTGCAACTTCACAGCACTGACATTAACTGTGAAACAAGCGTGTTTGCAACACATTTAAAACCAACCAGTATCGCACCTTCCCAGTCCAGTCAGCTAAGTCTGACTCCTCATGCTAGTTACTACATCTCAAGACATAAGCACTAACAGGAGCTAACCAAGAAGGACTTTCCATCACGTGAAACCAGCAACACCCAGAAGGAAGTCTCTAGAGCTTGAGAACTAAACATAACAAGACAGGGTACAAACAGGGCCAGCACTGATGGGCTGAGCAAAAACACAGCAAAGCTATGCAGCCAACGCCAGCAACAATCTGACTTCTGTTCCGAGTACTAAGGCCTCCTGTTTTATATGTGTGCAGCAGCAAATATTTACAATATCCTTGAAACAGTCTGAGTAAATTGTCTCTTGGCAGCAGTGAGTAAAAATGGCTAGAGTTGAAGAGAAATAAATTAAATCTCAATCACACGTTAATATTGTTTCCACTGAAGATACTGATATGCAATCTAATTTGGTACCAGAGCAGTCTGCAGGGGGCACGGCTTTCTGAGGCTGTGAGCTAGCCCTTGTTAGAAAAGTGTGCAAGGCAGCTTCTCTTATAAAAGTCTCCTGGGCCGCTGCGGGTGGCAGCATGGGATTGACTCCAAACGTGATCTGAAGCGGTAGAGGCTTTCCTCAAAGTGCCCGCAGCACTGTGAAATGAGCTGGGGTGGTGACTGCAATATCAGCTAACGTCGTGCTGATGTTAGCCCTAACAGCAAAGGGAATACTGTCGAGGTGCTCAGCCCAAATATTTCCCTGCCGTTACTTCATTAGACACATGCAAAATCACGAGAAGGAAAGAGGAAGTGTATATTTGTATACATGTAGAAAGACAACATTTAGTATCGAGAGAAAAGAGATGTGAATCATAAACCTCAGGATTATCCGCCTTTCTGTGATTTAAATTGGACGCTGACTCAGAGTGTTTTGAGGGGGCTCAGGTAGGTATGAAAATGAAGCCTCCACTCCATATCACTGCTTGAAATTCCTCCCTGCACTGTTTTGCGAGGCTCCAGCCTACTGTAAAGGAGCTTTATCCTGGAGACAGCTGCAATCAGCGGTGGATGACATGGCTTCCCTATCTATGATCTGAGCAAGCTTGAAAAGCACCTTGAGTTCCTGTGCAATGAAAAGCTCTCCAGAAATGAAACTGATTATTGATATAAATCATCATCAAACTACTGACAAAAGGAGTAAGCACAAAAGTAATTGTCAAATTATTTCAGTACTGGTTATACATAGCTCCCTCCTCTCTGCTGGCTTCACTCTGCAGGACAAATGAACTAGGACTTCTTTAGGTCTGCCTTTCTTTCACATAAGGAAGGCATGTTACTAGTGATTACTTCTATCTAATTGTTATTGATCTTTTATTGCTTTGCGCTGGTAACTTTTACTGGCAAAGCTGTAATAGGAATCTGGATCACTTACTGTCACATCTTTCTAAATGGGACATTGCTCAGCAATTCCATGACTAAGTAGGAAGGTCAAGGCACATTTGGTTCCCTCTCGAGAACACAAGAGGGGCAAAGTCCATCTGTCAAAGCACAAGGAGTGTCTTCAGTATTTGCTGACTTAGGCTGTATGTGTTTTCTATTAGGATAAAAAAAGGCAAGGTCCAAAAAATACATTTTGAAGAAGGAATTAAGAGACTATAAAGTAAGACTTAAAAAGGCGAACCCTCTCTGCTTTTGAACGTAAATGGCTTCAGATGTGTTTGCAGGCAGCAAACATCTACCATGAAGACAGCCTCTTCTGTGCAAGTCTTAACTCCAGGAATTCTTCCTTCAAATTCTTTTTAGACTGAATTTTTATTTGCTAGGCTTACAGGTGAAAAAGGAATTGAGAATATGTCGGGGGGGAGTTTCCTTTAAAGAATAAGGACCTTTATTTGCTATATATACATACATACATTTTGTTTGATGCTAATGGATCCCACCAGTTGCAACACCTTTGGCACAGGCAGCTGTACCAAGCAGGCAAACTGAGCTCGAGCAAGTAGTTCTCTGTACTCCATGTATGCACCCAGGGGAACAAACAAGCAAGGACCATTAACCTGCCTGTGTTCAGATTAATTCTGAAATCCTGTCCTCTGCTTTTGGTAAGCATAATAGAGGTGAACATGTCCTCTGCTGCAATCACACGGAGGGTTTAGGAGCTGTGGGTATAATACACTTGCTGAAATTAATCAAGAAAACACAGCAGTGGGGGTAGCTCTGCCCAACTGGGTCCTGTCAGTCTTCATCAGGCTGGAGAGGAGCTCCTTTAAAGCGCAGCGAACAGGTCACATAATGTCAGCCCTGAATAACCAATGCTTTATTATGGGTATAAATACTCCTGCAAATAAGCGCTGCACACTTGCAGCTGCCTGGCCCTGTTTGTGATGGTATGCTCTAGCCAGCATAGCCAAGTAGATGAACCTCCACTGCGCTCGGCAGTCCAGTCTGTGTCCCCTGAAACACCCAGAAAAAGACAGACAGGCTCCGACTAACCGGCAGCTGTTGTCTCCAGCAGCATGGAACGAAGTCTCAGCTCTCCGCAGGCCCAAGCGGGAGAACGCGTGGTACATGGTGAGGGCGACGTCGCTGAGAGTATGCACGCCGTCAGGCTCATCGTACACATTCTCCCAGTATGAACGAAGGCCAGGTGTGCCAGACGGGTAGTTGCCGTACAAGTAGTAGTCCAACTGGCCAATTATCTCTTGATTCACTACAGCTTCAAATTTGCGGGCAAAGAAAGTTGGCCTGGCAGTCTGCTGTGGTGATACGAAAGCAAAAGACACTGGAGTGAGTTCCCATTTTCAGCCATGACACTTTGTCCTAAGCAATGGGTTGAAGTTGAAGACATGAACTGGTTCGCTCCATGGGCAAAGGTGACTTAAAAGGTGACTTTGTGATGGTTTGTCATTAAGAGTGTTATTAAGATTCAGATAAAAACTACATAATTACTCAATGAAAATGTAGGCATGCCAATCCCTTCATACCAACAGCCACCCCCCCGCTGCCTTGCTCTGGAAGGCTCTCCAAGTGCCGGAGGGGTGGGGAACACTGCCTAAACCACTGTGTTAGCTTGGAGACTGCAGCGCTGGCATGTGTTATTAGTGGTCAGGCGGGGAGCAAATTGTCCTGTGGCACAGTGGCTCAGAAGAGGCAGAACAGTATTTTGCATGCATGGAGTTGCTGCTATGAGGTGGTAAGAGGACTCTGGGAGACGTGCCATCTGTGGCTGAGGTTTCTCAGCTTCTGACTGGTCCCGTACAGACTTTTTTGCTCTGCACTTGACACAGTCTTGGGTATATTACTGGTTCATATGCTACTCAACTACCATTAGGTTTTAAAAAGCCTTTGTTTTGCCTTGCTCATATTTGAGCATGGGTTCTGAGGTGCTGAGGAGTTTAAAAGTGCCCCAGATGGTTGAAAAATTCTTTTGAGGATGCTCAGTTTTACTCTGAGACAGCGCATGCTGTGGGCTCTCTGATCTCCTCCTCTGCAGCTTGCTTTGTGCCTCTGTGGGAACTGCAAGCAAGCCTTCTGGTGCCGTGTGTTCATCTGAGGGGCTCTCTCACCAGGCAAGTGTCAGAAGTTGCCTTTACATCTATTCTAATGTTGAACTTTCCCTTGCAGCTCAGTTTACCTGATTGTTTTCCGCAATGTTGTTGTGGGTTGTTTTCCCAGCCTGGAGCAGGTCAGCCTCTATAGACTGGCAGGATTTTTTTAAGAGTTGCCATTTTTATTCTGTGCTGGAGACTTTCCTGGGATTGATGTTTGGCGCAGCAGAGCCTCTCTTAGATAATGTCCCATTTGCTCTTTTTGTGAGTGCCTGTGTCACTGACTTCAACTGCGCCTGGTAGGCAGCACATTACAATAAAGAAAAGATCTCTGTTTCGGAGCAGTCATCATTTTTGTGCTGTAGGGTAACACATTCCCCATCCCACACAAAGCCTGAACAAACATGCTTTATGCAGGGAACCCCGAGGAGCTGCAGGGATGGAATTGCAAATCTGGTGACCTTGAAACAAGCAGTTGTTCTTTCTTAACAGAAGATACACAGGCCAGATACAGTCTTGAGACCGGGTGCACCCTCGAGCACAAGAATTTGCTCTCATGTCTGCCTTGAGGAAACTGTATCACAAAGGAACCAATTAAACTTTTTAAGGCAGTCCTGCCAAGCCTGGGTGATCGAAACCTTATGACTCTGGCCCCCAAAACCACAAGATAAACTTAAATATAATCATGTTGATGAATATAATCATGAAAACTGATTTGTCTTGTGCTATGTAAGCCTCTAGTAGGCAATGCAGTCAACTCTTAAGCTTTTTTCAAAGACGAAAAACACTGCTCAACAGTGAAAGCCAGGAGCTTCATGAAATCATGAAAGCATCTGAGCTGGAACTCTGGAAAAAAACCTTTGCAATAAATTCATAAGAGTTACCAAGTATTACTGGTACAGTGAGAGATGTGTCAAGCTTCCCTCCTTTCTAGCACAGCAGATCTACCAATGCCAAGTAGCCCAAAGAGCTCCTTTGTGACCTTACCACGCAGTAGTAAGTCTCAAGGGCCGAAACACTGTAAAACCAATCTTTTATTCTCCTGAAATTAAGAGCAGAAATTCCTCACACCTCGTTCTCCACATTGCTTCATTAGGTAAAAGCTTCCCTTCCCCCTCCCTGCTGCAGCCATGCAGCCAGACAGCTCTCCACACCCAGCAGAGGTGGAAGAGCTTCTTTGCGAGTAGCAGAGAGGAGGCTGCTTCAGTTACCTGGAATCGGTGGAAGTCTGCAGGTTTGAAGTCGTTAGGTGAACAGCCACACCAGTCAACAATGTGCTTGTACTGACACTTGCAACCGAGTTTACGGTTCCAGTTTGTGATGCGCAAGTTGTTGTCCACCATGGAGTCACAGTACGGGCTATTTTCCAGAACAGTGTGAAAGAAGGACTGCAAGAAAGACAGAGCAGATCAGCACATTCAGCTCCTCAGACTTCCACTTTCTCCTTTACTTCAGCCCATGGGCCTGAACCTAATGCAGGTGACTTTTTGCCTTTCATAACAGAATTAACAAGCTCTATTGTTCTGCCGTATATGAAAAGCACTCTACGTGTATGCATTCTATAGAGTGTGAAAAAAAATCACAACGTGCTATAGACCCAGCCAAACTGTAATAACATATAGTTGAGGCCTTGCTACAATAACCTGGCACAGAATAATTGCACTTATGCAATGATCAGTTTGGGCATTGGGAGTCCAAAGGACTCCAGAAAAGGCACCAGTGCCAGAAATCATTTTATTTCAGTTGCATGAGCAATTCTAAGGAATTCCCAATATTTCTCTCTGTAAGCTACTCTCTGGTCTAACAAATTTAGGACTATTTTCCTGAGCAATGTGTTAATGCTACATCTCAAGTTGTTTCCTAAAACGATTCTCAAACCTTCACCATTACTCTGGTTACTATGAAAAAAATAGTCTCAGATAGCTCTTCTGTGGGTGTCCATCTCCAGCACTCCAAAATGCGTTGCTAGTTGAATGGCCTTGTTCTGAAATATACAGTTCAACCCAGGCACGAGAAGGGCATTCTGCCTCCTGCAATTACGTCTGAAATCATAAGTCTTTATTTGCTGACTCAAGGCAGCAAGGAATTCCTATCGGGCTATCCTAATTATATCATCATAATATCAGCTATTACATAAATCGTGTAATGGGGACTGATATAGCAGGTTAACAGGTCAGTGAAGGCAGGGTGATTTTAAGAAACCAGTTACGTACCTTGCAAAGAAAACCTTGTAGAAAGAAGCTATAGAATATAATCAAATTTAGCCCTGTAAGAGATGATTTTTGGAGCAGTGACTTCTCTTTAAAATTAGCAATAGTAAGACCTATAAATAACCAGCATAAGATTAGCATGGCTGGCCCCCAAATAATCCCCCTACCCTTTTTAATGTTAAATGACAGCCCAGTGAATATGGATTTTATGCCTGAACTGTTTGGTTAAACCCATAAAGGCATCCATTCTCAGTCAAGCGAGAGGAAGAAAAACCCTACCCAATTACACATTGCCCTGTGTCCTTTTACAATGATACAGAATTTTCTCCTAGATAATGGACGAAAAGGTTATCAGAGTTGAGACAAAAGATGATTTTTAACAGAAATGGGATTAAAGCAAGATTATTCAAGATGTGTGTGGAATAATAAACCCCTATCAAAACACGAGAATTGCTGCGTTCCACTGCAAACTAATAAGCCTAGATTTGCAAGATCAGCCTCATCAACCCCTCAAACCGTTCAGGGGCCACTAGCAAAGAAGGAAGTCATTGTTCTACAGACAGTGATCAGGTCTTGCTTGGGATGGCTGCATGCTATGCCTGGGAGCAGAGCCTGACAAGCCAGGGGAGCAAGGTAACTGCTGAGGCAGGTGTAGCACAGCCTGACAACCCACCAGGCTCTGTGCTCTATTTGTAGATAACGCACATCTCCCTGACACACTGCTGCATGCTAGACGAAAACCCATCCTGGTGTGCACTCCACTTCTGCATCACTTGTAGCCAGAGTGATTTCTGAGTGATCTAAATGATTTGTGACTATGCCTTCTAGCTGAGTTTTGAATGGAACAATAAACCTTTGTTTGTAGTGTTTTTATTTTTAAAGAAAAGGGCTGGATAATAGTGACGAAAGCTACTTATGAAGACAATTTGCCATCTCTAATAGCCTTCAAAGGCTTTGTGGAGGAACAATTTGCAAGCAAAGGGCAGCTGGACTTTTGGTTGTTCAGTAATAGATTAATAGGCTTAAAAATATGAAACAAAGCCACTCCTTGCAAAAAAGTCCCACAAACAAACAAAGCAACTAAACAACTGCAAAAGTTGTTCTAACACTGAAGGACTTGCTCGTCATGGGAGTAAAATTCTCATCACCCACTGTGGGATGATCTAAAGCCCACCGAAATCAAGCAGAAGCCCCTCTGACTTCGGTGACCTTTGGGACAAGCACCAATGTTGCAGTTTTGAACAGAGAGATGGATTGCTTTGAATTCACATACCTCAGCAGGAAGTAACGTGTAAGAGTAAAACCTCTTCATCTTTGTTACCAGATCATCGTTAGAAAAAGTGACATACTCCACAAACTTCCTGTTCAGGAGAAACCAGTCCGACCCTCCATCAACTGCGATTCCTTCTGGGATCCTCCGGTCCCCCAGGCGCCACATGTGGGTATCACATTCCAGGAAAAGCCGATCCAGTCCTTGTTTTCTGATAAATCTGAGGGAATACAAAAGCAGTCATTAAAAGTTAATTTGTGTTTTGTTATCATCACTAGCTCTATAAATAAAGCAGATACTTTCTCAAACAAAAAAGGATAAAAAGGTCACTTGTTTATATTTCTGTTCTGCTCATAAATAATGAAGGGAGATTTAATAAATGATTAATCAGTTATACGTTCAGTTATACAGGCAAAGATCAACAGATTGCTTTTAAACATCATCTACACCTTCTGCTGTCCTAAGACAGAACTGTGCAAGTTAGAGAGCTGTATGGCATGAAAATCTGTAACGCTCATTAACTCTTAACAAACCACTGCAGAAGAACCATAACATGAACTAAATATAGTCTGTGTGATAGGCTTCTGTCTCTAAATAAATCCATCGTTTTTGAAAAACAGAAAACCTTACATAAAGGTAAAATGACCAATTTTCTCCTGTGTTATTATTCCACGAATTTTTCTATTGAAGTATAGTTAATTAGGAATAAATACAATTGCATTGCTCTTTGCTGTAGAAGGAGTATGTTCCTTCATTTTCAAGTCTATGGGGAACAATGTTTTGTTATTGCTGAACCATGAATAAGAGGAGCAACTGCAGAACTATAAAGTTATGGAAATGAATTATTTGAGACCAATATAAGAAGAAAAAAAGAGTTGGAAAATCAATCTATGTTTGAAAACACTTTGGACTGGATGTCCACACATGTTTTGAGACTGTCTGATAGAGGTTTCTATTTGTTATTCCATTTTCAGAATTATTTCCCAGAAAGGGAAGCAGGGCAGCCATGAATTAGCACACGCCTTTGCAAGGGGAGCTGAGCGCTGTTAACAGTGCTGAGCTGCTGTGCTGAATATATCCTGCATGTTCTGAGCAATAATAAATGTTAGTTAACCAGACCGTTACGGTAAGTAAGACCACAGATCTCAGTGGATGTTAAGAACTGCAGGCTAACAAGAGCTGCGGCACCTACAGTGAGGACACCGTAAGACCTGTGTTTCCTTCCTGAACAACACAGAGCTGACAACAGGGTTCTTAGGAAGTTTTAAGATAAGGAAGTCAAGACGACATTTTAGTGGCCCTCAAACACATGCAACCGAAGGAAGGGGAAAAGAAATAAAAGTTAAGGAACAACACCAAAGCTTTCTGGACTCCTGCATCTGGAAACGTGAGTGTTAACCCTGTAGGCTAACTCTCTGGTTAAATTTTTCTCTTATACCAATCAAAGAACTGAGATGCAATTATGAAATGGTGCATACTAATTTTCAAAAGGACCGTAAATGACTTCGGGGTCTATGTCCTACTGATAGCTATGTCTCTTCTCACAGTATGAGAAGAGCTCCTCTGTTAACACAACAGTGCAGAAAATGTGTAGATGAGAGTGAAGAAATTTTTTTTTCCATGAACAAGTTTCTAATTTCATGTTCCATTATGAAGGATAATAGAAAAGTCTTGCAATTTTAATGCAGTGCTCTGGAATGTAATCTTCAAATTCAATATTTATGCAGTTATCTCCAAATCAAATATTAATGTGCCTGAAAGTTTGGTCATTTATTTATTTCCCTCAAAACTAAATGCTCATTTGAGTTAATTATTTTAAGAAAATAATAGAATTTTATCGACCATATTTAAATAGGAACATAAAGTTCTTTTCCATGAAATAATTTCTTTCAACTATCTCTACCAATTTATCACCCTTTATTCTCATTTTTAAATAGAAGTTTCTTTGACTGCAGTAGAAGACCCCAAACCAAAAAAACCCACCTGACCATTTCAAAAACCCCTCCGCTTACAAACTCCCTCAGCCTGTATTACATGATAGGGCTTACAGTTAACTAATACCAGAAAGCTCAATTATACAACTTCAGCCTTATTTTCTGAAATTAGCAATAGAAGAGTATGGTCACAGTCAGGATGAGAAAGTCCCAGCAAATCTAGGCTCACAGCTTCATGTTATCCAAAATAGCTGACAGGCTCCCTTTTTGTATACAGGCTGCCTTTTTGTATACATACACTGTTCTGTGACTTTTTTGAGCTAATGGCTTCGACAAGCAAATCTCAGCATATGGAGTGAAATAAGACAATTCTTGGGAGCACGAGTGTTTTCACAACAAATCTCAGTCCTAAAATCCTATACAACAACGTTACTAGAAGAAAATTAAATGTACTTTCCAACCATTCATCCTCCAGTAAGGCAGCATTGCCCAACCGAAGAGCAGCAATGCCTTTGGAGACCTGCAAAGAGATAACCCTTTTGGTAATGCTTCCTGAAACCTTCCTAGAAAGATCATGTCTTGTTTTAAAAACCAGTAACAAATGAATAGGAAGCAGGTATTTCTCAGAAGGCTCACCTTTACTGGGCCTGCTTCACACACAGCCATTACACCTAAACAAAGTAACGCATTAGCATAACAATTTTCTTTTATCTATAAAGCAACAATTTATACAAGGGGCTTTGAAGACACAGCTCTCCATTGGGCAATTGCTTGCTATTCGTATATGTTCTCTGGGAGCCAAGGGGGCCAAAGTATATTTTAGATCTGCTGGAAGCTAGATGATCCTGCCTGAGGAGGCAGTGGGTCCCCTAGCAAGCCTAGGCTGTACTGCTGGCACACAGAGAACTGAACTGCAACCAAGTGGAAAAGGTGCATGAGGCTTTTTTTTTCTCTCCGGATTCTCTTCTAGGATGACGGATGCTCCTAGCTACTCCAGCAATAGTGATTTTTGCACTCAGGGAGGCAAGAACTTACTCTAAGCATATTGGATATTGCCTGAGGGAAAGGGAAAGGTGCTATTTGTATGCCACACAGGCCTTTTCAAGAAATCAAAAACCCTCAGACACTACAAACAGTTCGTAAAGATTCTTGACTAGCCATTCAACAATGCTTGCAGCAGCCACCTCTGAGAAGATAAGAAGATGGAGGGCAAAAGCATGACCCTACTGATTTGTTTCTAGTCTAATGCTGTATTTCATTAGTTTCTGGTTATGCTCAATGTAATACCAAAACAGTGTATTTTATGAAGGCATGCCAAGCTTCAGAGAGAGCAATGAAATGCAAAAAATGGTGCTTTTTCCCTCAAGTCTTTCTCTCTTGGGTTTCACAGGACACCTAGCAGGTAACTCCCAAATTAAAGCAGAAAAAATGGATTAGGAATAGCATTTCATTAATCTTAGTCAATGTGGAAAAATTCAGGTTCTTCCTGGAACCCTGAATTTCAGGTATGACTGGCACACCTCTGACAACTGCAAATGTACTTGCCGGGACAATGACATACAATCGCACCAAGGTATGGTTAGCCAAATACAATGGACACTGCCATCAGATGAAAACACTTGACCTTTCTCCTGATCTAAGACAAACAACAGGAGGAAAATAATGATGATAAGAAGAGAGACAACCAGGAGAAAATATAATTAAAATAAGACGAGGGTTAAGAGAAAGCATGCCATTTTACCTTATTTCATAGAACACTCCATCTAAGACATTTTATGCTTACCCTTAATCAATTTTAAGTCTTCCTAAAGAGGCTCCCATTTTGAAGAGCCCGGATTACACGTGCAAGTAAGCAGCAAGCATAGCATAACATGAACACGTCTTGCCAGTTGAGCTTAGCAATCAGGCCGCTACACATGTGAAAGGTACCATTTGTGCCCTGACTATGCGTGGATGCAGCCTTGGGGTTTACATGGCTCTGGGTGGTTATTTTTATACTTTTGTCAAAAAAACCTACTGCCTGCAGCACGTGGTCTATAACACTGAGTACAGACAGTTAACTGTCCAGACAGCTCGTGATTGCAATCCAGCTTAGAGAACTCCTGTTACTTTGTAGTGTATTTAAATATTTATAAATGCATTTGAGATCAGATTGTAGGATTGTATAACACATAAAGCATTCTAAGATGTTTAGCACATGCTCCTACAACACGAACATAAACACATAGCTCAGCTCTTCTTATGATGTTTTAACTACTAATAAATATTGTTGCACAGTTACTTAATATTAGCAAAAATATCACAATCAAATATCACCCTTTTGGATAGTTTTCTCCAAGCGACACTGCATACCACAGCAACTCTGAGAGACCCCCTCTCCTGAATGCTCACACATATGCAGTATACAAGACAGAGTTCACTGTTTTCCAAAGTCTATGAATGAGTAAAACTTTCTTAAGCATCAGAGGCTATCAGATTGATAAACATTACTTATAAATTACTTTGTCACTAAAAGGTTTTTATCTGGAAAGAATATATTTTTTAAGGTGAAAAGGTTTCTTCCTATATGTTTCCTGTTTCTGGCCTCTTGCCTAGAAAAACTCCTATCGACATTTCACTGTTAACCAGGTGCACCTACCAGGACCTCATCATTATTACTCAGTATACAAGAATAAGAACTATGAATAAAAGTTAACAATACATCAGTGAAACAATTCATCACAAGTCAAAAGTCAATGTCAAAGCAAGGGTCTGCAGAGCTTGGAGCTCCACTAGCACCACAACCATGTTCCCCTTAATTTACGTGGACAAACTCTGCACATTGCTTTGACGCTCTCTCCTCCTCTTTTAACTCTCGAGAAAAAAATTTGAAGATGTCAGCCAGTTTTGATGGGAAAAATCAAGTAAATATTTTTACGGAAGAGAAATATGAGAGGCTCTTGCCAGCAGTGTTTGCGCAGCCACCTTGGAAACACTAACCGGAGTCAATCAGTCGGGAAGCATAAAACAATAACTTGCAATTTAGGTGACCAAGCAGAAAGCACAGAACAGTAATTTGACAATCTTGAGTGTAACAGTTGCAGCAAGTAATTTGTGAGCAATCTCTAGGCTACAATATATCTCCATAAACCAGTCACTGAATAATTCTTTGTAATAAGCAAGTTCATAAAACCCAAAGCTCCACAGAGCAGTTTCATTCCCTGTCCACTGCAGGCCAGAAATCCTGGCCTCCATTGAGTATGCCATGAATTTCCAGTTGACTGTGACACAACCCTGACTTCACACCGTTTCCAAGAGTAACTCTATTCTACCAAGGGTTACAGAGTGTTTAAAAAATCTGAAATAATTAACAATTGGCTATTTAAGCACAATGTCTAGATCAGATAAACATCTGATCTTGCAGTATGTTTCCCATACTGCAGATATGATCTTGCAGTATGTTTCCCAAGACCTCTTTTTGTGGTGTCGAAAGCCTCCAGGGCTGACCCCCCCACTCCCAAAATGGAGCTGAAGCTTGAAAAGGGGAACAGTGTCTAAAAGAAATAGCACATACTTAGTCTGTCACGGTGAGGAAGATTTCCTCCCAGTATGACAGGCAGCATGCAGAAAGTGCAGAATGCACAATACCTGCTGTTTCAAAAGGCTAGGAAAAAACTCTCAGTATAGATAAAAACGATGGAAGGAAAGAGAGGGAGAAATAAAAATTGTAACCTGCTTTCCAATGTGTTTAAACTGTGGCATCCTGAATGCACATTACAAGGTCAAAAGCAGAATTCTTCTTATCTTTTTTTAATTCCCCTACTCTGAAGAAAAGATTATAAACACAATACTATCCTAACAATGCCCTAAGCTTTAATGCCAATGCACAAACAAACATCAACAAATCATAAAGAACTTCTCTTTTCTGGATTTGCTATAGTGAGATTGGGCTTATTTCACATGCAAAAGTCAAACCTGTAAGTAAGCACACAAACTGAAATGCTTTCAGTAGCTTCGCCCACTGTGCTAAATGCTCGGAAGTTAACAAGGAACATAGAGAAATCTACTTTTAAATTATGATTAGTGTTTGTCATTCATATCTCTATAGGCCTTCCCTAGAAGAGGGCACCAACCTTGTGGAGCAGCAGAGCATGATGGGTGTGCGAATGGAGGGGCTGCCAGCCCCGCACCGTGGGATCACCAGCTGCACCTCGGTGAGGACAGCACAGGCTCTGACCTCAGGAGGATAGGGGCTGAATTCAGAGCAGAAAACACAGGTGACACGGCCACAAAAAATAAGCCAGCGCTGACAGATGCCGTTAGTGACATCTGTCCTTGCAGCTGGGCTGCAAGTCATCGTGAGACCAAGCAGCTCTACTGGAAGGATTTTCTGACAGTCCACGTTACCACAGTTGTTTCCAATGTATGTTTAAACAGTTTTATGCTCAGTGTGCAAGTAAATCTGGGACAGACAACTGGTCTGCTGCCAGAAACGTTGGACAATATAAGGTTTAGATCATTTGCCTTGTAGCAAAAATGGTACAGTATTCTGACTGGCTCTTTCAAGTTACAAGTCTACCTTGAAATACTATGTTAAACATGGCCCTTCTTAGTCAATGGCATCCATGGCATGTAGGGTATTCAACACAAGATGCTGTTGAATGCCAATGAATACACACATTTCATCTGGACATTATTCCATCTTCATAAGGACATAATTAAATTTTTCAAGCTTTACAAAAGGTGCCTCATACTCTACGTAATTTGTTTCTGCTTCTTTCATATGTAATTTTCTCAGTATATCCATTTAATGCTTTAGTCATATCACATCTTTGCATTATGTTTAGAAGAAATTCCTCATGATTCTTTCTTCTCATCCACCTTTTCCCTAAGCATTAACTTCCACTGGTTTAGAAAAATCTTACTTTCCATCTTCTGGAAATTTCTCTTTCAGAGGACATCTTAAAAAGCCTTAATGCTTCTCAGTATTTAAATGTTGCAAGTCAGGGAGCAAACTCTTCAAGCGTCCCAAAATAAGAAAAACTCTAAAATTGTTTTTAATTGTAGGAAACATGCAGAGTCTATTTTTTGCAGTAATGACTCTACTAGGAATTGCCTTGTTTTGACAACAGTTCCATACAGTCTCTCGTGAGTACAAGGCTCGAGAGGGATTTTCAAAGACTTTCCTGTGGGTTTCTTTCCACCACTCTTCACTTATGGTATCTTTTGAGAAACACTGGAATAGCTTTTACAAGGACAAAAATGTAATGGCTTCCTCTCATGATCAGGGAGGCCACAACTCAAGGGATTTTGTTTCTTTTTATATAAAATAAGCAAAACAGGGAGAAAACTGCAAATGATAGCGTGCATAGATGTAGCATGAGTTCAGCACAGACAGACTCAAATGATATGAAACCTGACATTTTGCCATCTGTTTGTCTCCAATAAATGTCTTCTAGAGAAGATTTCTGTCCCCTCACCTCCTCTTCTTCCTAACACCCATATGACGGAGCAGGCTCCGACCTGCGAATGCTGCTGGGCCTGCGTGGCTGATCTTGAAGCCATCTCATCTACGTGATGCTGCTGGAGCAGCTACAACACACGCTACCTCTTCTGCCACAGCCAGCACATCACAGCTGCTGCAGTGCCCACGCAATGCAAAGGACAGAGGACCTCGGGGTGTCCACTACAATAGCATTTCATTGGGTGTTTCTACTGTGCTTACCGTCTTGGGATCTGCATACTAGATGACTGAAGAAAGAAAACGAAATGGGGATTCGAACTTTCCAAGTGGTTGAGGCCAAGTGTGAGTCACTTCTACACAGATTTTCAAGCTACCAAATCAGGCTATTGACCTGTGGGTAAAATGGGGCCAACAATATCCGTCCAACTTAAAAGCATGTTCCTTGCCATAATTATTTTATAAAATGTCTCAGGACCTTGGATGAAAGGACACAAATGTTACTATTTATACCACTGAAAATGAAGCGTGCAGCTCAATGTTCTTAGATAGCAATAAGATTTCTGATTACTTTACCAGTACCTTAATTTTCATCTCTTTCCTAATTCCCACCCTGCTCCATAGATTATGGCTACTTCAAACCTTCTCACTTACTGCACCATCCTGAACTGGTGGATGATCTTGCTTGTACGCTCTAACAAGACCAAAAAACATCCTGCTTTGTCCCATGTCAAGACGTATGGCTGTTTCTACTGCATCTTCCTATCATCTTCAACCCATTTTTGTATTTCTTTGCATTGACAACTTAGCATTGTTTTCCAAAACCAAGCAGAAATAAAAGCCCTACAAGGAGGCAAATTGTCAAGCTGAAGCAGTAAAGGCTTTATGGCTCCCCTAATACTTCACATAAAGCAACAAGGAACATTTGAAAGTTAGTTGTAACGTCTAAAATTTTTAAGTGCAGACTCTTTCTCTTTGTATAGAAAATGCACGTTGCTATTTCAGTTGCTACAGTTCACATGCAACTCTTGGGCTGAACTACTTACAAGTAAAAAATATTTTCTTAGTTCATGTGCTTCAGAATACTTAAGTATTTTAAAAAAAATAACAAAAATGTATGGCTGAGGGAAATTTGAGCCAAATCAACCATCAAATATTTCACCTAAGCAGCAAGGTAAGCACTGCTGGGAGCTAAGTGGTTAAACTATTCCAACAGCTGGGGTAACACACCGATTTTTTTTCCTAGCAGTTGGGTACTTACTGGGCAATTCATCAGTGCAATGCACAACAGCATTTACGTGTGATCCATTTTGTAACCGACCACCAAACCACACAAAATACACCAAACCACCAAAATACACAACAGCAGAACTGGGCTGAAAGAGGTGGAGATTTTGGGAACATGCTCTGGCCCTTCAGGAGTTAAGGTCTCTCCAGCCTCTGAGAACTGGGATGGGCTTGCAACGCTCCTTACTGAAAGCCATAGAGTTTGGCAACACCTCTAAAAGTATCTGGAACCCAGAAGACAGAAAGGGGACAACACAACTGCGAAGACTAGCATTAATGAGGAGAAAAAAACAGCACAAGAAAAGAACTCAGATACATAACAAATTTTAATGTCCTTTTCTTTAGCTGTTTGTATTCTGCCTATGAGTTCCAGATTCCTCTAAGATGTAAAAGCATCCAGCCTTCACAGCATGTTTACACTTTTCCCCAAATGACTACTGTGGCAAGGTTTCTATAAAAAAAAAAAACCCAAACTTTTTCCTGCCTGTCGTTGAAGATGTCACATTTAACTGTCTTTATATTTTATAATACATCAGCCAGGTGCTGCTCCTGCCAAAAACCCAAATCTTCCGGGTGTTTCAAATTGTAATAGCTTATACAACTACTAGGTTATTCTTTTGCTTTTAATAGTCTAAGAGACCGAAAAGAGGAGAAAATGTAAGTGTTGCCCACTAAGTACTATGTAACGACTCCAGCCACTGTACGCAATTTCACTTCATACATCCGGCTCTCTAAGGAAATAATGCTTCTCCAGCTGAGTTAAGGAGCCATTTTCACGTCCGTTCCCTTTTCTGAAGGCACTAAAGGAAAATCAGAGCGATGCACTTTTTAATGACTTTGGCGTAACTAAAAGAAAACTTCACTCTGTAAAAGGAAGCCTGGTTTCTCTCCTTATTTGGCAGTAAAACATGTACTGATTGTGAACATGGCTTGAATACAGAGTACGTTGTAATTGAGCTGTATAAGTATTTCAGTTTTAAGAAGGCACTTCTTTCTTTCTCCATTGTATGATCCAAAGACTATGATGACTTAAAATTCAGTTTCCAGTTGTTTACAAAACAGACTTAAACAGCTGAAAGGCTTATTGTTCAGGAGCCATTATTCATCCACAAATTAAAATAAAAAGTAGCAGCAAGGGTTATACATTGCTTTCAGTGATATTTAAATGCTGAGCTCCTGTATTATTAGTTCACATGGTTTGAGAAAAACACCTTGGAACAGCAAAATTATTATTGTACATGGGGCGGCAGTCAGTCTAGTTCAGTGTCCTCTCCCTTATCATGGCTTCTACTAGCCATTTTAAATAAAAAATCCTGTTCCAGTTTGTTTTGAGATAGGATGTCCCAAGGGTGTTTTCTCCTATTGCCCAATAACTTGGAGACCAGCCTGTGTCCTAAATCCTTTCCAAAAGCTGTCTTTTTTTTTTTTTCTTTTTCGATTTTTGTTGCCAAACCTTGAGGCTGTTGCCTCTCTTCTAGATCTTACTAAGCTCTTGGCCATGCCGTTCCCCCCACGGCGTATTTCTTTTCCACAGGGTTGTGATAAGGCAAAGCAAATGGCAAAATTTAAAAAGTAACTGGAAAAATTAATAGAAAAAAATAATCATCGCTTGTTCTTAAATGAGCAAGCCACCAAGTCTGGCTGTGGAAATTCCCCAAGCAAAGGTCACAGGAGGCTGGGAGAATATTGTAAGGAAGCACCACTACCTGCCTCGTCTTCTGCTTCTCTGGGGACATCGGCTGTAGGCACCAGGACATAGGGTGACAGCTGAGATGGCCTTCGGTTTCGCCTCATCTGCCCGTGCTTATACAAGGTATTTCAGCCCAGAGGATTTCATCTTTCTAACTACAGGGATAAACCTCACCAGCACGACCACAGCTTACACAGCTTGGGCATAAAATGAAAGTCAATTGGAAAGTGTGTGTCAAATGGGCAGAGCAGACAGTACATTTACCCGTTCAGACAAGACTGAGTTACTGAAACACTAAAACTGAAAGATCAGGCTAGAGATCTTCACATCAAATACAATTTCTCTCTCAACAGGTGGATGTAGAGCTGGAAATTCACCCGCAATACAAACAGACGGCTAACTGCTTTTTGATCAGCTTTTGACACCAATGGAATTGATTTTTACCAAATGCCAGTATTACTCAGAGTATTCCACAGCTGCTGGCTGAGTCCTGTCTCTACAGTCATCTGGGCTGTGTAGGAGGAGGGGAGTCACTATCTCCCCGATAGAAATTTTGGGGAGCTGCCAAGGGGTGATGTGAAAGGATCCATTCATCCAGTGGTCAGCAGTGGGAGCACTTACGGGACTCAGGGACTACACAACCACGGCAGACAGGGATGGCAAATCTGCACTCGTGTCCCACGTTATGCTCCCTGATGCACAGAGAATTTACGGTAGAAATCCAGGAGAAAAAATAAAACACGGCGACATGTTGTAACAGGCTAAAAGGTATTTAGTTGTTTACACAGTCAAAGGGAACCATTGAATTAATAAATGGGTTGTTATTCCTATGAGGGGAGGACAAGTGGCACATCAGCTTGTTTTATTATTAAATTAATATCAGATTAGTATGTTTAATTGATCTAAATTCTTCTAACCCAGCTGAGGTTGGCGTGTTTGAACCAGCTTGATGCAGGCATGTCATGATTCATTAGTTATTTTCCTCAGCCAGCTCAGGGAATTTGAGAAGAATCAGGCACACCAGAGGAGCAAAAAGGCGTAAGAGACCTACTGCTTTTCCCTGGCCGTTTCTCTTCCCTTTTCTACTTCAACTCTGCTGTCGATCACTATTGCCAGCTAGAGCTGAGCCTGCCAATCACTCTGACACTCTGCATTTCCCAGACCAGAGAGACTCTCCTGTGAACACTGTTGACTCAGATTTAAATATTATTCCTCATAGTATTATTTTTTACTACCTGCTATAGAATTTCTCCATGCACAAGATGAATGCTAGTGAGGACTTCATTTAAACAGAAACATGACAGAATTGATAAATCTAGTGACAAGAGCAAGAGTAGCCAAGAAGTGAGAGACCTGTGAATTATTCTACCCACCCGCTGTGCTGAACATGTAACTTGGTGTGTCACATTCTCTATGCACACTATCTGAACCCAGCCTTAGAGTACGCTTGACATTTTACAGAATAAAGAGATGACCTGGTGACTCAAGCAGAATAAAACAGTATTTTTAGGTGCAAAGCCACTGGGACTCAGCCTATGGAGTTGCTGGAACTGTTGCAAGACTACTGCTACGGTAAAAGACTAGCAATAAAGAGGAAAAGCAAAACTAGCAATAAAGAGGAAAAGAGGACCATTGCAATCAGATGGAAAAGATCTTCCACCTGCAGAGGTTGTTTAAATCTTTGGAAACATGGTGTTTGGTCACTGCTGCTCCCTCAAACCACAAAGATGTAAATATTACTGATGCGTTGTGGGAAACAGCACGTTCTTTTCTCCCTAGGTCCTGTGCAGGGTGGATGAAGAGGGACACTGATCCAAGGACTTCAAAACTGTAGCAGATCATGATAACCCTCCAGCCACCATCCTCACCCGCGCTAGCACACGCAGGCTGGTACAGGCTCCCACACCTTGGCAGAGATGCTCTGCTTACACAAGGCTTTGCTGCAGACCCCAGCTAGTGTAGGTCGTAGTCACCAGTGTCGCTAGAACCGACTGGGGCAGGGAAGTGCTGTTATGCGGGGCAATTACTGCTTCCTCCCAAAATACCGATCTGTGCCAAGCCCCAAGGAGGGAGCAAGCATCAGTCTGCTTAATGTCTCCCTCCCCACAAAAGCATCTTTGCAAGCTGACTCTGGGGAGGAGCCGTTCTGGACCAATAAACAACTGTCCTCAGGAGAGGGTCTCCTCCTCATTCTCTTCTCTTCCCTGGACTAGGGATTTCTTCACTCAGATAATGCTGGAAAACCATCACAATGCAAAAACTCTCAGTGCCGTGGTTAAAATCAGCTGAGGAAAGGGCCAACTTACCTTGCGTTGTCCCTCCCATGTGATTTCAAGAAGTTCATATCACGATATCTGGACAGGAATGCTACTAGCTGGTCATTTGTCCTGCAAAAGAAAGCACAAAAGATGCATAAATTACACTGAGAAAACTACTATGTCTGGAGTAATTTATATACTTATTGTTCTCATTTGGGGACCATCCACAGACTCTTAGAAGGAGGCAATTGCTGAAAAAATGTCCATCCTGCTGCTGAACTTCACCGCCTCCCTCTAACCAGGAAAGCGTACTTGGAAAGAAGCACAGCTTTATTACATCTTAATGAATTTCCTACCAACTCTTGGCAGAAGTTTTAAGCATTGTAACAGAGTATGTATTAAGTAATACTGCTCAGGACTTTTAAAGTATGAAAATCCAGCTGTGAGATGACTGCATTGATAGCCCCATTTTATATGCTTTGCTAGACCTTTCCTAGGGAATTTGGTTAAGTATCTATTGGCATTTTATTTGTTTTCATCCTTGTAATAGAGAACAGGCTATGGTTGGAATGCACAAAGCAGGAGAATTTGGATGTCAAAATGCCAATACAATTAATAGGAACAAAGGAATTTAGAAGGTTAATTCCAATTAGTATGACTGGCAATCTGACACCAGTATTTTCAAAATTTCAGCTGACATGTCCAAGAATGTATTTACGCTTGACAGCTTTTGTGGTCTGTTATTTCTTTAACGATGGAGCAAAAATATTCTCTGCTTATCTAGGTCAGTATATTTAGGAAAACTGAATAAATCATATTAAAAAGATCTTCATCTCCTGACTTGCATTCAAACCCACAACATTATAGATACAACACCATTTAAGCAATGGTCTATAATGGAGTTGATGGCAGAAAACCTAAAGATAAAACAGCTGTCAACAGTACTGTATCTTGAAAACATTTCATTATTATAAGCCACAGAAAACCAAGTTAAATGAGAGTCCTGTACAAAATGCATTTAACTTCTGGGGTCAGGCTGCAACAACCTGGAAATGTTATCAGCCTAGCAAACTCTCTTCATAATCTCACTGATTTTATCTGGACCAAACGAAGTATCTGCCTATCAACCAGCCTGAACGACCAGGCAGTAGGAGCCTGAGACCCTTCTTCTATGCTCACTCATGTGAGCTGTAATACCTCCCAGGGTCAGACTCTGCATCTCAATTTGGCAACCTCAGAAAACTGCTTTCTGTAGAGTAAGCTGTGCAGATTTTCACATTTGCTGCTCCAGTGATTCTCCATTTTACTGGGATGAATAGGCATTTAGTGAATTTACTTAGCAATGCTTCCACATGAAATGGTTTCAATGGCTGACATCTTCGGGTGAGTTTCTAGGCAAAAGCTGGCGTGCAAAGATGATCTTTAGGAACATAACCAAGTTTGGAAGTGCTTGAGCTTTAATTTCCTTACAGGATAAAAATCAAATCAACCGAAGTAACAATCCACACCACTCAATAAAACATCATCATTTCTAGATTGCTCACCAACCTATATTTCGCTATTCAGCAGTGCTCTACCAAGCGTATTTGGACTCGGGGCTGCCATACAAACTTTTCAATACTTCTCACTTTTTAGATAATGCTTATAAATGCCCACATGATGTTTAGTTCTCAAAGTGATTAGTAATTGACATTTCTCCCACTTCTTGAAAACACTGGTGGCATCTTAGTCCTACTTTTAATATTTTTATTTTTTTTTTAAAAAAGAACTTATGCAGACTTTTACTCTTTGTCAATTAAGTATGCTTCTTTTCATGTGTTGACAACATGCAAATAAAACATCACATTTCCATTTGGTAAAACTTTTGAGTTATTTGACATTTAGATTTATGCGGTCAACCAATTCTGTGCTCAGCATGGGAGCACACCAAATTTCTATTAAGCTTTCATTCAAACTCCTTCTTCTGGCCCCAGTATCATGAGGATGCTGCACATCACCTCCAAATTATTCCACCTCACGACATTAAAAAGAAAATCAAAGGTACTGAACATGCCATAGATGCTAATGCAGTTGCTAAAATCCTCCTCACCTTTCAGAAAACTTTGCCTTCACAGATGTATTTCCTAAATGCTTCTGGCACATATTGCTACCACACTTCTTCGTGTATGGCGGTAGCAGAGTCTCTACACCATCGCAGTGCCTCTGGCACTCCTTCTGAGAAATACTAAAGACATAGGCCTATTTTTTCCTTTAAGTAAGGCAATGGAAAGCTGAGATTTTCAGCTAAAGACATCACTGGGACCAACATCAACTCCACACTACCAAATTAAATTCTGCTATAGCTCCACAAATTTCAGGGGTAATTCACTGAGCATAAATCTGGCACAAAATCTTTCATTAACCATCACAGTATAACAGAAAGTAACAAGTGCAACATATTTCTAGTACTTCCTTCTCAAGAAGGAAATAAAAAAGTCATGGGGAAAGGGAGAGTAGTTCACGCTATTGATTAAAACACGCTAATATACATATTACATTCCTATCAGTTTCCCTAGTGTGTAACACAGCACGAATAGAGATTGAGGAAAAAAGCCTTTCCACAGTTGGTGCATGAGGCTGGAGCTGACGGATGCATCCACATAGCTCCCGCTTTTATTTCCCTTTGTTATCAAACTCACTCGGAGGGCCAGGCACCAGGGAGAAGGATGAGTCAGCAGGTTACCTGTGCCATTAGCAGGGAGCAAGGACGATGCAAGACTAGAGAGGCTGAGAGAAAGTGTGCAGTTTTCCGGTGTGCAGCATGCAGAGAGAAATGGGAAACTAATCCTCCAGTGTGGAGAAAGCTCGTGTGTGTAGGAGGACTTCCATGAGAAGATGACAAGTGAGGAAGACTGATGCGGAAACAAAGCGGTTTAGACCTCATTGATGTAGATGTGGTGTTAAGCAAGGGCAGGTCTGCTAGCTGGGATGGAGGGGTCCATCTCCACCAGAACTTTACTGAGGTCACCTCAATAAGGTCCTGCTGCTCCCCTCAGGCAGCAAGGGTGGATGGAGGTAGCAGGAGCACTGCACCATGTCTGCCTGCTGAGATGCCACACAGCAAAACTCAGCCAAGCCTCCCACAGGGTCGGGCTCAGAGGATGGGAGCACTCGGCCGGGCAGGCAGCAGGGCTCTGGAGGCTGCAAAAGCAGCTCCAGGGCTGCCGGTGACTCAACCCTCAGCACTGCTCAGCCTGGGGATGTGGCTGAGCCCCTGGACTGGGGCTCAGACCAGGGTGCGGGTCAAGATTAGAGTTAGAGGACGAGAAAGGTGAGTCCTATAGCAAGAAGGGAACTTGGAAGATATGCCAAAGCAAGGTCTGCTACCAGTGTTTTCTCATGGGCAGACCCTTGCCTGGGGCTGAGGTGTCCCAGGGCATGAGCAGGCTAACCAGGCACTCAGTAAGCACATAAACATGCTGAGCATTGCAGTAATTTCAGAATATGGCATATACACTGGGGACTGAAATGGAAAGAGAAACACTGACTTTGTGTTTGCATTGTCTGAACGCACTGGCAGGTCTGCCCAGGAAGCGGTACGAGTGCGTCCCTGTGCACAACCATGGCCAAACGCTGTGGAGAACAAAATGCAGTGCTGGGCTTGCTGGTTTTAAGCAAACCCTCCAAGTCCTCGTGACTAATCTAAGCAAAGAGCAGAGATCCCTTTAGTTCACAGCTGTGAAAATAGGTTAAGAAAGTCTTTGGAGAATCCGAGAAAAGGAAAACAAGCGCTTGTTACTTTCGGAAGATAGTGAAGGCTAATATGAATGTCCTTGATTGAGCAAGGTACTTTAACGCATGGGCTACTTGAAGGATATAGCAGTCACTTCAATGGGACTATTCATACGTCAAAACTTACACAATTGCGTAACAATTTGGCTAAGTTAGATCAAAAGTTCAGAAACTTTTGGCAGCACACAGGTACAGAAAAAGGATAGTTTGATTCTGCATAGGAATCAGATAAAGAAAAGAACAACTGGTCTGTTGGATTCTGGGGATGGACCATTTTGGTATTGCATGGGCTGCCCCCTGCGTGGCGAGAGCCCAGTGCCCCTCTCCAGAGGGCTATTTCAGACACACTGGTATTTATCTGCCCGTCCCAGCATAGACCCTGGGGCTTCCTCCCCACAGCCTGGACTGGGAACCTGGGGGTTGCCCAGCCACAGAGCAGGCTGCGGCTCTGCACACAGATGAGACCCTACTGTTTAAAACAGGAAGCAGTGACAGAAAAACTTCCTGGGGACCACAGACTGCTGCAACCCACGAAGCCACCTACTTAACTGAAACCCAGCCCAAACTCCAGAGCCTACCCACGATGATGCTGCAGCAGAGGCAGCGCTGCCAAAAATGTCTTTTGGTTTCTTTTCTGCTTTAGCGGGTGAGGTCACAGGTAGGAAGGTTCAGCTTGCCATCTGCTTCAAGTGAAGTCACCAGCAAGGTCTTCAAAAAATGTCCTAATTTCAGGTAAATCCCCAGACTGGGTTTATAAACTATTTCTTTTATCAAGGATCAGACTGGGCAATCTTGTTTCAAACTTCACGAAAAGTGCTAGGGGCTGCAGTGCATCTGCATACAAAGTATAGATCATCTCTCTCTCTCCTAGTCACTTAATTTCTGATCTATCAGAAAAGTAAGGCTAAATAAATGTTTTTAGACATTATGCATATATACAGTGTTTCTGCTTAGAAAGCAGCGCTTGTACTGGAGAATTTTTTTGTTACTGGCTCAAGGTTTGAGACAAAATCTAATGAAATCCATGGAAATCTCTCCTATGGTCTCGCTGGGCTTTAGAATTCTATGGGCAACTTCGTTCTCTTCAGCCCTGCTTCATTAGCAGTGCCTGGGAAGGGATGGCTTTTACTGCACTGGCTCTTGCCAGGTCATTCTCAGCATTTCGTTCACCAGGAATATCCAACATTGCCCCAACTTAAAAGTCTGTCATGAACTTATCCTGAATTACATGCACAAGCATGGACTAGGGACAGCTGTTAAGCTGAACCCAGACTAAATTCCATTTTTAATCATTATCTTCTGGCATTATTTTCTTTTCTTCTCTTTTCCTGTATGCCTGCTCTTACATGCAAACATCAGCACTGAGGATTGGACTCTGCTACCCTTTCCAGGCAACTGTAACTCACTTTAATCACAAAACTGGTTACTTTTAAATTACAATGTTGGAATATGAAAAGCTAGAGCAAGACAACTAATGTGGCTTTAAAATTCTTCAAAACAGACCTGCTCAGTCCTGGTTCCACACTTCTCCAGAAGCGAAGGGCAAAGCCTGCTGGAAGCAACAGTATCTTGGCCTCTTAGCAGTTTCTCTCCCCAAGCACTAATCTGATTTGAATGTGGTTTTTCCCTTTAGTGCTTTTGTCACTGTTGTAAACTTAATGTGGGGAAGAGTTTTTTTTCTTGTGCATTTTCTAATCTGACAGGTGTGAAAAAAAAATTAACACCTTTTTATTGCTACATACATGGGACAAAAGGAACTTTTTGTTACCCTGCCTACTGACTCGCTCCCAGGAAAAGAAATGTAAGTGTGGCTAGGTTGTGACAATTCACAGTACTGGTCACAGTAAGTAGTTGCTATGTTAACCACAGGACATTACTGAGAGGACAGACAACAGCAGGATCGGAGCTTCTACAAGTTGCCCAGCTTTCCCCCAGCAAACCATCCCGTCGCAGTTAGCTAAGTGCATAATAGTTGTTAGCTGCAGCCACCAGCAACCACTGAACCTGGGAGTCCTGGCAACTGAGCACACACTGGCACCTACAGCATTGCTGAGAACGCTTCTGCAGCCACAGCTGTGATTTTTGAGACTGAGATTTTTTTCATATATTTACCACATTTTGCACAGAAAAAGGCTGTATTCCCTAGAAGAACAATACTGAAGTGCTGAACTGAAACAGCTGCACTGCAGTGACCGTGACGACACTGTGAGGTGACACCAGCACCTGGGGTCTGAGGGCAGCTCTTGAATTCAGGCAGCAGGTCTCACCAGACACTGATGCACACCTCCACGCTGGGCTGTACACTTGCTTTCGGTGCAATTTAAACAACCTAGGTTAGGACAGAACAACATACCCACTTGTGAGGAGGCAGCACACTGAAAACAAGTAAAATTATTAACCATGATTAATTTAGCGTTATCTAAAGGCAAGCCTGCTAGCTGCTGCACAAGACCCTATAGCTGCAACAAAGAGGGATGTGAGCGCAGGGAGGGGGTTAGCCCTTGCCGTGGTGAACAGCGGTGTCAGCAAACACAGCGGTAGTTCTGCCATGGTGTGGGGTGTTGGAGAGGCAGGAGAGTATCATGAAAGCAGCTGAACAGACAAAAAACATCGGAGTAACAAACATAAAAGGGAAAGTGTTTGGGAGAGTAGGCCAAGGAGGCTAATGTGGTTTGAAGCAGCAATGAAGGGCCTCTGAAGCAAGGACAACGAAGGCAAATATATAGTCAGAAGAGGTAAGTCAAAGCTGTTAAAAGTTCTTTCAGTGCCCAAAGCTTTGGTACTTCCACCTGTACCTGCCTGACTCCTCTCCACAGTTTCCTTTCCCAGGATCGCTGTGCCTGTGCGAAGGCACAGCCCTACAGAGCCCAGATATATAGCAACCCCGGTAGCTCTTTGCCAAGAAACTATTTCTAGAAGGTCCCTAAAGAAAAACACTTCAGAGAAGAAAACTGGAATTATGGGGCAAACTCATCTACTCAGATTTAAGCATGATATTACTCCAGGGTTAAACATGCAGATGTACTCACAAAAGTCTGGAAGTAGAAGAGCCGAGTGCCTTCGATTTTGCTACCTTCTTTTCGATAAATTCTAGTAATTATGATTAAGCTCATTGATTTCAATAAATGATTCATTTAATCTTACTTAACACATTATTGTAAAGTATTAGGACGTGCCATCGCTGCCAAGACCCCTGTAGCAAACTATTCCTAGTCTGAGGCTACCCCGCCCTGCTGCTCTCTCCCTCTTACGCAAGGAGTGCATGTGTTCAGACCGGCTCACCAGCTTCTGCAGCTGCCAGCAGCCTTGCATCACGGCGAGGCGCAGAGGAGGCGGGGAGGAAGGAGAGCAATCCAGGAGAGATGGGGAAGAATTATTGCAAACTCCCACCTACACCTGTATAGCGTCCGGTGCACCCTGAAAGCTTTGCTCCCGTGCTGCTGGGGACATGGCAGCACTTGGCAGTAAGGCTGGGTGCGATCTTCCTAGTCCAGAAAGGGAACCTGATCCATACTGGCCCTTCCACCATGCCAGCTAGCACATGTGTGGGTAGGTGTGCACGGGTAACCTAACAGAAGGGTACAACAGTGGAATTGATTCAGCAGAAAAAAGGAAAAACCTACTAGACCTCTTCCTGAAGGAAATGCTTAGGGCAAGATGATCAACCACAAAAATGCAGCACAACAATGTGGGAAAAAAACTCTCACTGCAGGGTTCAGCTTTTGGACCCTGGATATGCAGCCTGACTCTCTCACTGATGCTCCCAACTCCTCCTCTTTCCCCAAAGGCAATTTAGTGCAAGGGGAGGCTCAGAGGAGCCTGACCCTGGCTGTAGCAAGAAAAAAAAGACTCTGCCACCTAAAAATGCAAAGAAAGGGGAAGGCTATATTTAGCCCTTGCTATCTATCACAGAATAAATATTAGCATGGCAGGCATCTCTCAGAGAAGCCGGTTCCCATAACAGCAGTCATTCGTAAAACATACCATAAAAACAAGAACGACAGATAAGATTTCAGAGGCCAACTGCATGTGGAAGGCTCTAGGTGACTGTTAATACCTCTGCTTTTACAGCAGTGTTGTCTTAAACGGTTTGTTTTGTCTTTCAAGTCAGGTTTAGCAGAGGAACAAGATAATGGAAGAAAACTATTGCCTTAGCAGCTCAGCTCGCTCGAGTACTTGAGAGATTAGAGTTCTGCTCCAGCAACAGTGCTGTCATCTGGGCTGGCAAGTCGCACCCCTGTATTTCAAAGCATTAGCTTTCTGCATTTTGATGCTCCAGGCACTGATCAGTCATCATACAGGATGCGGCTACCCTCAGTGCAGCTCTGCCAGTGTTGTATGACTCTCAAGACATTTTATTAGCAATACAATACTCTTTGCTGTACTTTCAATTACTGCTTCCCATTCAACCATTGTCTGTTGCCTGTGGAAAAGCAAAGAACTAACATAGTCACAAAAGAGTGAAAGTCTTCTTTAAATGTCACACTGCTGAATAAACCTCTTTCTAGTGAAAGTACATAAATGCTTGGGAACAAAGGAGATCTACTGAGAGAAAAAGAATATACTCCATCATCTGCTTCCTGAGCCACTCCACAACCTGTTTTCTATAAATTCAAGGCTTCAGATGGCATTCATAAAATAAATAAATAAGCCCACTGCTGACAAGCAGCAGCACATGCTTAAAAGAAAATCCTAAAGAGACCATATAAGAGAATTCCACCAAGGATTAATGAACAAATGTGATTAAAACTATCTACAGCTCTGGACTGCAGCCAAAATGCTGCCAGCAGTATTTGATATGTAAATGCTTAAAACATTTGCTATGTGCACAGCCGTTGATGCAAAGCCTCTATAGAGAGTTTCTTCCTCTAATTAGAGATATTGGTTTAGCAAACTTCGGAGTTTATAAAAACCCTCAATGTCTCATTATTCTTTCAAAATAGAATATTCATTTGTTTGGAATGTTTTCCAGCTATATCCCGTGAAACCCTGAAATGCCTTTGGCTAATGAAAAATTCCAGCCCTGTATCGGCTAATAAACCCAACGGCTTTTATGATAATAAAATACTCACCACATGCACTCATTAAAACTTTTTAACTTGTTGCTTTTTACTTTCTTTAGCTATTTGCTAGGCATAAAGTAATCTACTCAACTTCCAATTATTTTATAGCGCATTTTCAAAACAAGCATTTAAATTATCTAGAATCTTATCAAGCACACCATATTATAGCGCAATCACTGTGTCTCTGATCGGGTAAAGCACTTAACAGCATGTGCTTAACTGTAGCACATTTGTAGCTCTTCTGAAATGATGCGACTTTCATACTGTAATCTCATAAATTACTTTACGGGTAAGGGTCTGCAAGTCCATATGTTAGGAAGCAGCATGTGCAATGACTACACACAAGATTAAGAGCTGAGAGCTGTCCTTTAACTAATCTCAGACCTCTTAGGTGCACAGGGACACTTATTAAGGAGACTTTTCCAGGGAGGTCAATCCCGTTGTACCTCAGTTTGTCCATCTCTACCACAGATACATCACACAACTCACCAACGGTTTGAGATTTAACTCACTGATGTTTACAAAACATTTTAAAAAAATCCCCTCAGTCCCAGGAACACCTCTGAACTGATCTTAGGAACTCATTTGTCTGTGACAATGACATTTTCTGAGCATCCCTACTGCTGCGATAAAAAGGGAAGAAATAAGAAGAATGCTGTCCTGTAATACCGTGTCAAATGCAGCTCTTTTTTTTCCCCAATTTTAAAGCAACCTATGTATTTTACCATAAAATTATGAAATGCATTATTTAAAGTAGTTTTTCTTTCATAAATCTAATTTTACGCAATCGCTAAGCCTAGATTATACATACGCTTATCAACAATGAATGCACTGAAAAAAAACTTGAATGACAAAAGCTTCCAAAGCTCCTTCCAAATACGCAACAGCACAGAACCTGGTATACATGAAAATAATCAAAGAAAAATCAGTTACATGCAGGCTGGATTATTCCTTAAATAACCTGGTGTTGATGCATTCAACTCAGAGGCATTTTGCTAGAAAGGAAGGAAACGTTTTACTCTGATTTGTTAAACAATTTTCTATTTATTTCTCTACTTAAGTTTATGAATGCTCAGTACATCACTACTAGTATCTTTCTTTTTTTAATCTTGCTAGCCCAGAGCTTAAGTGCCTGACAGATAGCTTTGCTAAAAAGGCCTATAATTGCATATTTCCAACAAATATTTTTAAGTAAAGGCAGAGACGTGTGTCTAACCTAGATAAGGGCTAGAAAATTTGTTAAAGGTATATATTGTAGTAAAGCAAAATTCATTTCCCACTACATTCACAAGAGATGCCAGTTTAGTTGAACTGCATGTACGGAAGAAAGCCCATTTTTATCAGTGCTGGCAAAACCTGTTTATCAAGCTTTGCTGGCATTCCCATTATTCGTATTTGGAAATTAAAATAATGCAGACTGGTGAAGAGAAAATACAGCAATATGGGGTTTAGATGCTTCAAATTATAGCCTGATCCGAAATGCTTAGCATTTTTGGATAAGTAACCCAAAATTCTGATGCTTACTCAGCATTATCTCAGTTCCAAACATGAGCTGGCTCTCCTAAACTAGGGTGCCAATCTTGAGCAAGCAAATTTCCTTTTGCCATTGGTGCGTTTCATATTCATAAGCAGAAGTTTCTGTTCATGGGCATTAAAAAAAAAAAATTTAAGTTGTGAAAACTATTTAAGAGAGAGATCTGCCATGTTTGCCTGCTCCCCGCTTCAGTCTCTGTCTGCCTGGAACAATTGTCTAGCCATATTTTAGTCTGTTTATCTTGGCTCTGACACATTTATAGTTTGTTTCCAGCTTTTTTTGGCTTTTGATCCTACCAACACAAATCTACAATTCGAAAAAATTAGCCTAACATACAAGCTTCTGTTTTAATTTTTGTTCTCTGGTACAGTCAATGGTTAAATATTATCACCCCTGCTGCGGTTAACAGGCACATAGGAGATAAGCTGTACACGTGTTGCCTTTGCAGAGAGGATGCAACATCCTCCAGCAGCAGAGCGGAAGGTGTCTGACTCTGTTCCAAGGGGGGGCCCATGGAGGGGCACAGCTGCTGCTCCAGAGCCGGGCCAGGATCCTCGGCAGTAATGCTACAGCTCAGCTTACTTCTGCTCTCCCCTGAGCAGCCCAATCAATTACTTGTTCTTGTCCATATTTACTCTCCATGCCACATGGCAGACTTTCAGAAGACAAACAAACAGTAGTCACCGCTCTGGTTCAAAATGAATTCTTCCCAAATTAATGATGCAAAGGGAGGAGAAGCATCAGTGCAAGCAGGGGCAGGTGAGCTTGCACGTACTGTGAAGAACTTCATGGAGAACTTGTCACACGCAGCCAGATGGGTTCAGACAAAGTACAACGAGGCCAATGTTCCTAGTCACCTTAGCTGACCTTCCACTAAGAGCTGCCGTTAACACTTTAGTCAGCAACTTTCCAAGGTAGCTGTGGTTAGAATAAATGGAAAGAATTGTGATTTTGATGATAAAACTGCACGTTAGGTGGCTGACATCACTGAGTCCAAGTCTGAACGTTTTTAACCTTTTTCTATTAAGACTGTATGAAGTGATTGAATGCAGAGAATGAATACATGCTAAGCTAATGAACACACACTATCTGCTGAAAATTCACTGCAGAAAGGCTATTTTAATATTATTCTAAGGTCTATCATATTTTACATTTCCATCTATAACAAAGTTGAGTGTTGATGTAAATGATCATTTTGATAGACAGTGAGCAGGAAGCAGCAGTGTACCTGAAAACGTTAGCTACACAGCTTTAAGCCACATCGCTATTTACATTGAGATGCATGTTTAAAGAGGATTCATGCCCAGAATGTCTAAATTTAATGATGTTATTTACTTAATTTTAACACCACACAAGGAAAAACAACCCAACGTCTTGGGTGTTATTTTCTCTCTTTTCAGTGTATTCCTATTTAAAAATTTTTATGACAATAAGGGCTTTTTCCCCACTAGAAAAAATAACTTGTGGAATGACAGAAACATTGGTAAATGCACTTTCTGCCCATTCTTCTACCAGGTGCATGCTGGGAGAAAGCAGTACATAAATTAACCATTATTTTGTTCCTTAAAATGCTAATATTCTTAGTACTCTCAACAGTGAGACAAGTTTCCTCTTGCAATTCCTTTAATCAGTGAAAAAATATTTTTTTCTATCCTCTTTCTAGCTGATAAAGCCCTATGCAAAAGACCGCACTTCATTCTGTTTTTGTATCTGTAATGCTCCAAAATCAGTGCTGTGCACTCAGTTTACACCAGCGTAAGCCAGACCATAAACCTGGCTCTGTGTTCTTGGAATGGGCTATGTGAAATCCTAACAAAAGCTTTGTGGTGTTTCCCAGGTTAGAGGCTAGACCGATTGGGCTATGAAGGTATGTTGTTAGCATGTGTGGATAACATGTTAATAGATGAAAATAAGCACTGTCTTCTATCACTCTGAGAACTGCTCTGTTTTTCCTTGCTTACGTGTTTCATAGTAGGCAATTCTCCATAAGAAGAGTTCCTGAGCAACCATTTTTTTCCATAAGGCCCATTCATTAATGTGTCAGAGTGGCAGAAAATAATTGCTGTCAGTTACTACATGACTTCTAACAGCTGCTGAAATGTATTTGCCAAGATAACTTCTCACAAAGTTGCCTTTACCTCTTATTACAATAACAAGCTATTCCATTACTAACCAACTGCATCAATACAGACATCAAAGGAGAAAACTACCACATTTAACAAGCTAACAGATGAACTCTTGATGGACCGAAACACAAGCCATCCTCCTGTCGATGCTAGGATATCATTGTAAAGATGCAGCACTACAAAGAGTTAAGACAGACATGACTATCCTATCTCAAAAAAAACCTGAGCCCACTTAATACATTTGCTGAAAAGTATCTAAAAAAAAAAGGTAGTGAAATACTTGCCTAACGAGCTGCTAATACCCAAGGTTATTTAATTATTAAACCTAAACATGATAGATTTTTAGGTTTATCAAAGCACTGGGATTTTATTTAGTGGAGAACAATGCTCCCTGCTTTGCATTTTTCAGTGCTTGTCTGCCATTGCATATTCATGTAGAACCTCATCTGCCTACATGATACATCCCATTCTGATGAAAACAATAATCACTGATTAAATAAGCAAGTGGAGTGAGCTGCAAAAATGATCAAGTCCATCACTCAAATTAGTGAGACTTTGCTTAAAAGAAAAAAAATCTAGACATTGGCCTGCATGGGATCTTTTTGTTTGTTTATACCGTGTATATTTTACATGGCATATTTTATATTCAGCAATTTTTTTCACCATCTCTAAAATTAAATCACCAAGAGTCCTGTGTAAAAGAGAAGAAATTAAAATTACATATGACCATAGATTTAAAGCAACTGTTCACTTCATCTAATTTATACATTCTCGCATCCATCTGAAATTTTATTTGTACAAGTCAATATGAAAAATGATTTGCCCATTAGGTTGAGTAATTATAATAAAAAATGCTCACTTTCTTCCAAGAAAGCAGGAAGGAAGAGACCTTGAGAATGTTTTATGTGAAGTAAACTCAGTAACAAGCAGTATTAACACCTCTGCCTTCTCCACCCTGCTCATCATTGCAGAGCTTTGCCTGCAGATGGTGGAGTTTGTCAGTCTGGGGGTGCGATCCCGCTGCCCTGACGGAGTGGAGACCCTCCAGCACCTGTGAAGAAACGCAGCTGTGTGCACAGCACTCCCCTCCTGAGACACGTCACCTTGGGGCTAGGATCCTTATCATCACATGCAGAAGGGTAACGTGAGGGTGACACGCGTACAGGTATCAGGCTAGGCCAGGCTGCGTGCCAGGGATGGATCTACCCAGCAGATCCACCTCAGATTTAAAGTCGACCATGGCGCGGTGTGTTCCTCAGTCAGCTGCGACAGTCTTGCAGTCTTGCAGCTAAGACTGAGAAATCTTTGCTTTTCTGGATACAGTTGTTAAGGTGCCACTTTTCCAACTTAAATGTTAAATTTTGGTCATTTTGCAGTTTCTGAAATGAAACTTGCTCTTGCTGTGACTGTGTGCTCCCCGTGGGCCGGCACTCACCCTGTTGCCCCACCCTCACCCATTTGTCATATCAGGAAGTGAGAGCCATTCAATCGTATCTTCCCCACGTCACTTTCGAAGTCAGCACATGCCTGGCAAAACACCAAAGAGCAATTCACTGCAGGACTTGAGTGAAAACGTTCCTCCCCGCACACTCGGCTCACTGCTGAAGCCACCCCACCACAGCCCCTCTTTGCAGGGCCACCTCCCAGCTCGGCGCAGGGGAAAGCATGGCAGGCGTGCTCCCAGCTGCAAAGGTCCAGCGTTTTCTGCAGAGCTCACTAGGCACACTCCCTGCTGCCACACTACACAGTGGCTACCCAACACTTCATGTCAATAAAGAAATGGAAAGCGCTCATGCTAAGCTTGCAAGCAGCAGGAAACCCGAGACCACTGTCCCACTGCTGGGAAAGGCAGCAGGAAAGCCCCTTCTGAGAGGCCGCAACGTATAGCTTAGTCACTCAATATTGGTATTGGGTCTTGCCATCTCCCCGTTTAATTTGTGACATAAATCTAGACAAAAGTGGCCAACATAGTCTCACATTGCTCTGAGAGCAGATGGTCTTTCTGATGCAGTGGGAAAGATGTATCTGGGTAAAGAAACTTTTTTTTTTTTGCATTTCCAAGGAAAAGGGCAAGAAGGAATATAAACTCATCTAATGATGGGCTTCAATCTCCTAACTAGAGTTATCCCAAGAAGTGGGATGCCACTAGCAGAGAGGCCATGTGGTGCACTCTGCACCAGGGATGCAGCCGAGAGCTCTTCATCCTCCCGGTGAAACGCCACTGCTGAGGCCCCTTCACAAACCTCATCTAAAAGTAAAGTGAATTAGAGTAAACCAGGCCTTTCCCGAAGCTCCTCATAGGCCTGCCACTCCCTTTGATCCCTTAGCTGCTGAATCAACCTGTCGGAGCGCATCAATTCAAAGGACCAGAAGGCAAAATGGGGAAAATGGGGTCAGGCTAATGGGATTTAACATTAATTCTGCACCAAGCCTGGAAAGAGGGAAGAACAGGGCCTGGGGGTTGAAAGGGATAATGAATTGAGAGTTGATGGAAGGAAACTTAATTGGTTTTAACAACAGAAGGTCACATTTTTTTACCTTTATTTGGGTTGAGCAATAATCGTATTTTGACAATTTATGCCAGCTGATGACCTGCCCTACTCTTCATTGGGACTGTTTTGGAGTTAGTCAGTGAAGAATGCAGTGCTGAAATGAAGGGCACAAACATGTGGCAGAGAGGAGGTCTCAGCAAGAAAACTGCAAAGGGAACGTATAGATCCATTAACTGATATAACTGGGGCTGATGAGAAGACAACTGGGAGGATGGGAGACTGATGTTCCCACTCGCTGCTGTGCTCAACAGAGCTGCAACCAATACAGCCTTATTTAATCACGAGGTCAGAAGAGAACCAGTGGTTCACTTCAACTCAAGAAAAGACTGTAAAAAATGCATGTGAATTTAAGTTAGGCAGTCTGTCACCAGCTGATCTCCTGACCCTGCCAAGCTCTACTGCCTCGCGGACAGGAGGTGACCTGGAGCGACGTCCTGGCTGCCTCTCCCCTCCTGAGTTGCAATGGTTCACATACCTGGAGGTCCTCCAGGCACTTTGTGATGATACCCAGCACTGGTATCTCTTGACACACAGGCTCTTGACACACTGCATGTACCAGTTTCACATACGGAAGAAAGATCAAGGTGTTTCGGCCTTCAGCTATAGTTCTGTAGCTGGCACCAGCAACATGACTTGAGCCCCGAGGGAACAGTTTCAGTGCCTACACGATACCACCTATACGAAGGTTTAGCAATGACATCGACCCTCATAGAGCATGCATAGCCATGGTTCCTGCAAGCCCTTGCCACAGAAACCATCTGGAAGCTACCTTGCACCTGACTAGCATGGTGCATCCCATCTTCAGAATACAATGATCTGAGTCAGTGCTAAAACATCCTCCAAGGCTGCCCCAGTTATTTAAAGCCATAATGTGACACAAATAACCCATTTGGATTTATAGACCTTTTAGTCTTCAGCTGTCCCAAGAATGCATTGTTGCAGGATTACTTGCTAGAAATTACTTTGGGGCAGCAAACTTTTAAACAGAGATCGACTCCGTATTTGGAAGACTTGGCCCCAAACCAGTTCCTAATGTGGCAAGGAGTGCAATTATCCTGATGAAAGAAAGGTTAGGGATGCTTGTGCCTACAGCTGCTTCATCAAGTAATGCTGAATGATGGATATAATTAAACAGTGTGTGGCAGAGTAGAATGTGTGCTACAACGAACCATTTAGGGCCTCATCCCCTCCGATCAGCCTGCAACTACAGAAGCGCAGCCACAAACGTTGTCAATGATATTCAGCACCACTATTTACATAGAGAGAGATTCAAAAGTACCATATAAATGCATTGCAACTAATAGTGCTGTGCAGGACGAGCACAAACGGAGTATTCAACTGTAAAAGCCAACTAGCCACTAATTCTACCTGGGACTGCACAGCAAAATGCAGGTGTTGAATTTCTACACCACCAGGTCAAAGCTTCCACAATATCTCAAGATCTAAAGCTTTGACTAGTTGGCACTAGTCAGGACTATTTACCAAAAAAAAAAAAAAGAAGCTTGGGAGAAAGAGGCACATTTTGCAGCACATCCCAAAGGATGAAGAATGCACAGAGGTGCCCTACTCCCTTCTGATCCACCCAAGCTCTGCAGCACTGCAACACACACAGGTATTGCTTTTGGTCTACAGAGACTTGAGAGCTTAGCAGGGCCTCCTCTGCAGCACTTACAGCCTGATGAGGTGGGGTTTGTTCCCTGCAGAAGAGAAGACAGGCGAAGAAGCCTCTTAAGCAACTTTCATTTAAGGGAGTGCACTGGAAGATCTCAGCCTCGTGCTTCACACCTCTGTCCTGCAACCACCCTCCTCCGTCCCACAGCTCCCAGAGCCTGTGGACTGGAGCATCAGCACATTGCATGGTCTTAGGGACTTCACTGAGTGACAGCAGTGGGCAGACAGAGCAATGCTGGATGCCTCTGTACAAGTTAACACAGTATTTCCCATCAGTGCTCCCCATAAATCTGAGGGAGTGAGGCAGCTGGTGGCCAGCTGGCTCTTACCTTGCACTGCGGTTCTATGGAAAAAGGAGTTTCCACTGGATCAGAGTAAACGGAAGAGGCACCTGGGACTGTACACACTGCCACCCTTGCTCTGTAACCACAGTGGATTACTACTGCATTTTATTTATACGGAAGTGCTTTTTAAAAAGTATCTGTTGTTGCAAAGCAGCTTTAATTCTGTTGCAAAGTATTGCATTCAAATCAGCCCTTCATCTCATTCACATGCATCCTGAATAAAAAAAAAAGTCAAAAGTGCATAATTTAATATCAAGACAAGACCAGAATTTACGTATAAATTGGTTGTAAAATCTTTAACATCAAATACCACTCAACTCTTACACTTTTAGCCCTGTTTTGGAGGAAAAGGGTTAATCTACTCCTTTCTATTTCAATATCACCACTAAAAGACTGAATCAGAACAACATTTTTGCTCACCCTTTAATGGCCTTTTGGTTCACAACTATTTAAGAGTGACTTGGGAAAGGTATAATAGCACATGTTGTGGTTTCATCTTCACTTTGAACTGCCACCAGATATTATTTTGCAGCTGTTTCATTGTAAGTGGCATCTTGAAATCTAAACAAAAAAGTGTCTTAACGGCAATTGCAACAGATTTTTAATTTCCTGAGAATTCAGCGAGGCCACGAAGGGAAAGCATGTTTAAAATGCAATGGTATAACAGCAATGTTTCCGTTTTTCAAGCAGTTTAGCTTTTGGAATTTGATAATGATTTTACTGAACTTTCTAAAAAACAAAACCCAAATCAAACCAAGACAAAAACCAGCTGAAGAGAGATGAAAGAGTTTCTGCTCATAAAACCCAGGTAAACACCACAATGACCTGTTTCTCTGCAGTCTCTGTTACCCACCTCACAATTAAATCCACAGAGTAAAAGCCACTTATAGCAAAGCTGCAGGAGAGCACACGGGAGAGAAAGTCACAGCTGGGACTTCCCTAACAACCAACATCCCACTACACTCTCAAATCCCACTCGAGCTTCTTGCCCAGGAATGCAACAAGCAGCTGAGTACCATGGGAATGTGCCAGTATGGGACAGCTACTGGGGAATGCTGCTAACCATGGATTTAAAGTACAAGAGCGATTCTGCACAAAGGACCCTTTTTTTGACTTGGTTACCCCAGACTATTCGTCCAGAAAGACAAGTTGTTAAGTGAAAAACAGGTTTCATAAATAGCTCTGGAGCTGTAAAGGGTGAAATAGCAGAGCCAGCAAGATCCCTCATACTGCTCAATGCCTTCCTCAGCCCCAACACATCACTTACCTTTACAAAAATATTGTTCTAAGTATTATTCTAGCAACCTGAAGACAAAAGACATAACTGCGTTGCCTAGGAACCAATGGTGCACATTATCGCAACATTTGTACTGTTATATTGTTTATAGATCTGGCTGAATGGTATCCCATGAAGACACATACTTAACTCTCTTTTAGGAGATAGACTTTTTTCTCAGTCATAAATAAGTGAAAAATAAATTGCATCCAGAAAGCAAATGGCAAACAGATGAAAACCCTGTGGCTCTTTGCTGGAGAACCTCCCTACGAGCAGCCCCAGAGCCAAGACAGAAGAGAAGAGGATACCAGCCAGGCAGCCTAGCAAGTGCTCAGATGCTGCAATGCCCATCAAACTGTAAAGCTTGCCATCTGGGGCTTTCATCTGCCAGGCAGTCCTCTGAGTGGTCTCAGACACTGGCCCAGATGCGTCAGTTCACATCGAAAGAGATGAAGGGCTGAATGTTTAGCACCGTAATCAACAAGATAACGTGCTGCCAAGTACAAGGGTACTTTGAGTAATACCACTATTCTAAAAATGTGCTTTATCGATGCATCTTTAATCTGCATGCGCTGTAGAGATGCCTGGATAGCCAAGCCAGTCTCCAATTTGGGGTGTGTTTATTTCTGTTGTCAATCTGAGGCTGCTATGGAGAACATTTCAGAAGTACTAAATATCCAAAAAAGTTACTAAGAACTGCAGATGTCACCATTCTCCAAAAGCAAAAGCTGCTTTAAAGCCTTAAACCCAGGAAGGGAGGTGGAGAACGAGCAATCTCAGCTGCTGTGGCTGCACAGAGAAAGGGTGGGTCTCCCACCACTAACATTTACCAGGTTGAAGAAAATACTATGTTAACATCAGATGTAAATAAAATTTTTAAGCCACAATAATTTCAACATTTCACCCCACCCATTTGTGACTATGCACAAAAGCAGTGCTTTCCCAACCACTGATAATTTAACAGTAAAACAGAAGTGGGATAGCAAACCAAAAAGATAACCTTCAAAATATATATAAATCTCAAGCAAATGTGCTGGCAAAGTGAGGAAAGAGGAGGAGAAAAGGTTATTTGAGGGATTCAAGAAAGAAGCACATCTGAAATTCTCAGGGAATGCAGATTCAAGAAAAACACTGATAAAGTTCCTTTTTGGACAGGAAAAAAGATTCCCTTTGAAGCATTAAGCGTGGATTGACATCTGTCTTGCCAGATAAAGAAATTCTGAGCAAACAAAACTGCATACAATGTCAGCGACAATACTGAGGTAAAAACCTCCGGCGCTGGCATCTTAACAGATGTTGTACAGAAGCTACCTGTGCTGTACTCCCAACTAGATGTATAGATGTGATTTACCAGTGCTTCAGTTCAGGATAACATTCAAAAGGGCACTTTAAAGAATGCTGTATTATTTGCCTAAGGCCCAGTACATTATTCTAGTGGCAAGGCCTGCATTTCAGAGCAGGACTGCAACTGGTAGCTTCGTATGGAGTGTAAGGTCAAATTCAGCCCTGGAAAGTCAGTATCCTTTACACAGGCTTTCATGTCCAGCACCAGCTTACTTATCTCCAGGAAGGAAGTATCTGTAAGAGACAGCTCTGAAGTCTGAATCTGAGTGAGACAATACGAGTGAGACATAGAATTGTTAAATTAAGTCAAGCCAAATTGACTGGGGGTGCGGGGGGAGAGGGAGAGAGACTGCTTTTTGAGCCAATGTTTTTGGTTATTCTATTTGCCATTACACAGCTTCCATCAGCCCTTCTGGCTTTGGGATTTCTAACCATCAAGAGGGCACAACTGGCTCTCAGACATTTCTCACAAAGCTAGAGTGCTGTATGTGAAAGCTAAGTTCTTTGTTTCAGTTCTAAGAAGAGATTTTCCTGCATTTCCAATATTGCACTTCAAGCCTGCACATTGCAAAATCTGAGAAGTTTTGCAAAAGCAGATGGACAGCTAGAGTCTGGTTTACTCACTCCATGCAAACTGTATTCTCCCACTTTTTTCTCCCAGTCACCTGCTTCAAAGGTTCTGTTGTTTGGTCAACTGCCCAGGCAAAATCTGGGCAGGTCATGGTAAATTTGACAGAGCAAAAATCATCCCTGATATAGTTTATATAGAGTGGTAGCCACCCATGTTTTGCGGTGAATGAATCTGGGCCAGTGGCTCAAACAAGGAAATTGCTGTTCTCTCAGGTAGTTCTGGCATCCGAAAGATAACTTGAAAAAGTGCTGATGCGTATTTTCCAAAGGTTGAACTTCTTTCTAAAACCTGTTGGTTATAATTATTTCCACCTGCCACCAGAATGAAAACCTGAAGACCTATTCCCTCCACTCCCACCTTTCACTCTTGGCAAACACTTCTCTCGTTCAGAAGTCATCACTTTGGTTTTGTATTAACCAATACTTCATCTGGCTGCTTGCAAAGGAGAAGAATTTTAAATAATTAATTTTTGTCACAGCCATTTTGTCTTCAGTTTCCTTTCTTGCTTTCCAAAGGCAGCATCCCCAGTATAGCCCCAGTGCAGGACCTGGCCATGTAAGTTATAAGAGATGAAAGCTGTGAAGATGACAGATAAGTAAAAGGACAGCTTTATCACTACTAGGCTGTCTACCACATTGGGATTTGGCAGGAGTTCAAATAAAATCGTTGATTTTGGGTGGTTATCTTTGCTAACAACTCTCCTGAAGAGTCAGGAGTGCAGGTCTGCTGGAGGAAATGCAGGACTGTGAGTCAGACTGCCTGTCTGCTGCTGGCTGATTGGGCTGGAAACATTGACCTGAGAGAAAGGTTTACCTACTTCAAAGGGCATCCCTCAAGTTTCTAAAGAGGCATTTAAATCTGTAGATGAATATTGCTATTCAGCATTAACAATGTTACCTTGACCATCAGAAGACAACACAATGACACAAGAGCAGGTCAGTCAATAGTTCTTTGCTAGCTCATTTTTCTTAATTTCTGAGTGTGATTCTGACTGACAAAGATGATCTCCATAAATTACACCAAATTGTCACCTGCTTAAAGGACCAGTCCCAGTCAGATCATCCCATTTACTCCCTGGAGTCTGTAGCCACCCTTCCCCATACATAATACAATACATTTGTATTATGATACACATTTCATTCAAGTTGCAGACCAAAACCTCTATTGAATGTGTCTTATTTGACTGAGTCTTCACGACACAGGCTTTTATGGAAAATATGGCTATGCAACCTGTATCCTAAAATAGTGCCAAACAGCAAAACACAAGTAGTTTCACCGGGTTTCTTTTAAATTCCTTTGTTATACCTGATTGCTCATAACTGAAAATGTAGTTGTATCTGCATTCCTGGCTCCATCAATAAGCCATTCTATTTTCTTACTATCCTGAAGCACTCTCCAAGCTTCTGCTGATAATTTTGCTTGACCTTTATTAAGACCAAGCATTAGCTAGCAATAAGATTTGGTGATCCCTTTGGTGATTGAGGCTCAGTGATTTACTGTAAATTATAAATAGTTCGAGTGTTTCATTATGTTTATTCTTTATACAAGCTTTGTGGCCAGGTAAGCACTGACATGACATTCACTGTTAAATGATCTCATTAAACTTCTTAATTTAAGTGGTGCAACACTTCACCTGGCACATTATCCAAGGACTCCTGCAATGCCCATTAAACATTCAGGATCAATAGATGCTCTACCATAGTTCACCTTGTTGGGAGTGAAATTTCAGTCCCTGAACATAAGGTTGACTACCTGATGCTGTTTCTCAGAGACAATAAATAATGCAAATAGATACCTATGTAAAGTAAGAGGTTAAAGCCATCAATAGCTTTCTCACAGAGTTTTGAAAGAGGCTCTCAAAAGACAAGACTTTAAATCATGAAAAAATGCCACTAAAACTAAAAAAAATTAAGGAAAAGTAGGGAAGGTGCTGTTTCTTTCATTTCTTTATGAATGCAATGACTGTGAGAGATGATTTCGTGAGAACCCTGAAGGCACGTGCCCTTTTTTTATTCACAACCCCAGAGCAAAAGGAGGGGGAGTCACACAAGCTCCCACCTCAGAGTCGCTTGTAGAGGTTTGTCTTTAGCCATTTCATCCCTCGTTTTCCTGCTGAGAATGTTTAATGGAGCTGAATGGAGTCAAGGTTGGATAATGCACCACATCGTTTCACTTAGATCAATAAATAACATATTGCCTCATGACTAAAGGGAAATACAGTATTTTTGTTGGAGGTGCCTTTCTGTCCAGAGTCTGTTTGCCAGTGATTTCTACTGTAGTAACAACTAGAAGCACATGGATTAGGTCCTCCTTTGTGCTAGGTGCTGGACCTATAGACTCCACAAACTAAACATTAAGGCATGAGGAAGAATAATAGGGCTATCTGAATTTTCCTGGCTTGCATATATTTTATTTTACACATTTTTAATTGTTTCCCTCCCAAAATGAGTGGTTCTATTATCCCCCCGCCATTATACAGTATGATCCTTGACATCTGTTTCTGGATGTCTCTTCTGAAGGATGAAGGGGTCCTAGCAATTGTAATGTAGCCTGTGAACATACCAGACTGCTCCCCAGACAGATTTAAGCTTCATCATATAGTATTAACCCTACATACTGAATGTGTTTTTCTGACTTATAAGGCTGGATTAGCTTTTATTATCAGAAGAGAAGTAGTAAAGGTTTCAGCGTTACAGATGGAATGGCAGATGGGAAGCGAAAGCTTAATGTGAAGCAGCTCTGGATAAAAACTATTAATCCACAAAATTCATATGTACTTATGCAGGGAAACCTAGCAAAAACCACTGCAATATGACTAACCAGTGAGAGAAGTGTAAACTGCCCCTAGCCCATTATCTGAAAAATCATGGCACGAGGTCTGAAAGAAGGAAAAACCCCTCAAACACCCTATTTACTATTTCCTGGAAAAACAAAATGTTCTCTATGGGGTACGCAGAGAGGTAATGCCTTCCTAAAGGTTATAAAGAATATTAATTTATAGCATCTCTACTATGAAAATGAAATGGACTCATATATATATATTTGATGAGATAACATTTTCCAGGTTTATAGCTGTAATATTCCATATTCAGAAAACTTCAACAGTACCTGTAAGTCACTGTCATTGAAGTTGTAGCACTGAAAAAAGCTTTTTACTTTTTGTTGAAGTGCATGGTGTGGAGAGGAAGCACATTTCCGTCAGTTCTGGTAACAGAATACTTTGACAGAAGGGGAAGCAAGCATTTCAGATGTGCTGAAAGCCCACCATGCAGCTCTGAGAGAAGCTGCAATGGAGAAGCACAACCTTCAAGAATTCCACCCATGAAGAAACAGGCGCCCGGAATTTTTCCAGCTGAATGGCACTTGTTTAGAGTTTGAATGACTGTAAGATACCACGGCATTATTACAAAGAATCCATTAACACCCAACTGACTACAGTCTACTCAACAAATCCTGTGATTGTTTATGACCATGTCTATAAGCGACCGATCCCATTTGGCCCTGTGGTTTAACTTGTTCCACAGGGAACTAAGAGCAGTTGAGACTGCCACAGGTCATTGCCTCACCTTTATGTGATGTTTAGGGTGGACTCGACACCACAGAAGGATAACTGGATACATCTGCTGGAACTAGTCTATAATTACACTAAACCTTCAGCAATTATTCTCCTACAATTTAGCCTACTTGATTCAAAGTGCCATCACCTACCTCTTCCTTTATGGTCTTACATTAGTCTACTTTTTATCATCAGTGCAGCATTCCTCACCAGGAAAGTGAACGATAGGGAATAACAAGCTAGCTTTTCCCCAAACTCAAGAGATATACAGAGAACTACATACTCTCCCTTACAAGCGAGGATAATATGTCAAAGTTGTAAGGTGTCTTCCTGTTGGACAGCAAAAGTGTTTAAATTGGATGCAACATGAAATATCGTGATTTCTTAATTCAAATCCCCATGTTCCAATATCAATGCAGTCTCTGTAACTCTTGTGCTCTTCCCTAATTTTTCTCCCCAAAATGTGTTTGTTGCATTTCACTGACAGTGCTTAGAAATGGGCACCAGCAATAAGGCCTTTTGTCAGTTCCCACAAAATCCTTCCTAAGACATATGCTAACGTTTTTTTTTTCATTTTTCACTTCAGTGGGAATTTCTGTCTGAGTAGCTGCTTCACGAAGGGACCCATACTTTGAGACAGATCTTGCAGAAACCTAATCAGTGAAAGTCAGTGAAAGCATCTAAACACATTTCATTTCTATGAGTATTAAAAGCATGTTATGTCATCCCTCATCAGAACATCGCCCAAGAAAGCTACTTCCCCTTTCATCAACTCATTTCAACATATAGGCAAACAGAAGTCACAAGGAGAATTTCCTCCTTCCCTCTTCTTGATAATTCTTATAGCCTAAACCCAACAGTTTAAGGACACTTGGTTTTTTTGGGGGGGTTTGTTCTTTTTGGGGTGATTTTTTGTTAGTTTTGTTTACAGACTACCTACTTTTGCACAATGTAGTAAACCTTACAGAATGCAGCTGTGGGGCCTGGATTATGTAACTCCAGAAAGAATACAATTTCACTTATAATCACAAGCCTTGTCATGTGGTGGTGTGTGAAGTTCTTTGCCTGATGCCATCCGAATAAAGATATTCAGGCAACAGTTGGTGCTGAAGATATAATTGACTCCTAGCAACTTATTTGTCACTTCTACTACCATTATCCTCTGTACTAAAAAAAGGAAGAGGAGAATATTACCTTCGCTGAATCTACATTCATACCTTCAACACCTTCTGAGACATCGAATCAAAATGTTGATCAGAGCCCTGGGAAGAAGGAGTCTCTCTATGCCTGGGGTCCATTTGCTGAGCTCCAGTACTTCCTGCTACTTTACTCATCCTCTCTTGCAGGCGCCCCTTGCCGGAAATAATGACTAAATAGAGAAGCCCTGCTTCCGCAGTAAAAGTGAAGAACCAGTGCTGCTAGCCTGCTCACAGCCGCAGTCCCTCCTAGGTAAGCAGCAGACACACAGGTTACAGTAAGGTCATTGTCTCATTGGCTAAAGTGTGGCTGTCAGACACCAGCCTCACCAAGAGGAGTCTTCTGCTGTAAGACAGAAGAAACTGCCCCTCTGACCTCTGCTTCTTGCAGCACAGCATGGACATGATATCCTTTATATCCTTCAATACATATTTCCTTTAGGAACAAAACATGTACATTCTTAAAATATTCATTGTACCTGATTGGGTAGTCGGCAGCACTGAGGTTAATGAAGAAATCCCATGGCCAGTCATTCATCTCCATTAAGTCCCTCATGGTCTGCAGGTAGGTGGACAGAAGACTTGCTCCTCCCCAGATAGTTGCCATTCTCCAAGAAGTGACTCTCACATTTGGGTACTGGTTGGCAAACTGGAGCACTTGCCGGTGCAAGTAATTGGATCTCTTTACAGGAGAAAAAAGTAATACATTCAAGTTACTCTGTCCAAAATTGCGCCTCCCTGTGTTCACTAACCACCAACTCTACTTCTCGACTCACTGAGAGTTGCCATTGCTTTGCCCTCAGTTACTATGGTGAACAACCTTCTTTTGCTAAATGCTAATACGGAAATGCACAGAGACCCCTGTTTAGTTCTTTTTATTACTACTACAGTACTCACTAATTGGTGTAATTAGCTCTTATTTATCATTTGTCATCAGTAGATCCTGAAGGGTTTTCATAAAGGAGGTGACTGTTACTACCTCCTTTTTACAGTGTGAAGTAACTTGCCCAAGGCACCTCAGGTTAGCTCTCCATCCAGTGGGCCACCACTGTCAGTCTGCATCAACTTATCAATTACTGTTAACTAAATGTACAACAGACAGGCATGGATAGATAGTCATAGACATATAAGGAGAAATGAAGGCTGTTACATAGAGAAGATAACAACGAAGGAAAAAAAAAAGAAAAGAGGCTCCAAACATGTAATAGATGGAGAGACAAAAAGTGACATGCACTCTATGCAGCAGAGGTAAAGAGAAGATGAAGAAGATGACAAAGATGGGTAGACTGACAGATGGCCAGACAGGCAATTTATAACCAGTGATATATTACCTTGTCAACATGAATGTAATAAAAATGGTCTTTATGGTAAATAGCCTTAAACATGCGTTGGAGCTGCCGAGAAGCTCTGCCATGAACAACCAAGACAAATGCGATCCTGACTGGGTTGGCTGGCATGTATTCTACGGAGTCCTCATCCCACTGTACATTGTTGTTGGCTTTTCCTGTTCAAAAACAAAACACAGGACATCTCTGAGTGTATCCACAGGGCAGGGTTGCAGAGAGCAGTACACATTTCACCTCAGCTCGTTCTTCAAAAGCAGTTTCTAAGGAGAAGCAAGAACTCATGAGGGGTGCCAGCCTGCATGCCATCTAGATGGTACCCCTCTTCTCTGTCACCGTACAGGGTCATCACTCCATGGGCAGCAGCCACACCAGCCTTTCCCACACAGCCCTGCCCGCACACCTCAACCTGGACAAGGCTGCATGAACACAGGGAAGTACCCAAATGTTTATGTGTCGGACCAAGCTCTAGCTGGGTATGCATGTTTGCATCTTCAAAGGAATCACCTCTAAGTTTCTTAGCACTGTTCAAAGTATTAAAAAAATGCCAAGGCCAACTTCCCCTCTCCTCCCTCGGAAATGAAACCCCCCATTTATCAAAAGATGCTCGATCCCCTGATCAGCCCAGCTCTGCTGAGAACCTGGTGAAACTCTGCTACTTAACAGCCACTCGGGATTATCTCGACTGATAGCATTTATTTGTAACAGCAGACTATCCTGGAACATTTAAATGGCAATCTGCATATCTTTACTTCTTCGTATAGGAGAGGGGCTCTTACACTCCTATTTAAAAGTTATGTACATTTTTACTTTAATGGAGGAATTTCTGGTCTCCATGTTCTAGGGCAAACACGGCAGTGTAAGGTTAAGACAGGATGTACTGATTAACTGAAGAGCTGGAGGGACATTTTTACTCCGGAAATTAAAGTGCTTTGGTTTTGGTTTGTGTAACAGCTCTTCAACTCAAAAACCTGAACACAATGTAAAAAAAATACAACCTTATCCAAAACCTGACATTCGCTCTTCAGTTAAACAACCTCTTCAGTGCTCCAACCTTGTAAGGACCTTTCTCCACAAAAATTACTTAGGAAGAACCTGAAATTTTGAATATAAACAGAACAAGGAAGGAAAGTGCCTCAAAGCTCAAAATACCCCTCCTGCCCCAATTCTCCTCTTGCATATTTTAACTTTTTTCTTTTTCAAATGAAAGGCAGTATCATTGTCTCAGAAGTTACTTAGTCCCTTCCCACCCCCCTACACCCCACCCCTCCAAAAGTACAATTTTTCAAAGTCCCAAGATCTGAGTTGTTACTTTGGTTTATTTCCTCTAGAAGGTAAATCCATTTGACGATCTTGAAAAGTCTGAACTTCTGGTTATACTGAAAATACATATTTAATTTTTGGAAATGCATGTGAACATGGGCAGGACTCAAATATTCATTTCCCACTACAAGTCAAGGTTTGGAAATGGCCATGCACAAGCTGAACCAGCTAAAAGCAGCAGCTGCAATCATGTGCGAAAACATTAACACACCTGCCTCCAACCGCATGCAATGCTTTGGCCAAATAGGATACTTCAAGCTCAGTGCACACCTATGTTCTCAATAACCAGTTCAATAAAACTCCCCGGCCAGGCTAGCAGCCGCTGGTGGGACAGGACTTCAACCTGCTTTGTTTGAAAGTGGCGTCTCCCCTGCCCTCCCAGAAAAACAACAGAACTGGGTTTTACACTCTTCTATAGGAACGACTAATCACCTTTATTTTTTTCCTCACCATCAGAAAAGCTGGTTTTTTCCTACCTTCACAACAAAAGCCGGGAGAGTCAATTAAGTGTCCAAGTGAGTTAGAGATAAATTGATGCCATTTAGGAGATTCCAGGTGTCCTGGGCAGATATTCATACTATCAGAGGTTAGAATTTCCTAACTGACTTGAATTTGAAGGGGAGTCAGGAAAAGACCCTCAGCAAACTTGGGAGTATAAGAGATGGATCTTCTTACAGCTAATGAAACCCTCAGGTTTGAAAGAAGCGTGAAACCCTGAGGAGCTCCTAGCTCAACCATCGTCTTCAACTTGTCATGGATCCTCTGTTTCTTTCTAAAACCACTGAGGAGTGTATCTGGATAAGTCATACCCAGTTTCTGCACTAGTGCCTTTTGGGATGCCTCCATTCTCCTCCTACCTACACGAACCCACCATCTCAAGACTCCTTTCGCAGACAGTAGGGACACAACAGGCTTACACTAGGTGGCAGGATGAACTTGAGGCTGCACCTGGGCACAGTTATCAGACAGCATGAGTACAGCCATGAAGCCCACTGCACCTTCCAAAACATCTCCTACAGTTATTAAAAAAACATGCTTGTGTCTGTTTGACTTGATACAAGGAACAAGAAAGAAGACATTTGCCAAGTGTGAAGACAGAGTAAGTGAGAGGGAAAGACGCTTTTTCCCAGGTTTTGGAAACAGTAAACATATGTTGATAAGAGTAAAACCAAAATCTTCCTTTTTTTTTTTTTTTAAATGTATTAATTACAAAACAAAAGTTGGACATAGAAAAAAGGCCTTTGCCTAATCCTTCTTGTTGCATCTTCTCCTTATTAAAGGGAGTAGCATGAACTCAGAAAACACAGACCAATTGAAAGTTTGCAGAGCACTCTTTCAGGTTACCTTAATAATTTGATCCCCTTAATTGTACTGAAATGCTCTTGAGTAATTGAAACACTCCTTTTAGACAACCACGAGAGAGATCCTGCTGCAATGGGAGCAGGACATCCCAGAAAGGGATGGTTTCAGTATCTCCCATAACCCTCCTTTCAAGTTTCTCCTCAGCAGTGCTTCCCTAGCACACTTCCTTTAAGTCAGAATCTGTTCTTTCCATCCTGGAGATCCAGGAAAGTTGCATGTGTAAGACATGTACCCAGTCTCTGGAATAAGGCACTTTGCTGGACTATATAAGGGGCTAAAAGGCAGCTATGTGCCTATCCAGGAATATACAGAGATACTGAACACTAAAGAGCCTACAAAGTCCCAGAGGCTCACTGCTCTGTGTAAAAGACGCTTACCTCTCTGCAGCCCCTCAAGGACCATCTATCTGCAGTAGCGTTGCTCATAAACTAATGCAACTTTATTGACCCCAGTTGTATACAGACTACCCATCAGGAAATTTCTACCCCATGAGCCACTCAACTTTAAACGGACTCTGTGCTGGTTTTGGCTGGGATAGAGTTAATTTTCTTCATAGTAGCTAGTATGGGGCTGGTTTGGATTTGTGCTGGAAACAGTGTTGATAACCCAGGGGATTTTTAGTTACTGCTGAGCAGTGCTGACACAGAGCCAAGGCCTTTTCTGCTTCTCACCCC
>JAVKLA010000061.1:9816296-9829996 GCA_034782735.1 Sagittarius serpentarius | reverse complement strand
GACGGGGATGTTTGGAGTTACAGTGTTTGTCTTCCCAAGTAACCGTTACGGCGTGATGGAGCCCTGCTTTCCTGGAGATGGCTGGACACCTGCCTGCCGGTGGGAAGTGGTGACTGAATTCCTTGTTTTGCTTTGCTTGCGTTCGTGGCTTTTGCTGTACCTATAAAACTATCTTTATCTCAACCCATGAGTTTTCTCACCCTTACCCTTCTGATTTTCTCCCCCATCCCACTGGGGGCGGGGAGCAAGCGGCTGCGTAGTGTTTAGTTGCCAGCTGGCGTTAAATCACAACAGTCCTTTTTGGCACCCAACGTGGGGCTCGAAGGGTTCGAGATAATGACAGATTTGATTGGAACGTGCCAGATCGAATTTATAGCTGTTATTGCCATTTAGCTATTAATTGTCAGGCTTCTGTGCTTTCCATGGGGCTTGCTTGCCTTACTGTGTATTAGAGTCTAGTGCTCGTTAGTGGGACACCAACAACTTAAATGGTATTTCTTTAAATAGCACCTCCACCACTAATTCAGTAAGACTCAGGTGAACAGCATTGAAAGATTAGAAAAAAGCTTAAATTTCATTTCTTCTATCATTTTCAGTCTGTTTGTTATGGCCATTTGCCTATGCTCAATTCTACTGTTTCTCCCACAAAACTGATGAGCTTCCCAATGTGTGTGCTTAGGGCTTTTACACAGTGACAGGGACAGAAAGGGATGGTGAAAGAAAGAGAATGTGCTTGCAAGGAGAAATGACAGGGGAATGAGAGCAATTGCAATTGCTAAAAGAACACATTTTTCTTTTAAACTGCTTGGATTTCAAGTTGATGATGTCCCACCAACGGACTCAAATATTTTTAGTGGTTTTCATTACATTTTTGGATACCTCTCTTCTGAAATTAGTGGCTTTCTGCAATGATATGTAGAAGGTGAGGAGAATCTAAAATAGCCATATTGTGGGTCTTTTATTTTAAACTAACTAGCTTTCAATACCCACACTACCATTTATCTAGCAATTACTGACAACAAAATCCTCCCAAATTTTCACCTGAAATGCCATGTCATTTCATTGGGTTTCTCTAATAAATTCCTGTAGTGACTTATTTTCCTCTCTGCTATTTTCCTATTTTAACCTCTTTTTCCATGTGCTCTTTCCTTCCTTCTCTTTTAGGTTTAGTTTTTTATAGTCCCATTTTCCACCTGCCTACTATTATGGCTTCTTTAATCTAGTCCTATTCTTGGCTGCCTGGAATTTCACAAAGGTACGAATGTTGTATTTTTTCCATCTGTCAGAGTATCTGCTACTTCTGCTCTGTCATGTTACTTCCCTGGTTTTAGCCCATGGTTGAATAGCATGCTCTATTTTGCAGACTACTCCACTGATAAAGAACCAGCCTGGTTTGCAAATAAGATGAAACTGGCAGGAAACATTCAACTGAGTCTCTGCTTACTAAAAAATACAGTAGGACTTTAGTGCTGTATGAACCATGTCAAGATCTGAATAGCTCTAGCCACTGCATTTCTATAAAACCCGTGCATACCAAAGGCTTGCACATAATGTTAATGCCTGCATATTAACAACCTGCCTCACATGTAGGAGTGCATCCCCTTCTGGGTGTTAGGACAGAAGACACAGAAGATGAGTCAGATGATTTCACTTAACACCCTACCATTCAGCAGTGATAAAAATCTAAAAGGATTTTAAGGTAGTACTTGCATTTGACAGCTACTTCAGTGCCTTCACTCCATTGCCATTTGCCACATGCACTAAAGCTCACTCGGGGTGCTAACTCAAGTGGCCTCCATCCTCAGTCACTTCAGTCCAAAAAAAAAGCAGTTGCCAAGATCACCTTTTTCTCCCTGGTCCCAATCAGCCCTTGACAATGTTTTCGCCTCTGTTCACTTTTCTCTTTCTTTCCCACCAGGTACAGACGAGTCATGGGCAGCTTCCTTCCTCTGCAGTACTCCCTACCCTCAGCCTTCCCTAACACTTGTCACCCGGCCAAGTGCCATCATCTGCCTTTCCAAGAACAATGAGTCAAGCCAGGCGAATTCCCGTCTCCTCCTCCTGCACCCCATCTCACCTAGAAAGCTTCTCTGAGTGTGGGCATTGCCTGTTGAGTGAAATTTCCTACACGTTTAAGGAATCTACTTTTTCTAGGATAACTTACGCAGTAAGTTAAATGTCCTCTTTATGGCCATCTGGCACAGGTGCAACAGTAGCTCTGGCCTGGAAGCAGCAGGACTTAAACTTCCGCAAAGTTTGCCGTTTCATTATGCAATGGCAACAGAGGGTAGAGCAGTGACTTCTCATGCTGCCTTGCTTCAGAGAAACTGGCACATGGAACCTCAACAGAAGTGGCAGTGCTCACCCAGCTCATAACAAACATTTTCTAGCCCTTGTATCAAAGCGTATTTATTTTGCTATCCTACACTGAAAACAAAACGTGGCAGTTCGCTCTGTGACCAAATGCCTTTCACAAACTTACTGAGAATAGCAAAAGTTGCCCTTCTGGCTTCCTGCTCAAAGCGTGACAGGACTGACGTCAACGTGTGCTAGCAGGAAAACCCGTACCTATTTTTGCAGGTAACAGGAGAATCTCAGCTCTAGTGCAATTTCAACTTGCACTTTCTAGAGCCCAGAGAAATCAATACTCATAATGAAGAGTTTAATCTTCAACTATTGCAGTATTACTTAATGCCAGAATAATAAACAGAGTGCAATCATTTTAATATTTGTTGTAGTGCCACATTATGCTCAATCATCCACCTACAATATAACTCAGAGCCAACCTGCTAATCTTTTACTTCTATTGCTAATTAATGAGATCAGACTTCTCTAGTAGCATGAAGCATTCTTTTAATGAATTTTGTGAGCCATATTATTTTTTGTAAATCAATTCATCAGCTTCTATTCTCCGCTTGGTTATTGTCCTGGCGATTCAACAGAATACCTCTGCGCAGAGATACCTGGATGCTGCTGACTTCATCTGAACACAGCTGCCTGTGTGTGCTCTGCCTTGATAGCACGAATCAATGGATAGAGGACATCAGAAGAGTTATTGCTGTGTAATTCAGCACGCTATTTACTGCTATTACATCCATAAATGCAATCAGAAGACCTGTCATTATAGCGGAAGTACTAGCCATAATCATTCCAAAGAAGCAGAGCTCTGCAGTCCCTACTTAAACTCACAGAAGCAGCCCCATTCCCTTCAGCGGGACCGTTTCTGCAACAGCCAGCTGAGCGGTAGATGCCGAACTCAGATTTCCACTACAAACTCCTTCTTTTCAATTGCTCACAACTCATAACAACACAGCAGGTTGAAAATTTCCAAGCATAGCTTTCATCTCAAAATGTTTTCCATTTTGGTTAGAGCAAAAACAGTTTTGCCTTGTTCAAATGGTGACGAGACTAAAAATATGTATTTCCTCATTTAGAAAACCCTATTTTTGTAACAGACCTAGTAATAGAAGTACTTGGAGTTACGTAAAAACAACAAACAACTTCACTGAACAATTTACCAGTGAACCATCAGGACCTGATGAGAAGTCTTTGTCTGAGGGCTTGATAATAGCAACATTTATCTGGACTTATCCAGAACTCTTGCTGGAGTTAAGGCCCAATGATCCATTACAGCAAGTGCCTCATTTGCCATCAGGCTCGAGAGGGGATGTTCTGTCTTCCTGCAGTACCCTCCAGCAAAGACACCTTGCACAGGCAAGGTAACTCCTGAAGCACAGCATGTATTAATCATACTCAGATGAAAAAAGTTTTTCCTAAGCCAGAACCTAGAAAACTTTCTTTAGCAACATTAATCCCAACTTCGGGATGCCAATTTTCACCTCCAGTCTAAGAAATGATTAATTTGTTTCCATGGTGGCCCTTGCAGACATCTTCAGTGAAAGAAAAGATTTTAGGTTAGCACTGATTTTTTTTTTTTAAATTATTGTTACTATTTATATGTAAAATGCCCACTGATCTATTCACAGTGTAGAAGACCCCTCTGGCAAATGAGGGTATTGACCACAAAGTGGGCTGAGCACCATGTGCAATTTCGGTGAGTATGTATACTGACAACCAGCCAGCCACACAGCTCTGTGTATCAGACATGCCCTGCCTCTTGCAGGGCCATCGCCGGCTTTCCTATGCCTATAAGAAGCAGCATGAGCTGATTGTGCTCACCATCTCAGGGAATCAGCACCTTTCCTTGCCAGCTGAACTGAGCACATCCACTGCCCAGGTCAAAGAGGGGCTGGGTTTCACCTCTAGCAAAACAAACCAAGTTGCTAATTAACATGACCGATCATACGTGTGGCTTCTTTTAGTGGGTTTTAACTTGCTCAGCAAAGTAGGAGAGGCGAAATCAGCTGCGAAGATGTTCTGTGCAACTGTCCCCAGGGCACAAGGATTTGACAGGGATGCTTATGGTTTACAGGATGAAATGTTGCTCGTTATGTTCCGTAGATTTCCTTAAAATTGCTGTTACCCGTACTTTTTATCTCTGAGTTAGTGTTGAGCACTTTGGATAAAATTTCAGAAATCATGCTGCTATTGAAAAGTGGATATTCAATTTTTTTGCAGTAATGTTTTATCTCAACAACCCCGCTCTAGTACTTTTCATTCTCAGACTCTATCATGAATTACAGAAGCAATTTATGATCCTCTGTAAGTTCATATGATCAAGTAACCCATAAGCAAAAATCAATGCAAGGTAGGTGGGAAGCAGCGAGACATAATTTACAAGCACTCAATGACTAGTCCATTTAACATTAGAGACAGATTTCAGTAATGTTCTTTCCATGCTGAGCAGAAGCCCTGGCTTGGAACAAAGGGGCTGCTGACGTGGGCATCCTGAGTCTGCTTTAATCATTTCAGAGGGTGACAGTGTAAACTTAGGGCAGTCAGAAAAGAGCCACTGCTTTACAGCTGGACAATTCCCTTCAGAAGATGACTGGAAGTTTCTCTACAGTGAGTCTGCGAGCTGATAGACAGCTCTGCATCCCTGCAGAACTTCATATAAAAAGGGAAACTCACTATCATTACAGATTTAAGTTGAGTTTTGCTGCAACCCCTGTGCTGGAGAGATTTCTACCTTGTCTATGAACACAAAAATAAAGTGCATGGAAGGAGGAAGGTAGGAAGATAGAGGACACATGTAGAACTGTTTCATATTCACTGCTGGATCCTAAGAAGAAAAACTGCTTCTATTTTTTCCCAAGGAAAAAAAAAAAAGATAATTTTCTGTTTTGGAATTCGAAAGAAAACGTTTGGGATATGGGAGCTTGCCATATTTCAAACAAAAACTTTGTTCTGTCTTGCAGTCTCTAGTAGTTACTGAAACCATTTTTATGATTTGCAAATGACCAACTAATTATCAGATACCACTATATTGCACTTGCAACACACACTAAACTTAATTTACTACGATACTTATCTGGGCAGGCCAATAATCTCTGTAACAAGCTTGCTTTTCTGACTATTCTAATTATGAAAATGGTAATATTCCTGGGAGACAAATCTCAATTATTTGTAGTTTTGCTGGAGCGTGTTAGCCAAGCATTTTCTCCCTTTTCCCACTGACTCTCATGAATAAATAAATAACACTCAAAAGCAGCAGTAAATTAATTAATGTTGAATTAGAATGAATTTCCTAATAAAAATATTTATCATCTCAATTAACAGCCAATTAGCGTATCATGATCAGTGTTATTAGGGTGAATACAAAATGCCTTCTAAGTGAGCATTAGGTTATTTTTGCTATATTCAGTGACATTGCTGGACTTCAGAGAGGTAATATAAAACAGATCCAACAACAGACACAAATAGTCCTTGCAAAGAATATTCACTTCTCTTGCACCTTATACCTTAGTTCAGTTTAACGTCTGGGAGGTAACACTCTTGAAAACCACAAAAAAAGAGAAAGACCACTATTTATAGCTACCTGTACCATTACAGCCCTAAGAAATCGCTCTAGTAAAAGAGATTTTTCCAGCTCGGCTCTTGGGACTAACCAGCAGCCCATTCCGAGTAGGACCCCCAGCTCAGGGTCAAAACTTGTGGAGATCAGCCAGCTAATCACCGAAATAAGGAGTAATTCCTGAATGCGCCCATTCTGTGACGCTGCACTCAAGACAAAAGAAAAAAAGCAGTCCTGTCTTTTATGGTTAACACATAAGGTGTGAAGGTTTTCTTAATGTGCAGAGCCACCCTCCTCTCCCAGCGAGCTCACTGCAGGGTGAGACACTTTATTTAGGTCTTGTGGTCCAAGAGCCGACTCCCACCCAGCAGACTGACCACTGTCAGGGAAACCTTGTGCTCATTAGGAGGAGAGAGGTTACAGAAAGAAAAAAAGTAGAGAAAGCGTTGAGATGAGACGTGTTTAGATATCTTACCCACCACTGATTGTTGCTAAGGATGCTCTTTTCAACAGTCCAAAATTGATGAGAACAGGGATTTGTCAGATGAGACAAGTCATCCCGCCACTGCCAAGAAAATGGATGACACAAACCCAAACTGAAGCATTTATAAAACCTTATCCACTGTTTGCATTTTCTGGACACAACTACAGCCATGCCAACAGCACTCTGGCTTCTACAAAAACAGCACCGCAGCATTAGGAGGTAACCAGTTTCTCTGGGCAGCCAGTTTAGCTGGTGCATGCTATGGGCCACTGGCTACCAGCACGTCCTCCCCAGAAAGCCCACGCAAGAACTGCTGGTGATCAAGCTGCCTGCAGTCCCCTGCCCCTCTGATCAGCGATAGTAGTGAGAGTCACACTGCCCAAGGGAAGCAATATAATTTATGTGCCTAATTTAACACATCAGCCTCTCCAAACGGTTCGTGGAGACAGAAGGACTCTCCAGAGGTGGTTCAAGCAATGGCAATAGAGGCAGAATTGGCCACTGGCAACAAGGCTCCTTTACAAAGCTCCCTTCTGCTGATGTGACTTAGGTTTCTCTCAGGCAATACGTACATCAGTCTCCTCCTGGCACAGTACAGCTGTTACCTGGGGACACAGGTGATGGCAGCCCAGAGGAAACCCAGAGGTGCTCCCAGGTCCTGCAGTTTATCCTAAGGGCATATAAATTAGACAATAAACTACTGATTAAACATGGCCTGAATTACACATCAGAGGATGCCAGCCCTCTTACTGCAGATGGATTACATCCCAACCTGGACCCAATGAGAGGCTCACTGCCATTCATGCAGAAATCAACAGTGGGCTTTGGAGTCAGCTCTTCTCTACATTGAAGCACTTCACTCCCTTTCCTGCTGGAGAAGCCTCCAGATTTCTTGTGCAGGACAAGAAGAAAATATAGAAAGTGTCCTTATTTCAATTCAGACTTTCTCTTCTGCCTCAAATCATCAGCAAGTTTAATCCTTCAAGGAACAGAAACTTGAAATCCAACCAGTTACTACAGAGCAACCAAGGCATACGTTAAACAAGAAAGTAACAATATCAACATAACAAATCCCAAGCATAATAGCAATAGAGCTCTATCAAGTCTCATGCCTCAAATTAGCATTTGAAACAGCCTTTGCTGATTCCAATGCCTGCTTCTGTGTTTTGCAGTGTGTTTGGAGACTGGCACATCAGTAACCTTCACTCCATCTCTTCCTGTCATGCTCACAGCAAGAATAATCAATAAGGAGAGAAAACATAAGCAATTACATAGTTAGAATAAGTCTCTACTTCACATAACCTCCCAGGAGATACTTCTGTACTGCTGAGACTACTAAGAAATGAGTAGGTAGATAAAAGCATGTTTGTTACCTGCCTGATCAATGTCTTCCCATTCTGTTTAACTGTGAAGACATCTTTCAAGTCCTATGTAAAGTATCTTTTCATAGAATCATAGAATGGCTTGGGCTGGAAGGGACCATCAAAGATCATGAAGTCCAACCCCCCTGCAGTGAGCAGGGACACCTTCAACTAGATCAGGAATGAACAGTTAATCATTATAATCACTTGGTGTAAGGCCAGGACCAAGTTAATTTATACCATATGAGGATCTGGTCTGCTAAGTCAAAATTAATCCTTCCTTTGAGATTCCCATTGCATTTGTCTCCTGTTTTTTGAACGCAGAATTGGAAGGACAGAGTCTGCCTTTATTCTGTGCCCAGGATAATTACGAACATAATGTTGGAAACAGACAAAAAAAGTCAAGACTTTCACAGGTATTTAACACAGCTAGTTTGAAAAGGTCTAGTTAGGTACTGAGAATAAAGACTGACACTAGCAAAAGCAAAAATAAACCTGAATACCTGTGCCTTGTGTCTATGTGTCATAAAATGTAAAAGTTTAACATTACGCTTTAGCTGACACTAGTTGCACTACAAGTGTAATTAATAGGAATTTCACAAGAGTCAAAGAGAAAGAAAAGATAAATAGCACATGTCTGGGCAGATTCACTCCAAAGCTGTCAGGCTTTGCTTCCTCTGTATCCCTTTGAGTTAAGCTTTATAGATTTCAAAAGCTGAAGGGCTGGGACATAGCTGAAGGCTTTTAAGAATCTCCCACTGTGACAACAGAAGATGTGAGAGACTTCAGATTCATGCATGTGTATGTACCATAAATACATATAGGCCTTGTGTGTGTATACACACACTGTATACACTGGTAGGTTAGTTAAAAAAATAATTGGAATTGAAATATTTAAACTAAAACACCACATCTAAAAAACTAGCTTTGCGCAGAAACAAATGCAGTTTCTGCATTCAGAGTATATGTTTTTCAGCATGTGTGCTGACACATAACTATTGTCAAATATCCTTTATGTCAAAGGATACTGGTAAGCAATGGTTTTCCCAAATGACCCAAAGTAAACCTTCTCCCAAGAAAGAGAGATGCAGAAGCATGGCCATTCTGTTTCTGCGGGCTTTCCCCTGTAGCACCAGTGCTTTCTTGTTATCTCTCTGGTCAGCAAAACCAGCACGATACGGGGACATTCGCTCCAATGTTAGCAGATTCACTTACAGCTCTGCAGATCACCAGGCTCAGCTCAGCTGGTACTCCCAGCAAGACCAGGACATTTCCAGCCTCCCTGCTTAAAGTTCCTCAGCTTGTCATCCACTGCTTAAATGCTTCTCAGGGGACAATGTCCTTATGATGAGCAGAAATGGGAACCATTAGACAGGACTTAGAGCACTAAATATTTTTCAAAGATCCGTGCCTTCCCTTAATATTGGCATTAATCTATGCAATCATTTTACTTTTCTCGGTATTATGTACATTACATGACTTAATTCTGTGCAATTTAAATTTCTAAAGAAATACATAACCTTACCTTGTCTACCTCACGCTTCCTACATAAAGTACTTCTCATTTGTCCATCTGAATATTAACACATGAATTATTTTATCATTGATCAGTTCTTGTACTTCAAGAAAGCTTGCTACCATTTGTACTACTTAAAGGATGACAGTGAATAATTTTACCCAACACAGAAGAAAAAGAGGACCAATCTTCACTTAATATATTACTTGTCAAACAGAGGAATGCAACATAATTATATTGTGACATTTCCAACAGCAAATAGATTCTACTGTAAGCAATTAACACTGGTTCCTGTGGCAGACTTCAAAATATTACTCATATGGTATGCTAAGTTACAATAACATTTGAATAATAAATAACACTGCACTACTTTAGCTAGATTTTAACATATACGGACAGGTCAAAACACAGGAGAAACAGATGGATGTTAATTCTTGCACAGGCCACTCATATTGCAAAATTGTTCATTAACACAGAAAATGTTCAGGAGGTAAATATGCGCATTTTTAGAAAAAACAAGTACTAGTGACAATAAGTACTCTAGATCTAATGAAAATGGAGAACTTTGGTCTGTGCACTGCATATTACAACCTACATCTCTCTTCCTGGAGATGGGAAAGGTAGGGCTGGGCTCTCCTTCCCAGCTGAAATGCTTTCTGATCAAGAGGGATTAGTAAAGATGGTCTAAGAAGAAAAATCATCAGGCATTAATCCTCTAAACACTTCGTAGCCAACATATCTTTAATACAATCCCTCTAAGCCAATTCGGGTGCCTTGAAAATCGTATCTTGAATTCCATGCTTCATTGTGATTGGTTCTGTGTGAGTGAAACATCCATTTAGAAGACAGCTGCTAAATGCCTTCTCTGCTTTCCAGCCCGCTCTCCACCCGCCGCTGCAACCAAGCCCGAACCCTGCCCTCAAACAGGCTGACTCCAGTCCCGCGAGCTGCATTCGCAGCAAACACGAGTGCCTTAACACACCAGTCAGGGTGAGCATTCCCAGCAATTTCAAAAGCAAGCATGCCAGACAGGAGAAAGGTTTTAGATAATAAATCTCTTTCATTCATAAACATTTATAATTAAATACACATGAGAAGCTGAAGACATAATTTTAACTTCCCATTTCACACCCGAATATCAGTTACTTAGAAACATCACTAGTAAGTGGATTACAGACTTAGCAGGTGGGTATGGATGCTGGCCTTTTAATATTCATCCCTTTGAACCAATAGGGAAAACAATTCCTAACACAGTATTTTCGCAAGCAAGGAACAAATTACTACTCGATAGCAGATCTTGATTTTTTTAAATGGTCTCATGAAAATTATTTGGATTGGTTTTCACAGGGATGTGTATTCACACTTACATTTATGGGCAAAGAACAGAAAGAAACAGCATAGTCTTGTTGCTAAAATAAAGGATTTTCACTTTATTACTCCATCACAGTATAAAAATATCCTATTAACATACCACTAGAGAAAAACAAAGGAAAATAAATTGCTGGCAATGGAAAATGTTCAACAAAAGCAAAATAAAGTGATTTTTCTGTATTTCACTAGACATTTCAGTTTTGTTGTTAAAAAACCCCAATGTGCAGAAAATGTCGTTTTATTGACTAAATAAGTTACTGGCTGCTGTTAAAAGCATCTGGGGAGAATTTGTATCTGAAATACATTCTTGCAATACCACCACAATTTATAAAAAAAGAGTTACAAATTTCTCTCCGACTTTAACAAGGCTATGATGGCCTTGGATGTCAAGGAGCTGCTTAAACCGTAACATGTAGAATAGACCGCTTTATAATGCAGAAGATGAGTATCTGTGCAATGCTTAAAATAAAACAATTTAATGCTGACCTTTTACAGAGAAAAGTAATAATGGATATTATTTCTAAAATTATTTTAGCTCTGCTTGTCAGAGTCTGTCTTCCCATTCTGCAACTCTCCACTCCATGTAAGCAGTCAGAGGCACTAAATTTGGTACCAGGCACTTGCCATTTACTGTGGTTGGGACTGATCCTGCCCTTCCAACGCTGCCACCCATGTGCTGGCAAGGTTTTAGCAGGACCTTGGCTTCAGGGAGGCTCTGCTTGGGCACAGTTTAATCTCACACCACTGAATTTGGGGAGTTTGGCAGAAGCAAGCGTGATGTATTAGCGTGGATCTCTAGGAATAACTTAACGGTGCAGCGTACTATAAGACAGGGCACATGTCCAAGTAGTGATGCATTTTAATTAGGTAAAGCAAGTGCTAAAAAATGCTTTGAAGTTCTAGATGTAATTCAGCAGCATTGGCTTCCAACGTAATTATTTTTTTCCCTGCCAACTGCTCACTCATACACAAGCTATTTGACCACTCCATCACAAGAGGCGGCTTTAAAAAAAAAAAAAAAAAAAAAGAGAGAGAGAAAAAAAAGCTTGCATTCAGTTCCTCCTCCTCTAAAAATATGAAGCCCCAAACTAAACAAATTTGCTCACAACTTGGCTTTTATGGTACAGTAGGACATAAAAATCATCAACTGGCAGCAAAACTGCTAAGCAAAACCAATTTAGGAGATGAAAAAGTGTGAAACACAAGAAACATCTTACAGATAGCAAAATGACATGTTTATTTAAAAAAAAGACCAGGGAAAAGAAGAAATATTGGCAGAGCACAGCAGTAACAACCGAAAGACTCCCTGGCTGTTGGTTAAAGTTTGCCATTGACTGCAGACTCCCAGCCTGAAGAGCAAGTGCTCCACAGCCCTGAGACACCACGCACCTGAGTGACAGCAACTAAATCAGCACGTAGGGTAGGTTAAGCCAGGCCTTCTCATAATTAATACTTTGAGCATTCTCAGGAAGAGGAGTAGGAGGAGGTGGAGAGGGGAAGAGAGACAGGGGAAAAAGCCCCAACAGGTTTGTTGCAAAAATAGTTATATACTTCACTCTCTGCGACGGTAGGATCAGTAAGGATCCTAATGCTACCACCTCAAGTACAAAGGTACAAAATCACAGCACCAGAGAATCAGGAATCATTGAGGTCTCCACTTACAGCAAGGTCTCCAATTACTATTGCAGCTGCTGCTGCAAACACTTCTGTGTGGCTGTGGACTCTTGGGAACTCATCCTTCTCATAGCTTAAAAGCTAAAAAAACCCAAAAGTTTATTTTTAATTGTAGCTAAGGATAGATACTACTTTTTAAGGCAAGGAGTTAGTTAATGAGTAGTAGCAATATAACTCTTTTTAGTTCATCTGCTGAATTCATTTCAGTCCATCTCCTGCTATGCAGCAGGAGTCACCCATCTGAAATCAATGGAGAATCAACAGTAGATCAAAAGAGAATTAGCATGTCTGAACCAAATTCTGCTCAGTTTGCTCATGTTCCAGCTCTGCACAATTCTTGATCTATATAAATGCAGATTAACTTTGAACTTCCTTTACAATCCCCCATTCTAGCTAAAAGAATCAAATACAACTGAGCTGCAATTTCCTTCAAATATAATTTCTTTTCCAGTATCTTTATTTTGACATTAAAAGAACGATGAAAAATCTCTTTCATATTAGTTCCCAAGAACTAATTGCTAGAAGGCAAACTGTTTACCCATACACACACCACTCAACCTCCCCCTTTTTTTCTGTGAGATTGACAGGGCAGAACCCATCACCTGGACCCCACCAGAACTGAGTCATTTTTGGGGATCCTTCTCCTTGTGCCCCAGTGACACCTCCCTCTGGAAAACTGCTCCCTACCTATCTGAGCACCTGGGTCCTGCCACACTCACTTGAAGTGCTAGAATACTGTGGATCTGATTAATACCATCAAAAATATGGGCCAAAGTAGCCCGTTGAGGATATTCAGAAGAAATTGCAGTGGTATATAACTTATTTTTTCCCCAGGCAAAGCTGTGATTCCTTACTGGATTCTGCACATGCCTCCTCTTACAACTCAGCTGGTTTTGCTGTAACCTTGCTTTAAAACATGTAGTTGAATTGTTTTCATATCTAATCAGTTAGAGTATTTATTTCTAGAGTAAAAAAAAGTCTTTTTTTCACATTATAGAATCATAGAATATCTTGAGTTGGAACAGACCCATAAGGAGCATCAAGTCCAACCCACAGCTCCTCACAGGGCTACCTAAAACTAAACCATACGACTAGGAGCATTGTCCAGACGCCAACATGCATTTACTTCAAAACAGCCAGTGCCAGCCCGCTTGTCTATAAAACAAACTGCAACGTGCAGATTGCGCTGCCTACTCAGGTACTGCGCAAAATAACTGTTTATTGAAAACACTGCATCTAATTCTTAAGGCTAAGAAGAAAACATATTGCCTATCAAAGCCAGGTTACTATTTAACCATTCTAGTTGTCTTGGTTTTGGCTGGGATAGAGTTAATTGTCTTCCTAGTAGCTGGTACAGCGCTGTGTTTTCAGTTCAGTATGA
>JAVKLA010000061.1:9758143-9812397 GCA_034782735.1 Sagittarius serpentarius | reverse complement strand
AGGTGTCCCTGCCCATGGCAGGGGGGTTGGAACGAGATGGTCTTTAAGGTCCCTTCCAACCCAAACCATTCTGTGATGGCATATACAAATACGCAAGTGATATCCTGGAAGAGAGCTGGAGGATGGATTGTCAGTGTGGGCACACACTGCAGCAGTGTGCAATTTTGCACACACCTATGATTCCATCCCTTGCCTGGTAATCTGTCTCCTAGGGATGCAGGCTGACTTTCCAGATGTTCTAAACAACTCCCATTCTTAAAAACAGGCTTCTCAAGAAATATTTATTGCTGCTTTTTTAAATACTGAATTTATCTCGTATGTCCTACAGTCAGGTTAATAGCATGGTCTTAGAACCAAGAACAGTGTCATGTTTTACACTTGAAGCCTTCCAGCACGTATGTACATTGCACATTGAGATAAATGTTTCCTTTGTAATAAGATGTAGTAAAAGGTCCAGGAAAACTGGGAGCTACAAACATGACTAGAGAAATGGAGAAGTTGTCCAGATACGGTTTTATTGTCAAATACATGTAAATTTAGTAACAACTCATGAGGTATAGATATATACCACATTAAAAAATAAAGTCTAGAAAGACTGCAGGTACGATTTTTAGGTTTTCAGTGCTAGAGTTTCGTTTAGATTTTTATTTTAGGCAGCGATGCTTGTTTAAAAAGAATAATTGGAGGATGCCTTAACTTAGCCAGATGGATACTTGTGTAAAATGTTGACTTTTCTTTGCCTCAAGGTTATTTCTTCCTGCCCTTGCTGACAGCTGAAGTTAACCACTTCAACAGCCAGATTTCCTTGGCAGAAAATCGGGACAGCCTCTGTTACATACAGGGTTGCTCTAGAGCAGATCTGGGAGCTTTGCTGAGGGAAAGTGATAAAGCAGCAGCATATTGAGTGAGACATGAGTTACTTATGCAGGAGGCACCAATGCACAAGCTGATTGGGACATCAGGTCTGTGGAGGAGGTCCAGACTTTGAAGTCACTTGAATACAAGGCTATCAAGACAGACATGTAGGAACCCCAAAACTGAAGGTGCCCAGTGACTATCAGAAGGCCTTATATATACCCTTAAATTTTATAGACCTGTTAAAGATACATTGCCTGATTTTAAGTGTGTTGTGGTCTCAGATCTCTCATCCCCGCTGTGGAACATAAATACTGCTGCTGTTCAATCACAGACTGGCTCCATCCCTCATCAGAGGTGTCTTCATCAACTCCAGAGGTCCTTTAAAGGAGTTGAAGTTGGTTAGGAGATGTTTGTGAAGCACTGGTCATCAGCTTTTGGGGATATAAGACACCCCATTATTATGATCACTGGTAGGGGGAGGTCTGGGTAGAGGTCTTACCACTTTATGCATCAAAAAAGCTATATGCTGTTTGTCAGCAAAAGTCAGACATCCACGAACTGAGTCTGTGTATTCAGTATGTGAGTGCTATTCCCTTCGGTTTGGTTTGAAAAAAGTTTTCCTGTCTGTTTTCAGCAGAGCTGTGAAGTATAAATATTTATGCATTGGAGCAGCACATTCATCCATTATCCCAACATATAAACGTGTTCCCAGTGCTGTAGTTTCCTCTGAGATGTCATCCAGCATTTAATCCCCTTGGAGCCTGTCTCAGCTGATCAAAACCACGAAGTTGCTAAGTGTAGCTATTAATCATGGACATGACTCCATCCAGCTGTATTGTCATAAGTGTTAAGTGATACGTTCACTTGAGTGGTTATCAACAGGAACAGGAGTCAGGTTATCAACAGGAACAAAGCTATTTCTTTTTTCTTTTAAGTATTTTATTGTTTCCAAAGCCAACAGGCAAAAGAAGTCAAATATAACTGCCTTCAGTGTGTAAAAGAAAGAACTGTTAAAAGCAAGAGCATCATGTTTATTACCTGTTTGACATACAGGCGTTATTTCCATGAGAACAAGAGGACATGGCTGCAATCCCTGTAAGGGTGTTGCAGAGAGACAGCACTGCTGAAGCAGCAAAACGGGACATGGCAACTTTACCAGTTACCTGACTTGCAGAGCACGTGAGCTGGCATTTCCCAGCAAGCTAGTCCTGAAAACAGGGCACAAACGCTACGGAACAGGGGATTGGTGTCAAAGGCTTTAGGTGTAGCCTTATCCAAAGTCATGGCTGAGATCAGGGCAACAGGTAGCTTGCAAGTCACCCTTCACTTGGAAGGGAATGTTTGGAGTTTGTAGAAGTGTGTTTTAAAGGGAAATGCAGTCAGTGAAGGTAAGAGAGGAAAAGTAGGTTCAGCACAAGATAGATGAGGAAGGGGCAAATCAAGTCCTGTGCAGGCTGGGGAGAGTGTACAGGGCAACATCCTTTTGGGGAGTTCATTTCATGTCAGAAGATGTGATACGGAGATCAGCAACCTGTGGACAATGTGTCAGATTGTTTCCTTGCTGGTGCCATCTCCAGCCTGGTACTATACAGGCCGGGCTAGAGGCACCAATTCCTCTGGTGTGCCAGACTTGCTTCTACTCACCAAAGCTATTGGTGGACCTGGACCAGCTGTCTCTGTTCCATGTCCATCAACATACGTGGCCCTCCTCTTGTGCAGAGGTACTGGGAAGAAGCAGAAGTTTCAGCGCGAGTTCTTTGCTCTCAGAATAAGCTTCATTCTGTACCTAGATATACAACTCTTTGGCAAAGTATAAGTGACCTGATCTGTGCCACATTTTCCCCAGCAGAATCCCGTGCTACCATGGGCAGGAGTACAGTTTAGAATGGTCACTGTGACTAGATTATTGGGCAGCGATGCAACTATAATTGCACAACTCTACATTTCAACATCATATTAAAGTTGTGACTTCTACTTGCACTCTTCCTTCTGTGATGAAAAAAGCCCAGCTGTTGACCCATTGGCTGGATTCAGTCCCCAAATTCTCTGTTTTTCACTCCCATGTGGATTGTGGTTGTTTGTAGCTCTGAATCCCTTGCCTTGCAAGTTTGCTGGATACGCAGCACGGTTCCTCCTTAAGTCACTGGCACCAGGTCTGTGAGTCATTGCAGGCATGGTGCCAAGTGGTATCTTCATCAGTTCTCCTGTGGGCCAGTTTCTCTAGACTGCCATATCCCCAGCAGAGACTCTGGCCTAATCCTTATCATTAATTATCCAACTGGGTTTATGCTTGACCCAGATCTATGGCCCTAGATAGATGAAAAGTATGTAACAGCTTTTTTTGAGAGGTGTTTTCCAAGATCTAATTCTGGCAAAAGAAAAGTCCCTAGGAAAGCAGAGAGCCTCAAGTGAGCCTGATTTATTTCCCTTTGGCTCTTCTGTTGTCTTTTCTTAGTTTATAAATCAAACAGGTTTTCTGCTACCTTCATCCCTGTGGGGTAAACCCAACCCATAAATAAAGCAGAAAAATAATCAAGCTACCCTCATTCCACATCATTCATCAGCACTGAAAGAGTTCTCTGCAGATTAGACTGCTTTCTCCCTGGATGCTTATTGATAATGCTGCTCTGGCAGATTGAAACAAGAGTTTTCAGTTTCTTACAGGCTGCTGAGAAGAAAATTTTCCATTTCATTTTAGAAATTCTTTTGGTTTTCAAACTGAGAGAAAAGGGCTCTGGAGCTCTGTTTACTGAATAATACACACAGATAATAGCAATCTGCATGTCTATAATGTTTTTATCTGACTTTCTGTTGAGTGCTTTGAAGCAGGTATGAGTTGCAGGAAGAGAGAGGATAAGCCACTGAGATGCCAAATGCTTAGGGGTTGGAGCAGAGCAGTTCTTCAAGGCCTGGAAATGAGAGCATCCTCTATATAATTTTAAAAGAATGGGAGCTGTAACTAAGCAAATACAGAATTTCATCTGCTCAGTATGCATGTGTATACGCACAGTGGCATACAAACGCATGGCTTTGTTTAGCTTTCACATTTTTAGCAATGCATTTTTGGACTCACTGGGTTTGATCTGAAGATTATTGAACCCCAAATTTGTCTTTTTCTCCTGGTTTCAGGATTCCCAGTGACATTGGCTGCTGCTGCTTTTCTGTACGTTTAATCTGTCAGTGTGACAAAATTACTGTGGTGAGCTATACACGGTTTAAGGAGCATGTAAGAGCCACTGCACGTGCAGCCCAGACAGCATTTTAATTTGCTGCACCACAGATGACTCTGGTTGCAATAAATTTACTGTGAGTAGACTAATTGCAAAATAACCCTAATTGAGTAGTTATCAGCTAACAACATCCTGTGGAACAAAACTGCTTACAATTAATAGCATTTAAGCCATACGCTGGTATTCTGCAGAACACTAAGATGTAATTACAGCGTGTAGAGATTGTGTTCTGTTTTGGAAACCGTGTTTACAGCACTTCTTTCATTATAAAGGGCCGTTTCAAGATTCAGCACTTGCATTTTAGGTGAAATGAGTTTATGAAATAAGTGGTATGTCTCTCCTCTCCCCGTAAATGTATAAAGCAGAACAAACTCTAATAAAATTAGTGACTGTGGCACTGTAAGGAGAAAAATGAGATCTCGGGAGGAATGTATGTTGCCACTGATTATCAGATTAACTTTTATTGTGGCCACGTGCAAGTTTGGATAGTTAAAATTAGGATTTAAGTAATGAAAAGATATGTTATTGTTTTGGCTGAAGATGGACCCTACCTCATTGTATGGATGAGGACTGACTATACGATCTATGTGATGAAAATGCATGTAAATGCTAGGATCCAAAGTGCACATAAGCCCCTGTCGTCAGACTAGATGCGCCGGGAGGCGTCCCACTGTAGGGCTGCCTGCATTGCTGTTGGGTGACCAGTGCACTCGGGTCATTTGAAGGGAGTGATGAGGCAGCCTTGATGTAAGAGCTGCCAGAATGCTTCCCCCTGCTCACAGCTGAGTTGTTCCCGGGCAGAGGGCCAAATGAAGGAATTGTCCTCAGAAACTGGATCTGGCCAGCGGGTCGGAAACTGGACAAGTTTCTTTGCAGAAGGAAGATCTGCATATACCTTGTAAGGGAGCTGCAATTGCTGGAAATGTCCTTGTGGCATCCCAAAACAGGTTGACATTGTTTTGCCACCTCCCTGCATCTCTGGGGACAGCTGCAGTGTAGAGGACAGGAGACTGTTGTTTCTCAGGAATGGGTGAGCTTGTGGCATTGCAGAGCTGAGGGATTCTTCTCCCAGAAATAAGGATGTTATGAGCACAGGCTGGCTCTGTCAGCACTGTCTTGCGTAGTTTCAGCTTTGGTTTTAGAAGAAATTCAGTGAGGGGAGAACTGTGTTGGGTGTCTGTGCCAATTAATCCTTTCATTTAAATACACACTTTTCCTGTCTAGATCATCTGCAAATTTAAAAGTGGGAGAGTGAAATCAGGCTGATGTTCCTCTGTTTTTTCCATGTGATGCTACTGTCTGGTCACATTTTTCCACATTAGGCCTGTCTAGTCACCTGTGGATCTCGCGGCTGCGGAGTTGGTCCCTGACAGGCCAGGGCAGCAGACTTGCAGAAAACATCTTGACAAGTGGCGTCTTAAGGAAATGCCGAGAGCAATGCATGACACAAGGAATGGAGGGCATAAGGGCTGGAAAATTTATGGTCAGCAGCCCTAGTTCTCACCAAGCCTCTGTTTTGGAAAATGATATCAAGTTATGGAGCATTAAAGGGGGAGCATGGTCAAGCGTGGGAGAGGATAATGGCTAAGTATGTCCTCACTGCAAACCTCCTGGGAAGAGAGCACGAGGGTAGCAGAAGCTCAGTGAATATTTCGATAAAGGTTGTTGCGTATGTACAGAGATGAAAGAAAAGTACTTAAGTGATCACTAATGCTTCTCAGTGATGCTGAAACGTATGGACAGAGTGTTGGTGGGGAGAGTCAAATACAACTATGGCTAGAGAAAACTGTTGGTACAATGGTATGAGTTGAGGAGGGGAACAAGGAAAAAAAAGAAAAGAAAAAAAGAAAAAAAAACAAACCCAAACTAAACTCACCAAACTCAACCTTCCCCTGTAGCAGGAAAACTTGAGCCATACTGGCAGTCATGTGGGGTTTTTTTTCCACATAAAATAGGTGTTGGACCTCTGGAGTGGACTCATTATAGTGATTTTAGTAGACAGACCTTTGAGAGGAAACATGACATCTAATTCTCTTATTTTTATTCAATGCTGAGCAAGCAGCTGTGCGATGTAAATGCCCAGTAGGTACTGAACTGAGCTTGAGTTTAAGGTTGCACAAGCAGCCTCAATGCTATATTCTTTCCTAATTTGACTTTGCAACCATAACAAAACTGTGTTAGAGTGTCATTGATATACTAATTGTAAGCAAGCAACAGCAACTTTCAGATTTGCTTTTTGGTTTAGGCCTACAATGTCACCAAGGACAGGAGGAGATTGCTGGGGCTGACTCGCTAGAAATTCAACTCTGTCTTTCAAACCATTGCACTTCTCTAAGTATCATTACTTAGTAAAGTAATAGTCTGTTTTCACAGGAATCTACAGCTGATGAACTATTACTTTGAGAATGACCAAGTGTCGTGTCCCAGAAATCCCATGCTAGTTGTGGCTTGAGGCTGCCACGGTTTGGTTTGAAGTCAGTGGCACTGATTGTATTACTTTAAAACAACTGGGGGGAAAAGTCTTGACATTTAATTTCCTCCTCCTGAGCTGGGGCAAAGAATTTTCCTCTTTTGCAGCTTCATGAAACAGATGCCTTAACTATTTACAGAGTTTGTTTTAGGATTAAGTATATAGATAAAGGGAATGCACCCTTTTTCAGGCAAGTTTTTGAAAGGGTACATTTATTTGATGTATTTCAGGAGCTAGCTGGGCTTTGTGAGACCAGTGGCTGTTTTGTAATGTCTTTCCTTGGAAATGAGGAAGAGTTGTTTAAGGGGTCTACTCTGAATTAAAATGCCAACAGTCCAGGCATGAAGCCAATCTTACAGGACATTAATGCCATTTTAAGTCTCCAAACAATTTAGTTGTTCCTGTTGCAAATATTTCTTATGCAGAAGGTAGTTTTAAAACATCAGTCTTTTTTTTTCTCCCTGGGTATTCATGACTTCTATAGAAAAAGTGAATTACAAGAATCTGTAGCTGAGCAACCTTGGAAAAGATTTTGAAATTGCTCAGTGTATATTAGTCTTCCAAATAAATGCTCATCTTTGATAGTTTGAGAGCATGTTAGAAGTGAATAGCCCTGATTCCTCGCTCACACTATTTTAAATTTCCATGATATGTCACTGATTTATCATCTAGTTGTGTCAAATAAGTTATTCCTGATTGGCACCTTTATAAGGAAGAATAGAGTACTCCCAACTCCCAGTATCTACTGCTGTCGCCATCAGGCTTAGTTGAATGCATGTTAAGCTCTGAAGTATTCCATTTACAGTTTTATTATAAGATAAGATACTGGTTTTAAAGTCCTGGCTCTACTGAAGGGTCCATGGCAAAAGTCCATCATTTTCCTTCTCTAGTTTTCTCATCAGCCTCCAGGGAGGCAAAGAATTTTTCAGTCCTTTCTCCTAGAGCTTGCTGAAGGTAAATCATCACTGTCATCTCTTCTGTTGAGTGCTTACCCATCTGTCATCCTCCAGTGGATGTCACTGTAAGAATGGTGGGAGATTTAAGCCAAAAAAACAGAATTATACTGCAGGAAAATCATTATCTATTAACTCAAACTCTGCGGTTTATTGAAAATAATTTGAATAGCGATTGTATGTGCTTTCAAATTGTGAAATTTGTAGGATTTTTTTCTGCAGGACTGAATTGCTTGTTGCCTTTTAAAACAGAATTTCTCCATATTGCTATTCCCATGATAAAACAGTCTTCTACAGGCAGCACTGCCAGGAGAGCATTGGCTCTACTCCAGCAGCTGCATTCCCCTGCCGCACCACTTTCTCTTATGCTGCTACAACTTTCCTGGACATTAAAAGTTTTGAAGAAAGGCCCTTCTTTCTCCTAATGAAGTGCTTTGTCTAGGCTGAGGAGAGCGAGTGCATTTAGGTTGTCAGTGGATTGTACATATTAAGCTCGTCAGTAAGCGTGTAAAGGTTTGGTTTAGACTTTGGTTCAAGTTTCCTATTCATCATTACTGCATATACACGCTGGCTGTGTTTTGGAGGGACCCTGTTGTTCTCCACAGGCAGTGAAATTCAGTGAAAACTTCAACTTCACAAATTTTTATTAACAGCAGTATAGATACTGCCTTTGAGTTATGCCAGGAGTTTAGAGAAAAAAAGCCTATGTCCTTATGAATCAAAGGCTTTTATTTAGATACCTTTCTCTCCTTATCTTGCATTATTCCCTGAGGAATCACTACCATGGCAAATTAAGATTCTTGTAGGAGGACACCCTTCTGACCTCTGGCATGCTGATGGTTTGGGGGCCAGCTTTGTGAGTTAGAACATGAAATCTTTGTAGTACCGTAAAGATATCAAATCATTTTTGTATGGATCAGCTTGAAGAAGTTAATCTACAGAGCTCGTCTCCCACTTTCTTGCTAATTCCTCCAGCTTGCATTTGCTTACTTTAATGACCAGTTGTCCTTGAGGCATGATAGTCTGCAACAGTTGTGGGTCTTGTTAGGGAGCACCACCAAAAAAAACCTGTCTGTTGAAAGGATCTTTTTCTACAGTCTTGTTGGAAACCTCACTACTCAACTGAAGTTCAAGGCAGCCCTCCATGTAACTAGAATATAGCTGCTTGTATCATTCTCTTTGTTGCAAGCTGATTGCTTCTCTTTTGTGGAGACTTTCTTGCCCAAACTAATAGTGAAGTGTTTTGTTGAAGTCTTGATTCATTTGTAAAACTCATTAAAAGTTGTAAGAGAAACACTTCGCTGCTGAGGATGCACCTTTGTTTGTGACCAGCTCTAAATAGCAGCTTAAGCAGTCTTGCTGCTTACGCACCTGTGTGTTTAATTTGAAATGAAGGTTTCCATTCCAGCTAATGGATATTACCGTGCAGTGAAGTATTTTAAACTGTGCTACTTCTAGACTGAAAGCTTCTATGTATGCAGTGTGTTACTGCGCTGCATAATATTGTTGAGCTTGACAGTAGCATGACTAAACAGAACCATACATTTTCATGTTCTCCACCTGTTTGTGGGCTGTGATTCATTCTGGGTAATTGCCTGAATATTAAGGAGGAAAATGGAATTTTAAAAAAGGAATTTACTGCAATATATGTTTTACCCATTTGTACTTTCTCTTTGGCATGGGACCTAGGTGTAGGTGCTGTGAAAGAACTTCACTATTATGTCTGTAATTCTCTGAACAGGTTTGAGGATTTATCTCAAAGTCATTCTCTACGAGAAAGAGTCATGTTCTTTGGTTGCTTGTTCAAAATCATTGTAAAGAATATACTCCCTTACAGAAAGCTGGACAGGAGAACCCAGCCTGGCTTAGTTGTCCACCTTGTCAGAGTAAGCAAATAGCTAATGACAGGTGTGTCCGAGATTAATTGTGAATAGAGCTACTGAGATTAATTGTGAATAAGACTTCTACATAACACACACTGAATTTGCCAAGCCACAGCAGAGGGAGGCTACATGATGCTGATGTGGTTTTGTAAATAATTCTGCTGTTTTCTGCCAGGAGGCTAACACAAACCCAAGCTTCCCATGAAGTATTAAAAGCAAAGTGGGCTAGAGGTTTAACTGATGTATATTGCATTAGCTTTGATGACCTCACTTAAATGATGTCATATTTCAGTAACTTTATTTAGTAACCTTGATCAGTGCACCTTAAAATGTCTCTGTGCACTTCTAGCTCCGTAATTTTAAGATCAGTGAGCTAAAGCAAGACAATTTTGTTCCTACAGGAGCAAGCAAAGATCAAGAAAAGAAAAGAGATATTCAGGGCTGGGGGTTCTTGTCTTATCAGTCAATGGAAGTGTATGGTCCAAAGCAAAGCACATCCATCCAGTATTTTGGGAACAAGAACAGTTTTATGGCAGTTCTGATTCTGGAAATGTTCTGTGAGCAGATCCCTGAAAAGCAAATGGGAAAATCACTTCTGTCAGGCTCCCAAGGAATAGTACAAGGAGGCTTCAGACATCACTGGCATTTTTCACCTAGTCAGCAAAAAGGAAATCTATTCAAAATGATCCACTTCTGAATCTTCTTAATGAGAAATCCCATTAGATTCAGCTCCATCGTTTCCAATGAAAAGGCTTCAGTTAACACACAGTTCACACGTTTTCATTTCTCTCCATCATTTACGGCCATTTGTAGGCATAATTTGCCAACATGCAGACAGGATCACCGTTGTGTTTTCCTTGATGTTTGCTTTCTATTGCTGCAGACTGCAAAAATTTAGGAAAGAAGTAAGAATGATATTAGGGAGCCCCAATGCAAGCTTGAAATGGCTCAGAGTGTTCTGCTGGAATCCGTTCAAGCAGCAGTCTCATTTAGAAGGAGGGAAAAGAACAAAAACGTTCTCTTGTCCCTATGATGAAACAATATTTTTTCCCAAGTCTATTTATTATGTTATCACCTGGGGATGTGCTTACTCAGAGAAGTCATTAGAGAGCTCCCAACTAAAGAGTGACAGCAAGAATTTGCTCCATTGTGCCATATCACAAGCCAACCATATAAGCACTAACTAGAAAGTAAGCCCTGGACTAGTACTGTGGAACCTTGGGTTTCATTTCGTGATGTGTTCCAGGCTTCTTGGGACACCTCAGACAACTCATGCCATGGACAGACCAGCGATAACAGATACTTAACTCCATTGCAAACATATGCAGAGGAAAAATGGTGTTTGGTGGTATTGTTGTTAGATTGGTATTTAAGTGGATCTTAAATCCTATCATGAGACTTGGAAACAATTTTGTTACAAAATAATAATAACTGTTTCTGAGTCCCCTAAAAGAATTTGCTGAACAAAAGTATCTTTAAGGAGGAAAATCGTAACTGAGTTTCTCTGAAGTCACTTAAGTGCTAAAATCTATAGTTCTGTCCCTGAAAAGCCCTGGTGTTTTGCTGGGGGGATAAGGACAGGCAAGAGAGCAGTTCAGCTGTAGGTCCAGTCTGACTTACTGTACCTTCAACAAGTTGATATCACTGGTGGTGATTCTCCAGCTTTGCACCACCGCGATGCACAAATACGAAATTGGAGGAAAAGTTTTCTGTGATGTTTCCCCTCCATTTTTATCTATTTGGCTCAGCAACTTTGGCCTGGTACAGGAACTTGTGTGTGATGGCTGCTGGTTGATGGCTACTGTAAGAGGTGTCAGTTATGCAGTGTATCAATTGATTGCTTCTGCATTAGAGACCTGGGAAAAGCACAATAGTAACTCTTCTCTCTTGATCTGGTACCTATTAGGATGTCCGATATTTTTGCACCTTGTTTCAAGGTGGCTAGGAAGGGAACTGTGTCTTTAATTATCATATATTTCAAAGACTGCCTGGTGCTGTATTAGTTTCCACAGTAAATTTCCTAAGGTAAAGTGACAAAACAGTAGTTTTTCATTATGAATCAGCTATCCATGAAAGATCGCATTTAGGTCAGAATTTATTACCCTATGGAACTGAAGCCAATATTTAACATAATGTCAGCTATCTTGATATTAGTGAATTTTAATGGCTATGCAATTTTATTCAATGATGAAGTTATTTCAGTTGTGTAGTATATGTCTAGGCAATTTGATGTGCAGAGCCTTGAGATGAAAATTGGATAAACATGGAAAATGGTGATTGATTGGTGGAAGGTTGCAATAATGTCTGCCTTGATATACCTTTTATTGTTAAATTATTTATCTAATGCAATCTCCTACACTTTCAGGAGTCTTTAAGTTGGCATTAAATCAATGTTTAAATCTTCACAGTCAGAAAGGGCTCATAACTCAAACTGATAAATATCTTCTAACATATCAGGAGGAATAATGATCCATCTTAATATCTGAAAGTAGGAAAGATATTATTCTTTCTATTTGCTATGAATCTCTGTAGAAGGACTGAGCCATAAACCGGAAGAATTAAGATTAGGAGACAGAAAGAAATACTAAAAAGAAAAAGTATAGTAGTAGTTTGTCTGGGGGACTGAGCAAATTCTGTTTGCTTTGAAAGATGAGAAAAAATTTTCACCAGGACTGAGCAGAATAGAGTGAGTTGACATTCACATGCTGGATGTCCTCAGAGGGCACACACAAAGGCTTCCAGAGGTCTGTGGGAGTGGCTCATTCCTGGAGGTGAAGGGAAGAGAAGGGCCACAATTACTTTGTCTGCCAAGGTGTAGTGAGCATCTACTCCAGATGACTAAGTCTACCTTTGACTGATTTGTGCTTAGGGTATAGAAGGTACATGGTGGATCAGTGGAATAGAAACATGGCCTTGGAAGAGCTGGAAACAAACCCACAGGACGGCATTTGGATTTGTCTCTCGGAGCTAGTAGAGAAGACTGATTCCATGCAAATCGCTGTCAAAACAGCCCACATACTGTGAAGCCTTGGTGCACTTGTGCTCTGCCCTGTGTGTCCTCTCGCATATGTTCTCTTGCCTACAGTTTGCCTAAATATAGATTAATAATTTTGTATTGTATTGCCCAGAAAACAGTATAGATAATTTGGGGGTTTTTTTCCTCATCTACTAAGTGTTATATAGCAAGGGCTTGGATTATTTATCTAGAAGGCAGCTACTAGGATCAGTAAGCACAGCTGATGCTGCCTTTTTGCTGTCTATGTACCAGTTTAAACACTAGAAAGGAATACTAAGCACAGTCAATAGGCAAAAAAAAAAAAAAATCCTCATTCAGATGGTAACTAAAACTAGTGAAGAGTGAATGGGAAGTGCAAAATCTTTTCCACCGTAAAGGCGGTGATATTGTTGATGCTAATGCTGGAGTTCTCTTTGAATAGTAGGAGGCTTTTCAGTTTTTGAGGTGGAGGTGGAAAAAATTATCCTATGGATAAAAAGGATCCCCAGATGAGTTTTCATCTTCAAGCATTACAAAATTATTTCAACCTATACCTAAAACTGTCCAGCTGCAATAGCATAAACCTGCCCTAAATAAACCTTCAAAAATTCCTGAGTTTGTCCAGAATTCAAACAGAATATGAAAACCTTGCATCATGCCTGAATAAGACATGGCAAAGCTGATGAAATGTATTTCATCATTTGCGTAAATCTTGAGTAGAAATAATTGTAATTTCACAATTTTATTGTCATTATCTTAGTTGAGAACTGAAAATGATAATTGCTGGCTGGCCTAAATTGGTGTAGCTTCATTTGGATAAAGCAGTGGACCTAACCAACCCTGCAGCTCTTCTGAAATGCCATCACAGAATCATAGAATGGTTTGGGTTGGAAGGGACCTTAAAGACCATCTCGTTCCAACCCCCCTGCCATGGGCAGGGACACCTTCCCCTAGACCAGGTTGCTCAGAGCCCCATCCAGCCTGGCCTGAACACTTCCAGCAGTGGGGCATCCACAGCCTCTCCGGGCAACCTGTTCCAGTGCCTCACCACCCTCACAGTGAGGAACTTCTTCCTTACCTCTAATCTGAATCTACCCTCTTCCAGTTTAAAGCCATTACCCTTGTCCTGTCACTACATGCCCTTGTAAAAAGTCCCTCTCTGACTTTCTTGTAGGCTCCTTTTAGGTACTGGAAGGCTGCTATGAGGTCTCCTCAGAGCCTTCTCTTCTCCAGGCTGAACAACCCCAGCCCTCTCAGCCTGTCTTCATAGGAGAGGTCCTTCAGCCCTCTGATCACCTGCGTGGCCCTCCTCTGGACGCGCTCCAACAGGTCCATGTCCTTCTTGTGTTGGGGGCCCCAGAGCTGAACGCAGTACTCCAGGTGGGGTCTCATGAGAGCAGAGTAGAGGGGGAGAATCACCTCCCTCGACCTGCTGGTCACGCTTCTTTTGATGCAGCCCAGGATACGCTTGGCTTTCTGGGCTGCAAGCGCACATTGCTGGGTCACGGTGAGCTTCTGAACACCAAGTCTTCTGCCTGCTCCATTAATCCTTTATCTCCACTGTTTGCTCACCCAGCTTAGCGATTTTGAGTATTACCATGGTAAGAAAGGGAGAAAAAACACCAAAAGAGACACGGTAAAAAACAAAACAAAACAGTCATAGATGCACCAGGGTGGGAAATGGGGTGCTCACACCATTCATCCTGGTAATACACGTCATCTAAATTAAAAGCCTAAGCCTCCTATTACAGAGAGATGCTCTTGTTTGGAAATATCCTCTGGGGCACCTCTTTTTTTTCCACTGTCTGTACAGGGAGTTTAGCCTCCTAATTTAGGTAATAGCAACATGGATCCTCCTCCCTCCCACAATGAAACCATCCAATAATAACCACTGCTTTACGATGGTGCAATGAACAGGTAAGCCATGGGGGTTAGAGGATGTACCTAAATATTCCTAATGAAAGAAACTAAACATCCCCTGAGCCCCATGGCTCACCGTGTTTACTGTACCATCTCAAAGCAAGACCTATTCTCTTGTTTGTGAAAGTCCCTCTACACTGTCATGTTGGACAAAGACATCAACATATCCTTACATGCATAGGCTGAAGTGCCAATTACATGATGGGAACTTTGGACTGCTGTATAAACAAGTGCTGCTGCGGATAATGCTGTTCCTTGATCAATACCTACCTTGATCAACTGATCAATGCTTTTTATTTAAAAAAAAAAAAAAAAAAAAAGGCACTTAACTGTATGGGAAGCTTAGAGCTAAATGAATGGTGGGACATGAAGTTCTCTTCTTGAAAAGCAGGAAAAGGTCAGCTCACATGCAAACTGACAGGAAGCTAAGAGATATCTCATGTATCTGACTGCACAAAGAAATCAAAAGCAACAAATCAAAGCCCTGGTTAGGCTAGCAGAGTTAACTGACTCTCTACAACAGTGACTTTGGAAATTACTTTTGCTGACTGAAGAACATTAAAAATACAAGTGAGCCACAACATCAGATATTTTTTTCGCCATGCTTTTGGAATTTTTTTTATTATATTTCTGATAATTATCTGGATTATTAAAATGCTTAGAAGTCCTGGTTATTAGCTGGGACTCCACTGTGCCAGAAAAATCGCCACATGGCCATAACAGCCACGCCACTCATTCAGCGGCTAGCATAAGGCACGAAAATTCACCATGGCTGTTCTCTGATCCACAAAAAGCACAGAACTCCTGTACAGAATAACAAGACTTCGACTACGCTTCTCTGTGCCTGTAGATTAGGAACTAAAAGAAACAGGAATAGCAGCTGAATACCTAGATCACATAGTGTAATAAAAATCTGGTGGAAGTAAAGTGAAAAACTGTAGAAATCTACCAAGGATCGTGACATCCACGTAACTCCCTGTTTAAAACATCTTCAAACCCTCCCTCGTTTTCACAGGCTACGTACATTATACCTTCCTGCAATAAAGCCATTTTTTTGTCATCAGAAGGCCATTTCAATTATATAGAATCCTTCCCCTGAGATACTTTGTTATTTCTCCTTCAACATCTACCAACTTACCCTCCAGCGTACAGAAGCGCGTCACCTGCTCTGGCATCAGCTTTCCATGCTTGTGCTGACAATACACCTCTGCGATCTCCTGCCGACACTGCTTAGATTTAGACCGGGACATGGCTGAGATTGCCTCTTTGCCTGTTACCTCACACTTTGGTGGTTGGTCGTATCTCAGTTCAGGGGAGCTGTTTCCACTTTTTTTAAAATGATGCTGTCTGGGAGACCTGTGAATCTCCTTCAAATTGTTGTTGCTGCTGCTGCTGTTTTTTCCAGGGTGATCACTGAATTGCACCACCTCATTGGAGTTCTTCCCCAGCAGCAAGTTCTCCTTCATCTTCTCCTCTTCCAGTTTCTTTCTCAAGTGCTCCTTTTGCTTGCTAAGGGTTTTTTTCACCAGCTCAGACTGGTGTTTTTGCCTCTGAGTCCTGGGAGCAAAGTTACTGTTATCAATATTTTCAAAGTCCTTGGGGACTGAATTTTCATTATTGCTGTCTGTTCGCATTTTCTCTTTCGGACGGTGGGAAAAATAGCCATCCTATAAGTGGGGAGAAAAATTATACTCATCTTACTAAAAATAGTCACATCCCATGCATTACAAGCATTTTTTACATGAAAACATAAATAAATTACAATCCATCATACTGCAAAAAATCCCCATGTTAGGGTTCATAACAGAAAGACTGAGCTGAGAGAGGCCTCTGAGCTGCCCAAGTCATTGCAGGCAACCATTGACTGCACCCCCTTCATTACCGAGACAGAGTCCAAGCCCCTTCTCAGATGGAGCAGGGAGGTTTTACACAGGTTTATGAGCAATTATTAACCAGACACTTCACCCTAACACCATTAGGGATCTATGGCAAAACTGACACAGGTTTTAGTGGAGTGAGAGCATGTCGTTCAATGCCATCCTTCACTCCCTGTGCTAATGACTGCAGTTTGGTACCCCAGGAACTGCCCCACTCCTCGGCAGAAAGCACCACGTCACTTCACAGTCCGAGCTTTCTTTCAGTGAAGTAACTTTGCTACAAACCGAACCCTTCCTAATTTTGTTTTTTTGGGAGTTTCTACATAATAAGACTTTGAAGAAGTGTTTCTCACAGGGTGCATTGCAGCCTCGCTGCAGGTGGGAAGCTGTGGCAGCAATGAGCCCTGTGTGAGAGGGTGAGCAGCTGCAGACACTCAGGCTCCCTGGGAGGGTCAGCGCCAGGCTCAGACATCAGCTCTCAACCACCATGTTCCTCTCCTCTATGCTGGGCGCACTTTGATAATAAATACACAGATCATAGTGTTGCAACATTTAAAATATATAAAGGAAAAGGAATAGACCATGTAAAATATTTGTCTGATACAGAATGATGCTTGCTTTGTCATTTCACCCCTGCCTCCACCTACTGCCATGGGAACTCATCCTAGCCCATCAACAGCAGAGCAAGTTTACAACACCAAAGAGAAAGGACTATCCCAAGGATCCTAGAGACAACAGAGAACATGGCAATCTGCTCTAGAAAAGATGTGACAGACTAGAACAAAACCAAGAGGCACTTACATGTGTATATTACTATCAAATGGGAACCTGTCTGATAGCCAGGGGTGGCTATCAGACTGCAGAAACTAGTCCTCAGGCTAGTGGGGGACACAATTTTTAGACCCATGGAACAGGAACATCTCCATTTCTTAAACTGATCAACAGCAGATGAAATCAATGGGGAATTGCTATTGAAAAATCTGAAGACAGGGGATAGACTTTTTGAGTTTGTCCTGGTTTTTTTTCCACTAATTAAAGAACTAACAACCAAAAAGCAGAGGCTGGTAAATGATAGCATTCACTAACAATAACTAATGGGAACCACTCTTAGCACCTATGAACCACATTCTGTATTCAAAACATGTTACCAGCATTAGCTAATTGTTTCTCACACTTCTTCTGCAAGGAACTATGTAATCGTCAGATTTTACAGAGGAAGGAGAGGGAGATAATGACTTATCCAAGGCCATGCAGGCAGTATCACTTTGACCTCTGTAGCTCACCAATGAGAAATGTTTGAATAGTTTATTCATTAGAAGATGTGGTTCTGTGAGTGACTGAAGTGATTCTCTCTCCATGAATATCTCCAGCTCACAAGTAGCTTTAGCTATCAGACACAGAGGAATGCAGAAAAATTTTAAAAAAAACAAAACAAAACAAAATGAAAACAAACACACAAGCCAAACCACAAATGTTTTTCAAACTAAGTATTTCTAGTTTGGAGAGAAAGTATCTTTTTTAAAAAAATTATGTTTATAATTTTTAAGGGCACACATGAAATCAAATTCTTTTTTCTGTCTTTTTCTTTTAAGGAGAAAAAAGAATAGCATTTTTTAAAGAATCATAGAATCATTTAGATTGAAAAAGACCCATAAGATCATTAAGTCCAACTGTAAACATAACACTGCCAAATTCACCACTAAACCATATCCCTAAGTGCCACATCTACACGTCTTTTAAATGCTTCCAGGGATGGTGACTCCACCACTTCCCCGGGCAGCCTGTTCCAATGCTTGAAAATCCTTCTGGTGAAGAAATTTTTCTTAATATCCAAACTAAATCTCCCCTGGTGCAACCTGAGACTGTTTCCTCTTGTCCTACCACTTGTGACCTGGGAAAAGAGACCAACCCTCACCTTGCTACAACGTCCTTTCAGGTAGCTGTAAAGAGCGATAAGGTCTCCCCGCAGCCTCCTTTTTTCCAGGCTGAACAACCCCCGTTCCCTTAGCTGCTTCTCAAAAGACTTGTGCTCTAGACCCTTCACCAGCTTCCTTGCTCCTCTTTGGACACCAAAGACAAAACAAAACAAATAAAAAGTAGTTTCAAGACAGCCCTCATTCCCATGAATGACCAAACTTAAAAAAACCCCCACAATTATTTTCAGAGCCCAGCTCCCTTCACTTAGCCTGTATCTCCAATGTATCTTAAAAGAAAAAGACCCCTCCAAACCCAGCAGCAAACTGCAAATAGAGCAAGAAAAATGTAAAGCTTATTAATATCATACCCAAAACATCTCCACTGAGGTGCCGCTACTCTGAGACTTCAGATGTTTGATAGCTGTCATGTTCTCTTTGTTGTTCACCCAACTCCAAAACCTCCGCTTAGTTATGTCACTTGTATATTTTGACTTGCTTTATTTTAATGCACTTGGATCTTGGATTTGTATATGTGAAATAGCTGAGAAACTTTAATTGTTGTGCTGGTGCTGGAATTCATCTTTTTTCCTCATCAAATAATTAAATGCAAGATGCCCTGCACTCTTGTGCATATATATATATGTATATATGGCTGTGTATATATATATATATATACACAGCTATATGCCTAATCTAAATTACACTGACCACAAAGAATCAGAACAAACACACTGCAATTACCCTTTAACACATATATACTGTTCCCTTTTTGACAGCAGGACATTCTATCAGCCCTCTGATGTAGGCAGGAACACACAGAGCAATCTGGAGTTGTGGATATCTGGATAAACAAGAGTAACTAAATGAGACACAAAAGGGTTGAGGTAAATCTGTGTGAATGGTGCAATCCATAACCACAGTGGGTCACCCAGGGCTTTCCCTTGTCTCTTTCAACTCTTTTGTCCCCCAGTTATATAAAACTTAAATACAAGAGGCATCCAAGATGCTATCAATTCCATTAACACAAATTTTATATCCCAAACACAGCCTGAGCTATTCTTTATAAGTCATCCTTAAACTTCAACAGGTTAAGTAGTGAAATACGAAGGAAATTATGAAAAAGCAAATGTGAACTTTATTTGTTACATTTCAACAGCAGCACTACGCAGAAAGCTACAGGGACACCACTCCACAGTAATGCAAAGCATCCCTATCATTAGTTTTCATCATTAATACAGTTTAAAGCACTGTAACTGGGGCATTCCACCATGCTGCAACTTAGGGCGAAAATACCTAGCTGCAACGATAGGGGTGGTGGGAGTGTGCAGGGAATCTGTCTTCTCCATTAAGGTCCTTCCAAGGTCTCTAAAGGCAATGTCATGATAGGGTATTTCTGTGTACCTTGACAACATTCCCTCTCACAGACTGACTCTTGCTTAAAGATTTTTCTCTTTAAGCTAAAAAAAAAAAAAAAAAAAAAAAAAAAAAAAAAATGACATCCTAATCTGTACAGCAAATGGCATGTTGATAAAGGAGAAAGGAAGGGAGAGGAAATCTTCACGGTTGTTGGTTTTCCATGATAATTCTTATTACCCACAGACGAGACTTTGGCCTGAACCAGAGCAACAGGCACACACCTTCTCATGTCCCAAGGAACGCACAGCCCTGCCCCATGCTCTGCCCTCCTGCCCCATCCAAACCTCTCTGTAGCTTGAAAGAGCCTCCGAGGATGAGGTGTGGGCCTGTTCCTGTTTCAAACAGGATTTGACATAATACTAATGTGATGCTTCAGTCAGGATCTTTGCTCTCTGTATCACCACCCCTGTGCCCATGAATGGCCGGTCAAGCTGTGCAGCTCCCTCGGGACCAGTGGAGGCTGCAGCTCCAGGTGTTTAGGTAGAACATTCCCAGCCGGCTGATGTACTACACTTGCAGAGTGGTAGAAAGCTGAGATGAAACCTCAGGAGAAAAAAGCAAACAGCAGATTTAGTGGTGAAAGGTTCACCTCTTCACACTGTTTTCCTCCTTCAAGTGCTTTGCCTCTCTTTGGGAAATGCTCTTCCAAGTCTACATGCTTGAATTTGAAAAGACAAATGAATTTTAAATGCTTCAAAGGCAGACACAAATCTAAGCTCAGCTGTAACTCTTCCCTGCCCACAAGGACAGTGAACACCACAAAATCATCCTGCCACAGAGGACACACGGTGTCTGCAGAGAAATCTTGGGAGGAGCACGGACTAAAAATAAAGCAGTCTGTAGAACAACTGTACCAACCAAGAGCAATAGATATACACTGAAAAATAAGGATGTGCAACAAGTACCACAGTTGGATACTCAAATTCCAGCCTCATGTGATCCCACACCTGTTGATGCAAGTGTTAAATGCCACAGATCCAGAAATCTCCATCCACCTATAATCTGCATTTCTCTCTCACAACCACTTTCATCAAAGCCGAGTGTAATTTTTACGACATAACAATTTCAAGATGGGATCCGTACGTGACAGCAGAATGTACACATGTTTGCAGTGCAGGGGAAATGAAACTCAGCACTCTGAGCTTAAAACAGCAGCAGCTGCTGACAATAAATTGTGTTCATTTGTGAAGTTCAGGGGTACAAACAAAAGCAGCACATCTGGTTTTCAGCTGGCTATGGGAGGATGGCTTTTACTTGCTCTGCAATATTTAATTTTCATGGTGCTGAATTAATTGCAGACTTTATTTACCATGGATGTCTAACACATTCAAGTCAGGACAAAGTTATCCCAGAGAAAGATGATCTTGAAACTAGGTGTTCTTGGTTCTCACAGTACCACGGGTTTTACGTCAGCAGGTTTGCCATTTCAAACATCATCTTTTTCAACTTTTGTCTAGCTATTTGTTAGTAGCACCCTCTTATCTCTGTTCGTGCTTGCAAATCACATTAAATACACTGAAAAAATGGAAGCTTATACCAGGACCAAATTAGAAGCGGAAAGCCTATAAATATAGCCTGTATGTATCCACAAAGATGAAAGCAGTATTTTCAAACCAACACCTGACACTGCTATTTTTTGTTTTTGTATAGACTTAATCTCAACACACAAAAAAAGTCATTATGGAAAGTACCATTTCGGTCTTTGCAATAGAGTATTTCTCTTTAGAACAGACAGATCAGAAGAGGCTCTATCCAAAGCCAGCCCATTTGGGAGGCTACCCTATAAAAATTACCCAATATGATAGGTCTAAAACACAATACATACCGCCCAACAGCACGTATTTCAACAGCGTTTCCACTACGCTCCTGGCAAAACACTCCTTTTCCGTGTGATGCTACACGTGTTTCCCTGGCAGCCCCAGAGCGACGTGGCCTCCCTTCAGGTCTTACAGTGAAAATGGCGGTTGTGTTTGTGTTTGTAGCAGGTTGTGTTTGTAGCTCAGTAACGACGCACTCCTGCTCCTGACACCAATGAAAGCCATTCCACTCTCGCAGACAAGTGCAGGATCAGGTCAAAGTATTTTTTCCCACATTTTAAAAGCCAACTCTGTTTACAGCCTTTATAATGAAACCTTTGGAGGCTTTTCGTCACTTTGTAGCACCATATTTCAAAGCTCAATTGTGACACTGTGGGTATCTATCACAGAACACAGGCCTAAGAGAAGGATTTCCAGAAACAGAAATTTTCAGTCCTAACTTTTATCTGGTTCTCAGAAGATACATGGAGAGGTTAACTGCTGAGTACTCAATGGTAAGAGCCCTGGCAGGGGGAGTTTTAATGACTGTGGGGCCTCTTCTGCATGTGCACACGCTGCAATTCAGCAGTAATGAGCAAATACTCCCAAACTGGGAAAAAACAATCTGTACTCAGGAGTGTGCAAGAGATCATTGCCAATTACATACTGATTGCCATTGATGCTAAAAATAATAATATAACATTAATGAAAAAATAACATTTTAAGCTCAGAGCCATTGCATGTAATGGGAGAGTTTGAATTCTGCTCCAAATTCTGCTTCTAGTTGAACACACAGGTTTTAATTCTCCAAACTCCACCTTTAGTGCGTTTTCATAAAATGTGTCACACAAAATGTATGCTCTTTGGTGTATTAGCCACTGTATCTATGGTGATTGAGGGTCTGGGGCTCAGGTACTGTGAGCTTGATTGAATTTGAAGTCCCATCTATCTCAGGAGAGAAAGCCCAGGTTCCTGCGGAGACAGTGGCAGAATCTTTGCAATCTATGGAGAAGACCATGGAACAAATTGATGCTGTCACCTGCTACAGACCCAAAAGCAGCTGGCACTCACTGTACCTAGCACAAATACAGAGAATTTAGAACTTTACAGCCGTCTGTAATGACAAATGGATTTTAACAACAGCGTGTCAACACTCTCAAAGGCTCTCTAAGTCCAACACACACCTGCTCAGCTAGACCCCAGGTAGTTTACATACCTGCAGACTGCCTCTCTCGACGCATTTCTCACTTGCTTCTGTCATATATATATGCCTCTAAGTTAAGTATGTTCAAGCATAAATTTGCATTTGGGTTTGCTCAGTTTAGAAAATCTAGGTCAAATGCTCACATAATCTCTCAAGTACCCTTCTCTATCCTGAGTCCTAAAGGCAGGAGGTGAAAGACTGGCTACAATATTGATCAAGGCAAAACTCCAATAAACCAGCACATTCTCTGTGAGATATCCCACCGTAAGACTAGAATACACTACAAAGCCATTAGGAACCAACTCGCATAGTTTCAGACCGACCCTGGAAGGGGCTTCTCTGCCAACAGCCAGGACTATGCAGTATGACTGTTAATTTTTGCAATATGCAAAAAGCCAACACCAGACCAATTTCAAATCTACTTTCAAAGAGAGAACCTAACGTGCATATAAATCAGCAGACAAACAAATATCAGAGGCCTGATGTGCACTAGCTCTGCAGACAGCAAGGGCACGCAGACTTCGTGTGGCTGAGGGATCCAACTCGAGACACCAAACCCAAGGGGAAGAGCCCATACCATGCAGGTAGGCACTGCTCCAGCATCACCCCCTACACGCCTGCGGAAATACACTGCTGCTAAGATGGCTCCTTTTGTAGAGGCTTTGTAAGGAAAGTTAAAGAAAACCCTAATCAGTTCACAAAGGCACACAGTAAGAGCTTGCATTTATCTGCGAAAGGTGTTCATTGTATCATGCAGAGTATTTCCTCCTGACAACAAGAAAATGCTCTTTTCTCAGGAAAACTTACTCATTGTATGATTTCTGTATCAAGACAGTCCTATAAATACTACACAGATGGATGGACCATGTGCAATCAAGCCCTGAATGCCAAATGTTCACAGTTTCAGTTTATCTGACACAACTGATTTTCTCCCCAGCATGGAGGGATTTGCTGTCTTTCTGTACTGAGAACATATTCTTGTGTTCTTCCCTTGGCAAAGCTTGGTACCTTAAAGACACAGCAAAACAAACCAGAAATGCACATATGCACACACTGAGCAACAACAAAACACACAGACTTTCCACTAAACACAAAGTACTGGACATGCTGGCCTTGAGGGCCAGGTATAAATCAAACCCCTGTACTACAAAAAAAATAGTTGGTTTTGGTTTTTTTCTCCTGTCACATAATAAAATACTTAAAAATTATTGATCATGTGAAAATATGCAATCACTGGGCAGTCATGCAGGATCACGCACCTCTGAGACAAAACGAGTGCCCAGAGCTGGTGCAGACACTTGCCACTTTGCTCAAGTGAGCTGTGCCGCTGCAGGCTCCAAACAAGCTCACAGCTCGAGGAGGTGATGAACAGCTTCAAAATCTGCATCACATGTCAAAGCCTTGGAGAGACCTGGTCAGTTTTTACAGAACCATCTATTTTACCTGTCCTGGGACCAAGAAGAATTTAAACGCACTATGAGAAGATAATTAAAACAAGTTTCTGTTCAATATTAATTACAGCTCTGTGACACATTATTTTGTAATGCTTGTTAATTATTCAATAATGATACCTTCCAATTGCCAGAGGAGTCAGAGGACATCATCTCTACAAGCATGGGCTGCATCTGGATTAAGTCCTTTTTTTCCTGCTCTAACCTTTGTGTATTTGAAGGCTGTTTCTTAGTTGAAATCAAAACCTTTCCCCCCAGCAGAACTACAAACATTACACTATAGTCTTCAGAACAAGAGCAGAAATTATAAAACCTCCTCATGCTCCACTGGGCTCAAAATCCAATTTCATCCCCTTGTTTGAAACAGCTGGGTACACATCTCCCTTGGCACATGGCCACAGAAACTTCTTCAGACCACCCGTTCCACAGGCAGCTGCAGGCTGCCAAACCAAGGAGCGTGGCAACTTCAGCCCCACAGCTAGCTGATTCTCGAGGCAGTCATGGGAAGCAGCTTCACTCCATTCTCCTTTTCTGCAAGAGTCCAAGAAAAACCATCTTTCTCCATCACTGTAAAGTAAAACTACAGGGCATTTGCCTGGAATTGTCTGAATGCTCACTCTTCTGCTAGATGCATATAGAAGGATGGTCACTATCAGAATAATAATTAAAAAAACCCAACCTCACAGCAAAGAACTACTGAGTGAGGCAGGAGAATGGGTTAATTCTCTCTCCCTTCCCACTGTCAGACCAAGCAAGTCCATTCTGCAGGATGATCAAGCATGTGGGGCTGACACACTGCTGGCTCCGCAGGAGCTTTGGGCACCTCACCTGTGCGCTGCAGCCCACCGTGCTCCAGAGGCTGAGCATCACGGCAGGTATCACCTCCTGTGCTTCAACAACATGGATTTTGACATCCTTCAGACACTCATTTCAATGGCTCAGGAGGCCACTGGGTCAAGGAAGGTGTTTTCCCAGTTCGGGTAGGACCCTGCTGTTACAAAATCAACTCTGGATACAGCACTCACCCTGTTGTCACTTGTCCTACCACATCCATATGTTTCCAACTACAAAACAATCATTGCTCTGCTTGAAGTCATCGTGCAGCCACAGGGATGCAGACATCCCGCTCGGCCGTCAAAATGAACAAGAAATTGTGAACTTTAGTCAAAGGCGTGGTTGATGTGACACGAGACCCTTGGAAAACTAGTACTTTTGGCAGGTTTAGACAAAAGCACAGCCAAAGCCAGCAGATGGAGAAAAGACAGCAGATGTTAATGTAGTCAGATTTTTCCATTTCGCTGTAGTAAGTACATTGTACTTCAATTGTCAGTGGCTGAAGACTTGTGAGAAACATTTTGTGAGAAATACACTGTTACTTTATGTGTGACATTAAAGAGAGATAGAAAAGGTGAAAACAAATTTACTGACTTCGAACTTGCAAGCTGGTAAAAACGAAAGATGTAATTGTTTCAAAGACAGTACTTTCTGGTATGTAAAAAGATTATGAGAAAAAGTGATCATTTGGGTTAAAAGGGGGATTCCAATACTTGAAAAAGCAAGAGTCCTTCAAGATTCAGCGCTAACAAACACTGACAGGCACCGCTAGCCCATATTTTTTACACTTGCATTTCAAGGCTCCACAGCAACAGATGGGCCACCACAGAGCGCACAGACACAGGGGACCCCACACTGGAACATCTGCATTGGTAAATGACTGTTTGGAGGATTATTTTTCCCTTTCTTTCAAAAAATGTTGCTATTGATTTTTACTATTTTTTTTAACATTGGCTTCAGCAGTGTGCTCCAAAACACTAGAAACAATGTTGTAAAAATATCATTAATAGAAGTTGCTTTTTTTTCCTTTTTGCATACATAACATTTGTACATTAAGGAAAGATGTTCTGGTTTCAGAGAGAATGAAAATAGCTTCAAAACTTTGGCTGCTTTCCTCAAAAGAGTTTTTCTGTTTCTTGCTAACATGTGACTTACTTTCAGAGTGATTTAGATCACGGAGTAAAACAATACTGCACTCTTCAAGAGCCCAAACAGATTTTTACATTTGCTGCAGCTCAGCACAGTAACTGTATGAACAGCCATATTACATTAACAGTAATTTCAAATGTTCATCTGATTATTAAAACGCTCAGAATACTGCTAGAGGGAGCTGTGAAAGCACATATCCATAGTATTTCACAAACTGACAGCTTTGTTTTCTGTTAATTTAAACAGGAGGACTGGAAGATGCTGCAAACTAGTCAAATTTATTCAGTCTGTAACAGAACTTGATTTATAACCAGTAACTGCCCCCACTTTACGCATACTGGTCCTTTTTAAATGATGCCTGATCTCATTAATAGACTCCAGACTAATGCATGCAGCCCTTCTCTTGGCAAAGGTCCCTCCCAGTCAAACTCACCAACAGTAACATCAACACTGAGTTTCGGCAGGCTTTTTTGCCTGCATATACATACATATGCACACATATATACACACACACACGCATATTTTAATGGTTTCCGCCTCTGCTTTGCAGTGCGGTTAGCTCTGCCTCTATGCGGGCAAGGGAACCCACCCCTGCATGACATGACACATTGCTTCATTCCCAGGCGAACAAACCCTCAAAAGACCATTCACTTTGAGCAACTGTCCTGGAACATTTACCAGCATTATTAAGCCTCCTGGATTCATTTCAGCTTAACCACATCTTTAAACAGAACTCACCATAAAACTAGGGAAGAGATGAAGAAGGACTGGCCTCACAGTGCAAAACACGGCTTCTGAGGAAGCTCAGGAAAACTCTGGAGAGGTTTATTTTCCTACAGCTTCTTCCCAGGAGAAGATAGATTTTATAATCCTTCCAACGAAAAGTTCAGACATAAAGGAGCTTACAAAGAAGTCAGTCCTTTCTCAAGGTAAAGGTAATTTAAGAGACTTTTTATATGAACGTCTATTACTTTGTGGTCCTTGAACAGGACCCACAAACAGCATTTGAAAAGACATGGAGTGTTGTAGAGTAGCAGCAGATACTGATGCCCCACAACTTTAACAGGCATAGGGCTACTTGTGCCATTCTCACTCCTTCCCGAGAAGGCTTCACCCAGGGGATGGCATGGCACAGCACAGTGCCCGTGTCCACACAGTGCTGGGCCTTGGCCTTGCACAACGTCTTCTGGGGTGTGGGACAGGAGTTCAGCAGGTAAGGTCAAGAGTGGTATATCTACATAGTTGTTTTTCCTGATGGTTATTCTAATACTGAAACGAAAATGCGATGTTCTGTGTTTTTAATTATCACCAAATTGTACTGCTTCATTATTTGACAAAGGTGCCTCAGAGAGATCATATGTAAGTAAGTAACACAAAGTAAGTATAGAAGTAAAGCTTAATCATTTGAATGTTCAGACTACGGACATGATAACCACACTGAATATCCATTACCAGCCAACCCATTCATCAATTATTTTTTTTTCCTACCTCCTCCTCTCAGCAACCCACCCCATAAAAAAATAACACAACTGATCTGAACTGAATTCCTCTGCTTTCATCTCTATTTCTTTCATCCAAAATTCAGCCAATATACACTTTATATCTTTCAAAGCAGTAGTAAACACTTGAAATTGCTTCCTGGTGACTTGTTATTAACCAGATTCCAACTAAACTCATCTGGAAGCCTATTCCAACTCTAATCTAAACAATCTCAAGCAGCCCAGGGTAAATTGCTGAGACACAAAATAGGATCTCTGGCAGCTATAGAAATGAAACATAATTAAAATATGGATGGTAGAAACCAAAGACGCCCTCACATACAAATGAAAACATCCTTGTAAAATACGGTCAGTTTAGCACAAACGTATTCAGCCTTAATTAGGTAGAAAATCTATTTAGATGAATACAATGCAAAGAATAATAATGAACTTCAGGATTACATTTTGTTACTTGGAGGGAAAAAACACCACAAATAAATAGGAAGTAATTGGAGCTTATTTAATAGTCTCAGACTATCAGCTTGAACAACTATAATCATTAAAGACCCTGCAGTGATCTTCTACTGATAAATGTTGTTAAATCAGAATTACAATACGACAAGCATGAAGAGCAAAGCCTATTAATATGAGCAGCACTAGAAGAAATAGATTCATCACATCTTTTTTCACCTGCCCAGCACCACAAGAAGTCTTTGAACCAGCACACAGGAAAGAAAGGCCTCCATGTTTCCTTTTGTTTCAGGTGAGACTGAAATACAAACACTTCAATATTCGTGCTTACTGCAGGGTGACTGCAGATGACCAATGGTTATCCAGTGCTGGATACGTGGCAATATAAAATTTGCTATCATGAGGCCAGAATGTATTATCCTGTATCTACTAATCAAAACAAGCCAAACAGACCCTTTCATGCAAGTGTAGAGCACTGCTCCTGGACCCTAAGGACTGTGAGGGATGGGTGGACATTTGCAATGCTTGCTATAGTACAGACCCAGTGAAGCTGGCACCACTTCTTGCTGGTGAAAGACAAACTATACTTCTACCATTTAATTTCTATCCATGGAGGGGAGGCCAGGTTACTTCTAACCAACTCTTCTCTCCCCTGCCCATTCCCCTGAACAGAGAGAGATGGCAGGATGGGAAGACTGTCTCTTTTATTCTTCTTTCTCCAAGGAATGCCTCAAGGTCACTGTCCTCACGAGTTGTTCCAGAGCCACTGCACAGCCTTCTGTGTAACTCTGCCTTGGCCGTCCCTGCTGTGCTGGTAAAGCAGTGACCAGGTGCAGGCAGGTGGATTTCTCATAGCAGCCCTGCACTGGGCAACTTGGAAATTCTCTCTCCCATCAAAACCACATATGGTTTGCATCCAATAGCCAAATTTTCTGCCCATATAAACTGGTATGATTCCTACCAGATCATGGACGTGTGCCAGCCAGTGCTAGGAGATGATTTTAAAAGTTACCTTTTCTCTATAAATTGAAAGCTTAGGTGTGGATGCTAATCCTGGAAGGTGTTGTGTCCTCTTGGTCACAGGGCAGACTTCCAGGCCCACGACAAAGCAACTTGGGAAAAGTGTTTTTTAGATAGTGGTTTGTATCTTCATAGAAGGTTCTTCTGCAAGATTAGTAAGTTACATTGATAAAATAAAAATTGAAAAGGTCAGATGACATTATTATGGTCTCTGCCACCTGCCTCCTTAGCTCCCCTGTCAGCAGTTCAGCCTTCCTGAAAACTCAGCCTGGAACCTGACCTCGGTGAGGGTTGCTTACATGGCACTGCATTCTCTCTTCTTGCAAATATGTTCATTAAGAGCTATACAAATGAGCAGTTTTAACAGCATGATGAAACATAACAGAGATTTGGGATTAAAAGATGTAGCAGAATACAGATTTCCAACACCAAAAAAAGATGCACCTTAAGCTCAAAAACTTGTCATTTTATTGGCTCCAGTAGAGATCATGAAGAACATATGCATTAGTAGAAGCCATCAAAAAGTTTTCCAGGAAAAGTGCCCTCCACCCTTACTTGAATGGATATTCATTTTGCAGACCAAACCCTTTTTCTGTACTGCACTAGACATGCTGACTACATTTGAGACAAACACCAGATTGTATAGTGTCCTACTTTCTTTAGCCACGTAACAGCCTTTCACTCATGCTGTAAGCACAGTACTGTCAAAACAGTGATTTGTAATTACACTGCATTTAACAATGATCATATTTCCCTAACTCCCCACTTACAATTATGTCAGAAACAAGGAATCACTCCACACACAGTCAGTGATCATATCCCAGCATATACACATCCTCAACTGACAGAACTAGATCAACAGCACAGCATAATGTTAACTTAGCTAGTCACTATTGACAGACTATGCCATGCAGGAAACTCAAATCACAATATACTCCGTTGTTTTAACTAACATCATTATGTTAGTGCATCACAAAAATACTTCTTTCTAAGGGCAAGCACTGGCCTTACAACTATGCCAAAGGTTTATCTGCAGTTTTTCACGTGATCTAAAATAAACTTTACCCTAGGGACCTTAAGGAAGTATACCAGCTTCTTCTGAAAGCATGGGGAAATTCCAAGTCCTATTATGCTTTTATATTCTTGGTGGACACATAATTCAATAACTTCCTGCATGCAACAAACCTGCCATGTCTTCTATTGCAATATAGCTATTCACACCTTACTGACAGTGAGCCCGACGCCTTTGCAGGGAGAGACTCAGGGATACAGTGCTGTACAACAGCAGAACACACCAGCAAAAGCAACACCCTCCTTCAGGCCCTGTCTCTGAATGCTCTCTAGTCCCTTCTTTCGAAGCTTTCCCTAACTTTTGGGCAAATTTTAGAGTTTATACTCAATCCTCCATCCTATGATCCTGGTCTGTCTTACAGGGTCCACATAAGCCCAACAAAGTCCACAGCATTACTGTCAAGATGTATCCTTGACTGAGGGTTAAATGATTTATTTTTCTTTTCATTTCTAGTACCATAAACACATGCTCACGCAGTTATATTAATATGTACTTACATATATCTGCCATTCTAACTCTCCACCTGTGGCATTTACCATTCCTAAATATTCAATGAACTAAAGTTATGGTTTGGATGTCTGCCATGACACCCATACAGGCTGTGAACAATTTGCATCCCTCAGCACTCTTCCCAGAATATCCCCTCTTAGTCTCCCAGTGATCCACCTGCTATGAGGAAACCATAAGTGCTAATAAAATATTTGATCAAAATATTTGATCAAAATAGCAGCTTTGGGCTGTGTTCAATCATCAGCAGAGGAGTGCGTTAGGAGCTCCGCACAATGTGCTCTCTCAGACCTCATCCATGACCAGTATGTGAAAAACCACGATTGACTTGGCAGCAGCACAAACCTGAGCAACCTCTAAATTGCATACCTAAAGGTTTGACAGATCAGCCTCTTCTACAGTAGTCAGAATTTCCTTTGTTAAAAAAAAAAAAAAAAAAAAAATTACTGCCACACACAGAAATAGTAATGAAAAGTAGGTCTTGTCTGTCAAGAAATTCTTGGGTTTATCTTCCTAATATCCCCCTATTCTAAAACAATAAAATAATGTAAATTGAGGCTGAAAATTTTAAATTTGGGTCTACAAATAGATATTGTGTCAACTTTATCAAATTTACCTGTGATTTTGATAAGTCGTCTTCTACAGCATCAGCACTGGTCCAAAATAAGCCGAGTGTGGGAGTATGATGCTACCAATACACAACAGTGGCATTATTTCCACTTAACTGGAATTAAATGGGTAGCAAAGCTTGCAAGATGAAATTACTATCTTTGGCTTTCTAACCAGTCGCTCTTTGGTCATCTGGATTTTCTTCTTGATTTTGCAGCACTAATCAACTCCCAACAAGCATTATGATACGGTGAAAGGCAAAGACACCTTTCAATCTGCACTCTGTTCACAGTGAAAGCTGTTAGTGACTCCACACATTCAGCAGTGCTTTCTCTCACGGGGCCAGTGGCAAATTCAATCACAGCTTCCTCTCTGGTTTTTACATTTCAAGTCTAGTGTGCAGGACAGGATTTGGTGTTTTATACATGGGATAGTTCCCTTTTACAAGCATATTTAATAATCTACAGTAACCTTGGTGTACATACTATTGTAATACACCTTTTAGAAAGAAACTTTGTTTTGAAAATTTTCTATTTACTGGAACACAGTTTCATTTGCAGAGCCAATATGACGATAGAGCATACATCATACTATGTATATCTTCCAAAATATGTATTTCCCATTATTATTTTTACTATGCTAACCATTCAAATATCAGTGTCAACTGGCAAGTATAATGCTACATATTTACCAACATAGTAATAATGCTTCAGCAGAGTAATATTTTCAAGGCTTTGAAATGAAGAAAATCTCTTGCTAAAATCTTATCTAGGATGCATAAACGGCAAAGATGAGGGCACTGCCAGAAACCAGCCTAAGGGAACTATTGGTATGACAGATTCGAGGCTAACAGTTTCTAATCCATGGTTTGTAAGGACAGATATATCAACAGCTCTACATGAAGCAATATCAACAGGACACAAACACACCGTGTACCTTTTGCCATGGGTGCAGATAAAGTACTGTCAATTTGCAGGCTTTGCCCATTTGGTTGGTGCTTCCTGTATATCCAACAAAAGACTATTAGTGTCCTATTTTGTCTGATTACCTACTGCCTCTCAGTGACATAATGCTGCTATGAAAGAAGTAAATTCAGCAAGTTTCCAGACTTTGGGTCCTTGTTCACATCTGCCAGGCAGCAGATCACTTCCCATGGAAGCAGCCTGTAAAAAACCACAGATGCCTCAACACTTTCCTGGAAAAGCCCCTTGTGGCGACAGGTTGCATATTAATTCCCTTTTTGAACTCTGTGGAGTTTAAGGAGAAAAAGCATGGGAAAGATGCCGAAACACAGGGTTTTACCAGCTTCCCCCTTCTTGCTTCCGCCGCTACCCTCCCTCCTCACTGCCCCCATGCTGGGCAAGCCAGCCCGCCCCCCCCACCCCCTCCCCCGGAAGGATGGCACAGAAATGTTTACTCAAGACTGTGCTGGCTGGAATACCAATGCAGCCCAGCAATGACCTTAACAGCAAACAGGAAGAAGGAAAAAAACCCCTCTGCCACAAAAGAAACAAATAGCCGGAGATGAGCTTTCCCAGCAGGTACCACACTGTAATTCAGAGCCTGGCAGTATCAGAGATCAGCACTTGTGATACAGGAGGCTCCTCTAGGAAAACAAGCTCTAGGTTCCTATCACTTACAGAGGCAGGACCACTGATTATCGTCAGCTGATCTGAAATTGTTGCCTTTTATTATGCTTTATTAGCATCAAATTATGTTAGCCGAGCACATTTGAAGAAATCTGATGCAAGCAGAAGCCTGCTGTAAATACTGATGTGAAAAAATCCATTTTGTATCAATGAGAAAGATGAGAATGAGCTGTCTTGTCTTAGTTTAATTCACGTGTTGTCCTTTGTAACAGGAAAAGCCTTTATCAAGAAGAAGCAACGTTAGTCTCTGTTTATGGCCTAGATTCTCTGTTTATGTCCAAATAAATTTCATATTCCTCTGAAAGTAAACTTTGAATGACTCTTAAAATGTACATGGGCTATTATTGGCTCCTAGAGTTGCTCAAGGAAATTCAAAAAGAGCAGACACAGGAATCTATTAGGCAACATTTTCTCTTTGTGTTGAAACCTCTAACATAATAAATGCCTTGGAAAAAGCAACATGATTATTATCATCCTCAACTCTTTGACCCAGTGCATGATCTGGGCTGCTTCCAGTAAACAAGTGGTTTGTGATAATTTTATAGCAGTAATTAAAATAAGTAGAGTCATTTGAATTATTTTTTCCTTCCCTGTTTGTGAATAAATCTGTGCTCGTTAACCAAAATTCTCTATTGACACACAAAATTGCAGCAAGACAGGATTAGTGGTTGAAAAACCCCCTATTCATCTTATCTGCCATCAATTGTCCATAGGGAGAAGGAATGACAATTACAACGTACACAACAGCTATAAATACAAATTCCTCTGTTCTGTACAGTCAACAAGACTGTTCCCACACGTTAAGTGTATTACTTCAGTGCTCGTTTTACAGATGCAAGGTGAAATTCTGGCAGTCCCCATCCAGAAGTCAACAGAAAGGGAAAGTCAGCCTTTCACTGCTGGCAAGCCACATCAACCTTACGCAGATCCAGCATGTTAGAGCATGGTCCTGCTCATAAAATACATAACAGTCTTCATCGGTGAGTCAGTGACTGACCTTAGAGCAAATCTAGATCATGAGCTACAATCCACATCCAACAAAGCTCCACCGGCCAGCATCAACGCTGGCTGCACATGCACAGTGCCAGAGCGGCAGATACAGCCCAATGTACAACATCGGCTGCCTGTCTCTCACCTGGATGAACTCCACTTCTACAGGTGATCCAGCAATATCATTCAGCCCTTGGTCCCTTCAAAGATGCCAACCATGGACTGGTTTTTAAATCATAAACAGCAACTGCTGTGGTAAAATAGGTTTTTTTTTTTCCTTTCTTAATTTAAAGCTAGAATATTCCTTATCACCAACAAAAATGCATAGGCAGAAAGCAAAGTAGTAAATCAAGTACTGTACTGAGTTTTTAAATGTACTGACCAATTGGATTGCTTGCAATGCTTAATTATTCTATGCAATGTCCATATTTTAATGCAACCCCCTATAAGGAACCAATATTTTTTTATAACATATTTCCAGATATTTTAAAGGATATTTGGTGAACTGGCTGGTCTAGAAGTTTCTGAAGCTCTGAACACATCTAACTAATGGAAATTGCCTCCAAGTATGTCCAAAATAATAGACTACTTAGCAATGGACCACTAACAAAACAGGATGACATTGCATGAGAAGCTTGCCAAAGAGCAAGCTTTCTCCTTCCCTTGTTCCTTACACCACTGCTTTTATTACACAAAAATGCTTTTACCACAAACTGCACACCAGTTTCTCTACAGTTACGTTCGTGCAAGTCGTGGAGAACAGCGCACATAGTGGGGACTGTGCAAAATGGTGAAATCCAAAGCAGCCAATAAAACAGTAGGAGATGTATCCATGCTGCAATTCATCTCTCCATTTAGTATCTCAGCAAAGTTTTATAGGATTCAGTTCACTGAAGAAGGAGGCACCTAAGATGGAGCACTTCCCAAGAACATGGGATCCACCACAGGAGCACCACCACAAGAGCAGAGGTATCTCATGGGCCCATCACCCCAGGAGCAAGGCTGTATTAACAGGGCAGTAGTTGAAACAAAGTAGTCATAACAAAAGCAGAAAAGATTTACTTCCACTGCTCTTCTAGGCATTCGGGAAGACAGAGCAGGGGAGAACGGCGAAATGAAAAATACCCAGTACCAGACAAAAACCATGCATGAAATCTGATAAAAACTGAGTCTGAACAAGAAAATGGTGTACTCATCGCATATAGGAGTAAAAATGCAGATACACAGCTCAACAAGCAGGGAAAGGTCAGAGCCAAGCGTGCCAACTGCAAGGCAACTATCTGACATGAAAAAATTAACAAGTATTTGCAGAAAATTAACACCAATTCTCTTGACTGTCAGTCTGACATTCATTAAGTGCAAAAAGTCTTTAAGAAGAGCATTTAATTACACATGGCATGTTTTAATTGTTATTAAAAAGCAGGAGTCTTTAATTATAGATCATATTAATACAAATATGATCTCATCATGATCATCAGGATTTATTGTAGTGATCTTGTTCACCAAAACAGTGTCTTTGTATTTGAAGTAAAATGTCATTAAAAAGCCATGGGAACTTCACCATTAATGTGTGGGTAGTGTAATCTTAATTTCCTCCTCTAGATACTGAGCTGAGATCAATCATGCAAGATTTTCCACTATATAAAACAACTGTCACTTTTCATTATAAAAAATATGAAGCAAAAGGAACAGTGAAATAACAAGGCTGAAGCAACAATTTTCCAGATTTAGAAAATCCCGTGCCACACTTTGTCTACAAGCACTTTTTCCAAGGCCTAGTTTTTCCCAGGAATTCTGAAAACAAGGTGTAATGTCCCTTTGTTCGGAATTCAATTCTGGCTGAGCAAGTAAGCCAACAACAGACTATTCAACTTACCTCTCATGCAGATGACGGTACAATCTTAAGTGTCTGGCAGATTTTTTTTATTTAAGAAAAACTGACTGAAGATCAGTGCAATTGCAAGAGGCTAAAGATTTTTGTTCTTGATAATACAAAAAAGGTCAAGCAGATTTAATGGCAAAATGTATAAAAGCAAGAGTAATGCATGACTCAGAAAAGGGAGTTATGGGGCGGGGGGGCAGAATCTTCAGTAATAACATGTCAAGCAAGTGCAGACTCTGACATCAGCACATACAGATGTGAAGTAGACAGCTTTCAGAAACCTTAAATGAAGGGCCCAGACCTCCACGATCCTGAGCATTTTACAAAATCAGGCAAGAAGGAAGGAAAATACAAAGCAAACAGCGTTCTAAAATACAATACATGTAAATGTAACAAAACTTACACACATTCATCAGCACACAGTATAAAAAATGCAAAAGTATGAGGAGTTCCATTAAGTATTAACATTATTCTCTAGAAAACATGGAAAGTTTAAAGAAATGAACTTTGGATTAAGTCTATTTAACACTTATTTAGCCCTCAGTCAGTCTTCTTGAGACTGTAATTTCTGACCCAATCTTGAACCTTACTGTTGGGCATCCCTCCTGTCAGATGCCATCTATGGCTGATACAATGCCCTTTGTGTTTGTCTTTTAATCTTGTCACATCTCTCAGCTTCTGCTTTGGTGTTCAATAGTTCACCTTTTCTCTGATTGCTGCCCTTGCTCAGGTTCCAACCTTTGCAGATCCACAGACCTGTCATACAAGGAACAAAAGACTCTTTTCTAAGTAGATAAGGGAACAAAAAATAGCCATGGGTCAGGTTCCACTCACAGTTAGGACAGCAGCTGGGTTCTGTGAGGTGCTGTCAAGATGAGTCAGGCTTCCTTATCTGCTGGCTTGCTGGTGAAAGCAGATGAAATCTCAAAAAACTCTTCAGCCTTAAAGCTGTAACACAGCTTCAGGTGAGAACCAGAACACCAAAGCAAAGGACAACTGTATTAGTTCCCCACCCCATCCGTCGTTACACTATAGCTGCCTACATGAGGCTGCCTCTTGCACTGCTGGACCAGCAGAGTTGCATCAACATGAAGGCCCCAGTGCCAGCATGGCTCAGGAGCTCATCCTGACTTAACACCCCTGCCCTGCAAGACTGGCTGAACAAAACCACCCAGAGGCATATGGGGATCAAAAAAGCCACCAGTACTTTTCAGTTCTTTGTCAGCAATGAAAGTCATCATCAAAACTTTTAGGTTTCCCCCTAATAACCCTTGAGCTCAATCTTACCTCTTCTTTCTCAGAGTGACTCAACAAATCGGCAACAACACTTCGCTTTCTTCTTCTCTTACTATTCTTTCCAAAGTTCTAGATAATATGAAATTTTCACATTGAGGTTAGTAGTTTAGATCTAAAGGCTTATTGGTCAAACTACAAGTGATATGAGTATAAATGAAAACGTTTTTGACATTTCTAGCAGTTAACTCCCTAGGACATTGTTGTATTTCCATTGTTGTCAAAGTGCTGGAGCAAACTTCAAGAATGCACCACGCAAAGCTGAAACGAGGATGGGAGTCCTGGCTTTGCTGAGGGCTCCTAGGGCTTTCCAAATACACAGGCCACATGCTGCAGTGCACCTCAGACACCCCCACTGGAACAACACAGCCTCCACCAACCAGGCTACGAGCCACGTGAAATGAATTTGCAGGCTGTGTTGCTGCGCAGCACATGGACTCCCCCCAGTTGACTTGAAGCGCAGATTTAAGTGGTCTTGCAGCTGCAACCACTGGGGCCATGACATTGGTATGAAGGTAGTGGGGGCTAAATAAATGGAAGTCACTGGAAAGGCTAACAGTGTCCTAAACCATAGTTAATCAGTAAGTCTTGTATGTCGTGGCACTGCAAAGCCAGCTAACTACAGCAACAAAGAATTTGCCAGACTTAACAGGCGTTTATTACCTCCACAGCAGAAAGATATGGCAGTTCTCAATGTTCAAAGAACCATGTATTTTTTACAGGGAAAATGCTTTAAGGTTACACTCCTTGCACAGCAGCACTATCTCAAAGTTTATGTAGATCATCTTTATTAAAGTTGTATTAATCAAACTCCCTCTTACATATATGATGGTGGTCTTGGAAAGACAAGAAAGAGGCATTCAAAAATGCATGCAGACTGCATATATTATTTAACAGAAATATTTTCACGTGTGTAAAATGAAGAGTTAACCAAGCAGTTCAAAGTCAGGATAAAGCTACTCCAATCCAAAAAACTTTCTGTTCCTCTAAAATCTGGTTTATGTTATCACAGAAAACAAATAAAAATTGATTCCTTGTTCCTTTCCTAGACATTTCAATCAAATTCTTGACTCCCTGCAAGTCTTTGCCTGTCCTGTTGGTAATGACCTTCCGCCAGGAGGCTGGACATGGAAGAGCACAGAGTGTTTTCACAACTTTCTGCCTTCCTTTAATTTGCTATCTCTAACACCACAGTCCCAGTCTGCCTTGAGTTACCACTCTCAAATGGGCTCATACTGACACAGGAGATCTTTCTCCTACTTTTCAAGTAGCATTACAGTCCTTATGAAGATGCATACAAAATGGAAATATTTATAAAACTGTGCAACTGAAATACACTACATATGCCGAAGACCAAAGTAAAAACAGCAGATGCTATTATTATGCATACTTATTATATATTTATATTTTACATATAATTTACATATTACACATTTCCTGATTTTTTTTTCAAATAGCTGTTTAAACAAAGCTTGGGAAAAGCCTGTTTGTCTTTACTACAACCTCGTAAATTTGCAACCTCTCTTATGAAGAATCCAGTTTACAACAAAATAAGCAAAGGAGTAGGTGGAAGGAAAAAGCTTTTTCTGACAAGCATCCTCTTTGCTGATCCAGTTAAAGGAAGCTGGATATTCAAACAAGTAGTTAAAATGTAAAAAAAAAAAAAAAAAAAAAAAAAAAAAATTTCTCTGTTTTGCAATGGCAAGAGGGGAAGCTGCTGATGTGGCACTTTCCCAATATTTGAACACGATGTCAAAAGACTTACAAGGTTTGTGATTGGAAGCTTTTCATGCCTCAATACAATTATAGGTGCTAAGGCGCAAAGAGGCAATTCCTGCTGCTTATTCAGAAAAGGTTAGGGAACAAAGGGAAAATCATCACGTTTGCTTCATCTCATACATTCGTGCAGTTCATGGTGACTCATGGCTGCTGATGAAGCCTGGGCTCCCAAGGAAGCTTAGGGCTTTTTGGTGTCATTTTTTTTAATTTTGAAGTGAGGATAGCTGCAACTATCATGCAGCTGACACTCATCCCACTAAAACTAGCATGTGCATAAAATAGCAAATAAAACAAATACATTAGAGCTAGATGAGAGCTGGTTACGCCACCACCTCTGTGCAGCCTGCACAGACCAGCAGCAGCGCAGCAGCTCTGGGAGGCTACCGGTTCACACTGGTTTTCCAGCAGCTCACTTCCAAGCCAGGCGTTTCCTTCAGGCAGCAGCACACTGCACTGGACACAGGCACAAGTCAATCCAGAATGAGGCCTGAGGTATATGAATATGGTAGCACAGCACTACGCAAGTAGAACAATCATGAAATAGTACGTATCTAACTAAATACGGCTGACCTACTGTATTGTGAGAACTGAAAAACAAGAGACAGGCGAGAGAGTTGTCCAGACGTGTAAGAGAAACAGAAGGCATTTTCCACGGGAAAACTACAGCTCACCTAAAGCAAAACAGGAGGCAGCAAGTTCAATCTGCAGATTCAGCAAATTCAAATGGAGAAAACAGAGTTCTTGCCGCAGCCTGTGGCCAGCTTTCATTAAATGCAGTAAGTGTCTAATGTTTATACAGCATCTTTCATCCCAAGCACTGTGCAACACACATCTCCACTGAAATAGTGGACATTTCAGTATTAGCACAAGCAATAAGTAATTTCCGGCAAAAAATAAAACAAAGTATCTCCCTAAACTGGTTTGGAGAGCTGTGGACAAAAGACTTCCCAATTAAAACATCCTACATAAATATCAAAATAGGACTCCTATAACCAACCTTCCCTTTCTAGAAAACCTAAACAAAATTTCATTTGGGCTTACAGTTCATTTTACATAAGGGAGGCTTCACAACCAATTCACGAAGACCATATAAAGAGAAACGAGAATTTGCACCAACATTAAATTTAGATAAACCATTAAGTCTTTCTGACAGAGTTCTGGCAGCTGACAGTTTGTGTTTCACTGATTTTATAGGTCAAATACTAGACATTGTGATGCCAGGCATTTGAGGACATGATCATTAAGCAACACTTTAGCAAATCCAAAAGAGATTAGAAGGTACTCATACGGTCCACAGCTGATTTTAGCCACCAGTAAAGCAAATATATGTTGCTATAATAAGAGAAATAACTGTTGTACTCAGATGACACCATTAATTTGGAAACTACAGAGCAGAAGCTAGCAGTCCCTGCTATCCTGATTGTTCATCTGCAGCAAGGAACAGTTTGTCAAGTGAACCACACTGGTTACTCAACGACATACAAATCAGGACCAAGCAGCTTTTCAATAGCTCATGGCCATCACTGAATTATTGTGGTCCATACTGTTTCTCAATGCGATGTGAAAAAATGGAAAACCACACATGCAAATAAAGAAGTGACAGATGATAGAAACATAAGAGGAAAGGAAAGGAAAGCAGGGAGATCACATTTTTCTGTATGTCAGGGCCTCAAGAAGACAATTTCAGACAAGTTTGAAGTGACTACAGTTAACTGACATCAAATAAATGATAACTGTCATGCTATACTGGAGACTGTTTAATTACCTAGCTGCCAACATTGCTTGCTCCCAAAGAACACTGGAGATCAGAAAGCTGTAACTATCACAGCACATGCAGAAAAGTTACGCAGACAACAGATGCGATACAAACACTCACTGTTCGGCTTAGCAACTGTCAAGAGGGTGTCTACTGATATCACGTAACATGTACGTGTTATTGCAACCGGGCAGTCCAGCCACTGACATAGCCTGCATGCTGTCTGCATACCTGAGCTAAACCTCGTAATTGCTGCTGATCATCATTCTCAACTGTTACTTCCTTCGCAGTCAGTCCTTCACTGGCTCAAGCAACCCACACGCCAAGTTTCATCACTGTCTTTTGCGATTTATCTAGCCAGCAAGCACTGGCAGCCACAGCAGCCACCTGCCCAAACCTGCTGGCCACCTCCTCAGCTATGGCAGGAGCCCACCCACACGCCTCCCAGAGAAACTGCCTGCGCATTACAGTAGTTGTACCCTTCCGGAGTACAACAGAAAACATGCAATGCCGTATTTCTCACATGTAAAGCACAGGGAACTCACATTATTTTCCCCACATGGTTAAGACAGGTTAAATAGAAAAGAGTATCAAAATGAGGTATTTTCCAGGAATTATTTATACCCCTCATCAAGATTATTATCTTCACCTGATAACCTCCTAGTAGCTATTACAAAAACCATATGGACAGGAACACATCAACGTCTCCATTCCTATCTCCAACCATAACCCTTGTCCGGTCATCTTACAAGCTCTTTGGGGCAGGAAACGCCTCCCACACAGTGCACATCTCTCCCATGCAGGACAGCTCTGAGCAGAGGCCTCTGAGGAGATGCCAGATCATTGCTGACAAGGGGACAATGACTCTAGGAACTTGCTTTTCTGAAGAAGTATCTCTGTGTAGTTGATTTTAAGTTTCCCACAGAAACTTCCATAGGCTTTCAGAGCGTCGTATTGAATGACCTGGCCTTACAAGCCAATGAAACTCCTGGCATGGACTAAAACAGGAACATGCAGCAGTTTGCCATCCTGGAGAACCTAACTGCATGGCAATACACAGTGAGATTGAGTCGGTCGGGAAATTCTTTTTCTTTGTTTAGATGTTCTTCTGGAAACGATGGGAATGTGAATCATTTAAAATGTGTAGTCTGCTATGCAAGAAGGATAACACAAATTGAGAAACAACTGAGACAAGCTGTAAAATGGTATGTATGCATGGCTATAAATTCCTGTTGCCATTTGAAGGAGCATAAGGGCTCACGTAGAGCTACTGAATGACAGATAGTTTTTTGTTTTGCTGGTCCAGGGTTTTTAACAAATCAGCTATTACAAGAATGCTTTTAAACTCCACACAGGGACTTTTTCCATGTGAAGAAGTTTCCTAATATAGAAAAAGAATTAATCAAATCAGGGACCCAAGCAGATCCCAATACATACTAAAGTTTTAAATAGTTAGTCTATGAGATATGTACCTCCTAAACCCTCTCTACCTTATTTACTCACACAAAGGATGATGGTCAAGGCTATGAAGTTACCTGCAAAACCAAGGACGAGACAGATATATCACAGCACTATGAATTATCCCTTAAGTAGGAGGGATGTGGGAAAACCTGGAGGAGAAAGGATTGCTCATGTGCTGTTTCTCCTGGTTAGTAAGTAAGTTTGACTAATCAACATTATACTCATTTGCTACTGTTACTCTTAACAGCCTCTACAGAGCAATAGCCAAAAAGCCACCTCTTTCTGCAGTACCAGGAGCCCAGGAGCCAGACATGACCTGGTGGCTCAGCACCAGCACACTTCCATGGGCTCTGCCCACATTCTAGCTCCTCAGCAAATCTACAGCTTATACACGAGCTATAAAGACTAAACTCTTACATGATTTCTCAGCATCTAATTTAATGGTCTTTTCAAACAATAAGATAAATGAGAAACATTTAATATTTTAAAAAACCCAAACCACTATGATTAGCAGGAAGACATCAATAAAATTCTAAATAAATAAAAAAAAAACAAAATCTTTTCTTCCAGCTTTACTGTATGCAAAATAGAGATGACCAGGAAAATGAAGATCACTTTTTTCTCCTAAAGATCTGAGATTTTCTGTACTTACCTTTCACCCTTACTAGAAGGCCAGAAAAGACACTATCAAGTGATACATCCAAAGGATATTATGCTGAGTAATGACAGGTTTATACCCCTAGTTAACGATCTTAACTTTCATACTGAGGCCATGAAGGCTATAAAACATGAACTCATTGCTGTATCCTCCAGTTAACCAGTCTGCCAATTTTACCTTACCCCTTTCTTTCTCATTTGTTTCAAAATACTCATTGTAGTTGATATTTTGATCAGACACAGACCTGAAACTGTCTGTCACCTGAGACAGTGGCAAAACTGTAACACCGCGATGTGACAGCAAAGGAGGCAAGACAGCAATCAGGAGTTTATGATTTTAAGAGCTGGTATGTCATTAGGTGGCTGACATACAAACACGGAACAGATCCGTACAAATATTTTCAGAGTTAAAAGAAACATCTCTTAGTACTAGCGGCAAACTAGAGACCAAAAAGGTTTCCTTTGGTACAGTATTCTTTTCGAATCAACTAAAAAATGTTCACTGCTAATGGGGGTTTTTTGAGAACAGAAAGGGAATTTTTCCACAGATCTACCTGGAGATTTTGTTCAGAGTCCTGCTTTTTAATGAAAGAATAACTTGACTGTCACACAGCTGCTGAAAGAGTGCCCTTGTCTGCAGCTGCAGCCCCACAGTGGTAGCCGTGTGGTGCAATCATTATCCTCCCTGGGTAGCCCTGCAAAGCGGTCCCTGAGCAAGCCCTGGACGTCTTGGGACAGTCTCTAGACAAAAAGGGCCTGTGCAGGAGCACAGAGGTGCTTTCAGTGCCCAGCCGCGGCTCTTGGAGGGCAGAGCCCGGCTGCAGCCGCAGGAAGCGCCCGGCTCAGCTGCCCGCCCAGCACCTCCGCACAGATGGCACGTTGTTGAGAGGGGAACAAGTCCAAAACACCAGACCAGCTCTGAGGAGTCAGCGCAGGTCGCAGAATCACCGTTTTTTTACCATGCCCTGTAACTGCAGGAAAACAATCTCACCGTGAACCCTTTCAGGGTAATTCTCAATGTAATTCTTCAGTAAGAAGCTTTTTCACTGCTTCCCATAGAAGCTTTCAACATCCCTTGATTGCTCCTGCAATAATTCAGAAATTCACACAACACTCAGCAATTATGTTTCAAAAATAAAAAAAAGAGTTCAGGGGAAAAAAAAAAAAAAACACAAAGAAAAACACCCAAACAAAGCCTCCCCTGTCAGGGCAGATCTTCAGCTGGTAAATCAGAGAAGCTCTACTGCTCAGAAAAGAACTGAGTTTAAACCAGAAAAATGCTCAGATAGAGTCAACTGATTTCCGTTTATTTCATTCAATTGTTTTATAGGCAGTGATATTAACAGAAAGAGAAGAAAGCCAAAATTTTCCTTGTCCTGCTGAGTGGTCTGACAGGCTTTCACACCACTTCATGTGGCAATAGCACTACCTGGGAGCCTCGGGGACCTCGGTCACTTTAGATTACGTGCTTGCTCTCAAAGGCGGTAGCTTTTCCTTCAATCACAGACCAAACTTCTGGGGGTACTTTATGAAACAAAGCACTATAGAGCACTTTGCCAGCCAAGAACGCCACAGACATTCCTACAATTTAAGGCCAAATTATATTTACTTGGGATGACTCTTGTGCATTTCAGAGCTGCAGAAGCTCTCTGTACTGGAAGGGGTGGGGTGCACCCTGGCTGGGAAAGGACCTGGCCCTGGGGCTGATGAAATCATCTCTTCCACACCCTCAGCTCATGGCATCCCACAACTAAACAACAAGCCAAGTGATGCCTGTTTAAATGGAAAACAGAGTATTACCTTTTTAACCAGCTCCACAGAAAGTCCCACAGCAAGATGTGCATGTGTGAGATTCAAAATAAACATACTCTGATTCTAATGCAATTTTATCTCTACAAAGAAATTCTGCTGGTTGACACAGTCAGTACAGCCTGAACTTAATAGTCTAATAGAAGCAGCTCTCTGGAGTCACTAAGGATTACTGGAAACAAATTACAATGAGCACATCAGTGGCATAATTGTACCACAACCCAAGAAGCAAAGAACAGAAAATTTCATGTTCTTTGTTGCTAACTAAAAATCTTAAAATAACAGTTGCAAAAAGTTTAGGTAGCCAATTACTGCATATTGCTTGTTTCTAGATGCACTATTAGGCAATGAGAATTTCCTTGCGTGGCTGCTAGAGCCGCTGCAAGGATGGTACCTCCTCCCCTCGGCCCAATAACAGATCGGCCACTGCTGAAAGCAGCAGGAGGACCTCTGCAGCATTTATGCAATCAGCGTTTGCATGATAATTAGTTATTTAAATTCAAGTTCAGAAACACATTACATTTTCTTTAATAACGGCCACAAGACAGGATTATTCAAGTGCAATGACACTGCAGGTGATTTTACACCAAACAAAGCAGGTTTCACAATCCTGCTGTTTAGATGCACTGCTGGTGAGCCTGAGAGAGAGTAAAATTACTTAACTTCATACAGATACATTAAAAATCCATAGATAGTATCAGTGTACCCCTCCAAGGTATTTCCAAGATATCTCTTGAGGGGGTCAGACAAACGCCAGAGAGCACTTACTGGCAGAAGAGACATGCAGCAACATTTGCCTCCCGCTGCCCCAAATCTGTGCAATTGCCTCAAACCCACTTAAGCACAGGCCATTCCTGCCAGCAGCAAACCTGCCTGCTGGCCTCTTCCATTTCTTTTCTTTTGGGCAGCTTTGGCTTCTGTTTCTAGCAGTGCTCTGCAGAATATGAATGCACAGAATCAACGTATGTTTATAACAATGAGAGCATTTGTGCTTACCGTTTTATGTATCTGTGTCTGATACGTTAAGTATTTATAAAAGCTAACTGCACAATGGTACTCTGCTGCTCTCTATTCATTCTGATTAGAAATTTTACGGGTTTATTTCTGAAACAAATTATGTAAAGTGTGGCATACTGAAAGCCATGGTAGTTAAAAAAAATCTTCCTTCTTTAGCAGGAATAACAGTAGTTTCCATCAAGAGAAGAGTGGTTTGGCTTAGCTCTGAGGTGAAAGGACTAATGTAAAAATCTGATGCTGCTGTGTTTTCTGTACCTTCAAATTCTCTGCCCATTTTCAGCATACCCCAGTGGTGTGAGCAGTATCGAGCTTACTAACTGCCGCAAATTTTTTTTGTTGTTTTCAAGACATTTCCTGAAATGAGAAGTTAAGGAAATGCTGCAACCATTTCAACTTCTGGCAACATCAGCGATTTTTGGCAGTGGGGGAAGGCAATATAATTAACACAGCTCCCCTCAGCTTTTGTGCAGAGAACTTCATATATTTAGCATGCAGTCTGCTAAGTCTGTATTTTCTCTTATGGAATTCAAAACGGTATGAACATACTGTGTCAGAAGCAGTAAAATAAAACAAGTTGGTTCCATTTACTGTGATTACAGAGCTGCTAGGAAGACATCCTGACTCCCTAATGCCTCTCAGCAGAAATCACATTCAGAAACCCAACTGCTGCAGCAGGTCACACGTTTACTGCCATCTCAGAATTCCTCTGTTCTAAAATCCTCTGGTTTTAACTGTGGAAACGCTAAAACTAGCCCAGCTTATTTACACTGATTTAAAGAAATCTCTGGGGGGTTACACCTCAGCATAAATATAAATGGTCAGCTAATTAATGCCTAGTTCAGCCTCCTCCTGTGACTGATGGAAAGGAGTAACTGCTTCTTGCAGAGAAACCAGACAATTCTCCAGCCTTTTCCATCTTACATTGATTCAGCTCTTCTGATTTCAATACTTCATCTCTGTATCTCCTTACAGTGTAAGTCAGTGTCCCTTCTCTACCTACATTGTACAAGACCTAGCAGCATCCTGGCTCATTACCAGGTTTCTTAAGCTCTACGTGAAACACAACAACAGAAGTCTGTTGGTAGCTGGACTGTGTTAGCAGTGAAGTTCTACTGGACAGATGGGCTGCTCAGTGGAGAAATGGTCCTCCCTACAACAGCAATGGTCACACATGTTGGAGCTTATCACCTTCATTGAAAACCAGCCAGTACCATAAAAGCCACGCACACGTTTCTCCTAAATAGGCTGAGGTTTTGCAACACCGTGAAAAGAAAAGACAAGAAAACCTGGATGATAACTGGTATGGGAAGATTGTGTCACCACTGTGCAGTATTTAGCTTTCAGTCCTTCCCAGGTACAGACCTACTTCAACTGATCAATTTTAATATCGTTACTGCAAAGCAAATAGTGAAATTGGCAGTAAATTGGATCTATCAAGTGCTGCTGTTGAGAGAGCAAATGTGGTTACATGTGTTTTTAAGGTCATTGGGATTAAATGTGGTTATTTCCTCTCTCTATTTTTAATCAGGTCTATAAACTGGAAAACTACAGATAAACCGATGAGAAAAAAATGGCATCTTTCTTCTCTCCTTCCATACGTATGTTATGGGTAAAAAGAATAAGAGAGTAATATAAAGCCAAACCTATTTAATCAGTCCTTTGGTACGGGCAGTTTCAGACTTCAGTAATACCCAGCCTCACAACATTAAGCACTTGCACAGTGACATCCACAATCACAAAAGATTTGGTTTTAGTGCACAGGCAGCTTTTGTCTTTCACACAATGTATCTTCAAATGAAATAATCTAATAAATACATTTAGATTTTAGTTGAGTTTATTTCTCATCGGACAAGTACAAAAGCCTGATTTTTTTAGTGGTTTAACTGAACTGGATTTCTGCTGTAAATCTGGATCAACTCCTCTGCGGTGCTATTCAAACAAGGCATCAGACACTGGCTCGGAGGTATTACCTGACCCTTCTAAAAGTTACGGAGAACCCTTCAGATAACTAAAAGCAATGAACAAAAAATTGTGCAATTTCTTTCAACTTCATTGACAAGAAAATGATAATTTTTTACATTTCTAAACTAGAATAATCTTGATACACACAATGTAATCCGATACAGACGTAAGCTCACTTCTATTCTTTCATTAGCTCACCCATAATTAGTTGCTTTTATGGAAGTTTAGTTGCTTTTATGGAAGTTTAGTTGCATCGATTTTTTTGTTTGTTTGTTTTGGCCAAAGCACTGGGTTTAGACTCAGGAAATCTGGTTTTAGGTGCAACAAAAGCTCGTTTCTATAACCTCCTAATGAGGCTAACATCACCTTATTTCATATGGCTTAAGCAAGAATAAACTCTTCAAGCCCCTGAGCTTTCCTAGGTGTATGCCCAGATGAAACATTTCCCAGGTCTGTGCCACACCTGCACTTTGACATACAAAACCTGAACTTATGCTGCCAATTCTGCTGGTGACACTTGACCATAGCGGCTCTGACAGATGTCATCAGAAGATATAAGAAGTTGTATCAATTACTTTAAAAAAACATAGCACCAGCCAAAATACTAAGATTTTCACAGTGACTACAACCATTACTATAATTCTCTAGAATTCCTCTTTTTACACTCATAAATGCTCACTTTAAACTGCACAACCTACCTTAAGTCTGCGTTTTCCAAGAGTATTATTCCTACTTTTTCAACATGCAATGATACTTAAAGCCAAATTTACAAAGGTATTTAGGGATTTAAAGATAATAACTGGTACCTTAGCAGGTACCTCAACACCATCAAAGCAGGCATAGGAGTTGTACTTCCATCTCATGAAGTAGTTTTCCTGTATCTTTACATGTCTAAATATCATAATCCATTCTGAAACAGGTCTAACACATACGCTTATGAACAAATATTCCTTGCAAAGCAGAATTCCCCACTATAAACGTACCACTGCAGAGCGTCTTTGAGCCTCAGAATAAAACTCAGATAAACTTACAATAAAAACTTGTCTCTTTGGGGAATGTTCTGCAATTGCTCATATTTGACAATGCACCTGCTTTGCATGGTGGTAAGAATGACCCTCTCCCAAAAACTGGACTGGCACTAATCTTAGTGATAGCAAAGATTATTTTGAAGCTTGTATTAGGGCTTCATGCAGGATGGAATCTCTGCAAGATCCCCAAAGCCTTCTCTGCAACAGAGGTTGTTATTCTGGTGTTTTCCCCAAAAACTGGGCAATAAAGCCATCCCAACAGTACGGTTATAAACCAACTTTACAAAGCAATCTGCACTTCATGGTAGCTGCTCTTTATCATTTTCCAATCAACACTAGTTGGCTTCTAATTGATTTTATATTATGTCCCTTACCAGAAGTAAGAATATTGTGTTTACTAGGGCAGCACGAAGAGGGCAGGCCTATTCTTACTGCTGTATTTAATGCTGCTGCTAATCATGGAGATTAGACTGAAACAATTACAACAGCTAATTAAAGAACAATGCAGGTTTTGGCATCTTTTCTCAGACAGCACTACTGGGAATTCCTAACTCAGGCAAAGCAGGGATAATTAAAAATCGAGCTCCGGTTTCCCCTGCACTGGCAGCTGGATCACGCTGATTAAACTGCAAATAAAACACATGAAACCAACACTTTGTAGTGTATCCAATTTCACTTAAAAGGGCCTTTAAAACTGAATCATAAACAGAGAAACAACGCACAGCAAATTATTTAGCTGCAGCTGAATATACAGTCTTCAGTGCAGTTACTTCACAGCTTACTATCTTTTGTGTAGAGCATGGGACACTAGTTACTGGAGGGCCTGATGAGCCAACTCAAATCATTAATGTCCCTTCCAAAGGCATTGTTGTTCAAGATATGTAAACACCAGAAGCAACTGAGCTCAGATTTAAACACTGGCATAAAAATTTGGAAGTCCCTAGTGGAAAACATGCAGAATTGCACCCAATGACACCTCAGGCCATTACTAAAGATTAAGATGGGGCTCAAACCCCTTTCAGCAAGACGCTGGAGGGCTGATGAGTTGGCACAAACAGCAGCTTTTTTTATGACAGCTACAAGTTCAAAACAAATTTCCAGCCGCCCAGTTAAGGCAAAAATGTAAGCAGAATCAAGCCTTGTCCAAGATTATCTGGTACTGCTATAAGACACCAGTTACAGAAGAGCAATCACTGCATCCCTTTCTCATGCTCAGACCACAGCATCACCTATGGTAAAAATGCAGTTACCCAAACAGACTTACACAGGTTTACTTCATAATGATGATAAAAATAATAATGTTTACTCTTGGCTAGCATTTGCCTACATACTTCCGAGTCACACAAGAACAGTAAGAAAACAAACCCAAGGAACAAGACATGAAGGGTGATGCAGAAATACCAAATTACTTGCCTTAAGCTTGTTTTGGTGTTTAGAAATCTGCCTGAAGGTTGTTACTGTGCTCTCTGGACAAGTACTTAATGCTTTGTTAAATAAGGGGATCCTGCTAAATTTCTGAAACTAATGACAAGAAATTTTGTATTTATGTAGCTTTGTGGAGAAACATCAGTATTAACTCATTTTTGCTGATCCCACTAACTGGACATACCTCATATGAAGTTATATATATATTGGATCAACACAGTTACACCAAGACTGTAAACCAGAAAAAGCACCACACTGCTCCTGAAGCAAAACTATTTTTAGCATTATATATTAAGTAAATGTATTTAATAAACAACAACAAACAATAATAAAAAGCAGGGAGACTGCAATGCTTAAGTTAAAGAAAAGTGCTTAATGGACAGTGTGCTGTTGCCAGATGATCCAGAGGAAGGCATATAATGAAGGGGAAGTTTCCTAAGACAAGGCTTTTCCAAGTTTTTGGTAAACATTTGAAAGTTTGGGCTGCAGAGCAGAAAATCTGCTAGGAAAAATCATTACAGAGACCAAAGAAAGGGGAAATACACATGCCTTCTACCTACATATGGTCTTAGAGATTACACAGCAGTCCTGCTTTAGCCACATGTCATGGGAACAGTTTGGAACGCTGGCTCAAAGTTAATTAGAAGAAAAGTAAAATTATAATACAGATCCTTGTGGAAAAAGCCCAGTTAGCACAGTTGAACCTCAGAGGAAATGCTCAGGTGCTCAAGAAACAGCTAGCCTGAGCACGTAAGTGTTACAAACATTGTGCTGGCTTTTGTTACGAAAATACCATCACAGTGACAGGTGGGGAGCATCTCTTGAGAACCCTCCTTCACCCTCCGCCACCAGGGGACAAGCCCAGGACAGTGTAGCTGTCTTGTCTGCCAGTACAGCTCTCTATTATCCAAGTGCCAATTCTTTTTAGAGGGGTAGACAGGTACACAGGTGAACAACCACAGCCCTACCTCAGCTTAGTATATTTTGGTGATAATTTCAAAGCTCACAGAGGATTTTCAGACCCTAAACTCTACAGGACTCAGAGACTCAACTGAGGGTTCACCATTTATTTCACCCAGTCATCCTGAACTGTCACCTTCTATTCTTTTCATTGCCAGAGCTAGAATTATTCTTTGCATTTAGCTCCACTTCTTTAACCTCATTTACTTAAGATAAACCTCAAAAATCATTTTAGCACCCTGCACTTCCTACTAATCAGCAGCAGTAATCAGTAAAAGAAGCAGACATCACCCTTACAAAGTGCTGCAAAGAGAAATGGCTGTCAAATAACAGTAACAGAAGAGAACCAAAAAGCCTAATAAATAAACTTAGTGACCTGGCTAGTGACTCGCAGTGTGATCTTGAAGAAGACACTGCAAGTGTTTTGTGACTCCGTTTCTCCTCCACCTTATCAAATGGTGATTGATAATGACTGTGATGATTCCTTTTTGTCCACTTTCTTTCTTAGATGCACATATGCTCTATTACACGGACACAAGATATTCTTTATTTTAAGCTATTTGTTATTTCCTATTACTTCTTTCAGTCTCTGGTAACACATAACAGAATTTTAAACTAAAGAAGCAGCTTTCATATTTTTTTCTGAAATTACAAGTTTGTTCTTAATCCCTTAGATGATATCTCATGCTTAAATGAAATTTTGGCAAAGGAAAGCAAAGCACTTCACAGCTATCCTTCTACATCTAGTACCATTATGTCTTTATATACTCGTGTAGAAGTAAGCTATGCAAATTTTCCTAAAAATAATGCTGCTAGGGTAATTGTTCTTTCCAGGCTATGTTCCAAAACCAATTTTAAACTTGGAAAAACTATGAAAGTGCGATAGCTGGAAAAAATACTTCAGTTATTACATAATAATAAATGCTTGAAAGGATCACAACATTTTATAAGGTCATATATAACACCAGTTCTGGCACTACAGTAATGCATTATTCAGCTCCAGCAAAGAATATAAATCCTAGTAATGTACATGGTTAAAATGTGGTTTAATTCTTATTATCATTTGGCTTTGACTCAAAGTTCCTGCTGAGCGTTATAGTGTTCAGATGATGCATATTCCCTGAGACTCTTTAATTAAACCTGTAAAGTAAGACTTTGCCTCTGGCTGTTGGTCAGGCTACCTGGCACTTGCATTTACAGAGGTACCACCTACCACTTCTGTTCTACTGTCCAGCCTCCAAGCCAGAGCTCTGACCCTCAGTGAGATACATACTTTTGACAGTCCTCAGGCTGAAGCAGACTGGTCCTTTGGGCAGACATTCAATCTTTGCTATTGCATGATTGAGGTTTATGGGAAAAACATGACATCTAGGAGACTAAGAAAATAAAATTCCTGCTTTAACCTTTCCATTTTTTCCAAATATTTTAATGAGGGGGTACATGGATGCTTAATACCAGGAGTTTGCAGCACACATGCTACTTTTCTGTTATTAGGATGCACTTCCACTATGCTCCAAAGGCTGCTAAAGAAAAGACCTCTTAATTTGCATTAGCTAGTGACTGCCGTTATTCACACAGCCTCCTGCTCCACAGCAGGTCAGCAGGGAGAACACCTGAACCTCTAGGAATTCTCTAGTACATGTGTGCATAACACAGCACTGTGTTTACGGAGTATCTTCTGCTCACCTTTTACGAAAATATCAAAAGATCTGGCTTTGTTTTGAAGTGAAGTGAAAAACCACTTCAAATCTCTAAAACATGCAGCTGCTAAGAAAAGCTTTTCTTACTCAGCTCTACGGGTCTCTCAAAGGCAAGGAGAGCTGGATGCCTTTAAGCACTCTGGCAAACACCTTTCAGCATTTTTAGGAATTTCACTGTACATCTTTGCACAGCATTTGCACTCCCGTGACTGTTACCGGCCTAATGGACCCTTCTTCCCTACTGAATGCTGAAGCAGGCATTTTAAATGCAGTTGTTTGCATGCGTTGACTTAAAGTGAATGCATCTTTGAAATTCACTCCCTTTCAGCATTACTGCCAATAAATAATTAAAAAGCCTATTAAGACAGCAAAAGCCAATTCACTGAAATTATAAGCAAATGTTTTTGCATCAAGGGCCAGACTCAGGGAAACACTTAAAACAACATTTTCAATTCAAAGCATGTGAGCGTTTACATTGATGCAACTGCTGAACTTGCAAGCCTTCTTGTGTTTTACTGAGTAAGGGCTATTACCCAGCTCTGTAAATTATTTTCCCATGTGGAAACATATAGTTAATCAAGATTTCAAAATATGTAGTAAAAACAACAGTTTCATAACTAGAAAGACAAGCTACAAGGCTAGTTTGAGCCTAAGTCGTATAATTTTTAATCTGAATAGAAAAATACTGCATTTTCCAAGCAAATAGCACTGACAGAATTTAGCCCCCAGTGTATTGTTTCAGACATCAAAATACTGAAGTTTTTCAGACACATACAATATGGAAATAAGGACATCAAGAAAGCGTTCTACACCAGCCAGCACATTTACCTATAGGGAACAAAATAAACTACCACAGAGGGAAGACAGACATTAAGCAAAAGAAATCTCAGTTTGAAAAACATTCAGATAATGGAAAACACCAAACTAAAAGTTAAAACCTAATTAAGAACATGAAACCTAGGAGAAAAAGCATATGTTGTCAGAGCCACGACAGTTACATCAGGAGGTGACAAGGGAGGGCAGGAAGGACACAGACACTTAAAGAAACAATAAACATTATCTTGGGAAAAAAGCATCTCTGCCAGACAGCAAACCTCCCTCTCAGCCAAGTGGCAAGCCCTGTTGACCCTCCACAGCTTTAATTTCCCAGGATGACCTTCCACAGCTTGCTAACACTGTATTTTCATGACCAGCTAAGATCTTGGCGGGCTGAGGCGGGGCAGTGGCCGATGATCCCAATAAAAAATTAAAATTGCCAGCCAGGACACCCTAGGTCCTTGACGGACTCTTTGCAATGGCTACTCTCCCACTGGGGAGCCTCAGGCTCACACTCCCTCACGTGGAACAACTTCAGCACAGCAAATGGATGACATTTTCCAAATGACACCAATATTTGGTGTTGGAGTTTGTGGCTGCACCCAGCAACACAGCTGGGAATGAGGGAGCAGACAGGCTCAGATGGCGGTTTCAGGAGCATCTTTAAGGAAATCATGCTTTTGAAAATGTCATGATTTAATCCCAGCCAGCAACTAAGCACCATGCAGCCACTCACTCACTTCCCCCCGACCCAGTGGGATGGGGGAGAGAACCAGGGGAAAAAAAGTAAAGCTTGTGGGTTGAGATAAGAACAATTTAATAGAACAGAAAGGAAGAAACTAACAATGACACTAATAACAACGATAAAATGACAATAATAGTAAAAGGATTGGAATACACAAGACAAGTGATGCACAATGCAATTGCTCACCACTTGCTGACCGATGCCCAGTTAGTTCCC